>JAWDJE010000005.1:213582500-214201428 GCA_035047345.1 Bradypodion ventrale | reverse complement strand
AACAAAGAACCTAAACATTGGTGTAATTTATAAGTTTAACTTCTTATTTGTGCAAGTATATAGCTATATCTATATCCTAAACTATCTCTTGGGGAGAAAGCAAAAAAAAAGTTGTTTCTTACCTCTGAATCTGTACATGTGACTCCACAAGAGTTGCTCATTAGCATACAATCAGGCTAAACTACTTCAGAGAACATTTCGTCAGCCATTTTGAGACTGCACTGTTTCAGCTGCACTGAAAGTGTGATTAAGATGGCTGCAATGTGCATTCAGCATCAGCCAGTAACAACGTAGCAAAGTGTGAAACATTTGCCACGAAGCACCTCCCTCTTTATGGAGTAGTACAAACACACAGGCTATTAGTGCACATGCTGCAGAGCAGAGACACTGCAGTTTCTTACAGCACAAGTGCTACAAACACGGAAAATGTACAAGGCACAAAGGCTGCCTCTGTGCACCAGTCGGCAACTCAGAATATAACACTCCAATCCTGATCCAAATCCAAGCAGCTGCAAATCCGTGCCACAAATTACCAACTACACGAATGAGGCCAAATATTACCAGCAGGCAGGGAATGTCACTCAGGAGAAGCTTCTTTTGAATTATTTGTTTCACTCTTTCCAAAGCGTTAGAAAACTAGATTAAAATCATTTACCCAGTAAAATATTACAAAAGTGTTCCCGCTCCAAAAGCTACTATGAAAGAATACTGTATAAGTATTTCAACCGTGAATCACAAACCAGTATCTATATCAATTTTAACTGAAAAATCCACATAACTTTCCGTCTACTATGTTACAGTACTAGGATGTAACCTATCATGCATATGTGTTAAGTATTTGCAGTAACGTCTGAGTAGGCAAAATAGCAGAACACATACAGGACAGAACATGCTAATCTAATGACATACTATCCTCCCTTTCTACTCCTACAGGTTTGTCTTAACACAGGCCATTTGTTGTTGGTATAATATGCTGTCAAGTCAGCAACAATTTATAGCGACCATAATAGGGTTTTCAAGATAAGTGAGCTATTTAAAGAGTGGTTTTACCAGTTTCACATCTCCAGTGAGTTTCCATGGCTGAGCAGAGATTCGAACCCAGGCCTCCCAACTTTAACAGCAGATATAGAAGAGAATTGGGAATGTTTAAAAAATCTGCCTACCCATCCTGTCTGCACCCTTGCATGTTGCACATCATGCCATTTCTCTACAAACATATGTTGACTGAGTCTTGTTCTTCCAAATATTTAATTATCCCTCTCTAATTTGGGGAGGTTGAAAAATTCATTAAGATAATTTATTAGAAGTCAAACTGAAAGGGATAGGTAATTTGAATACTCTGAGTTGTGTTTCTTTTTAAACAAAACACTTGTCCTATGTGAGCTTTCAATGGCCCAGAGTTTTTTTTCTTTATAAACAGAAAAGCATTCAAATATAAATACAGAAATCTTGTCAAAATTGCTTTTGAGCTGGTTATGGTGAAGATTAGTTTCAAAATCTTATTCACATTTTTGACTAATGGGTGAGGAAGTTTATCACCTAGCCAATCCCAGGTTTTATCACCTAGCCAATCTGCAGTGGCTCAATTGGCTAAGACACTGACTGGGAGGCGGAAGGTCAGCAGTTCGATTCCAGAGTACTGCAGGACGGAATGAGCTCCCGTCGTCTGTCCCAGCTCCTGCCAACCTAGCAGTTTGAAAGCAAGAAATTGCAAGTAGATAAATAGGGACCACTTTGGTGGGAAGGTAACAGCATTCCGTGCGCTCCGGTGGCTAGTCATGCCTGCCACATGACCACAGAAACATCTGCAGAAGCAGACAACGCTGATTCTTCGGCTTTGAAACAGAGATGAGCACTGCACCCTAGAGTCGGATACGACTGGCTTTCAAGCAAGGGAAACCTTTACCTTTAATCCCAGGTTGTAAGAACACGTCTTTGGATGCTGCTGCTACAGTACTTTGCTTGCATATCACAGAAGCCTGAAATCAGGCCTCTACCCAGAAATGCCCATAAAAGGAAGTTTTAAAGCAGACTGCTGGTAATCCAGTCTGGGGGAGGGATAAACTCTCCTCTCCAATCAGCAAGAAGCAAACACTCTTGCCTAAGGGCTCAGCAAGGTAGATTATAACCATGAAACACTAGTAAAGAATGTATATGAAAACTGAAGTAGTATTTAAAGATATATTCATCAGTTGATACTATAAAGCAAGGGTTTGCAACCTATGGCCCGGCCCCGGCCCCCAACACCGTTCTATCTGGCCCATGGCAATGAGCCCGGAAGCAGAAGCACCTACTCAAGCGCACCTTTGTGGCAGGGGAAACTATGTGTCCAGCCCACTCAGCTGTCAGAGGGGGAGTTGTCCAGTCCATGGCACAGTAAGGTTGAGAACCCCTGCTTTAAAGTATCTGCCACCATAGCATTGTTCTTTGAAATCTGAGTTACTATTTTCAATAATACACCTGGTTTTAATGAAAGCAATGTTCAATTTTATGCCACATCTAATGTTACATATCAATAATTGATTTAAACAAATTATGTTGCAGTCTAAAAATGTATCATTTCAAACTTTAGCTTGATAGCTTTTCTAACATGTTACTTTAACAATGTAGAAAAAATTATGTATAGGCTTAGGTATCCATTTGTGGTTTATAGCACTAGGCATTTCAAGAAGCACAAAACTTGTTAATTTCTTGGCTCAGAAGAGGCTGATAAGAATGAAACAATGCCTAAAAATCAACTAAATCCTTTCAGCATTTTAGGTATGTTCCTGAAGGAGCTCCTCCGGCAATACAGGCTTTAAGTTAATATTCTGAATTGATCTGAAGCAAATGACATAAGGATATGGACATGCGCAGTTCACTCCTATCTGAAGATAATCAAGAACGTGAATTGTCAGATTCTACCAAACATAAACGTTTATTTTAATGTTGTTTGCTAACTCTAGTAACTGCTAAGAATGCTTTTCCCAATGAAAGGATTTTACACAACACACAAAATGGCCACCCAACCACAAAATGACTGACTGCATATTCCCTCCAAGGGTCCTCAAACACCCAGCAGCTACATCTCAATACTGCTTTGTTCATTATGCAAATGCATTTGAGGAACAGTTGTGGATATTTATTTATTTATTGTTATATTTATATAACGCCTTCCTCACCCTAAGGGGCGACCCAAGGCGGTTTACAAGTAATAAGATATTATTAGTGTGTGTGTGTGTGGGGGGGCAGATGTCAAAACCACCCCCTCTCCCCAACAGCGCCTCTTCTGCCCTCCCAGGCTCTGAGAGGCCGAGGGTTAGAGTCCCAGGGGGAGAAGGGGCGGGGCAGATGTCAAAGCCACCCCTTTTCCCCAACGGCACCTCTTCTGATACTGCAAATATCAACACACCAAGTCGTGGAAGGAGAACAGATGTCTAAAGCAGAATAGTTGTCTAGGTTTCATTCACTTCTCATTTCTACTAATATAAATTTGAAGGCGCGGGAAGGGGAATCTCTTTAAACTTGAGACAGCCAGCAGAGGGAGATGAATAACTATTTCCCCTTCACCACCATATCTCAATGTCACATGAAACTTCAAACAATACTCAGTCCAAGCCATCCCACCTCTACTATCAGATATGTTGGGGGTGGGGGTGGTGAGATAAAGACGGAAGAGAGGTGAAGATTTCCATAGTTTTCCACATATATAACTTTAATGCATTTTATGTATTTTTTCCTTCCTCATACTCTTAACTAAGAGAACAAAATTCTCCAATAGGTTATAGACTCAGACTGCGTAGCTTTGCTCAGAGAAACAGAAAACAATAAAACTTGAAAAATATTGTTTAGCTAAGTCAGGAATTCTCAACCTTTCTAAGACGGGGCGGGGTCATACTCCCTCAGACAGCTTCGGGGGCCCGGACACCCATTTTGCCCTTCCTCCACCACACGGCACTTCCAGGTGTGGTGGAGGCATTGGGGGACATGAAATGGGGCCACAGGTTGAGAATCCCTGAGCTAAGTGTTGCAATTTCCTCCCCCTCCAACTAAACCATATGCTAGCTGAGTTCTTCATTTTAAAACTCCTTTTTTTGAGATCAGTAACCAAATTCACTGAGACATAGTTATTTTCATCAGAATAGATGATTTCTGGAGAACTACCAAAGCGTGCTTCTACAATTTTTCTCAATGTAAGAAAAGACTAAAAATGAACTTATGAGCCATCCAAGTCTATCACTGTTTTGAAAATTATGAACCATGAGAGACAGAGAGCAGATGCAAAAGCTAGATAATCTAGCAAAAGCCCACTGCAAAGGCAGTGAACTGTGAAAGCTTATCAGACCAGCAAATTGTATAAATAAAGAAATGTGAATCTGCCAAAGTATGCTAAATGGCCTAGAGAAATCTTAGGATTTTGGCTGTTTTAAATCACAAACTGTCTAGATCAGAGAACTCATGAGATTGAGGCTTAATTCTAAGTACTGTACTATGAAAATCACATAACTGTATTAACTATACTGTATTTGATAACTTAAACCAGAATGTACTTAACTTAGATGATAAACAAAACAAAAAAAATTGTCTTTCTTGGTGGAAAGCTGGATGAATAATTTAATTATTTTATATCTGTTCTTGATGGAAAACAGAAATTAATCTTGGAAGATGCTCTGAATTACCTCAATCAAAATTGCATAGAAAAAAGGAACTGTTCTCAGAAAATCTCAGACCAAAATGGTTCTAATTACCTGGTGAATGGTAAGGACAACAGGAAAGCCAGTACCTGCAGCCAAACATATTCCTGCTGCAACCAAAGCAAAGAATGCCCATTTCCAAGAAACATACTAGGCAAAGACAGCAAAACCAGTTTTGAGACAGAACAAAAGAAGCACATGGACACTGATTCTATGAGAGAAAAGGAAAAGCAAACAAGATTTTTAAATACATAGCTTGCATAGCTTATAATACTGAACAAAAATCAACTGTGTGGATCACTGATTCAAGAAGTACCAGCCATTCCACACATATGAGGGGATTCTTTATTACCCTAGATAGGAATGTTGGTGGAAATATTCAAATTGCTGATTGTGATGCTATGACTATAGAAGAAACTAGAACTGGTGTTTTACAATGTGAATTGTCCAATGAAATCAGTGTTTATACTCTATGTCTATGTCAATGATGGCAAACCTTAGCACTCCAGGTGTTCTTGGACTTCAATTATCAGAAGCCCAATTCAGCACTCCTGCTGATCAGGGCTTCTGGGAATTGAAGTTCAAGAACAGCTGGAGTGCCAAGGTTCACCATCACTGCTCTATGTGATGTTCTATACATTTCTGATTTGCAACAGATGTTAAGTGCTTCAGTCTTCAATTACAGAGCTTTTTCTATGCACACTGAAAATGGACAGCACATAGTAATGAAAATATTAACATGTTTTTGAGCATTTAAATCTAAATTATCTACAAACTGAGTCTTTTAGGCCAGCGCACTAACACAGCACAAGGTCAAAGACAGGATGACACCAGCCTGGACCTTTAGTACTATCACAAAGGCAATCCTCAAACTGCAGAACCACAACCTTGAAATAGGTATCAAGGTGAATCCACACAATGCAATAGCATAGCCATATATGTAATCTATATTACAGAAAAAGGTGCTAGGCCTTCATTCCCACTAAGAACTGAAAGAAGGAACACTAAGATGCTGGGTGTAATACACAGCAATTTGTGTAGGCTACTTAATGGTCCATCACTAGGACACAATAGATATATTTTAATATTTGTGATTTTTAAAGTACTATGTCGCAAGATTAAAATTGACAGTACTCACTCGGGCCTATTAACATGGAGTGTGTATATCCTGAAGGTAAAGATTGTTAGGCTTAAATGTTAGTTTAAATATCTGTGTGTTATTTTGTGCTGACTGATGATCTAATAAAGATATGTGTGTGTACTGAGTCATCCACTTACTGAAGGAGAAAACACATGAGATGCTCAAGACGTACAGAGCAACAATTTGAAAGGAAAGCCAAGGCATTTAAAAAATATAATGGGGAGAGTCCCTTTTGCACCATACACAAGCCTTTTTGGAGGAACAAGATATTTTTGTACAGCAAGGTTGTGGCACAGGAGGGAATGGCTGAAAGTAAAAACAAAAACACCATTTGAATACCAAAGTAAGTTAGTACAAGAAAAACATCATCAGGAAACTCACAAACTATAAATGGAGAACTCAACCATCCACGCTGCATACATCAGCTTTGGCCCTGAGCATCTCCACAGCAGAGTATGCTGCTCCAGTATTGAGCGCATCCACACACACAAAACAAGTTAACATCACTATGAATGAAGCCATGAGTATAGTGACAGGATGCCTCAAACCTATACCAGTTGAGAAAATATATCCTTTTGTTGGTATCGCTCCTCCTAAGATAAGGAGAGAAGCAGCAGCGGGTGCCAAGAGAACTAAGCAAGAGAATGACCCTCAAGATCCTCTGAATGGATATGTGCCTCAAGTCCGCCAGCTCTGATCCAGGAAGAGCTTTATGGCAAGAACATTCTTGAGGTACGCAAGAACAAAACCAAATTAGAAGATGGAGGAAGGAGCTCACAGAACAAGGAACATTAAAGGAGGATATAGCTGAGCAACTCAACCTCCTCTATGTCACTTAGAGAACTCTCAATATAGCTGAGGAACTCAACCTCCGCTACGTCACTTGGAGAACTCTGAATAGGATGAGGGTTAGAGTCACTGTGTAAATGCGGAGATACAGAATCTGGCTTGTTTATTCATCTGCCGATTACTAACAGAAACATGCATTGATGAGGACTTAAATTTGGCCAATGACAAAGCCAAAAAAGTGGCTTTGTTTTAGCAGTCCAGAGTTTGATTGGGACACAAAAGAAGCAGCAGAATGAAGTTTATTAGGTATAAGTGCAATTTCTACCCCTCAGAAAAAGAAATCAAATGCACAGTTACAAGATAGATACTCAACTCAGCAATACTACATATGAGAATGATCTTGGAATTGCTGTAGATCAGAAAATGAATATGAACCAACAGTGTCATATGGCTGCAAAAAAAAAGGCAAATGCTATTTTAGGTTGCATTAATAGAAGCATAGTCTCCAAATTCCATGAAGTACAATTCTACTCTATTCAGAACTGCTTAGGCCTCATCTTGAGTCCATCCAGTTCTGGACAGTGCACTTTAAGAAGGATACTAACATCTAGAACAGGATTAGAAGAGGACAAGGTTGACCTGGAAACCAAACCCTCTGAAGAAAGACTAAAAGAACTGGGTAGGTTAACCTTGAGAAAGTGTCGAGAGGAGATACGACAACAGTCTTCAATGTCACACAGATGAAGTCCATGATCTGTTCTCTGTTGTCCCAAAGTATCATACAGGAAATACAATGGGTTGAAGTTAGATGCCTTTTGAATATCAGGAAAAATATGTCTAATACTTGAGACATTCAAGCGAAAGTTGGACAGCCACCTCTCATATACTTTAGCTTGGATTCCTGTATTTAGTTGAAGGTTGGATTCAATGGCCTTCCAACTCTGTTACTGTATTTGTTTATTTATTTATTTATTAAACTTATATCCCGCCCTTCTAGGAAAAACTTTCCTACTCAGGGCGGCTTACAATATAAAATTCAAAAATACAAAGTGACACAAATATTAAAATTTTCATATAAAACCTCTCAAAACCCAAACACCCTAATAAGAAAGCCTATGTTAGAAGCAGTGGGGCAGAATAAAATGCCTAACAATCAGCCGATGGTAAAATATTGCCAAAGGCCTCTTTTAAAAAGGAAGTTTTCAATTTCTTTTTAAAAACATGGAAAGATGATACCAGGCGCAGCTCCACTGGGAGGGAATTCCACAGCATTGGTGCCACCACCAAGAAGGCCCTCTTCCTAGTCACGGCCTTTCTAGCTAATCTTGGGGTCAGCACCTGAAGCTGCATCGTCATGGAGAAGCAAGTGATGTGGGCTGTTGTCCTGAGGGTAAGACATTCTACCAGGTAGGAAGGTTCTATAAACAAGTTTTAACTTGCATCATGGATTCACAATCCTCTAGTCAGTGAAACCAAATTACTGTATAGCATTTTATATGCAAATGAAAAAATTAAATGCAGGGTGTGCCAAAGGTTGCCATACAATTGCATAACAGATATCTTGGAATGTATTAACCATGAGCGAGAATAAAGACATCATGGTTGTGTAGAAAGAGGTGGCCAACACATAGAGAATATTTTGTTAACATTTTGTAATATTATGTAATGAATATTTTGGATTTATATTTAGCTACAATTTCATATTTTCCCTAAGTATTATGGATGACCTCTGGGGCACCCTGTAGAATGTAGATCAGGGATTCTCAACCTGCGGCCCGCAGGACAGATGTGGCCCACGGAACCATTTCATGTGGACTCCCCACTGCCTCCACCACACCAGGAAGTGTCATGTGGTGGAGGAAGGGCAAAATGGCCATCTGGCCCTCAAAGCTGTCTGAGGGAGCGTGACCTGGCCCCCAGCTTTAAAAGGTTGAGAACTCCTGATGTAGATACTTGTTTAAGTTTGAGAATTCATCTGAATTTCCATTTCTGTTACTGAGTGGCACACTATTTTGTAAAACATATTAAAAACCTTCAGCCAATCTTCATAATAGCTACCGCTGATAAAGCTTACAATTCCTGAGCAGAAAAATAAAATTTCGCTCAGGGTAACCCAACTGATTTTCCCAACATTTTGTCATGGACCTCTGTTTGTCTTTTGCATTTGTCCTGTTCAATCTTTTTTAGAGGTGCCAAATGTGTAACAGAATATAAATGGAAAACAGAAATGAATTCAGATGAGGGAAGAGTAAAGAATGGTGGAAGAAATCTCAATAATTTTAGATACTGTATGCTGATGACACTACTGTATATTACTGGCAGACAGCAGCAATGAAATGACTTCTGGTGAAGGTGAAATATTAAAGTGGAAAGCAGGGTTGTAGTTGAATTTTAAGACAACAAAAATCATCTCCACAGAATAGTTATAAATGTTGACAAAGAAGAAATCAAAACTTCTAAAGATTTTCTGTACCTTGGTTTCATCACCAATCCAAATGGAGACTGCAGCCAGGAGAATAAAAGGTGACTGAGACTTGAAAGAGCAACTATAAAGAAGTATTTAAAACTATCAAGAGAAGGATGGAAACCAACGCTATGTTTCTGTATACTATGTGCGGATATGAAAGCTGGACTAGTAGGAAAGCTAACAGGGGGAAAACAGATCCATTTGAAATGTTGGAGAGCTTTGCAGATCTCATGGACTGCAAGAAAGAAAAATAAACTAGATCTAGATAAAATCAAGCCAGAATTCTTCCTAGAAACCAAAGTGGCTAAACTGATGCTATTATATTTTGGGCATATTAATAATGTTGATAAAAATTGAAGACAGCAGAGAAAAGAAAGAACAAGAAATCTAGAATGGGCTACTGTGCCCATTCACCCACTCATTAGTAAAGCAACATAGAAATTGAAGTACGATGACAATGTCTACTTCCCTTCTTCCTATGTTTCTCTTCTTTTTCTAGATTTGTTTCTTGTCCTTCTTTTCTTCCTTTAAGATTAATCTAATGTTAACTATAAATAGGGATACACAGAACCTCCTCAAAGATTGTGGTATTTTTAAACCACAATCAGGTGTACCCTGGGCAATGGCAACTTTGTTGTGCCAGCTAATCTTTCTCACACTAGATCAGGCAAAAGGAACTACAGAATGAATTCACCAAAATGTGGCTTCATTTTGGCAGTTTAAACTCTGACCTAGACACAAATAAAGAACTATAAATAAAAGCTTATGTGTAACTTAAATTGTAATTTATCTCACGGGAACATACAAATATTAATTTAACTAGCAAATACTACAACCTGATATCCTCTCTTTCTTGTAGTTTATTAATTTAGGAATTAGGTTTATGTTAAACTTAAATGGGAAATATCCCAATTATGATACTGTGTACATCTTCAAAGAAGGCAAGAAAATGTGCTGCAAATAACATTTGCCCTATAGAACAGATCAGTAGTCCTTAAGAATTGATAATGCCCATCTTGATTTTATCTTTCTTTTGTACTATGTCTTCCTGACAAGAGTCTAGGCTTCAAATACATCTACGTACATTCCACCCTTCCTTAATACTGAAGTATACAGTTATTAACAATATGATATCTAAGTGGTAATACAGTAATGAATAATAATCAATAACTTATGAGATACCTGTTACCAGAACTCACTTACAGCAACCCTTGTAGGTTTGAAGGTTTTATCAGTTCCAGTCCTGCAGTGAGTTTCCATGGCTAGCGGGGTTCTGAATACAGTCCTAGTCTCTACACACCACACCAGGTATCACAAGTATTAAAGTATTCCTTCTGAATTTAAGAGACCGAGACTGAACAGTTCCTATTGTACTCACACAGCTGAAAATGGAATTGTAGCTTTTACTCAAAAACTTAAATTTATTAGCTGGAATGTTATTCCTTTCCATTGTGTGTAGAAGGGAACTCATGGATGCTATAGCAAACAGGAGATACTGGTTGTATGGTCCAGTCCTGTAACCTGTGATCCAATTTAACACCTTCATTTCTAATAATTGGTACAGTTCTCAAGTTTAAAACCATACTATTTTCTGGGTTACTGCCAGAGGATTCTGTTCTGACCTATTCAATGAAACTCTAGAAGACCCTTAATAGGGTTGTTTTGTTTGCTTTTCTTTAGAAAATAAGTGCCCTTTAATTTCAATCAACTTTTAATGTAAACCTTTATATCCTTGTTGCTTTCAGGCTTCTGCTATCATATCTATGTTTAATAAAACATGTGATGTCAATATTATCAACAAATTGGTGTCAGCAACACTATGCCCACCTCTGAATAACTTCACTAGAGGTCTAACAAGAACCCTCACACCTGGCTTTTCTTCCTGCTACATAGGTATGGATATTATTCAGTACTGTATACTGTACTTAAATCTTTGTTTGGAAAGGTTGTGGTTTATTCTTTGTTACTTTTGTTGAAAAAGCTTTCAATTTCAGTGAGTGGACGGGCAATTCAAAAATGTACATCAGAATCCAATAGTGTACTTGGATATGCCAGATCCCACTATTTCAATGATAACTGACAACCCACTCTCTTCCTGCAACCCAAAGCATCTCATTACCTACCCAAGACTATTTTTGCCTTTCTCACTCTACACACAATAGGATTCTGGCCAAGGAGTTTGTAATAGCAGATAAGCTTTCTTATTTGAAATCATATGTTTAGACATAGAATCAACAGCTGTGATACAATTGTACACTTCTGGATCATGATGCTTCACCCAAAATACATGATCTAGCCTTCCCTCAGTGCAACCAAGCAACATGCTTTGGAAGACTGGGAAACCCTCTCGAGCAGATTCTTAATATCAAAGAGGGCTGTCAGGGAAAAAGTGAAAAAATCCAGATGGGTGTTGAGGTTGGATACCAAAGTACACTGCAGATTCTTGACCATTAATTAGTTTGGCAAGATCCATTGGTGGGTCCTTTCCCCGTACATTCATAAGTTCACATATGAAAGTATCCACGTTGGCTTCAGGTATACTGTTTTCCTTTTCCACTTGATGTATACGACAGGAACTAAGCCTTTGTGTAAAAATAAAAAAATCTATGTGTCTATCCCAGATTTCTATCCATATTCTTGTTCTTGCGCAATCAAGGAATTAAAGAGGGCTCAACACACAGAGCCCCTCCCCCTATAATAATCACTTGTGTACAGAGGGAGTAGTCTGTTACAGCTTGTAGAAAATTCTTGAACTAGCATACTCTACTACTACCATAGCAAAGGATTATACCAGTAAACTGAAGCTTCATAAAATATATATTCTTAAATTTAACAATACTGTATTACATCTCGCTTTACAGAAACATGTACCAGGTAACTTTAGATCAATAATTTTACTTTTACCTTTACAAATTTACTGTTAAAAATGTATTATGAAAATGCAGGTCACTACCAAAAATAAAATATAGTGTGTTTCTTTAAAGTTACGGGAAATAACTCTCCAGAATATAAAACTTGAGTAGAAAACCAAAAAACAGAATCTGTATCTGATAAACTGCTGACTTTTACAATCTTTAACAATGAATTTTGACTAATTTACATAGAGAAGTGCCACATGTTTTAATATGCTTAAAGTACCCCCACATTCTTTATTTTGTAACTAATATCTGATACAGTGAATGCAGTAAGTCTCTCATCTGTAATAAACCAACTCTATACAGCCCTTCCCAATGTTTGTAGCACTCTGCCACATACATCAGAGAGGAAATTTTTATGTCGCTTTTCAGTGAGTGGTAATCAGGACATAAGACTGTAGTAATGGACATACCTATTAAATATGAAATGTAATGCATATTATACCTTTATAGTAAAGGTAAAGGTTGCCCTTGCTCGAAAGCCAGTCATATCCGACTCTAGGGTTCGGTGTTCATCTGTTTATAGCCAAAGAGCCAGCACTGTCTGCATCTGCAGACGTTTCCATGGTCATGTGGCAGGCATGACAAGACACTGGACTGCACTGAACGCTGTTTACCTTCCCACCGAAGTGGTACCTATTTGTCTACTTGAAATTTCTTGCTTTCGAACTGCTAGGTTGGCAGGACCTGGGACAGAGATGGGAGTTCACTCTGTCATGCAGCACTTGGGTCTTGAACTGCTGACCATCTAGTCATCAAGTTCAGTGTCTTAACCAAGCCACCACAGTCACTTTTGCATATTATACTCATACTTAAATACTGTATTTCAGTATTTCCCCCTTGACTTGAAGTCTAGCAATGGCACATCTCTGAATTACAATGGAATCTTTTTCTCACTTATTAATGAACCTACACATACTGTCACTGCTGCCCTTGATCAATGTTTTCCCAGCCACCTACTTACATGTAAGTTGGCAAACTAGCATGATAATACAATGAAATGCACAATTAGCTTATGAATTGCTAAAAGAGCACAGCAGTTGTCGTGTACCGCCAAGTTGAAACTAACTTATAGCAGCTTTAACAGGTATTTTAAAGTAAATGAGATATTTAATGAATGTTTTACCAGTTCCACATCCCAAGTGAATTTCCATGGCTAAGCTGGGATTTGAACCCAGGTCTCCTGAGATCTAGTCAGTTACTCTACTCGTTCAGTACACTTTGGGTATCCTAGACCTAGACAATGTAGAGAATATGCAAATCCGTAAGAAAAACACATCATAGTGGGCCCTGTTATCATCTTGTTATGCTCCAACAGAAAGGTAGCTTTTAATGTAACATTTTAGGTAGCTAAAACTTACATCAAAATGGCAGGAAATGTGCAATTTACGCCAGGGGAGACAACTCTACTGTACAGACATCGGAAAAAGAAAATGGTTAGTAAAACACAACCACATTTTTTTGAGGACCAGAAGCAACTTAAGTACAGCATTTTACTTTTACAATGTTACAAAAAAATTAATTGATTTTTAAAAAAAAAAACTAAATTGTTTGAGCTGAGAACTGTTTCCTGTTTTTTTTATTTAAAAAAATTCACATGTAAATATTTTTTTAAAAAAAATATCCCTAGACTCTAAGAGCCCCTAGCAGCAAAGTCCCTTAGCAACTCCCTAACTGCCGTCAGAAACAATACATTAAAAGAAGCAACATGCAAATAATCCTCTTAGTTTTTCTACTGCTTGCAGTAGATCTTTTAAAACCAGAACTAGAGCGGACTAATAATAAATCACAACAGAGAATATAACACTAACCGCTTGCTCCAGAATCCAGTTTTATTCGTCCCCGTGCGTTCAACCGGCTGATGAAAGGCACACTTCCTCAAATCGAAAACACCTCGTGTGGCCAAAGGGCTACAATTTCTCCCCGCTCAACAAAAATAATAATGATAACGCATTGCGCATGCCCCGTGCACAAGTATTTCCTGTGATGATAGAGTAGTCCACCACCCGGCCAGACGGGCGAAGCAGGGGGGGAAAAAGAGCTGTTGCTGCCGCCGCCGGTTGCAAGCGGTATTGAATCCGGAGGAAGCCTTCAGTTCAACAGCAACTCGGGAGGGGAAAAAACCCCAAGTAGGACTATTTCAAGAGTATGAAGGGGGGGGGGGAGCTGTTTATAATAAAGTACTACCTGAAAGGAACTGTTCCGGTCGCGTTGCCATTAATTAACCGCTGAATGTTGCCAGATAAAGAGCTGCCCTCGCGCCCTTTCTCCCTCAGCTTGAGCCATACCTGTGTTTTTGCGCGTTCTCGGTCGCCACACCGCCTCAGAGCGCTGCCCGCAAGCGCCTCCAACTGCTGCCGCCGCCGCGCCGATTCAAAAAAGAAAAAGAAAACAGAATCCAGTTCCACACACAGCCTGCAGCGCGCGCTGGGCCGTTATGCAAATGAGCTCAGAACTCTCCACCCACTCCTTTTTGGCCACACCTCCGAAACAGAAGCAGGGCGGGGGGAGGCGAGCGTTCTAGCTGGCTCTGCGAACTGCTCTTTCGCCGGCCAATCCTGCTCCTCCGCCATTCCGACGGTTATGCAAATAAACCGCGCTCGTTTAGCATATTTTGCTCGTGGCTCCTCCCCTTCCTTGGGATTAAATAAGTGATTGGTCAGACTGCGAGGCGCCAACCAGGGGTTTAAGATGGATCGGTTTATTTGTCTTTGTAGTAATAGCTAGCTTTTACTGCAGTGGCTCAAGTGGCTAAAATGCTGATTGGGAAGTGGAAGGTCAGCAGTTCGATTCCCAAGTACTGCAGGACGGAATGAGCTCCCGTCTTTGTCCCAGCTCCTGCCAACCTAGCAGTTCGAAAGCAAGAAATTGCAAGTAGATAAATAGGGACCACTTCGGTGGGAAGGTAACAACGTTCCGTGCGCTCCGGTGTCTAGCCATGCCTGCCACATGACCATGGAAACGTCTGCAAAAGCAGATAGCGCTGGCTCTTTGGCTTGGAAACAGAGATGAGCACTGCACCCTAGAGTTGGATACGACTGGCTTTCGAGCAAGGGAAACCTTTACCTTTTAGCTAGCTTGGTGGTGAGGGCAGAGGTGCGAGGAGTATTGATTGTAGGACCTTTAGCAAGCAGAGGGATTCGTTCCCCATCCCCTCCCTCTGCTTGATTGGCACACAAGCTCTGTTGCGCTTAATGAGCAACCGCTCATGTGGCCTTCAGCCTTGGCATTAGTCCTCAGTGTTACTTTCCAACACTAAGAACATTTGAACAGCCTTGCTGGAACAGGCCACAGCCCATCCATTCCAGCATTCTGTCTCACACAGTGGCTCACTATTTGCTTCAGGGTATTATTCCCAAGCAGATGCCTTCACCTGCTTAGGATTCCCTGGAAATGGCATTGAGAGCTATCCTGCCTATCTCTCCAACCTGGAGGTTGTTCTTAGGTATCTTACACCCACTAGTTCCTACACCAAATGTAAAAAGAAGGGAAAGTTGTTTTGTAAATGTATAGCAGGGGTGTCCAAACTTTTTGAGCCGAGGGCCAGTCACGTGGTTCAGGGGTCCTGTGGGCCGGATCCAGCCCCCGATGCCAATTCATCTGGCCCACGAAGCCTGTACGGGTGAGTTTTACTTCCGCTTCAAGGAGTGACGAGGGGTTATCGGGCCAGATGAATTGCTGTTGGGGGCTGCATCCAGCCTGCAGGCTATAGTTTGGGCACTCCTGATGTATAGTATTGAAAAGCTGCTGTTAGTCATGTTCTCTTTCAATGACAGACAATATTCAAAGTATATCAGAGAGTTTGATGTAGGCAGATTGAATGCACATGACCCAGCAGGCGGGCTAAACACTACTTTATTGTAACATCGTCAATCTGTACATGAGGCAATGGCGGAGCCTTGCCTCCTTATATATGGTACATAGTACATTTGAATCTCGCCCGAAGGCACCTATTGGTTACAGTATAGGTGACATCTTTCTGACGTAATGCATACCTGACATAGTTTCACCTGTGGTGGGAAGGTTTCCTGCGGTAGTTACCCATTGGAAAAATTGGGGTCACATGAGCTCCATCAGCTGCGCTACTGGCGAACAGCTGAACTGTATGTATACACAACATCCCTCCCCCCTAGGATGGGACGAAGTCCCTCAACCATTGTGGGGGCTGGTAGACGCGCTGCGGTTAGCCGTTCGATTCAGCGGTGCTGCCGCCTCTGGACTTTGCGGCTGTGCTGCCTGAGTCAGCTGTGCTGCCCGACTCTTCCCCCCGGGAAAACTGAAGGGTCCCATCAAACCCCAGCAGGGACAGGGGTTGGGGTACCCTGGGATGAGGGGACCTCTGGGACAACTCAAAACCCCGCTGCTCACTTGGACGAGTGGGGGAACACTCACAAAAACTCCCCCCATCCTGTAACAAAATCAAAGGGGTTGTGCTACCCCGGGTTGGGTGACGGTCTCCTGGTGGTTTATGCCACCTGTTAAGCTGAGTCCTGTATTCCCCCCTTGGGTTACATGGGTGGGGGGTGACCCTAACCTGATTCATCAAGATACCCAGTTTCCCTCATTGTTTCTGTAACTCTTCTCCTAAGCTGATCGGCGTGTATCCGCCACAACAAACCCGTTTCCATCTTCACTTGGTACGATACAGTTCCAGTTTGTTCCACCACCTCCCCAGGTTCCCATGCTGGCCCAGAAGTTGCATATTCCTACAGTACCCTGGGTCACCTGCCCCGAACACTTTCCTTTGTTCTACCGCCACATTTATGCTTCTGTCCTCCACCCTGGACAGATCCAAGTGGTCAAGCAATGTTGTGGGTCTCCTTCACATCAGAATCTCTGTTGGGGACTGCCCGGATGCAAGCGGAGTAACCCTATAACAGAGGAGGAATTTGCAGAGCTGTAGCTCCAGATACCCCGGACCCATCCTGCGCAGCGCCTCCTTTGTAGTGCAGACCTGGCGCTCTACTTGGCCGTTTGTGGCAGGGTGAAACGGAGCAGAGGTTTCATGCCTGATCGCATTCTGTTCGAGGAATGCCTGGAATTCGCCGGACGTGAATGTGGTTGCGTTATCCGAAATTAACACGTCGAGCAGGCCAAAACACGTGAACAGCCTCCTCAGGTGTTTAACTATGGCTGCGGAGGACGTATTTCGCACTGGAATGACCTCCAGCCATTTTGAGAATGCATGAACCACTAACAAGAACATTGTTCCCTGGAAAGGCCCTGCAAAGTCCACGTGAACCCTTGACCACGGCCCACGGGCTGTTTCCCACTCTCTGGGGAGTAATCTGTGCTCCTCGGGCCGTGAGTGTTGGCAGCTCTCACATGCACCCACCAACTGCTCGATGTCCCTATCTATGTTGGGCCACTAGAAGTAGGTCCTTGCCAGAGCTTTCAACTTCACGATCCCCGGGTGGCTCGTGTGGAGCAAACGGAGCACCTTGGCTCGGAAAACCTCCGGAATTACCACCCTCTGGCCCCAGAGGAGGCATCCTCTCTTGAGCGAAAGCTCGAAACATTTTCTGAAAAACGATGCAAGTTCCTTGGATGGGACGTTTTGGGCCAGCCCTTCTTTACCCATGCCAATGCCTGGGACAGAACCTTATCTTTTGCAGTTGCCATGGCAATATCTGAAGGCACGATGGGGGCGAGTCGAGAGACTCGATGAGCAGCACCTGGTGATCTTGCTCAACCTCGCACTCGGGTTCCCCCAGCTCCGGCAGGGGGGACCTGGAAAGCGCATCCGCATGAGCAATGTCTTTCCCTGGGCGGTGTACCAGCGTGAACTGGTACGCGTTTAAGAAAACCACCCACCATAGCATTCGTGGGGACAGGATCTGGGGAGTGGGCTTGGCTGTGACAAAAATTCCCAGGAGGGGCTTGTGGTCAATAGTGAACTCCCTCCCATACAAGAAATCATGGAACATCTTTGTCCCTGCGATGATCGCGAGGGCTTCCCTATCCGTCTGGGCATAGTTGCGCTCTGCTTTCAAGAGGGATCTTGAGTAGAACGCAATCAGTGCCTCCCTCCCGTTCTCGAGGACGTGGCAGAGGCCAGCCCCGACCCCCACCGGTGAGGCATCACACACAAGCACTACGGGCTTCCTGGGGTCAAAATGAGTTAATATCGCCTCGGAAGAGAGGAGCCGCTTTAACTCATTGAATGCTCACTCCTATCCCCCCACCACCAGACTGCATCCTTCTTCAGCAGGCGGTGAAGCGGCTCCGTCACGGATGCTTTCCATGGGAGGAAAGAGTGGTAGAAGTTCAGGAGTCCTGGGGGTGTTCTGTACTGCCACAACCTTGGATTTCAATGGCTTTACCCCATTGGGGGTGATTCAAAACCCCAGAAACTCAACCTCGTTTGCATAGAACACAATTTGTCCCTTCTCAGGCGTAGCCCAGCCCTCTTGAACATGGATAGTACCTGGTCTAACCTCTGGGCTAGCTCTGAGTCATCCTCAGCTGCTATCAACACATCATCAAAATGTGGCTGGACCCTGGGGAGACCCTCGATCAGGCATTCTACAAGTACCTGAAATATCCCAGGGGCTGAGTTCATGCCGAACTGGAGGCGTGTCACCTTAAACGCACGCTTGTGCGTAACTATCATCTGGGCAGCTGCTGCTGCAGGTGTAACCATTAACTGTTGATAAGCCTGTGCTAAGTCCAACTTCTCAAAGCACTTACCCCCGTGTAACTTGGCCAGCAAATGGCTAACTACCGGCACCGGGTAGGCATTGGGGTGAATGGCCTTATTGATAGTACACTTGTAATCAGCACAAATTCTAACCTCCCCGTTAGATTTCATGGCAGTCACAATCAGTGTCTCCCACTCTGCGGAGTCCACTGGAACCAAAATCCCCTGATCCACCAGTTTGTCCAGTTCCGCTTCGATTTTGTCCTTTAGTGCAAAAGCCACTCTTCGCAGCTTGAGTTGTACGGGGCGAACAGAAGGGTCTATATCAAAATCCACTGGAGGCCCCCTGTACTTCCCAAGTCCTTTCTCAAAAACTGCAGGGTGTGCATTGCACACATCCTGAATGGGGTCAGCCCGGACTGCATTGATGCCAGTCAGTGCAATGCCCAGCGGTTCGAACCACTGGGTCCCTAGAAGACAAGTGGACCCCCCCTTAAGAACAGCCAGGGGCAGCTTCCTTGTGAAGTTTTTGAAATGGATGGTGAAATCTCTCACCCCCAGGATGGGAATGTAGTTACCTTGAATGTCTCGCAAATTCGTCCTGAGGGCTCTCAGTTTTGGGCGGTCCCTAGGGGGTATTTGCAGGAACTCCATCTGCGAAACTATAGAATAGGCGGTCCCTGAATCCACCTTCATCTTTACCTGAACCCCCTGCAACAGTACCTTCACACAAAAATGGGTGTGTCGGTCCGACACACGTCTCACCACGGTATCCCCTGCCTGCACTTTCCCGGTGGCCTTGTTCCTTTGACCGTAGCAGCTGGTTCAGTCAGGGTCTCAACTCCTGCGTTGCCTGCACACCTTTGCTATGTGTCCCAACCATCCGCAGTTGTGGCACTCTGCCTTCTTGAATGGGCATTTCTTCCAGTCGTGTGAGCTCCCGCACCCCTCGCAGCGCTGGCTTTCTTCGGTGGTGTCTCTTTTTTCAGATGGCCCTTTTCTCACTTTCTGGACCTCTGGTTCACTCTTGCTCTCGCCGGATCCCGAAGAGGACGTGGCGATGGCTGTCGCAGCTCTCAACTCTCATGCACGTGGTGACAAACATCTGTGGGCTTGCACCGCAGACGCCGAGCTTCCCAGGGCTGTGGACCTCGTCCTGCATGCCAGTACTCTGTCTTTTACAGCTTCAGCAGCTTGTGCAACCCGCAGGACCTCCTCGAACATGATGTCCTCGTCCCGGGCTAACAATTTCCGCTGGGCCTCTTCATCCCACAGGCTGAGTAGGAGGCGGTCTCGTAACACCTCGGCCAGGGTGGCTCCCCACCGGCAAGGAACGGCTGCCAGCCTCAGCGCGGCCACATACTCGGCCACAGTTTCACCAGGCTGTTGGTCCCTCCGGCTGAACGCCATGCTTGCCGGGAAAACCGAAATTTTTGGGCGAAAATGCACCCACAGGGCAGCCAGGATGTCATCCAGCGGTGCTGTCTTGAGTGTCTGTGACATTAGGAGGTTTCTCGCCAGCTCCAGGGTTGGCAACCCACACTGGGCCAGCAGGCAGGCTCGCTTTTGGTCTTCATCCTCAATCTTCTCCGCAGCCATCGCGTATAGGAATTGCTCTTCATAGAGGTCCCATGACTCCGGCGTGGAAGTGTCAAACAGAGATAGGGTGACCCTGTGGGACGCCATTATCCCACCTTTGTCGCCAATTTGATGTAGGCAGATTGAATGCACAAGAGTCGGCAGGCGGGCTAAAAACTACTTTATTGTAACATGGTCAATCTGTACATGAGGCAATGGTGGAGCCTTGCCCCCTTATATATGGTATATAGTACATTTGAATCTCGCCCGAAGGTGCCTATTGGTTACAGTATAGGTGACGTCTTTCTGACGTAATGCATACCTGACATAGTTTCACCTGTGGCGGGAAGGTTTCCCGTGGTAGTTACCCATTGGAGGAATTGGGGTCACATGAGCTCTGTCAGCTGCGCTACTGGCGAACAGCTGAACTGCATGTATACACAACAGAGAGTAAACAACAAAAAAGTTGTGACACTTTAAAGACTAACAGCTGTATTTTAATGTTAGCTTTTGTGGATCAAGTCCACTTTGTCAGGCAAACACTCTTGTCTGACGAAGTGGACTTGATCCACGAAAGATAACATAAAAATATGGCATTTAGTCTTTAAAGTGCCACATTTTGTCATTTTTTTAATTTGTTTACTCTGATATCCTTGAATATTTGAAGTGTGTCAGTAACCTTTTACTTTGAGCTGCTAATCCTTCATGTCTAGGTCAGACTTTAAGCAGATGAAATGAAATCTTTTGGTGAATTCATTCCAAAGTTCCTTTTGCCTGACTGAGTGTGAGAAAGATTAGCTGGCACAACAAGGTTGCCACTGCCTGGGGTTTGCCCAATTGTGATTCAAAAATACCACAATCTTCAAGGAAGCTCTGTGTACCTTTACTGTATGGGACCAAAGACAACAGGACAGCCGAAGGGTTGGCTTAACTCAGGTTTATTGCATGAGGACCGGGTGGAGCATGAGGTAATGGTGGTGATACATCTCAATATATACAGTAGCACTATACATTTGAATCTTGTAGCACTGTAGCTCATTGGCTGCTACCGGCGTGGCCTCGCCCAGGCACGCCTCTCTTCTGTAGATCTTGTCCTTCTGCTGAATGCAGATCTTTCTCCTGCTGCTGAATGCGGGGAAGGTTTTCCCGCGGCTGTCCGTGATTGAGCAATGTGAACCATGTGAGACTGAACGCTCGCAGCTGCCCTCTATGGGCTGCTTGCTCGCGTTCCTTTACAGCTGAGATACCTTGTATTTGGAGTGGTTACATTCTTGCCTTTACAGTCCAGTGAACATGCAAACATACATACATAACATCCCTCCCCCCTAGGATGGGACGAAGCCCCGCAACCATTGTGGCTTGCCGCACGTGCGCTTGGGGCGTGCTTGCGCCTGACCTAGTACTGGAGAGCCTGTGATCCCTGACTCCGTGGGTACTTGTCCTGCAACGGGAAACGGGGATTCGTTAGTGGCTCTGTGGGGCGTCCGTGCCTGCCTTGCGCTGGGGGATGGGAATGGAATGAACAGCTGGGAAGTGAAGCCCTGCCTGTTGCTCTCGGACCCCGGGGACCCTCCTATTGTGAACCGCGGAACCGATGAGGTTGTCCTTGTGGTTCTGCTACCTTCTGTTCCTCGCTCGGGGGACCTTGAGACTGTGGTGGGCGGACTCGCCGTTGCCTCCTGTCTTGGGGGTGTCGGTCTCCGGGAAATTGGCGCTATGTTGCATTCTAACTCACAGGGGCTACTGGGACTGGAAGTACCAGGGGCTGAACTGAAAGCCCTCTTTTCGCTAGGACGGGTGGGGGACCACTCCGCTAACTCCCCCTGGTACTGTAAATCAATGTCTAAACTTCTTGGGGAATCTGTGTTTTGGGGAAACTTCCGAGGGTTATGTGCGAGATCGGGGCTCCTTCTTTCCGCCGCAAACTCCCGCAAAAGATCTCTGAGGATCGATTCCCTTTCCTCCCCCCTTGGTGGGGACCCATGTCCCCCTTTCTCTCCCCCTTGGGCTAAGCGGGTGGGGGAGTACCCTAACGCTGATTCGTTGCTACTCTCGTCTTCGTCCTGCTTTCCGGGGACCCTACGCCTGAGTTGATCCGCGTGCCGCCTCCACAGGAGGCCTGTATTGGTCTCTACGCGGTATGAGACGGGGCCGGTTTGTTCTATCACAATGCCGGGCACCCAGGCTGGTCCCGCGCTGGCGTAGTTCCTGCAATGCACGGGGGCGCCTACGCTGAAACTCTTTGAGGAATCCATCTCTACATTTCGCCCTTTGTCTTCTACTCTGGTGGGGTCTAGTCTGGAGATTACCGTGGCCAGCTTCCTGCGCATTAGCAACTCCGCGGGGGAGTACCCTGACGCTAGTGGGGTGACCCTGTACCGTAGCAGGAATTGGCATAGTTGTAAGTCAAGATCTCCGGGGCCCATGCGCCGCAGCGCGTCCTTAGTGGTACGCACGAGGCGCTCTACTTGGCCGTTGGTGGCCGGGTGGAAAGGGGCGGAGGTGATGTGCCGGATGGCGTTGAGATCCATGAATGCCCTGAACTCGGCGGACGTGAAACAGCTAGCGTTATCGCTGACGAGGGTGTCGGGTAAACCGAACGTGGAAAAGACCCTCCGTAACTGTTTAATTGTTGTGGCCGAGGAGGTGCTCGAGACTGGAATGACCTCCAGCCACTTGGAGAACGCGTCCACCACAAGGAGGAAAAGTGTTCCCCTGAACGGGCCTGCAAAGTCTACGTGTACCCGGGACCAGGGCCCCCTTGCTGTGTCCCACTCCCTATGTGGCAAACGAGCCTCTTCTGGCCTGGAGCTTTGGCACGCTTCGCAAGTGCCGACCATGTGCTCGATGTCGGCGTCTAGCTGGGGCCACCAAAAGTAACTGCGGGCTAGTGCCTTAGAGCGGACGATCCCGGGGTGGCTGACGTGCAGCAGTTTAAGCACCCTCGGCCGGAGGGACGTGGGGATCACTACCCGCTGTCCCCACAAAAGGCAACCCCTCTCTAAGGACAATTCTAATTTCTTTTTGAAAAATGTGTCGAATTCCGCTGCCGGAGACGACACGGGCCACCCTTTCTGTACCCAGGAGCAAACTGTAGCTAACGTTTTGTCCTTACCGGTCGCTTTGGCGATGTCGGCCGGTACTACTGGAGGGGAGTCTAGGACCTCTATCATTAAGACCTGGTGGTCCTTCTCTTCCTCGCCCACGTGGCAGCAATCCCGGGGAATGGGGGACCTCGAGAGGGCATCCGCATGGCTGATCTCCTTCCCGGGCCGGTACACCAACGCGTGCTGATACGCGTTGAGAAAAATGGCCCACCTGAGCATTCTCGGGGACAGGATTTGGGGTGTGGGCTTATCTGCGGTGAAAATGCCTAGCAGGGGCTTATGGTCAGTCACTATGGTGAAGGGGCGGCCATACACAAAATCATGAAATTTCTTGGTCCCCGCGATTATCGCTAGTGCTTCCCTGTCTGTCTGGGCGTAGTTTCTCTCCGCTTGGGACAAGGACCTAGAGTAGAACGCTATCGGGGCCTCCCTCCCGTTCTCCAGCACGTGGCATAACACTGCCCCCACCCCCACCGGGGATGCATCGCATATCAGGACCACTGGGCGTTTGGGATTGAAGTGGGTCAGTACCGCATCTGATGCCAGGAGTCGCTTCAGGTCATTGAAAGCCTTCTCATGGTCGTCGCCCCACTTCCATGCCTCGTCCTTTTTTAACAATTTGTGTAGCGGTTCCGCCACGGCTGCCTTCCGAGGAAGGAAGGAGTGGTAGAAGTTGAGCAGCCCAAGGAACGACTGCAGCTCGGGCTTGGAGGTGGGGCGAGGGGCCTTTTTGATGGCGGCCACTTTGGATTGGGAAGGCCTTATTCCCTCGGGAGTAATGCGGAACCCTAGGAACTCGACCTCGGTTGCGAAGAAGACGCATTTGTCCTTTCGCAACCGCAACCCCGCCTTTTCGAACTTTTCCAGGACCTTTCCCAACCTTTCTGCCAATTCGGCCCGGCTCCCCCCTGTAATCAATACGTCATCAAAGTAGGGTAACACCCCCTCTAGCCCCTTCAGGAGGCGTTCCACGAGTGACTGGAAAATCCCGGGCGCCGAATTCACGCCGAATTGGAGGCGCGATACCTGGAACGCCCCTTTGTGGGTGACTATGGTCTGCGCAGCAGCTGCGGCGGGGGTGACCGGGAGTTGCTGGTAGGCTTGGGCCAGGTCGAGTTTAGCAAAACACCTCCCCCCGTGCAACCTGGCCAGCAAGTGGCTGACTACCGGCACCGGATACGCATTGGGGCGGATCGCCTTATTGATGGTGCACTTGTAATCAGCGCATATGCGGACCTCCCCGTTGGCCTTGAGCGCCGTTACAATTGGAGTTTCCCACTCCGCAGAATCAACAGGAACAAGAATCCCCTGGCCCACCAATTTGTCCAACTCCGCCTCTATTTTGTCCTTTAGTGCGAAAGGCACTCTGCGCGGTTTAAGTCTGATTGGACGTACTCCAGGGTCCAGGTCGAAAGTCACTGGGGGGCCCTTGAATTTTCCGAGTCCCTTTTTGAAAACCTCGGGGTGCGCATCGCACACGCTCTGTATTGGATCAGTCCCGGCGGCGTGTACTCCCACGGCGTGCACCCCCCCGATGAACAACCCCAGGGGCTGGAACCATTGAGTCCCGAGGAGGCTGCATTTACCTCCTTTGAGGACGACTAGGGGAAGCGTTGCGGCGCGTTTTTTGAACTGGACCTGGAATCTCCCAACCCCCAACACCGGGATGCGGTTCCCTTGCACGTCCTTCAGCGTGGCCTTCAACGCTTTGAGCTTGGGCCGCACGTGGGGGGCTATCTTTAGGAACTCTCCCTGGGAGATGATAGAGTAAGAAGAGCCCGAGTCCACCTCCATCCTAACAGGGGCCCCTTGTATTACTACCTCAACGAAGTATCGGGGGTGCTCCGTGGATACGCTGAAAACCGGAGCGTCGTCCTCGCTGTCGTCGGAGATGCGTCCGACGCCGTCCCGCTTCCTCGTGGTCCGGGTGCCGTGGTCCTTGGGCCTCGTGGTGCGGTCCTGCCTTGCCGAGCGGTCTGGGGAACTCCTCTTGGCCTCGCGCCGCTTCCGGCAGACCTTGGCGATGTGCCCGCGCCGGCCGCAGTTGTGGCACTCGGCCTTGCGGAACGGGCATTTGGCGCGGGCGTGGGCGGCGCCGCAGCCGTCGCAGCGTCGGCCATCCTTCTGGACCCGCCGGACGTCCTCGTCGTCGCCGCTCTCCGTGGACGAGTTCGAAACCCGCCGGGCCGCGCGCACCGAGCTCTCTGCCTTGGCGGTTTTTGGTCACCAGTCCTGGAGCTCTTGCACGCCGGCCGTCGTGGCTTCCGCGGCCTGCGCCGTGTCGAGGACCTGTTGCCACGTGGGAGGCGGCTCCTGTTTCATCAGCGCGCGCTGGGTCTCGGTGTCCCTCAGGCCGCAGAGCAGGCAGTCGCGGAGGGTGACTTCTGGGGTCTCCCACTTGCAGGGGCCAGCGGCCAGCCGCAGGGCCGCGGCGAACTCGGCGACCGATTCCCCGGGCGCTTGGACTCGCCTCCAGAACGCGCTCCGAGCGGGGAACATCGCTATCGCAGGCCGGAGGTGGGCGCGCAACACAGCCAGAAGCTCTTTGGCTTTGAAGTCGCTCACCCTCCTCGGCGCGATCAGGTCGACCAGGGTCCTCTTTGTCTCGTGTCCGAGCATGCGGACGAAGATGGCCCTCTTCTTGTCCTCATCTGAGACTTCGAGCTCCACCAGCGCTCCATTGAAGTCTATCTCAAACAGCTCCAAGTCTCCCGGCTTTCTAATCTCGTAGCCGGCGCATGTCTTGGTCCCGTGGGCAGCCATATCCCACCTTCGTCGCCAGTTTACTGTATGGGACCAAAGACAACAGGACAGCCGAAGGGTTGGCTTAACTCAGGTTTATTGCATGAGGACCGGGTGGAGCATGAGGTAATGGTGGTGATACATCTCAATATATACAGTAGCACTATACATTTGAATCTTGTAGCACTGTAGCTCATTGGCTGCTACCGGCGTGGCCTCGCCCAGGCACGCCTCTCTTCTGTAGATCTTGTCCTGCTGCTGAATGCAGATCTTTCTCCTGCTGCTGAATGCGGGGAAGGTTTTCCCGCGGCTGTCCGTGATTGAGCAATGTGAACCATGTGAGACTGAACGCTCGCAGCTGCCCTCTATGGGCTGCTTGCTCGCGTTCCTTTACAGCTGAGATACCTTGTATTTGGAGTGGTTACATTCTTGCCTTTACAGTCCAGTGAACATGCAAACATACATACATAACAGTACCCTAATGATATTGTCCCACAGATTTACTGCAAGCGGCGGTGGCAGCAGGTGGGCGGAGCGGTGGCTCCTCTTCCCCCTCCCCGGTGCAGGGGAAGGACGGAGGTAGAGTTCCATGGTGGCGACAGAGCCAGCGGCGGCGGCGGATGGGGAGCGGCGGCGGGGAGAGTGGTGGGCAAGCGGCGGCAGCAGCGGATTGGCGCTTCTTCCTCCTACTCCTCCCGGCGCAGGACTATGGAGGCCGGCGGCGGCTTCAGCTCATCATCATGGCCTGCCTGAACTGCACCTTCCGGTGAGTCTCCTCTCTCTCTTTTTGGGGGGGAATGGAGGGGGAGGCAGAAGTCCCTGGGTTTCTTTTTCTTCTTCTTCTTTTTTTTTTAGGGCTGGATGAAGCCAGCCACACTCACACAGTTGGCCACACCAATGCCCACAGGTGGCCATGCCCACACCCACAGTTGGCCATGCCCACAGAGTAGGTAGTACATTTTTTTGCAGTGTATCACTGTACTGCATCATATTTATTTTAATCAGAATGGATCTGATTTAAAACAAATTGATGTAAAATATTATGGTCAGAATCCTGTTATCTGTATTCTGGTGTAACTAAAGTCCAGTACTTTAAATCTCAATGGAGAAATGCTGCTTTTTAAAGAGTCATTGCTCCCCACTCCCCAAGTACCAATCATATGATTGCTGTACAGACATAGAAGAAGAAGTGGGGAGTATAAGCATAGATGCATTAACAATTTACCACAGAGAATTATATATATGATTTACTGCAACATACTTAAGTACTCAGATCTATTATTAAGATATGAAATGTCTGCAAGTTTCCTGTGAAATTCTCCTCAGCTTTCCTGTAGCTGTTCTGTATTTAGTATAGTCTGGTGAAGGCTTGCTTTCCTTTTTGTACTTGTTCTTAATTTTGTTTACCGTATTTATTCGAGTATAACGCGCACTCGTGTATAACGCGCACCCCTAATTTTCCATGAAAAAAACATTTATTGACAACGTAAACTGGTGTACCAGTAAGTCTCTTGAGTCGCGCGGCGCGGGAGCGCGGGTGGCTGGCGTTAGCGCCTCCCCCTTACCGTTCCGGCGGGTGCGTGCGGGTGAGTGGCGGCAGCGGGACCTGGGCGCCTGCCGCCGCCCGGGGAGGAGGGCCGTGGCGTGCTCCGTGCCTACCCGGCGCCGGCTCTTGAGTCGCGCGGCCCGGGAGCTCGGGTGGCTGGCGGTAGCGCCTCCCCCTTACCGTTCCGGCGGGTGCGTGCGGGTGAGTGGCGGCAGCGGGACCTGGGCGCCTGCCGCCGCCTGGGAGGAGGGCCGTGGCGTGCTCCGTGCCTACCCGGCGCCGTCTCTTGAGTCGCGCGGCCCGGGAGCTCAGGTGGCTGGCGGTAGCGCCTCCCCCTTACCGTTCCGGCGGGTGCGTGCGGGTGAGTGGCGGCAGCGGGACCTGGGCGCCTGCCGCCGCCTGGGAGGAGGGCCGTGGCGTGCTCCGTGCCTACCCAGCGCCGGCTCTTGAGTCGCGCGGCCCGGGAGCTCGGGTGGCTGGCGGTAGCGCCTCCCCCGGAGGGTTCCCTTCTCGTCCCGGCGGGTGCGTGCGGGTGAGTAAAAGAGGCTCGTTTATAACACGCACCCAGTCCTCGTGTATAACGCGCACCCAAACTTTGAGTTCTTTTTTTGGTATAAAATTTTGCGCGTTATACACGAATAAATACGGTATCTTTCTTTTCACCTTTCAAAAAGTCTGACTGCATAGATGTTGCAACTTTGTGTGTGCCTGGAAGGCCTAATGCAGGGATTCTCAGCCTGTGGGCTGGATGCAGCTCTCGGCACCATTTCATGGGGGGCCCCACTACCTCCACCACACCAGGAAGTGCCATGTGGTGGAGGAAGGGCAAAATGGCCATCCAGCCTCCGAAGCTGTCCGAGGGAGTGTGACCTGGCCCTTGGCTTTAAAAGGTTGAGAACCTCTGGCCTAATGTGACTAAAAGTCCAACTATCCTTTGTTTCTGACTCAATAAATGAACCATCTGCCTCTTAGTCAGAATGCCTAAATAGTATGCTACATTTACTAGCAATTTGATTTCAGCTTCCTTGCTAAATTTGTGTACTACTGTATCTCATTGTGTTCCTGTTCTCTGTGTGTGGCTATAATGAGAACATCTACATAAGCTAGAATGTAAGTAAAGTGTCTATCACTGCTTCTAATGTACAGGCACCAAACTCTATAACCTTGCTCTTTGGAGCATTATATGCTCTAGTCTAGTCCAGTCAGGCCCCCCACTTAAAAACCTGGCTCTTATGGAAAGAGTACAATCTACAGTCTTACGTGCAGCTTTCCAGAACCCCCCCCCCCCCCCCCGGAGACAGGTATGAAAAAGGTTGAGGTGAGATTGTGGCTAGCCACTCTCAACCTTTGGTTCAAAATTATTTTTAATCCCAGTGGCTGAGCTCCTCTAACTCTCTAGAGCGGTGCTGGCGAACCTATGACACGCATGCCAGAGGTGGTACTCGGACCCCTCTCTGTGAGCACCCATGCAGGCGCCCCAGCACAGAGTTCTCCCCACCCCTCTGCCCAGCAGCCCAATGGGAGCACTTCATCCTTCCCCCCAGCATAGAGTTCACCCCGCCCATCAGTCCAGCAGCCCAATGGGAGCACTTCCTCCCTCCCCTGTTGCTGTGTTGGCACTTTGCGATAAATAAGTGGGTTTTGGGTTGCAGTTTGGGCACACGGTCTCTAAAAGGTTCGCCATAACTGCTCTAGAGGAAAAGAACAATTCAATCCAGACTGCAGTATCTTGGTTTTTCCCAACCTCTCATAAAGGCCATGAGTCACAACCAGGCAAAACAGGCTATCAAACAGAAAACAATAGACACAGAAAGGCAAACTGACTTAGTCAGGGCCCAAACCTTTCTGGTTTCAGAGTCTTGGAGACATAAGTACATAAGAACAGCCTTGCTGGAACAGGCCACAGCCCATCCAGTCCAGTATTCTGTCTCACACAGTGGCTCACCATTTGCTTCAGGGTATTCCCAAGCAGATGCCTTCACCTGTTTAGGATTCCCTAGAAATGGGATTGAGAG
Source organism: Bradypodion ventrale (assembly GCA_035047345.1). Classification (NCBI taxonomy): domain Eukaryota; kingdom Metazoa; phylum Chordata; class Lepidosauria; order Squamata; family Chamaeleonidae; genus Bradypodion; species Bradypodion ventrale. The sequence continues at coordinate 214,171,815 of JAWDJE010000005.1, read as the reverse complement.
ATATCCTGCCTATCTCTCCAACCCGGAGGTTGTCCTTAGGTATCCATAATTATAGCCATTAATACCCTTGTCTTCCATGAACTTGTCTAATCCTTTCTTAAAGCTGTCAAGACTGACAGCTGTCACCACTTCTTCTGGCAGGGAGTTCCATAGACCAGTGATCCTCTGGGTGAAAAAGTACTTTCTCCTATTTGTTTGAGAACTAGTACCCAAAAGTTTCATGGAGTGTCCCCTAATTCTAGTGTTGTGCGATAGGGAAAACAGTTTTTCCTTATCTACTTTGTCCATACTGTGCACAATTTTATAAACTTCAATTAGGTCACCTCTTAGACCCGTCGTTCAAGAGTGAAGAGGCCCATCCATTGCAGCCTCAGATGGTAAGGAAGGTGTTCCAGTCCCCTAATCATTCTGGTGGCCCTCCTCTGCACTTTTCCCAGCTCCATAATATCCTTCTGGAGGTATGGCGACCAGAACTGTACACAATATTCCAGATGGGGCCTCACCAAAGATTTATAAAGAGGCAAAATGACACTTGCTGACTTATTTTCTATACCCTTCCTAATGATCCCTAGCATTGAGTTTTCTTTTTTCACTGCTGAGGAACACTGGGTTGACACCTTCATTGAGCTGTCAACCAGGACACCAGGACACCATTCATGCCCTGTCCTGGTACCTGCTCCAACTTGAGAACCAAGTCATTGGAGGGCATTTATGTTACCCTGCTTCCAGGGCCTCCCTTCTGTGGTTCTCGAGGGAAAGTTCCAAGGACACCAATGTTAGAGAGATAATGACCCTGTGACACTGGAGAAACTGAAACCATAGAACACATTCTCTGCATTGGCCCTTTTTATAGAGACATCCGGAACAAGTTCATATTTCCACTGCTCTGCAAGTATCCTGGCCATTCAAACAGCACATACACACACTGGCTGCTATCTGATGAAAGCCCCACCTTCATCCACAATACTGCCAGATTCTGCACATACCTGACAAGCGCGGCTTCGGAAAATACGGACAAATTATGGGATGGCAGCGGGAAAGTAGAGGAAGCGGCGCAGATATATGGGAAATCCCAGCCAATCCTGGATACTTGACAGGTATGATTCTGCGCCACAGTGTGTAAGATCAGAAGAATAATCCTGGCAGGTCCTTCAACTAAATAAACCACTAGCACTACATCATAGGCTTAGTGATAGTTGTAACACTATTAATCTTAAATACTAATTTTACTGCTCCTTAAATCTCAGCAGAAACACTCCTTTTAAAAATATATTTTAAGTACCCTCATTTTAACTTCTGTCTCTTGATATATTTTAAGTACCCTCCTTTTAACGTCTGTTCTTTTTGCTATACTATGCTGGTCTTGGACCGTAATAAAGACTGATTGATTGAACCTCTATCACCTAGCATTTTCTTTAGTTTCTCTTTTCAGGCTCTCCCAGCTTGCTTCAGTTCATACTGAACTTTCTTTAGTTTGCAAACAAAATTAGGATGTTTCTTTTCCATGAAGCCTGGTGACTGTTGCATGCAGAAATCCTCTGTGATTTTTCCATGTAGAAATGTACCCTTGACATTTAAGGGATTATTATTGCATTTTAATTTTTGATTGTTATAAATGGTATTGTAAATCATTTTAAATCTTAATTCTGGGAGACAGGCAGCATATTGAGAATGAATGAATGAACTAGGTAAGTAATTAATGGTAGACATTTATTTGGAAGGAAAGTCCAACTGTGTCTCCTGTAGGGAGCAACGTTTTTTTATTATTATTACATATTACAAATAGCTTATTTGTATAACTGGATTTGTGACATCACCCAGCTACTGTTTGTTAATACCTATTCAGTACTCAGTAACATACATACCTGATAGTCTGAGCTATATAAGGGACACTATGGATTTTCTGAGAAAACTAATCATTAGGCAGTTTACCAGAAAACACAATATTGGCCACCAGGGATATTGAGGGCCCGTGCACCAACATCTTCTGCAAAGAAAGACTACAAGCAGTCAAGATTACCATCACAGATAAAGATACAGCATGCATAACCACAAAACTCTGGAACTTTTTTGTCGCTCAGTTATTTCAGTTTTGGTGCATGGGCCCACAATCTGCCAACGTCTTCATGGTTGACTTAGAACAATGCTTTCCCATCTCATGTCTCAGGAAGCCTCTTCTTTATCTGTAATTTATGGATAACATTAGGTTTCTGAGAATTAATGTTCAAAAACCAAAGGTTGGAAAACATTGTTATAGATACTAGATACCATTTTCTTGTCTTACTTTTACAAAATCTATATGATGATGAATGGAAAGAACAGCACATGGAGGTTGCAGAAGAATGGACTGTCCCAAGGAAGTGTATTGTCTCCAACACTGTGTAATATTTATACTAATGGTTCCCAATGCCCCACAGGGGGACGTCAATTTCCAGAAGCCTGTCAGTACATTGGCTGATCAGTGCTTTGGGGGATTGACTTAGGCTTCTAGGAATTGAAGTCCAAAAATCAAAGGTTGGGAAACACTGATATATACAAATAATCAACCAGTTCCTGACAATAAAAAAGTTCATCTATGCCAGTGATAGCGAACCTTTTAGAGACTGAGTGCCCAAACTGCAACCCAGAATCCACTTATTTATTGCAAAATGCCAACACAGCAACAGGGGAGGGAGAAAACGCTCCCATTGGGCTACTGGGCAGAGGGGCGGGGCAAACTTTGTACTGGGGTGGCTGCATGCGTACCCACAGAGAGGTCTCTGAGTGCCACTTCTGGCACGCGTGCCATAGGTTTGCCATCACTGATCTATGCAGACAACACAGCAATGACTGTTGAAAGGTAAAGCTTTGACGAGGTAACTGAAAAACTTACTGGAGCACTTGAAGAATTAGGACAGTGTTACAACATCAATCATTTGAAGCCTAATTCAAGTAAGGCTCAAGTGTGTGCTTTCCACCTTCGAAACCAAGAGGTAATGGTTGAGTTGGATGTTACGTGGCAAGGGAACCAATTACAGCATTGTTCAACACCAAAATACCTCGGTGTGACACTTGACAGGACACACTCTTTTAAGCAGCACTGCCTGAATAACCAAGCCAAAGTTAGTACAAGGAACAATATCATCACAAACTATAAATGTGGAATTCAACCATCCATGCTGCGTACATCAGCCCTGAGCATCTCTACAGCAGAGTATGCTGCTCCAGTATGGAACACATCCATATATGGAAGTTGACATCGCTATTAATTTAGGGGTTAAATGTGTATATGTGGGGTGGGAGTATGTTGATAATTTTGTATAGTTGTATTTTTGTTTAGGTTTTGTTGGGTTGATAAGTGTCCCCCCCCCCCCCCAATCTCGTTCTGTGCAGGACAATGACAATAAAGATTTATCTATCTATTTATCTATCTAATGAAGCCATGCATATAGTGACAGGATGCCTCAAACCTACACCAGTTGAGAAAATATATCCTCTTGTTGGTATTGCCCTACCTAAGTTAAGGAGAAAAGTAGCAGCGGATGCCAAGGGAACTAAGCAAGATAATGACCCTCAATATCCTCTGAATGGATATGTACCTTAAGTCCACTGGCAAGAACAAACAATCTTGAGGGCACGCAAGAGCAAAACCAAATTAGAAGATGGAGGAAAGAGCTCACTAGACAAGGGACAACATTAAAGAAGGATATAGCTGAGGATCTCAACCTCCCCTATGTCACTTTGAGGACCCTGAATAGGATGACAGTTGGAGTGCCTAAATGAAAGACCATCATGCTCAAGTGGTTGCTGCTGGTCAGTGGTGAGCTTCAGCAGGTTCACACCAGTTCACCAGAACTGGTAGCAGAAATTCTGGCTGGCCCCACCCAGAGATGAAGTAGTCCTACTTTGAGATGAAGTAGTCCTACTTCAGGTGCAACACAGGGCTTTCCCCTGGCCATGCCCACCATACCATGCCCACAGAGTAGGTAGTAATAAAATGAATCACACCACTGCTGTTGGTGGACAACACGCTGTATAAATGTGGAGAGATACAGAATCCGACTCGTTTACTGGTCTGCTGATTACTGCAGAAACATGCACTGATGAGGACTTAGGTTTGGCCAATGACAAAGCTAAGAAAGTGGTTTAGTTTTGGGAATCCAGGGTTTGATTGGGACATGAAAGAAGAAAACCTTAACAAAATTCATTTTGTTTGTTATCTGAACCAAACTCTCTTTATTTTTTATTTTACGCATAACTTAAGAAGAGATTTAAGCAGATTACAAACAGAAAACAACACATCTACATCATGCAGGGCTGAAGTGTTACCAGATGGAACAGAAGAGATAAATTGAAAGAGGCAAACCCTTTTCATTTGCACAGAATCTGAATATAAATGAGATACCACCTTGGGACAAGGAAACTCTAGCTAGGGTGAAGTGAGATAAGTATCAAATTCACAATGAAGAGTTTGGGGAGGGTTGTCCTTTTAAGCGAACACAGCTTCTAATGACAGAAGTTGTGGCTCAGTTTAAGGTGAATTTACCAGAGTGGTCCCTGCAGTTAGCATGAAAATTAACAAGACAAATAATTCCCTTACCTAGAGCTAAAGGTTTATCAACTGGGGTGAGGTGTAGTCAAGTCAATCTATGTCAGGTTTAGTGCAGATGAGACATTTTGGAATAGCACCCAACCAAGACTAAAATCAGAGTGACTGTCAGATACAGCTGCTTCTGAAATCACATTGCTGTGTAGTCTTGTAGGACTTTGTGGAAATCACAGAGTCTGGGGGCAATCTTCAAAAGAGAAAGTTATAATAGTATATGAAACTTTTGGGACGAACTGTACCTCAATATTTCTTGTGATTATTGAATGCTTGCAATTGATATTTCTGTTTCATGGGGAGCTTGTAGTGTAGTTCTGTGCCATATGTTTTGTTGATCAGTCTTTTTCCCCTTGTTAGTAGTTCTATTTGGTATGCATACATATTCCTTGAACACAGGGTAGTTAATCATCTGTGATTGTTCTCTGTGATTGAATGAATATGCAAACATAAAATGTACTTCACATAATCAGCCTTGTTTGGGCAAGTGTTGAAGTGCAGATGTTCATTACGAAGGTCTCCAAGGAGAACCCAAAAAGTCTTGGCAACTATGGGGCAAAAGGATTTCAGTCACTACACTCTAAACCAGGGGTGCCCAAACTACGGCCCATGACACCATTTCATCTGGCCTGCGGCACCCTCGATGCTCCCAGAATTGGATGGGGATGCGCTCGCCAATGCACATGCATGTCCAGAACCACTCCTGGAAGTGGCTGGGGATGCCCACACATGCGCAAATGCATGCTTGCTCCACTTCTGGTAGTCGCGCGGATGCATTTGCACATGCACGGGGGCATCTGGAACTAATTATGGGTGTGGCGGGGCACAGTTGCGCACGCACAAACGTGCCCGCACCATTCCTGGGAGTGATTCCTGATACGCTTGCACAAACTTGTCTGCTTCTGGGGAATGACCAGGCCTGCTCAGCTGTTCCGTGGGTGTGGTTAAGCCCCCAGCACAAAATGTTTGGGCACCCCTGCTCTAAACTGATATCAGAAGGGGACAGAACTGAAGTTTTGGTCTAAGGTTTGGAGTGTTGATGTTTAGTAAATTGTGTTCAATAATAAATTATAGATTATGAAAACTGCACAAAGTTACAAAACTCAGATTTAATTCTCTGGCATTTGTTGTTTTGATTGGTTGTCATTCCTTAATATTAAAATATTAACTAACAAATTAGAAGGAACATTCATTTAATGCTATTTTTAGAATAAAGATGTCTATTCAGGGGCCATAGTGGTTAGTGATCTTTTTTTAAAAAAAATTATAATTTTTTTTTACAAGAATACAACTTTAAAAAAACAATGACTATGTATAAAAATACTGTACAGACATCATACTTACAAATACAATATATATGACAAAAAAGAAAAAGAAAAAAACATGGGAATACAATTAAACTACGACTTAGTAATATACTACTTTCCCCTTTCTTCCATACATCTTTAAGTATATTACAAAATTTTTAAATACATTATAATACTCTTGCAGTTATCCTAATATACATATTCAAACTCTGTTCTTAAACTCATCAGTTTAATACAACTACTAAGTCAAACTAAAAATACAATAATTAAAATTCACTAAACACTTTTCACATAATACACCCAGTGTTATTTACAATGCCCTGGAGAAAATGGAGTATCACAGTCGTTTTCTAACCCCAAAAACTCGTTTGATCAGGTACTGGTCTGTTCCCTTTATCCCCCTTCAATGAGTAATCCACAAATAATTGCCATATTTTCCAAAATCTATTTTCTTTATACCCTTTTTCTTATTAATTTACCATGTTAGCTTATCATTCAACGCAAGATCCCACATCTCCTTATACCATTCTTCTATTTTCAAAATTGCTTCATTTTTCCAATTCCTGGCAATGCACTGTCTGCACGTTGTCAACATTATCGAGAATAGTTCTTTTTTATCCTTATTTAAATCCATATTTTCCACATCTGTCAACAAAACAGTACTTGGCCCCAATTTGAGTCTCATACCCATAACAGCACAAATCTTTCTCAATTTCCCCCAAAAATCCTTTACCACATTACAACCCCACCACATATGTTCATGTGTTCCCAGTGTATCCTTACATCTCCAACACATTTTATCCTTATTTTTATCTATTTGATGTAACCTCACTGGGGTCAAGTACCATTTCCACAACATTTTATAATTACGTTCTTTCACTCTAACAGACATTGTTCTCATAATCCTTTTCTTACATTTATTTTTCCAAACCTCATCTACAATCTTTATTTTCAATTCTTGTTCCCAATTTATTTTCAACACTTCTTGTGGATTATCATCTTTATTTAAAATTATATATATTTTACTTACTAAGCCCTTAATACCCCTTTCTCCCTTTCTTATCTTTGATATCAATTCTTCAAACTCAGTCATACCTCTTTCCAAACTGACTTCCATCAAATATTTGCTATTCCACTTATTTACCAACACTATCTGGAGCCAGTTCAACCTCAGTTGTGCAAACATATCTGCTTTTCTCTCTCCATCTTTACAAACCCGTATCCAGTCTCTCAACAGGAAAACATCATTTCTAAAAAAATTCTTTCACCCTTTTGTCAATTTGTATTGGAATTTTTTTGATATCCTCTATTTCTATTATAGGAGATGTATCTGGAGCCAATTCCATCTTCAACTTTTTCCATACTCCTAATAATGTCTTCATCATTTTATTTTTTGTAACAATTTTCCCCATATTACTATCTAAAAAGACCATTTTCCCTATTTGATTTAGATCCCTCATCTCAATTTCTTCCCATATTGCCTTTTCCCTCGCTAAAATTTTCACAATATTTTTAATTTGAAAAGCTCTGTAATAATTCCTCAAATTTGGCAATCCTAGTCCTCCTTCTTTCTGAGATAAGTACGACAATTATTTTACAATTCTAGGTTTCCTTCCACCATTACAAAAATTATTTAACAAATTTTGAAATTCCTTAATTTCCTTATCACTTAATTGGATCGGCAGGGCATCAAACAAAAAATTAATTCTCGGTAACAACATCATTTTACATAGCGCAATCCTGCCAAACCAAGACAACTTTAACTTTTGATATTGCTGTATTTTATCTTTAATTTCCATTTTCTGTTTTCCATAATTCAATTTCTTAAGGTCCTCAAATTTATTTGAAATATTTATTCTCAGATACTTCAAATTATCTTTAACCTGTAATTTAAATTTACCCTTTATTTTCTGTTGTTCCTCCTTATCAATATTACACAGTATCATTTCCGACTTATCCCAGTTTATTCTCAAACCTGCCTTCCTAGGATGCTTCATTGTTATCAAAGTATCATCAGCATACAAACTTATCTTATTTCCTAGTATTCCTTCAATATCCTTATCTTCTCTTATAGCCTTTGCCAACAACTCCATTGCCATGAGAAACAAAATTGGTGATAATGGACAACCTTGTTCCAGCTTCTAATTTTACTTCTTCTGTAATATCATCATTTACCCTAACAATGGCAGTACCATATTGATATAATTGTTCAATCGTCCTTCTGAATTTATCTCCAAATCCATAACATTTAACTATCTCGTTAATTGTTACCCACTGTAATGAATCAAATGCCTTAAAAATATCTAGTGATAATAATTGTTGTGAGCCTCCCAGAGTCAGGTTTACCTGATTGGGCATCATATAAATTTGAATATAAATAAATAAAATAAAATAAATAAATAAAACATAATCCAATAATTTCTCTTTTGTTTGTCCTACAATATCTATTAAATCTAAAACTCTCCTTGTCAAATCCGCCATATGTGTTCCTTTCAAAAAGCCCGTTTGATATTCACTTATGTAATTACCCATAAAACTATTCAGTCTATTTTCCAATATCGCTGTAAAAATCTTAGCATCTTGATTTATCAGAGAAATAGGCCTATATGATTCCACTTTTTCTAGATCTTTTCCAGATTTTGGTAATAAAAAAATTATAGTTCTAGACCATGAGGTCAGAATTTGCCCTCCTTCCAAAATATAATTATATAATTTAATCAATTTTGGAACCACAATGTCTTAAAATTCCTTATAAAATTCCGCTGATAACCCATCTTCCCCCTGGGCTTTATCTAACTTCAAGTTGGCTATTACTTCTTTTATTTATTTCTCCATTATTCGCTCTTCCATTCTATTTCTATGTTCCTGTTTTATCTTATTTTTTTATTTGTTTCCCCAATTGATCTTTTAATTTCCCCAAATCTATATTCTTTTTAGCATATAAATCCTGATAGAAATCTTTGACAATCTTACATTTATCCCTAATCCTATTACATCTCATTCCCTCTTTATTAATCAAAATTCCAATTTCCATTTTATTTCTTTTTTCTTTAGCAGCTCTTGCTAATAATTCTTATTACTGTATTCAAAATATTCCCTTTTTAAATATACCAAGTCCCTTTTTACCTTTTCAATGTCCTTTCCTACCAATCCCGTCTTTAATCTTTGCATCCTGTCAAAAACCTTCTTATCATTTGTCTTTACATGCTCTTCTTGTAACCGCTTTATCTCTTTTTCAACTTTGTCTTATGTTTCCTTAAATTGTTTATTTCTAATACTGGCCAACTTAATACTCTCCCCTCTAAAAACCAACTTCATGGCATCCCATACGATATTAAAACTCACCTCATCCGTATCATTCCAATACCAACTTTCCTTCCATTTTTCAATTATTTGCTCTTTACATTTATGGTCTTTAAAAACTTTAGCATCATATCTCCAATTCCTTCTAATTTTCTTTACTCCCTCTATCCTGAATTCCACCAACACTTTTGCATGATCTGATTCTTTAAAAATTCCCACTTCCACCTCATCTATATTCCTGATCATACTCTCTGGTACAAATATATAATCTATTCTGGATTACAGTATGTATTATGCACCTGTGAAAAAAATGTATAAGCCCTTTCCGACCTTTTAAACTCCCTCCATGTATCTTTCAAGCCTAGAGATTTCATCCATTTATCAAGAATCTGCATTTTAAATCCTCTTCCACCCCTTGCTATATTTGTACAATCTAAGTTCGACCTTATTAAATTAAAATCTCCAGCTACAATCATTTTAGTTGCTTTTTCTTTCTCTAGCATACCATACATTTTATCTAAGAACTCCCCTTGATGATCATTTGGTGCATATATATTCACTAAGATAATTTCCTCATCATCAATCTTCCCTTTTATTATTAAATATCTATCTTCCGGGTCGGAAATACTATTTATCATCTCAAAACCTAGTCTACTCGAGATCAGAACCGCAACCCCTCTTGCTTTTGAAGTACCATAGGACTTTTCATAAATTTGCATCCATCCTAAAAAAATCTTGTTTGTATCCCCCGATTTTTGATGAGTTCCCTGAAAAAAAATATATATATATATCCGGCTTATCTTTCCTCAGGGCTGATTCTATTCTTCTCCTCTTCACTTGAGAGCCAGTACCTTTCACATTCCATGACAACACCTTAATATTTCTCATATCTTAATCATAAACTATCTTCTATGACCTCCGCTTCCTCCTACGGGCGTGTTTCCCTCCACCACACATAAACAATAACAACAGCTAAAACAATAAACATTCATACCTACCCTCCCCACTTCTTTCTACAAAAAGTAGCCCTTGACTATCAAAGAGAGGAGGGGGGGAATGTGCAAGAGGTGCCTACTATCTAACACTCCAGCGCACAATCTTATTTTTTAAAACACACAAACATTTATAAAAGTTATTTCTCTCCCCTGCATCACTCCATTATCTTCTCCATCCACTAAATCCTGATTCACCCTTCGTCGATCACCATCAATGCTTTAGAATCCACATCTGTTCCTCCTGTAGCAACCCACTTCAAAGTTTCCATAGTCTCTTTTTATTCCCCCTGATTCTATTAAAGCTTTCATTAATCCAAGCCATTCTTGTGAAGCCGCCTTAACCAAACCAATTAAACACAAATATTCCAAAGCATCCATCCCTGCATCAATTGTATGCATTTTCTTATCATAAAAAATCTCAATTGTTGTGGAAATCTCCAATTTTATTTTATCCCACAGTCCATCAAAAATTTTGTTGCTGGTTTCATCTTATATTGCCAACCATATTATTCCACTGATATATCGTTGTAAACCTCAACATCATTCCCATCAATTTTTAAAATGCCAGATCCAGCTTGTTTTATAAAGGCCATCACCTTTAATTTATCCCCCCAATTTGCAAACTTAACCAAAACATTTCTTTGAACGCTTTTCCCTTTCCTTGCACCCAATCTATAAACATTTGCAATATCTTCATTCTCAAAATCTTTCCCCATTTTCAAACTGTTTAGCCAATTAACTATTCTTTCCTTCAGCTGGTCTGGCGTTTTTTCCACAAGATTACCAATTACTATATTCTGTTTTCTCATCATCTCTTCCATCATGTCTATCCTTTTCTCCTGCGTTTCTACTTTCATTTTAGTATCCTTTTCTTCCTCATGTAACCCTTTCATGTCATCCTGCATCAATTTCATATCTTTTTGTATCGACTCAACACTTATATCCATCCTCTGAAAATTAAAATCAACCTTCTTAGAAAAATCAGTAAACATTGCAACCAACTTATCCTGTTTTTCCATAATTTCATCTTTGTCTTTTACCCTTGTTTCCTTAATTTCACAAAACCCTTCACATTTGCCTCCTCCATCCTCTCAAATTTCTTAAACAATTTACCCAACTCAACCATAGTTTGTGTTTGGTCCATTGGTGCAGGTTCTGGTGCTGCTGTTGATGGAGGTGCTTCTTCAGTTGCTGATTTATCTTTCTTCTCATCCTTCTTTGCATCCATCTTCTTAGGCTTCACCAAGGGTTAGTGGTCTTGAGGGAGACCTTTACCTTTATATGTCTATTTATCCAGGATATGAGATCTTTGATCAAATCCTATATTGACCTTAAGCAATCTTGGCTCAGTCATAATTCCCTATTCTGTGAAATGGGAATAATACTTTATCTGACAATGAATAACGCAAGAATTGTAAAATAGCTCCATTGTTAGTATGGAAATGACTATGTTCGGCAGACCTCCTTGCAATTAAGATTTAATTGGTTCTTAACAATGTTTGATAATTGAGCCATTGTAATTTAGACCCTACTTGTTAATGATAAAATAGAAGTTTGTTTTTAGACTACTGTTATTGTTATGTACCCTCAAGTCAAAACCAACTTATAGGGCTTTCAAGGCAAGTGAGATACTGTATTTTTCAGACCATAAGACGCACCTGACCATAAGACGCACCCAGTTTAAGAGCAGGAAAACAAGAAAAAAATATTCTGAACCAAATAGGGAGCCAGAGCTGTAGCTCACGTTGCCTGGGGCCGAAGGCACACAGGAAGCACGGAAGGGAAAGAGTGCCCAGACGGTGAGGGGCTGACCCGCCAGCAGCACCTGGCTGCAGAAGACCAGCTGACCTGCAGCATCTCCCACAGCGCTTCCCATGCGCCTCGCCTGGATGGTGAGAGCCTGATGTGCCAACAGCTCCCAGAGGCAGAAGACCAACCGACCTGCCAGCAGTGGCCACAGCTGCCTCGTCCTTTTGGCCATGCTGCTCTTGGACTCCTATTCCTTCTCCTCACCTCTGGGACAACAAGGCTCTTCCTGAGCCCGGTGTCCCAGAGTGGCATAGCTGAAAGGACCTCACCGAATGGACGGTGAGGTCCTTTCAGCCATGCCTCTCTAGGACACTGGGCTCAGGAAGAGCCTCATTGTCCCAGAGGCAAAGAGGAGGAGTCCCAAAGCAGCATAGCTGAAAGGATGAGGTAGCTACGGCCACTGCTGGCAGGTGGGCTGGCAGCCTCCCCCTCCTCCCACGATGACACCCCAAAGGGAAGGCATGGCACTTCACCTGACATGGCTCCTCCTCCTCTTCCCTAGCTCTGGCGAAGACGGCTCTTTCTCCTCCTCTTCTTCCTGGCTCCTGGTCACGCCTGGAGTGTAGGGAGAATAGGAGGAGGGGGTGGGGAATGGCAGGGAGGTGGGCATGGCATTCAGACTATAAGACCTACCCTCATTCCCCCCCACCACTTTTTGGGGTAAAGTGCATCTTATGGTCCAAAAAATACAGTATTTAAAGAGATTTACCACTCCGCTAGGTAAGAGCCTTGTTGGTGCACAGGGGCTTGAGCAGTGTTGCCCATCTCTTGTCAATGATGTTAGGCCAGGACTAAAACTCAACAAAGTGTCCTCCATCGGATCCTTTGGGCAAGGTGAAAGTAGAAGGCATACGTCATAATCCACCTAGGTGATATCCAAATGGCTAAAACAAGGCATGCAGATGGATTTGAGGGTACATAACAATAACAATACATTGAGGAATGGTGTTGTGGAGATATCTACCAATGCATGGACTCCTCGATGAATAAAGACTCCAAGGTATCCAAGGATTCACCAGTTCTTCTTTATTGTCTCTGTGAATGCACATGATTGGCTTAACTTTGGAGCCATGCCAGCGTTGTCGGAATCTATCATAGCTAAAAAAAGCTGTTAGGCCTCTCCCCTTCCCAACTGTCCTGTATTCCCACCTAATGGCTCCCTTCAGTTCTTCTTTTGCCGCCTAGACAGAGGGTCAACTTTTGAATCCTCAGATCCTTCTTTCCGATAATCTTCTAGGAGAATTTATATGTTAATAGTTTGATACGACAATGAGTTACATAGTTACATACATAGTTAAAAATATTTTCAAGTTTGTTTTGACTTATTTGACCGCCCCCTCGCCAAGGCGACTCCAGGCAATTTACAATGCAGGAAACAACACTAACATAAAACACTCTGACACACAATATGCATAAATAAAACATCATAAAACTCTAAAATCTTAAAAGTTATAGTTCTGATCATTTTTGTATGGCTTCTGTGGGGCTATTTAATAGATAGATAGATAAATCTTTATTGTCATTGTCCCCTTGCGGGAACAACGAAATTTCTCGGTTGCTATATATCAACTCGAATAAGGCATACCCCTTAATTTAAAACAGCTACAGAAACACCAATTAAGATAGTACCATACAGTACAATTTAAAAATTTAAAAACTTTAAAATTTCAAACTGAAAACTGTAAAAACAAAATACTGTACAGTAAAACCCCTACTTATGCAAAAAGTCCATTCCGTAGACTTTTGCTTAAATTGGTTTTTTATGTAACTTGAGGCAAACCCATAGGAAAAATTATTTTTTTAACGTAACTTGAAGCAAACCCATAGGAAAAATGAATTTTTTATGTAACGCAAAGCAAACCTATAGGAAATCATGTTACATAAATTTATGTACATTGGGACATTTATGTAAATCGGGACATGGTTTTAGCACAAAATCATTATGTAAGTCAAATTTTATGTAACTTGGGGCATTTGTAAGTCGGGGTTTTACTGTACTGCTCATCGATGGCTACACAAGGTGTCCTTATTGCCTCTACTATCTTGGTTGCTTCTTCTTTCTGCCTTGGCTGTTCTTCCTTCCTCATCTGTCATACATTGTTTTCTTTCTTTTTTTTCTCTCTCACTATTTTACCTACCTCCTTTTCTGTTCCTCTGTTGAGGCATTTCCTGTTGTCAGTGTATCAGTAATAGAAGTCATAAACTGAAGTTTGGAGGTTAGCGGAAGAGCACTCAGTAACACTGGAATAGTAAGAGCAGAGCACATAAAGAAAGTTGTCATAAGTCCAATCTAATCAACTGATTGAAGAATAGTCAAAACCACAGTATTTTCAGGTAAAATTAGTAATGAAAGAGTATTTCTGTTCAATACCTGTTGGAGCTAACACAATATTGTAACACAATATTGTAAACCATTACAGCAAGGTGAATGTGACAATCCATGGTAGGTTTGGCTGCTTGCAGCCACAGATGGTTGCATTGATGGGGTGCTATGGTAGCAAACAGCTGAAAGAAAGGAAATGGAGAGATGTTGCCATGGAAGCTAGCCACATGGAGAAGGGAGAGATGTTGCTTAGCAACTGTGAGGGCTTCAAGGCATGAGCATTCCACAGAGAGCTAGGAAAGCAACAACTGGAATGGTTGGGGGATGGGGAGAGAATGGGTTGAAGGACACAGAAACTGTGCTTGGTATGGAGGCAAGGAAAAACAGTACCAAAAAATGAAGAGTGGGAGGGAAAGAGGAAAACAGATTCCCAGGGGAAAACTAGTACTGCATGTAAACATAATTTTGCGCTATATGTTGTGTATAAGTAAAACTTTTATTTAAGCTATTAAAAGAGACTGGAAATTGGTTTCTGGCATACAAATGCATAATTTTTTTCTTTCCTAAAAATAACTAGGAGAAAAGGGAGAGCACAACATCCACAAACAGCAGAGAGGCATTTGGATTCATCACAAGCTGTTTCTGGGGGCCTTCTTGTCTGATCAAGAGTGTCCCACCCTTTTTTCCCCTCTTTTTCATGGTACCTCTACAGGTCATGGGATTAGGCTGACTGTGTATGTAACTCAAAAATTGCTCAAGGTAGATATATATTTTAGACCAGGGGTTCTCAATGTTTTCGTGCCATGGGCCAGACCACGCCCCTTCAGACAGCTGAGCGGGCTGTACACTTGGTTCCCTCCACTGTAAACACTGCCATAAGCCGTGGCAGGCGCATTTGCGCAGGTGCGGGCACGTTTCCACAGGCGTGGGTACATTTATGGTTGTCGTGGGTACATTTATGGGTACATTTATGGTTGTCGTAAATGCATCCACTTCTGGCAGTGGCAGGGTGGTCACTGCAGGCCAGATGATTTGCCATCATGGGCCGGGGCTGGCCCATGGACTGTAGGTTGCGAACCCTTGCTTTAGACAGTATTTCTGAGAAACAAGGCCGTAGCCAGGATTCTAGATTTGGGGGGAGGAGTTTCGGGGGGGGGGCAACAATGTCACACTCACATATATAGCATTGGCACCACAGGGTGGGGTGGAGGGGATGTTAGCTCAGGCGGGTTTTTGCCCCTCCCCCCATCCTCCCTAGCTACGGCCCTGCTGAGAAGTAGCCATATTCGTCCATTATAGCAAATGCAAATATTCCAACATGTTCAGAATTTAACACACACTTTCATGCATGTGTTGAAGCAAACTTTACTTCACAAAATATACCCTTGACTTATTTTTTTAAAAATTATTTACATTTATACCCCTCCCTTTTAGTACAAGTACTACTCAGGGTGGCTTACAATGTTTATAAACATTTTATATATTATATTAAAAACATCTCATAATAAAAACCCAAGGAAAAACCCACTGAGAACAGCCAGATGGCATAAAAAATCTTAAAACCACAACAATATTCAAATTAAAACACTATCAGCAGCAGTAAAAATTGGCTAATATCAATTTAAAAAGAGTCCAGGATCAACATTACATAATTCTAATAATCTTATAGGCCTTAAAAGGCTTGCTGTAGTGAAGGAGGTAAGGGGGGGGGGATCTCTTCCCACAGTCAACTACAGGCTGTGTCCCTCTCAAAATGCATTTCAGACTCCTTCCCCAAAGCTGGAAGTGGTTTTGGGAAAACATCCCCTAATACACCAAACATCCTTTAGAGGAGAATCACTGTTTTTTTAAAAACATATTGTTTAATTAATTAAAAATTTTTTTTGTTGTTGTTTAGTCGCACAGTCGATTCCAACCCTTTGTGACCCCATGGACCATTTTCCTCCAGGCACCTCTATCCTCCACCATTCTCCTCAGCTCACCAAGCTCTGTGCCCATTGTGTCCACAATACCATCTATCCATCTCATCTTTGGATGCCCCCTTCTTCTCTTGCCCTCCACCTTTCCCAGCATCAAGGCCTTCTCAAGTGAGTCCTCCCTTCTCATTTGATGTCCAAAGTATTTTAGCTTCATCTTCACTATTTGTCCCTCCAATGAACAGTCTGGGTTGATTTCTTCCAGTATTGACCTATTTGTTCTCTTTGCTGTCCAAAGGACTCTCAGGACTCTTCTCCAACACCACATCTATTCTTCTGCGCTCAGCCTTCCTAATGGTCCAGCTCTCACACCCATACATTACCACTGGGAATACCATTACTTTGACTATGCGAATTTTTGTTTTCAAGGTGATGTCTCTGCTTTTCACTATATTCCCCAGGTTTCTCATAGCTTGTCTCTCCATAATCAGTCGTCTTTTTATTTCATGGCTACAGTCGCCATCTGTAGTGATCTTAGATCCCAGGAAAGTAAAATCTGTCATTGATTCTACTTCTTCCCCATCTATTTTCCATGAATTGATGGGGCCTGTTGCCATTATCTTGGTTTTTTTGATAATAAGTCTCAAGCCAGCTTTTTCACTTGCAAACTAAAACCCCCCACAAAAATTAAACAAATATACATATAATACAGTATAACCTTCTATGTGCATCCACCACCAATGGGACTTATAATCCTTCTCTATTAAATATTCTCAGTATCATAAGATTTTTAAATTTCCCCCCTCATTCAAAAAAGATAATACATCTTACTCTGGCTTTACTCCTTTCCCTTTCACCAATACATAATCTAAAAATTCTCCCCATATTTCTCTAAAATCAGGGTGTTTTTTGCTAATCCCTTTGTTACCTTTATGTCACATTAATTTATCATTTATAACTATATTCCACGTCTCTTTTTACCAATCATCCAATTCAATTTCCCAATGTACTTTCCATTTTTAACAATATTCAATCTCAATGCTGTTACGAATATAACACTCATCTATTTTTCTATTCTCTCTGCATATTTCCGAAATCCATTAATAATGCTATTTTAGGACATATCTCCAATTTTATAGTCAATATTTCACATTCTTCTATTCCAACCATAAATGAAAATATGTTTGAACTTTTTTTTACCATTTTAACATCACAAACCATTACAAATGTCATGATGAGCTAAAGCAGGGGTTCACAACCCATCTGGCCCACAACAACAACCCCGGAAGTGGGAGCAGATGCACCCGCGCATGCGCAAACATGCCTGCTACCATTGCAGTCTGCCCATGGTGCGGTCTGGGGGAGTGTGATCCAACCCCCAGCTTAAAAAGGTTGAGAACTCCTGGACTATACAGTGGGTTCATTGGAAGTGTTCCCAAAAGAAGAAGTCTTTGTCAGAAGAACTCAGCTTAGAAAAGGGTGGTGGTGATGGAATGCGATATGAGAAAACAAATGTGGATGTTGTTACCCCAGATCTGAAATTACCCCTTTTATTATTTTTTAAATATTTTTATTTTCAATAAAAATGCTTTTACTCTTTATTTTCCTTTTCCCCTCGACTATACCCAATAGGCTTACATGTCCACAAACACCACACTGTACCATGATTCACTTGCAGGAATCTCTCTGAATATTTTCATTTGCCCTGAGCATGTTAGGGCAAGTCCAAAAGCCTTCCATTGTATCTGCTGCCCCAAAAGCCAGGAACTCATTTCCATCCTAGCTGTCCCTGAAGTCTTGAGATTAATTATTTTCTCTGTTTGCTTGTCTCTTTCTCTCTATTGTCTTTGGGGCCAGTGATAGATTAGAAACTAACATATGTGTGGTATCCGCGCACACAATTGGTATACTGGCCCTGACAGAACCCCGGTGATGGGTGATCACCTCGTTACCAGGGGTTCCTGAAGGGACAGAAATTGGGGGAGCAGAATATTAGATAGGGTTTAAATCACCCACAGCTGACCTCACAAGCAGCTTGGACAATAGGAAGCTAATGACTAACTCATTAGTCATGTAATGGGTAATCTCGTATCTGCGGATTACCTTAAATCCTAAAACCAATACCAGCCACATGTTTACCCCAGATAGCTTGGAACAATGGAGTTCCTCTGTCATTGATTAAGTTAGTTAATTAACTCCCCTGAAGAGTTTCCCAATTAACTCATGTAAACATGGCATATGGATTCTGCCAGATCGCAGTTCTTTTGCATGCAGCCTGTACATGATAAATACTGATGATTTACCTCATTAAATCACTGGTCTTCGCTCCATCTTGCCTCATGTCTCACTGCTTGACCAGTCTCCTCCGGGACCCAACAGCCGCTTCGCGGCCCCGATCCAACATATGGTGACCCCGATGTGATTCTACTCGTGAGTAAGCGATCTTCGCGGTCCGGTTCTACGCCAGAACCGTGTCCGAATCGTCCCGGAGGACAGCGCGGCAGCTCTGGTTGGAAAGCCATCCGATCTGAGTAACAGCTACGTGGCGAGGCATTCCAGAGAGGCAGAGCACGCTCCAAAGCAGTGAGGCAGCTTGCTCCGTGGAAACGTGTTCTGCTCTGGGTTGGCTGTGAAACCCTGAATTCAGTGCAGAGGCCGCCGAGGGCCTGTGGCAGCAGTCCACGCTCCGAGCTCCTTCCCAGAGGTTCGTCACGCCAGACCTGTTACCTGAACTCAGATGCGTCGCTTCATCCCGAGAAGGAAAACTTCAAAGGACTGGCAGGTAATATGGGGATTTGTCCTCAGAGGCAATGTCTGACCGCTAACCAGAGAGTTCACTTAATGGAACTCAAGGCCCTGGCCAGGGTATCCCATACACGCATTCACAGCACTAAGTTAGCAGAGCTTTTGGCGTACTTGGGTGATCATTGTCTGCTTTATCCAGAAACAGGCATGCTTAACCTCCAACTTTGGGACAGGATAGGAGCCTGCATTCAGCAAGCCCCAAGAGCTCCAGATTGCATAATCAGCACATGGAGCAAGTGTAGGAAGCTCTTAGCAGAGGTAAACCCAGTCCGGATAGAGACCCAGGAACCCCCAGCGCAGTCAGAGCCATCAGCCCCATCGGCTCTCTATCCGTCATTTCAGCTCAAGCAGGGTAATGTAGGGAGCTTTCCCTCAGTGACAGCTGCAGACGTCACTGATGGAATGCATGGAATGGGAAGCGCTGGCGCTTTTCTGACAGTTACAGTTTCCCAGGCTACCAAGAGTTCCATTCAGCGCATGGTTGAGAAAGAGATCAGTAAGGGGGAGTTGCCAGCAGAAGAACTAGCTGAGTTTAGGCAGATATGCCCAGTTCGCATAGAGATAGATGTCCTCACGGGTCAGCAGCAAACAGTCCATTCGCCAGTTCCGTACAAGCTGCTCATGGCTATACGGAAGGCCATCACAGAGACAGGACTTCAGAGTCGCTTCACCAGGGGCACGCTTCAGCAAGTGTGTGAAACCATGATGTTCATTCCGTAGAACTGGAAAGCCGTCATGCGAATGATGCTCAACCCCAGCCAGTATTTGCTATGGGACAGCGAGTATCGTCTCGAGGCACAGGCAAGGGCTGTCAGGATGGGCGGAGCAGTAATCCCTGACCAGCTATATGGTTCAGGTCCGTTCGAATCCGTTGATGTGCAGACCACCTTGCCAATCGCCACCCTTCATTTGGCGGCTGAGACAGCCTTCAAGGCCTTCTCAAGTGAGTGCCGCCCATATTTGTTATCAAGAAAAAGTCGGGGAAGTGGCGACTCCTTCACGATCTCAGAGAGATCAATAAATGTATCCAGCCAATGGGACCGCTTCAATGCGGCATCCCGAATCCAAACATGATCCCAGAGAGTTGGGAGATCTTGGTCGTAGACCTAAAAGATTGTTTTTATACAATTCCCTTAGATGTAAGGGATCAGGAAAGGTTCGCTTTTACAGTGCCAGTCGTGAACCACAGAGAGCCTACGCAACGTTACGTGTGGAAATATTTGCCACAAGGATGCTCAACTCGCCCACCCTGTGCCAAATTTACGTTCACAACCCACTGGAAACGTTCCGAAACCTTCACCCCACAGTCTTAGTGTGTCATTTCATGGATGACATCCTGGTCGCAGTGCCGCAACTCGGCAGCGAAATGTTTAAAAACCTCCAGGCCACTCTGGGGGAAAAAGGGTTACTCATTGCCCCGGAGAAAGTTCAGAGAACCGAGCCATTTTCATACTTGGGCCATCGGCTTCTCCGTTCTTTCGCAGCACCAGTTTTGCCACAGATCAACTGCGAGCATCTGGGGAGTGATTCAGTCACCCTTGTGGAATTGCAGCAGATTCTGGGGAATATTAATTGGGCCAGACCATATTTTAGACTAGATACGGATCTTCTAAAACCGCTCTTCTCGCTGCTAACGCTAGGTAAGCAGCCGGCAGACCGAATACACATTCCTCGAGAGGCGCGCTTGACTTTCGAAAAGGTCAAACAAGTTCTCAGCCAGAGATGGGTGGACAGGATTAGTCAGGGGCCATATGCTCCGATTCTAAACCTGTACATCGTTCGGACCGGATCCATGTTTACCGGAGCCCTAGGGGTGGACTCCAAGCGGTGGGCAAGTCTCGTGGAATGGGTGTATTTACCACACACCTCTTCCCGAAACATCGTTCCTCCTCAGGAACTGGTCTCCACGGTGATTTACCGAGGAAGGCTGAGAGCTAGGGACATCTCAGGGCACGATTTAGTGAAAATTGTGGTCCCATTCACAAAAGAGCAAATTCAGCAACTGATGCAGCTCGGTGACTCACTTCCTATTGCTTTGGAAGGATTCACTGGATGCTTGGCATACCATTTGCCGAAAGACCCCAGACTCGTCTCGCTTCAAATGCAGACAGTCAGTTTGTGTGAGTTAATGTCACTGGTTCCACTTCAGGGGGCTAGGACAGTTTCCACTGATGGGGGTCGCACATATGGTGTTCTTACTTGGCAGGTGGACCAGGCTTGGCGCATGCTTCTAACTCTTCCACAGAAGTCCGCGCAGCGGGCAGAGTTGGCAGCGGTGAACCTCGCTTTGCGCACCTTTGCCAAAGAACGATTAAACATAATTACTGACAGCCAGTATGTTAGGAATTTGCTTCACAGTCTACCGGGAGCGTACATCACTCCCGCGATAGACAAAAACTTGTTGAGTCTTTCTCACAACTCAATTTCACTTGCGGAACCGCACTGAAGCGCTCTATATCGCCCACATCAGAAGCCACCAGGACTTGCCTGCTCCAATTTCCGCGGGCAATAGCAGAGCGGATGTGGCTGCAAAGGAAATTCAGCAAAGGTCAGTTTTGGGAGTCTTCACAACTCCAATTCAAAGTCATGCATTCTTTCATCAGAACGCCAAAGCACTCGCACGGCAGTTCAACCTGCCACTTTCCCAAGCCCAAGGCATAGTCCATTCCTGTCCACATTGTGCAGTGGCGGTAGGGGGGCCCTCATGGGGGGTCAACCCACGAGGGACAGAGGCCAACCAGGTGTGGCAGATGGGCGTCACACATGTTCCGCAGTTTGGCAGATGGCAGTACATGCACATTTGCATTGACACCTTTTTGCAGTTTGTTTGGGCTACAGCGCAGAAGGGAGAAACAGCTTCCCATGTGGAGCAGCATCTCCTTTCCTGCTTCTGCAAACCACGGCACGTGAAGACCGACAATGCTCCAGCTTATAGCTCCAGGCAGCTGGCCACCTTCATGGCCACCTGGGACATTAAGCACACCTTTGGCGTTCCGTACAATCCGCAAGGGCAAGCGATTGTGGAACAGGTCAATCGGACGCTTAAGTCCTACATTGACAAACAAACAGAAAGGGGGGAACCACCAGCCCTCCCCAAAAAGCAGGGTTAGGCACAACATTGTCTGAACAAGGTATTGTTTACATACAATCACCTTAATGTTTTTTCGGATTGCACTCCGCAGGAGAAGCACTTCAGTCGCACGGAGGCTCTCTCGCAGCTGATGGTGCATTACCGAGTGCCACCGGATCCTTCCTGGAAGGGCCCAGTGCCACTCATAACATGGGGAAGAGGGTATGCTGCAATTATGTCTCCTACAGGCGTCATCTGGATTCCAGCCCGGTGTGTCAAGCCTCACTTCGAGTCCAATGGCGTGGACCCAGGCAGTTCCGGACCTGATCCCGGAGATGGAGGAACTAACCCTGACGGGGAGAGCCAAGCGGAGGAGGCGGCGATAGCAGATGACAGCGCCGAAGATCACCTGGGGGATGGCCAAGTCCCTGTGCCAGGAGGTGGCGGACGCTGTTCGGCGGAAGGACAAGAAGCCGACACCGGAGAACATCTTGAGTGCAGCCTTTTCCCTGATTACAGCTAATTCCATGATGACCGGCATCATCTTGATCCTTTCCCTGCTTGCGGGGGGAGGCGTTCAAGCAGCTTCACTGGAAGCCAACAACCTGATGCCAGGCGGAGATCTCTCTGCCTGGCTGCAGTACAACGTTTGGGAAAGATTGGCGAACCTCGTCAATCAGTCCGATTTTTGCCTGAGGCAGACCTCTATTCTGAGCACTTGTCTCATCCCGGTGTGTCACTCCCCAGATGCGCGCATCAGGAACTGTGACTGGTTGGTGAAGTGGATATTTGGTCCATTTTACAAGCCTGCCTTTTCAACGTACACGCATTGGGGAACCCAAGTCACCAAAGTCTTACCGGCTGATGCGGCCACTCTCTACACTCCCCGAGTGGCGGTCAGCCCGAACTCTACTTGTGCTCGTATGACTGGCTGTTCCGCGGTCGAAGGGCCACAGCGCTGTTGCCTCGACCCCGGCAACAGCAACTGGACTTGCAATAACCCAGAGACTATTAGCTCAATGTATGCTCATGTTACTTTGACTTCAGGATGGTTTTTTACATGTAACCAGTACACTTGGAACTACATTCCTGCAAATGTATCTGATTCCCTTTGCTGTATCAGTCGTTTGACATTGTTGCTTCCCACTAGAGACATGGTTGCACCAAGCATGAATGTATCTTCAGACATACAGCACACTCGTGCCACCCAGTTAGATAGCTCATGTGATAGCAACATCAGAGTTCTGAGTAAAGCTGAGTATGTTTCGTTAGCAGTCAGCTTGTTTGGCGTGCCAGGATTAGCCGTAGGCAACGCTCGGAGAATTGGTCATTTGGCTTGCACTTTGGCAAAAGCCATTAACCACACCTCCTCGGCAATAGCGCTGCTTAATCAAGGGCAGACAGAGCTTCGCCACGCCATACTGGATAATCAAGCAGCTATCGATTACCTCTTGCTGTTACATCATTTGGGTTGCGAGTCTGTCCATGGCATGTTGTTTTAACCTCACGGACAACTTGCGCAAGGTACAGAGTCAACTCACAGACCTCCATACCTTGGTTAAAAACATCAAGGAAGATGCTAAGTGGGCGTGGTGGAATTCGTTATGGTCCTGGTTCCCATGGGGTTGGCTACAAATGACACTCAAGGTGATTGTGGGGGTGATAATACTGGGAACGACCGTGTGTTGTTTCATGCAATGTATTCCCTCGCTGATGTCAAGATGTCCCCCATGGAGAGAATCCCGGAATGTCCTCACTCCACGTCATCTGATGCCACTCCTACGCCGAGCCGTCAGTCAGGTCCAATTAAACAAATAAAGGGGGAGTGTGGTATCCGCGCACACAATTGGTATACTGGCCCTGACAGAACCCCGATGATGGGTGATCACCTCGTTACCAGGGGTTCCTGAAGGGACAGAAATTGGGGGAGCGGAATATTAGATAGGGTTTAATTCACCCACAGCTGACCTGACAAGCAGCTCGGACAATAGGAAGCTAATGACTAACTCGCTAGTCATGTAATGGGCAATCTCGCATCTGCGGATTACCTTAAATCCTAAAACCAATACCAGCCACATGTTTACCCCAGATAGCTTGGAACAATGGAGTTCCCCTGTCATTGTTTAAGTTAGTTAATTAACTCCCCTGAAGAGTTTCCCAATTAACTCATGTAAACATAGCATATGGATTCTGCCAGATCGCAGTTCTTTTGCATGCAGCCTGTACATGATAAATACTGATGATTTGCCTCATTAAATCACTGGTCTTAGCTCCATCTTGCCTCGTGTCTCATTGCTTGACCAGTCTCCTCCGGGATCCAACCGGTGCTTAGCGGCCCCGATCCAACACATATGTACACAGTGCTGGGTGGGGAATGCCCAGGGGCATCTTCACTGAAGCTCCTGCCTTGACAGGCTACAATCCTGAATGGGGCTATTGAATAACATGGAGAGTTCCAGATTTCCCCCTTCACATATTTTAATAAAGGTTAATGAAGGTTTCTATTATATTTCCCTTGCTCTGTATAGAATAATAATATTTTGGTAAGTGTTGTGTTTTGGGATCAAGGAGACAGCGGAGGCTTAATTCATGAAGAGGCATCGGGCAAGATAGCCCGGACGGAGTTTATTAGGAATAACAGGACAAAGGAAATTCCAGAGAAGGGTATGCAATATATCCTTATTGCTTACCTGCGATAGCATAAGGTTACTTAATTGGCTAAATATCAGCATGCCTGCCTCGTGCTCACCTTGCTGATTGGACAGAAGCTGCATGCTAGCTGAATGACTGCGTGCCATCCCTGGGCATGGTAGGGAGGGCCAGAAGGCCTGGAGTAATGCTTAGAGGCCCAAGCTGGGGCCTCTAAGTTACGGTAGAAACAGATGAGGCAAGGAGAACGATCACCCACGATTTATGACCATGGTGTGCCATGAGCCACAGCGATCGTGCTGTAAACCTCCTCACATCTCCCCCCTTCTGTTTTTAAGAAGCTTATAAGCATAATAAATTTGGTCCTTGCATGCACGAGGCCGGAAGCGAAATCCTTGCAGGCAGGTGGCTAGCAACGAAGGTATGCATTGAATAAAGCAACAGGCAGTTATCAGAATGGCAAGAATAATTAAACCATACTGCAGAATGGTCCGTACCCAAGCTCCGTTGGGAAGCCAGGACCAAAGAGTGCTCCACCAAGAAGGCAGAGGGTTTTGCTTAATATCAGAAACAATTTTGGTTAAAGAATCCAATTGGTTTTGTACCTTATTAGAATTATCGGATAAGTTAAAGCAACACATATTACGCACAGACTCACAACCTTGATGATGTAACATCAGCAAATAATCGATCGCGGCGCGGTTATCTAAAATGGCGTTGCGAAGCTGAAACTGCTCCCTGTTCAGGAGGCTAATAGCTTGGGAAGTGTGATTAATGGCTTTTACAAATGCACAAGCAAGCTTTCCAAGCTGCCTTGCATTCCCGGCTGCCAGGCCAGGCACGCCAACAAGACTGATGGCCAAGGATGTGTACTCGGCCTGGGAAAGCACCTTAACAGTGCTATCGCAATCAGAGGGTAACTGCTCAGCGGCAGTACCCCGGGTGATGCGTTTGCGGGCGGGACGCTGACGGACCAGCGTAGTGCGGTTGGGCAAAGCAACAATCATACGACTAAGGCAACAAGTGGTTTTAGAGAGGTTAGCAGGAATATAGTTCCAAGTTCGTGACCCACAGGTCCAGAACCACCCAGAAGGCAACAGAATGTGCTGAAAGTTAAAATGAAGGTCCTCTGTCTCCCTCCCGGTGCAATTAAGACCGCGACCGGGCTGGAAACAGCGAGGCTTTGACTTATGTTGAGTACAGTTCACAACCCTGGCACATTTACTAGCATTACTAACAGCTACAATAGGAGTATAGAGAGACAGGGCATCAAAGGGCAGCCTTTTGGTTGCCTTTCCCCAAAGGGGGCTAAGAGCATATTTGTTTTTGACCTTGTCATTAAAGTCGGCCATATCGTAACCCAACACTGACCTACTGACGTTTTGGGGACTGTAGCAAATGGGAATGAGACAGGTGCTTAACAGGTGATAGGAGTCAACGCTTTGCTTAAGGCAAAACTCAGTTTGATTAGAAATGCGGGCAAGCTTATACCACAGGTTATACTCAAAGCTTTGGGACAGCTCATCTTGGACGGCAAACGCTCCTGGAAAGAGAAGCATGTAGCAACAAAGAATCATTATAGAATTAGCATTTAGACAAGCTATGATAACAACAACAAAGTTCTCAGGAGTCTTTTCCACCCGGATTTCGTCCAGCACGGACTGGGCTTCATCCGACAATGCTTTCACCTGGCCCCAGGTTATCGGCGGGTTCTGCCCCCTTCGCCTTCCCCCTCGGTTTCATCTCCTCTCCGGGAGCTCGTGCAGGTGAAGGTCGAAGTTTGGAATGGGGTTGCTGAGACCCTGATGCCATACCATGCTTCCACGGTCGAACAAACCGGGCAGGGACCCAAAGAGGACCTTCTGGCGTAGACACTGCGGCGTAGCCCCTTCCCCAGGTGATGAGGGGAACAGGCCCTTTCCACTCCGGGTCCGGCAGGCGTCTGTACTGGACCTGGGGGGCAGGCAGAACCTCAAGCTGGCGGTAGTGACGCTGAGCCCTGGATAAAAATTGAGAATTAAATTGAGACAAGTTAAGGTGGTTTAGCGTGAACAGTACACTAGCAAGCCACTCCTCCTTTTCCGGAACTGAGAGGGGGACAGTTCCCCCTTTCCTTTTTTGGCGATCCAGTGCCTCTTTCAGTGTCCTATTGGCCCGTTCGACCACGGCCTGTCCCTGAGAATTATAAGGGATGCCGAATGTGTGGACAATCTGCCAGCGGGTACAAAACTCTGCTAGGGCAGTAGAACAATAGGCGGGGCCGTTATCGGTCTTCAAACGGTCAGTTTTTCATCCATGTGATGATATATGATCAAATTAGGGTAAGCCTTTCTGTACGGCATGAGAGCTGCATTTACATAAAACTGACACATGGTGGGGCTATTGAGCATTCCCATTGGCAATACCTTCCAATGGTACCGGACTGTGGGCTGGGAGTTATTCAACACTGGGACCGTGAAAGCAAAATACTTCCGGTCCTTTTCCTGAAGGGGAATAGTATAAAAACAATCCTTGAGGTCAATGACAGCCATCTCATAATCATGGGGTATCAAATTTGGGTCGGGGTTCCACACTGGAGCGAGCCCATCGGCTCAATTATCTTATTGATCTCCCGCAGGTCATGGAGCAACCGCCACTTCCCGGACTTCTTTTTGATGACAAATACCGGGGTATTGAACGGACTACTAGTCGGTTCAATGTGACCCACGTCCAGTTGTTCCTGGACAAGCTGCTTAAGCGCAGTCAACTTCTCTTGCGGAAGTGGCCATTGCTCCACCCACACGGCTTGATCGGTCTTCCACGAGAGTGGAAGAGCACAATGTTGATGGCTATTCATGAGTTATGAGGGTGGTGCCAACTTGCGCCAGCAAATCCCTCCCCCACAAGTTGAGATCAATTTGTAAAATACAGGGCTTGATGCAAGCGATCTCAGGCCCGCCAGGTTGGAGACTGACAGATAACCACTGAGCACTTTTCCGGGAGGCCTGGCTACCACCGATGCCCCAAACTGAGGGAGCGGTTTCGGTTGGCCACAAGGGATCCCAGTGCCCAGTGGCTATCACAGAAATATCCGCCCCCGTATCCAACAATCCTTCCAACAACTTACCGTTTACCCAATACTTACGGGTTGGCTTCTGCTGTCCTATCTGCTCTTGAAGGGCGGCAACCTGTGGATGATAGGTGTCTCCATCGGCCCCGGCACGGGTGGAACCAAAAACCCCTCTGCGAAGGGCGGGCTCCGCTCCCCCTGGGGTCTCATAAGAAACAATGATCAATTGCGCCCAGGAGTCCCCCTTGCGCAGTTGCAATGGGAGGTGACTCCAAAATTGTACATAAATGATGCCTGTGTAGTCTGTGTCTATCATGCCAGGAACTATCATGATGCCATGTTTGGCCGCTGCTGAACGTGGCAGTACCAGACCAACGGTCCCTTTTGGCAAGGGGCCAGTAAGGTCGGCAGGCATCAGGATAAGCTCCCTAGGCAACGCAGTTGTCATGTCCTGTGTGTTGACGAGATCGAGACCAGCGCTGCCAGCAGTAGCAGCCTTGCACTGATCGACCCGTGTCCCCTTTATTTTCCCGGGGCCCGGGGAGGGCCCGGTATCTAGTTTCCCTGTGGTGAGAGGTTGACTCTGCACTGGCTAGCCCAATGGTATCCTTTGCCACACCGGGGGCACTTCTTGCTGGGGCGTCTGACATCCTTTCCACCCCCCTTATGCGCTCCCCCTCCGGGGGCGTGACAGTCTTTCTTGAAGTGGCCCGGTTTCTGACAGTTGAAATAATTGCCAGTGGGCTTGTTTCCGGCACGAAGCGCTCCAGCCAGAAGGGCCATTGCATGTGTTTGAGTGCCCACCTCCATACAGGCTTGAATCATGTCAGCTAAACTATACTCAGGGCGGTGAATGACATTTTGCAAAATCTTCTTGCAATCGGCATTGGCCTGCTCAAAAGCCAGCCGTTTCAGGAGTTCTCCTTGGACATCAGGGTTGTCTATCTGTCTTTGTATGGCTTCCTTCAATCTATCAATGAACTGTGGGTAGGGTTCAGTGGGCTGCTGCCGTATGGAAGTAAAGGACCGTGTGGGTTTCCCAGAGACGGGGACCCTTTTAAAGGCTCTCATGACGCACATGAACGTGCGGTGGAAAGACTCCCGGGGGAGTTGCATCTGCTGTTGAAGGGTAGCAAATGCACCTGCTCCATAAATCTGCTCAGGGGTGTTTTGTGGCGTACCAGCCGCCACCGCAGCCGCTCGGAATTCACTATCCCAAACAACATACTGTGAAGCAGTCAAAATCATTCAAAACAAATCCTTCCAGTCTTGGGGCAACATCGTGTACCCATTCCCGATTCCCTCAAGCAACCCTTGCACAAAATGTGATCGGACACCAGCCTCTCTAACAGCTTTATTAAGTTCCCTAATTACTGTATATGACAGAGCTTGCCAATGGATACGTTCCTCTGGATTCCCATCCGCCCCCATCCCCATCTCATCCGTAATGGGAAAAGCGGAAGGACTCTCTCCTTGCCACTCTTCCGCCTCCTCCAGGGACAAAACCCCATCGCTCTTGGCTCGATGTATGGCAGAGCGAACATTTCCCATCACACCGCCAGGGTAGGCGGGCGGCGCCTGGAGAACCAGGCTCGGGATGGGCGGCACCAATGGTGCCGTAGGTGGTAAAATAGCGGGCAGCACTTTTGGATAAGGAGGTGGTGGGTCCTCGGGTGGATGAGTCAGAGGATTGGTCAGGGATGCCTCTGCTGGTACTAATTTCCTGACTGCCTCATTAACTCTTTGCCAAATCAATAAATGATGAACCGCTGCCCTCGGTTCTTCCAATAAAATTGTTCCAATTCTTTGCCAATCATCCCGTTTGAGTGATCCAATTTCTGGATACCAAGGACATTGGCATTCGACTTCCTTAATGAAGTTTTCTAGACTATTAAGCGTGATGTCTGGACATCCGCTCTCCTTGATGATTTTCTGCAATTCTTTTGCATGGGTCTTTTCCCCTAAAGAAAGTCCCCCCCCATACTCACAATCGGGAGCTCGAAAGCTGAGGGAGCCTAAAGGCTGGGGTAGCCTGAAGGCTGAGGTGCACCAGGGGGCTATTCCAGCCGGTGAGTCGGGGAGTTGGGATCCAGCAATCACGTCGCGGGTCGCCAGATGTTGTGTTTTGGGATCAAGGAGACAGCGGAGGCTTAATTCATGAAGAGGCATCGGGCAAGATAGCCCGGACGGAGTTTATTAGGAATAACAGAACAAAGAAAATTCCAGAGAAGGGTATGCAATATATCCTTATTGGTTACCTGCGATAGCATAAGGTTACTTAATTGGCTAAATATCAGCATGCCTGCCTCGTGCTCACCTTGCTGATTGGACAGAAGCTGCGTGCTAGCTGAATGACTGCGTGCCATCCCTGGGCATGGTAGGGAGGGCCAGAAGGCCTGGAGTAATGCTTAGAGGCCCAAGCTGGGGCCTCTAAGTTACGGTAGAAACAGATGAGGCAAGGAGAACGATCACTCACGATTTATGACCATGGTGTGCCATGAGCCACAGCGATCGTGCTGTGAACCTCCTCACAGGTAAGCTTTGGTTCTTCCTTATAAACTGCTATATAAGAAGGTAAAAACTAACATTTTAAATTTGCTTCATGTCTTAGAAGGTCAAATTGAAAAGGAACTAAAACCAGAGATATTGCTGCAATCTGGCTGTTAATCCCATCAGGATGGAGGAAAAGGAAATTTGCTCTCTGCAGCTGCTGTATATGGAAGAAGGTCAAGGAACAAACAGCAAACTTTGGGCTGGGCTTCTGGATGATATCCTCCAATCAAGAGTGTGTTTTGGGGAAATACCATATATGGACTTTTGTAACTGACCTCAACTCCTCCCATAGCAGCGTCTATGTTGGCCACATGGCAAAACTCCTCCCACTTCTCTATGTGACATCCTGGACCAACCAAGTTTGGGGTGGACTTCTTCTCTTCCATGTGGACACTCCTGAGCAAATCAAATGTGGGGGCAGACCCATTCCCCTCCCATGTGATGCCTTAGACCAATAGTGTTTGTGCAAGCCCCTTTCTGCTCCTTTTGAATGCACATGCACATATAAACTGGCTTCTGAGTCCCAACTTAGACTCCCATGTCCCACCCATTTTCCCATAGCATATTGGCCATGTGTTATGGAGGTGTTTAGTTTGCCTCACAGTTCTTGTTTTTCTTTCTCTATCCAATGTTTAATTTTGCTTATTGTTTTTTTTTATTGTCTTATTTGCTTTCTAAGTAAACTTCTCTAATTTGCATCAAGCAATTGTCTGTGGTTCATTTAAAAGTTTGGGGCTCATTTTGTGGGTGAGCTCAATGATCTCCTTTCTATTTAAACCCACAATGTACTGTGGTCTTTTGGTTCCTGATTAAACCCTGCCTGTGGGACATTCCCCTAAATTTAAAAGGTAACAATTTTTCAGGTAACAATGTTGTAACTTTGAGCAAACCCACAGAGTTCCAACTAGTGAGATATATGCCCTGTCTGGACATGCAAAAATGTTATCTTGTATTGCTTTGTAACATCTAAATCAGGGGTTCCCAAACTTTTTGAGCCACGGGCCAGACCATGCCCCCTGACAGCTGAGTGGGCTGGTCACTTGTTTCCTCCCGCTGTAAATGCTGTTGTAAAACACATCCACAGCTGTTGTAAATGTATTTTAGACAGCCCCAGGTGCATTTATGGCAGTGTTTATGGCAGGTATGGGTGCATTTATGCATGTGCGGGTGTGTTTTATAGCTATCATAAACGCACCTGCTTCCTCTTCTGGTAGCGGCAAGGGCAGTGGTGGACCACATGAAATGGTGCCGTGGGCTGTAGTTTGGCCACCCCTGATCTAAATTAAACCACTGAAGAGTAATCAGTATACAGAACTGGCATCTGTAGCACCGCAGGCAAACAAGATCTGAAATTAATCTAAACTAAAAGAAAATATTGTGGGCAGGAGAACCAGATATTCTGGATCGTACCTGTCAAGTTTCGGGAAATTTCTGTCAAACCCCCGTATTTTACACTCTTTCCCGCCATCATCCTGTATTAGTTAGACTGCAATTAGACTGGAGTTAGACTGGAGGCCAGCGCAGGATAAGCATAGCTGTCCAGTTTCCTGTTTTGGCCGGGAAATTTCCCTTATTTGACAGAAATTTCCCAAAACCTGACAGGTATGTTCTGGATGGATATTTCTATACCACTTGGAAATTTTCTGGAGATCTTTGTTTTGTTAATAAGGCACAAAGTTACTTCCTACATTATGTAAATCCTGATGTGAACAGAAGAAATACTGTAAATAAAGCACAGGGCCAAATGAATAGTTGGTTGCACACAAGAACATAAGGAATGTCCAATGTAGAAATCAAACAGACTACATAATTGGAAAAATGCATAATTTCAATTTTGTCTACAGAAACAAGAAGAGCAGACTGTGGAGCAGACCGTAAATGGTTGCTATAAAAGATTAAAGCTTTAAAAGAATAATAGTTCTAAAGGATAATTTCAATACCATTTTGATGAATTTAAGGTCCATATAAACAACAGATTTGCTTTATTAAATACAGCAGACTGAATGAGAACTATTTTAGACTGATGCTAGAGACATAAGGTAAGAGTAGGAAAAGGCCATTTGTATCATCAGAAAAAGAAAAAAGCCTCAACAGATGACTAGAGGAAATTCATGACAGTCAAGAAGAAAACATAAATCGTGATGGGTCAGAGTCCTAATGCAACTCAGTTAGGGGGCAAAGAACTATTCTAATAGTAATTGGAAAGGAGAACAATAAAAAAGGAAAAACATGAGATCTCTTCCCAAAGAACCAGGAAAAAAATCTAAGGAAAATCTAGAATATACGGAGGCAGTCTCTACTAAAACTCATCCCCGCATGTACCTTCTGGAGTTCTCTTCTATTTCTTTGCACTAGTTGTTGTAATAGTTCTCCATCACACTTGTTTCCTCCAGGAAGAATCAATTGTTTTATAGTAGACTCAATTTGCACAGATTATTTTTGCTGATCATCGCACTGGAATCAGTCTGTGTCTCCAGGATTAAACATCAGTTACAAACAACCATATAAATATGCCTGTATCCCAATTCTCAGGGCTTCTCCGCCATTAAAGGACTGGTCACTGAAACGGGTCTCATATATTGGTTTCCGGTATCAATAAATGAAATCTGCTCAGTCTAGCAGCACTTTGTCTTTCCTTCCATGGTACTTGGGGATTTGATTTATTAAAGGTACATGCTGTGAATAATTGGGTTTCCAGCATTTAGGTTTTATAGGGGACTAAAACTGTCAAATATGTTTGCACAGAGCTCCAACAACAGAAACTTCCTTTGATCTGACAAAGTGTCAAATGACAATTTCTCCTGAGAGGATCACTTCCTTTTGCCTCTCCCCCACCCCCACATAGCACCTATCTGAATCAGTGCTAATTTGAAAGCATTTTTTAAAAAAGAAACACTGTTTAGGGACAACAGACACTTGGTTGAGTGAGCGAGAAGCTCTTTGAGAATGCTATGATGATTAATTCTTAGAATGAGGTTTTGAAATACAGTAACTGGCATTATGACTGGTTTTTTTAATTTACCCATTTATTTAATTATCTACTGTATTTGGTATTACTAGTCAGTTAATTGTGCTAAATTGATATACAGTATTGGGGTTGTACCATGAGTCTCTTTTATTCTAAGAAAGCTACAGCTTATAGAATATTTAAAGCCTTAAAGAGTTGGGATGCAAGAAATTAAAAGGGCCATTTCCCTCACATAATCTTGTCTTTTCACTCAAAGGAGGCCCTTTTCTGTGATCCGGCCCCCACCCTCACTCCAGCTGCTGCCACTGCCCGAATTGGCCATGGACTTGTTTACAGCTATCGTAAATGCATTTATGACAGCCATAAACAGCAGGGGATCGCCAGTCTGGCCCGCTCGACTGTTGAGGGAGCGTTACCCAGCCCCCAACTTTAAAAGGTTGGCAACCCCTTCATTACAAAGATATGAACCATGCCTACCTTTAGTTGAGGAGGAAGGTGGAGGATAGGGGTGCCTGGCGTGCGATGGTCCATGGGGCCGCAAATGGTCAGACTTGACTATGCGACTGAACAACAACAAGGCTGTAGTACATGATCTGTGGAACCTTCTATCTTGAAAGGCACATCTTCTGTTCTTTTGATGTTTCATAATAGCTGCAGTCTTGTATTTACACTCTTGTATGGGAATATGTCTTGTCTAGGATATGTGCTGTAAACTCTTGTTTGAACAGGACTATGGGTTATAGAGCATCTGTGATGTTTCCTATCTTTTGATCCTGAGTCTTTGATGCTGTATGTATTTTTCATTTATAATTCATATTGGCAATATTGCTTTACTTTTGTTTTTAATTGACAGTAATTTGCTGTTAATACATGGCTGTGTTTTAAGTGTGGTTTGTTAGCTTCTTTAGAATTCCTAGCTTATGGAACAAAAAGAAATAGTATAAATATTTTAATAAAACTTCCCATTGCCCTCTAGAAACCAATTTCCATATAAAAGTAAAAGCATGGGGTTTCATTCCTTTAAAAATGGCAATTTTGTCCACTGATGCCTCCAAAAAGGCACAAGAGGACTTTTTGAGCCCATGCTGCCTTTAGTTGGACTGAGAAGGACTTATGGTCTGGGGTAACTATTTATCTATCCAGCACTAATAAATGTTATTGTTATTGATATTGATATTGTTGACACAACGGGTTGAGGGAGATGGTGGAGGATAGGGGTACCTGGTGTGCGATGGTCCATGGGGCCGCAAAGGGTCGGACTTGACTATGCGACTGAACAACAACAAACAATTACCGTAGTTCCTTGCTGCCTCTAAATTCAGACAGAATCTCATCTCTCTCTGTTCCATATTCTTGCCCTTTCTTTTTCAGTTGACATTGGTTCTTTCAGTCCTGCTGATCTGTTCAGTTGGTACTAGTGTTGGGATATAGCAATTCAGCATGCAAAGGTTAATGTATAAACCTTGTGGGGAGGGAGCTTCTGTTACCAGAATAACTTGCTTGTAGATTTTGTTAAATAACCAATCAGAAAAAGCCCCAGCCACCCTGCCTGAAATTTGATTGCTTAACTCTAATGCTTTGTCTCCTGTTTGTTGGAAGAAATCTTTCTTCAGTTATACTGTATTATATGTATATTTGTTTAGGTTTTTGTTGTTGTGTTGTTTTTTGTTTTCCTATACTTTAATTAAAATTAATTTTAAAAATTTATGGTAAAATTACACAAATGACAGTTGTGAAAGAAGGTGGGGAAGGATATGAGAAGCAGAGTGTCTTTAGGCAAACAATGGGGAAAGATTTTAATTCTAATTCTGATTTTAGATAGGGGTTTTAATGCAATGTTTTTAGCTGTAAATGTTTTTTATTGGTTTTTGTACTGATTGTATTGTATTTTTCTTGTGTTGTTAGCCGCCCTGAGTGGTGCTCGCACCAGGAGGGCGGGGTGCAAATAAACAAATAATAATAATAAAGTTCCTGTGTTACCTATCTGTTGAAAGACAAAAGTCAGACACATGTAATACTAAATAAATATTTCCTGGTGGTGAGTAGTATTTCAAATTTGAAAACAAACAAAGCTTTGAGCCTCCAAAAACCTTTATCCTTTTGGAGTGTGGTGTTTTTTTTTAGGGAGCGGGAGATGACACTAATTATTCAGAACTAAAATTCAATAAATAATTGCTTAAACAATTCACTCTTTTGTTGCCTTAGTCTGGGTTCCCATTGTTGAGTATATTAGAGCAACCTTAGCATGCAATGTTTATCTCTGAAGTAAAGAAAGTAAAGAAATACTTTTGTTATGTTTCTAAACATCATGTGAAGAGTTAAATTGCTGGTCTAGAGTGGGGAGTATAAGGCTTGGAGAACTTGGAACTCAAACTAAGGCTATTTGTAAATCTGCCACCCTTTACTGCTGCATAAAAAAATTAACAGGTTGTAGATGCCCAGATTAACAAAGGCGCAAAAACAACAACAACCAGAAGAGACTAATAGTTTGAAAGCAAGTATTTTTCAGGGCTTGTTATTTTCAGAGTAAATGCGATCCTTTTTTCTCCAACTCCCCAGCCAGCTAAGAGAGAGAGAAAGAGAGAGAAAGAGGAGGTTTTTTTGGAATAGTAGCCGTGTTAGTCTGTGTTACAGGCATATCA
Source organism: Bradypodion ventrale (assembly GCA_035047345.1). NCBI lineage: Eukaryota > Metazoa > Chordata > Lepidosauria > Squamata > Chamaeleonidae > Bradypodion > Bradypodion ventrale. The sequence continues at coordinate 214,135,844 of JAWDJE010000005.1, read as the reverse complement.
GAAAGCAAAAAACAACAACACTGCAGCACCTTAAAGACTGCTATATTTTTAATGTGAGCTTTCATGGATCAAGTCCACTTCATCAGACATATAGTAGTGAAATAGCAAGGCATTAGCTTATATACACTAGATACAGAATCATAAAATGATTAAACCAGAATGACAGATAATTATGCAAATCAATACAGCTTCCCACAGTTGGCAGTGGCAGGTGATCTCTAGCTGTTATTCGGATCAGCTCTAAATGTCCCCTAATCAATTTTGAATGTGGGGAAATACAAAACAAATACCTGGCTTTTAACTTATGCTATTTCTCTTTCACAGCATGTCTTACAGAATGGGGGATGTGCTCACACAGTAACACAGAAGTTAAATTCATTAGCATAAGTTCAAAGCCAGGTATTTCATTTGTATTTCCCCACATTTAAAATTGAATAGGGGACATTTAGAGCTGATCTGAATGACCAGTGCAGCTACTTAGGTATTCAGATTGAACAAGACACAGATGGTTCATACTTAATAAGTCAAAAGTAAAAGATAGTTGAATTCATCTGGCCCACTTACTATCTTGGTCAGGACCTGCCTCGTTAGCCTCTGGAAGTATCCCTCAATGTCCGCATTCTGTATCTTATTACCTTGACCTTAATTTTATGTATGAGGAATGGCCTTATATGATCATGTTCTTGAATCTCAGTACAGAGCAAGATCTCTTTACAAAATGGCCTTCTTCCATGCTTACCTGCCCTGACTAATCCATCCCCTCAAGACGCCCATGGGACTGCCTGGAAAAAATGTTATCCTGAAAAACAATGATGGGTCTCTCCCTCATTACCCTCGCTCAGTTACCCAAATCTCTGTACCTTGCCTTGATCCCTGTTGAAAATTCCAACCTGTTGAGGATGACTATCCAACTCCTTACGCCCACCTCACAAAAGGGATTAGCAGATCGAACTGTGCAACGAGAAACTGCAACTCTGTGAATCTGACTATCCTGGACATCCCAGCATGGAAGGCCACATTGGTAAGGGGAGCGAAATGACAACAATTCAGCCACCAAATTAATAGAAAAGGCATGGATCCTGGTGCCCTCATAACCTTGGGGGTCTCTGGGTACCAGCTGCCAGCGAAACCCCAAGAAAACTGGGTCCACACCACTTTTACTAGGAGATGGGAAGAACTGTGGAAATCCTACCCATCATCAAGAAGCTCTTTCGTGATCTGGCAGAGCAGATTGTGGAACATATTTATTTATGTATTTATTACACTTATATCCCGCCCCTCTAGGGAAAAATCATCCTTACTCATGGCGGCTAAATCATAAAACCAGTAATAAAGTTAAAAATTACACACGATAAAACCCACATCATAAAACCAGTCATAAAGTTAAAAATTGCACACAATAAAACTTCCAATAAAATCGTCTAATGACCAGAAATAGGCACCACATTCCCAAAGGCCTCCTCAAAGAGCAGTGTTTTTAGTTGTTTTTTAAAAGACTGCAGTGATGTAGCCTGGTGTAGCTCAGCTGGAATGATGTTCCACAGCTTTGGTGCCACCACCAAGAAGGCCCTTCTCATCACGGCCTTTCTAGCCATTCTCGGGGGCGGCACCTGAAGCTGTGCTGACATTGAGGAGCAAGTGATGTGGGCTACTGTCCTGAGGGGAAGACGTTCCGCAAGGTAAGGAACTGTTTTGTCTGTGGTGGCACCAACATGGGGGAGTAATGGCTGTGGGAAGTGAGGGAAACGGACTTCAGTAACATGAGCTCCAGTACAAACCTTAAGTGGTATGACAAGCAACAACCAAATCATTAGGTGTTTTAGAACTATTGTGGGATCCTTTTGCTTCATTCACCTACCATTGCTGGAATTCATCACCTGTCAGGAATCTGGTTTGCGGGACTAGTCTGGTTTGCAATGCCATTCGAAAGTTTCAGAATTTTCACAACCCATCTGCCACTGAACCAGTCAACCCTTTCAGCTACACAACCCAAGTGCTTCTCTACCAGCTCTGGAATCACCCATGGAGCAGACTCATGCCCTGGCCAGCTCCTGACAACTTGTATTGAATTTGTGGAACTTCAGCATGCGTCACCCTACCACTGGACTGAACCAGCACCTGCATTCTTGGAACAATCAAATGCAGCTTTTTCTTGCTCCCCATCCTGAAGGGAAGACACTTGGAAGTACCTGTCTATGATGAGTTGGGCCAATCCAGATGAGATGTGGGATCTTCCCTAGAGATTGGGAAATGAGACAATGACAAATTACTCCTGGAAAGAATTATCCAGATGTATGGTCCTGCTACCTCGGCTCAGAATGGATCTTGGGGATATCATACACTGATCTACATGCTGAATCAAATTGTTCATCTCCAGGTAGTACTTGAAATCATCACCAATGAAACATCTCTGGCTTTGAATTTACTTGCTAAATATAATTCTCAACTCTGCACTGAGTTCTATCAAAACCGTTTAGCTCTGGACTATCTGCTTGCCTCTGAAAGAGGTGTGTGTGGGAAATTTAATCTCACCAACTGCTGCCTTCAAATTGACGACACTGGTGCGTCCATTGAAGAAATCATAGACAGAGTGAGGAAGTTAGCACATGTTCCTGTCCAGACTTGATCTGGAGTCTTAGATACAGGATGGTTTAGTGGCCTCTTTGGCAACTGGAAACGTATCCTTTTCATAGTGGGTCTTTCTTTTGGGGGGGGGGGGGGTGTTGCTACTCCCTTATTTAATTCCTTTAATTCGGCTTATAGTAACCCATACAGTCACGGGTAAGTTAGTGGTGACCACAAATTCCAAATGCCCCAATGCCCCCACTAATGTGATGATTTTGAAGCATGTGCCTGTCATGAAACCAGGGAGAAGGAGGGTGGCCAATGAGTAATGTGGCGGCTGATTAACATAGTCCTTTATACTTTTCCACCTTCCACCCTACGTTTACATGGACTCACACACAGAGAGACGGAGCTTCTACATGACTGGGACTGCCCTTCAAATGATTTGCCTTCAAAGGCAAAAGCATCTGGAAAAAGATACTTTCCCGGGCCTGTTAGTAGATCAGAAAGGCTCACTCCCTTGTGATCACCACGACAACCTTATCATCCCTTGAGAAAATAAAGTCCCCTTTCCAAGGCTGTCCTGGTGCAAAGATGTAGCCCCTGGTTTTGGCTTTATCTCAGGTCTGCTTCACTCTGCAAAATTCCCCTTCTTCTCTCAGATGACAAACCAGACATAGTTGTCTTTTCCAAGATTTTATTGAAGAAGAAGAATAGTCCAAAAATATCTAGGATACATATCGAAGAAATAATCTATTCTACTCTAATTTAACAAAATAAGAAAATAACTAACTCTCTAAATTGGCATCTGTGTCAAAAACTAAGTCCTTTGCCCTAGATGATTTTTGGCAAAGACTAAGACAAAATAAACCTGGCTACTTTGGGCTTAAAGCTCCCATCAAGGTTCTCTTAGATCTCCATGGTGTGAGTTTGCAATGCTGTGGGCTCGCGCCCACTTCCAAAAAGGTGATTAAAGGAATGTAGACTTACGCCTACTTCCAAAAAGGTGCTTCTGAACACTCAAAATCTGCTGTTTAAATATTCTTTCTGGGGTCTTACCTTCCTTCAGAATGTTAAACATGTGAGATGACCTAATTGTTTTGACTAAAGTTGTTTACCCGAACAGGAGTTTCTGATGTAACTAAAATTCCCCAGACAAGATTTGACATAACCCACATTCCTTAGGTGTCTGATTGAACAGATGATAATATCCCATGATCCACCTCCATGTGAATGTCACCCTTCCCTGTCTCTCAGGTGATGGGTTATTGACCTATTGTTACTTTGGGAATCCCCCTTGTTATGCAAGTGTGAGTTCCCTAACAGGTATCTAGTGACTGGCATTGCTACTTAGCAACCTAGATGCTTAGTGACGTGTTGGTGTGTGGAATGTCTGGTATGTGTTGATTGGAATGTAACTGTTCAGTATGCTTCTCTTATGAGTTAGCTACTAGCAGTTTTTTGCCTGGCCTTGCCGGGCAGGTATATTTTATGTGTTGGTGGTTGGGGTGGTTTTGGGGGGTGCACAGAGAGAGAGAGAGAGAGAGAGAGAGAGAGAGAGAGAGAGAGAGAGAGAGAAGCTCTGCATTCAGCCCTTGCCTGTCAGAGAAGGGGGGGATTTCTCTGACAGGCATGGGTGAAACAGTTGGCCCTTGCCTGTCGGAGAAAGCAAGCCCCTTCTCCGACAGGCAAGAGCCGAATGTGGAAGGGGCTCGCTTCCCTCTGGGAGGCGAAGGCAGAGAATGGAGTGCCATTTGCTGCCTTTGCTTCCCGAGGAAGTGGCTCACTTCCCTCGGTTGGCGGGGGCTGAAGGCACCAGTGCCTTCCCCCCCCCCCCCCCCCGGTGGAAGGAGCTAACTTCCCTCCAGGAGGTGAAGGCAGAGAACAGAGTGCCGTTTTCTGCCTTTGCTTCCAGGAGAAGTAGCTCGCTTCCCTCGGTTGGAGGTGGCCGAAGGCACCATTGCCTTCGGTCCCCACCCCCCATGGAAGGGGCTTGCTTCCTGGGGAAGTGGCTCACCATCTTTGTATTACCCCCTCCGTTATTTCATGTCAGCTCTTGAAACAGCTGAGGGGATAATACAAAGGCGGCAGCCAGCGATCCGCAAGAGAGAGCTACTCCCCTGATGGATTGCTGGTGTCACCTTTGCATTTCCCCCGCAACTGTTTTGAAGGTTGACACAAACAGTTGTGGGGGAAATGCAAACGCTTCAGCCAGTGATCCGTCAGGGGAGGAGCTCTCCCTGGTGGATTTCTGGCTAACGCCTGTGAATTTTCCTCTCCATTGTTTTGTGCGCTGGCATGAAACAGAGTAGGGGAAATAGCGAGGGGGAGAGCTGGCAGGCATGGCTGAGAGCATGAGGTGCGGCAGGGCAGAGGCAGGGCCTACAGCGGCGCCTCTCCCAGCCATGTCCTCAGGTGGCGTGGCTGAGGGCAGGAGGGGCGGCATGGCATAGGCGGTGCCTATGGCGCCACCTCGCCCCACCATGCCCTCAGACAGACCGTTCCCTCAGCCCAGGCTCTGTCTGCCTCGGTAAGGCAGGGCCCTGTGCTGAGGGGTTTTATGCGTGCGCCGGCTGTCCCACCTCCTCCACACTCGCGTCCTTCAGCCTGATTGGCTGAGGGGTTGTGTGGTGTGGAGGCCGCTGGGAAGCGTAGGTTTTTTTTGGTTCGGGTTCATGGGGCTTTGGCCCCACTTTTGGCTTCCAGACCCTTGTGGCGATGCTCGCAAGGACAAAAGGTAAGTCTGGCTGGCTCATTACTGGATAGTAGGGATGGGTATGGCCATGCAAGCTGGACATGCACGGCCCATCCACCATTTTATAGGTAAAGATTCTCAACCTACAGAGAATATAGTATATGAATCTTAACACTTAATAAATGTAAATTAAATTAAAATATGAATCCACCCCTTGTGATTATCCAAGATTTGTGACCTCTGGATATCTAAAGATTGTCCATCCATGTAGCATCATATTTGTACCAAAGCTAACTCTGACCATTGTTAGCTTTTGCCAGGATTTGCACTGAAACTTAAAAACTGCCTTCAATCAGTGGTTTAAAGCAGGGATCCCCAACCACTGGGCTAAAGACTGGTACCAGGCCATAGGCTGTCCTGAACTAGGCTGTGGGGATGGGTGGCACTTGAAGCCCCAATGGCAACCTTCTGTCCTCAACATGCTCCGCCAGCATAACTGTCAAGTTTTGAATTTGAAAATAAGGGGAATTTTGGCCACACCCCTCTGTGGGCATGGCCACATCTGTGGGCGTGGCCAAATATAGCCATGTGACTTGCTGGGCTCTAGTCATGCCTGCCACATGGCCATGAAAATGTCTGCAAACACAGAGAGCACTGGCTCTTTGGCTGTAAATGGGGATGAGCACTGCACCCTAGAGTTGGATACGACTGGCAGATTTTACTTTCTTAGGATCAAAGAACGCTGCAGATGTGTGAAAGCTGGACCACTAGGAAAGCTGAGCACAGAAAAATAGATGCCTTTGAAATGTGGTGTTAGAAATAGGTCGATCCTAGAAGAAATGACTGCTCATTAAAGGTCAAATAGTAAAGATGACGCTAAAGTACTTTGGACATCAAATGAGAAGAGAGGATTCACTTGAGAAGGCCTTGATGCTGGGAAAGGTGGAGGACAAAAGAAGGGGGTGGCCAAAAATAAGATGGCTAGATGGTATTGTAGATGCAATGAGCACAAAGCTGTGTGGGCCAAAGAACCCTTTCCCCATCTTCTTGGGGGACTTTTGTTTTGTTTTCTTTCTTGTTTACTCAGTGGCTTAAGTGACTAAGATGCTGACTGGGAGGCAGAAGGTCAGCAGTTCGATTCCCGAGTACTGCAGGATGGAATGAGCGCCCATCTTTGTTCCAGCTCCTGCCATCCTAGCAGTTCGAAAGCAAGAAATTGCAAGTAGTTAAATAGGGACCACTTTGGTGGGAAGGTAACAGCATTCCGTGTGCTCTGGTGTCTAGTCATGCCTGCCACATGACCACAGAAATGTCTGCAGACGCAGACAACACTGGCTCTTCGGCTTTGAAACAGAGATGAGCACTGAACCCTAGAGTTGGATATGACTGGCTTTTGAGCAAGGGAAACCTTACTCATTTTTAATTAAAAAAATTTCCTGGGAAGCAAAGAAAGTGCAGAATAGTAAACCAGCCCCCTAGGGTTACCAACTGCTTGATAGATAGATAGATAGATAGATAGATAGATAGATAGATAGATAGATAGATCTTTATTGTCATTGTCCTGCACAGAACAATGAGATTGGTGGGGGGGGGGGACACTTAACAACCCAACAAAACCCAAACAAAACACAACTATACAAAATTATCAACACACTCCCACCCCACATATACACAATTAACCCCTAAAAGCTCTAAAACTCTAAAAACTCTAAAACCCTAAAAACTATATACAGAAGCTCCCTCATAGACTGCATTGCACTGTATTCAAAGCCAGAACCGCTTTTGGGTAGAAACTATTTCTCAAGCGGCTGGTCCTGGTCTTTATGACCCTATACCTTCTTCTAGAAGGCAGAAGCTGAAAGAGATCATTCCCAGGGTGCGTACTATCTTGTGCAATCTCTACAGCTTTCTTATAACATCTGGTGGCATAGATTTGATCTAGAGTGGGAAGAGTATGCCTGATTATCCGCTCCGCAGTCTTTATGACCCTGGACAGCATTGTTCTTTCCCTAGCTGTACAACTCCCAAACCATACACACAGACCATAGGTTAACACACTCTCTATGGTACAGTGGTAGAATGCCAACAGCAGGTCCTTTGAAAGATTGTTCTTCCTGAGGATTCTCAAGAAGTATAACCTCTGCTGTGCTCTCTTCATCAGAGCTTTGGTGTTTGCTCCTCATGTTAGATCATCCCTCAGCTCCATTCCCAGAAATCGAAACACCGAGACCTATTCCACACAATTCCCTTCAATAATAAGTGGCTGGATGTTCAATTTGCATTTTCTAAAGTCCACAATGATCTCGTTTGTCTTTTTTACATTGAGGAATAAATTGTTTTCCCCACACCACTCTGTCAGCATCTCAACCTCCTTCCTGTAAGCCGACTCCCCCTCCCCAGCAGTAATCAGACCCACCACCGTTGTGTCGTCTGCAAACTTGATGATCTTATTGCTGGGGTAACTGGGAACACAATCATATGTGTAAAGCGTGTACAGAAGCGGGCTCAGCACACACACCTGCAGCGTCCCCGTACTTATACTGAGATCTGCAGAGACATGAGAGCCCATCCTGACCCGTTGGGAACGATCTGATAGAAAATCTAGTATCCACCTGCATAAGCATGGCGAAAGCCCCAGATCTAATAATTTGGGCACCAGTCTATGCAGCTTGTAAGCAGCTTGGCTTTAATGAACTAGCCCTGCACATGGCTAGACCCCCACCCCCATTAGGGTGGAGGAGCAAGGGATTAACTCCTCCAAATTAACCAATCTATTTGTTCCTCACTGCAACCAATTGAAGCACCAACACCTGAGAATGTCGGATCCAGCTTAAGGAAGGGAATTAGTAAAGAAGAAAAAAGCAACCTCTGTAGTTTCCAAGCCTCCCAGCAGCTGAGGAGTTAATCTCCCTCCACATAGTTTGTTAGAAGGTAGGTGCTCTCTCTCTCTCTCATATAGTGATCAAGCAACATCCCCCACGCCCCTCCCAAGTTAACTCTAGAAACGAAATCCTCCAGGCAGGGCAGAAACAGCTCAATAAACCATGAGAGTGAGAGAGAAGTCTCTACTCCAGACCAAGAGCTGATTTGCCCCTGCATATATGAAATATCGCTCACCTAGAGGAGACTGACTCCCATCTCAGCATGGTGGCTCCAACCAGCAACAGCAGCAAAAACGAAGCCTCCATGACCATGTGGCAGGGAAGGGAAATGAAAGAGAAACTACAGAAGCCCCCCCCCCGTCTCTCTCTCCTTCCACAAGCAAAAAGCCACAGACAGCAGCCTCTGGTGGCAGGAAAAACATACTGCAGCTTCGCCTGTGAGGGCTCCGGTCAGGATTTTTTTAAAAAAATAAGGGATATTATGGGGAAATTAATAAAACGGGAGGGGGCGGGAAGAGGGGTAAAAATAAGGGTTTTTCCTGGGAAATACGGGATACTTGACAGGTATGTCCGCCGGGTCTGCCCGGCAAACAGAGAAAGACCATGGGATTTAGACACAGCAGATAGGCAGGTGACCAGGCCCTCCTCCACATTGCTTAACTACAGCAATGCTCCTCCTCCTCCCGCCTGTGTGCAGTATGATATCTCACTGCCTCAGTAGAACGGTGTGGTTGGCAGGCAGTTGTGCCCCTCCTCCTTGTTTTTGAGTGACAGTGGGGCTCCTCCCCCTGACTGTGCACAGTGTGCACTTGATGTAGTGTTAGTTATTAGTGTGACCTCTTGATTATTCAAAATATATACATTATTATTTAGAATACAGGTTCTGATCAGTTGGGGCAGAGAAAAATCACTCAGCCAGCTATTTCTCTGAAAGTTAATGATACACTCTTAACTCTACATTACATTTGTGGAACACAACTTGGAGGAACCCAAAAACTAATTAAACAGGGCAAACAGTCCCTTAATCCTTACTGACCAACATTCAACCTTTTGCCATGGGTCATACTAATCCTATTGTTCCAGGTTTGTACCTAAATATTAACCAGTCTGGTTTCTTTACATTTCCTGGAGCCACGGAGCCAAGAAAGCCTTTCTGTCAATATCAATGGTTAATTACATTTGTTAGTTATTAATCAAGTAGGCAGAGAAAATCTCTGCGAGCATCTAGTTTAGTTCTCCTAGAAGTTTGATGATAAATACTGGCTGTAAAAATAAAGCAATCGAGCCGTCAACCTGATCCTTGAAGCCTGTGTGTTATTTCTCTCCACTGAATAAGGCTCATTGCAGCAACTTTACCGTATTTTATTATGCACTTGTACCATCCAATCCCACCACCACCACTTACTGGTTTGGGGAAAAATTGTTTAGCATAAAAACGGTCTGTGATAATAAAAGGTTAGGGACCCCTGGTTCAAAGTATTTCATTGTTGCAGCTAATATTACTCCCAGTGATAGTGCTCCATTGTTAATGCTATAATAATTTTGTGTCAGAGATTACTCTGGGTTGAAAGGGTTTTGGTTGGAGAAGCTTCACTCAGGGGACGCCCAAATGAGACTCTTTTCACATCCCTAGGTGCAGCCCTTGGGTATTGAAATACGACCTTCCTGTCTCCAAGCTCAGCGTTTTAACCACTAAGCCACCAGAGGAGCTGCTAAAAAGGATCAAAAGGGTAGTTTATAGGGTAGTAACAAAGAACATGATAGAAGCAGGTGAGAATACTGTTGGATGAGCAAGTCCAAGTGCTGTTGCCGGGGTCGAGGCAACGGTGATGCGGCCCTTTGACCGTGGAACAGCCGGTCATGCGAGCACAAGTTGAGTTCAGGCTGACCGCCACTCAGGGAGTGTACAGAGTGGCCGCATCAGCCGGTAGGACCTTCGTGACCTGGGTTCCCCAGTGCGCATATGTCGAGTACATGATCTTGTGAGACAGGCCAAATATCCGCTTCACTAACCAGTCGTCATTCCTGATGTGTGCACCTGGAGAATGACACACTGGGATGAGACAAGTACTGAGGAGAGAGGCAGAATTGGTGACCTGCCTCAGGCAAAAATCGGACTGATTGACGAGGTTCGCCAATCTTTCACAGATTTTGTAGTGCAGCCGGGTAGAGAAGTCTCCACCAGGCATCAGATTTTCTGCTTCAAATGAAGCGGCTTGAACCCCTCCCCCCATAAGCAAAGAAAGGATCAAGATGATTGTTGTCAAGGAATTAAAGGTGATCTGGGACAAAACCGCAACCACGATGTTCTCTGGAGTTTGTTCTGCATTCTGCTGCCACACGATGTCAGTCGCCTCCTGGCACAGGGACTTGACCATTACCCAGGTGATCTTCGGCGCTGGCATTGGCTGTCGTCGCCTCCTCCACCTGGTTCCCCCCATCAGAGTCAATCCCTCCATCTCCGGCAGTGGATCTGGGAACGCCTGGCTCCATGCCATTGGACTTGAGATGAGGTTTCACAGCGAGCTGGAATCCAGATGACACCTGAAGGAGACATAATTGCAGCATACCCTCTTCCCCACATTATGAGTGGGGCCGGGCCCCTCCAAGAAGGATCCGGTGGCACTCGATAACGCACCAGAGGACGCAGGAGAGCCTCCGTGCAACGGAAGTGCTTCTCCTGCGGAGTGTAATCTGAGAAAACATTGCGGTGGTTGTACGTGAACAGTACCTTGTTCAGACAATGCTGTGCCTGACCCAGATTTTTGGGGAGGGCTAGTTCCCCCCTTTCTGTTTGTTTATTAATGTAGGACTTGAGCATCTGATTCACCCGCTCGACAATCGCTTGCCCTTGCGGATTGTATGGAACACTAAAAGTGTGCTTAATGTCTCAGGTGGCCATAAACATGGCCAGCTGCCTGGAGCTATAAGCCGGACCATTGTCAGTTTTCACGTGCCTTGGTTTGCTCATGGCCGCGAAGCAGGAGAGGAGATGCTGCTCCACGTGGGAAGCTGTTTCTCCCTTCTGAGCTGTGGCCCAGACAAACTTGGAGAACGTGTCTATGCAGACGTCCATGAACTGCCATCTTCCAAACTGTGGAACGTGTGTGACATCCATCTGCCACACCCGGTTGGCTTCTGTCCCTCGTGGGTTGACACCCCACGAGGGCCCCCCCACAGCCCCTGCACATTGTGGGCAGGAACGGACTATGCCCTGAGCTTGGGGAAGTGGCAGGTTGAACTGCCGTGCAAGTGCTTTGGCATTTTGATGAAAAAATGCATGACTTTGAATCGGAGTTGTGAAGACTCCCAGAACTGACCTTTGCTGAATTTCCTTTGCGGCCGCATTCGCTCTGCTATTGCCCACGGAAATCGGGCCAGGTAAATCCTGGTGACTTCTAATGTGGGCGATATAGAGTGCTTCGGTGCGGTTTCGCAAATGAAATTGAGTCGTGAGGAAGAGACCTAACAAGTTTTTGTCTATCACGGGAGTGATGTAGGCTCCCGGTAGACTGTGAAGCAAATTCCGGACATACTGGCTGTCAGTAATGATATTCAAGTGTTCCTTGGCAAAGGTGCGCAAGGCGAGGTTCACTGCTGCCAATTCCGCCCGCTGCGCGGATTTCTGCGGAAGAGTCAGAAGTGTGCGCCAAGCCTGTCCCTCTTGCCAAGTAAGAACGCCATATGTTTGACCCCCATCAGTGAACACTGTTCTGGCTCACTGAAGCGGAACCAGGGACAACAACCCACCCAAACTGACTGTCTGCGTCTGAAGTGAGACAAGTCTGGGGTCTTTCGGCAAATGGTATGCCAAGAATCCTGTGAATCCTTCCAATGCAATCAGGAGTGAGTCACTGAGCTGCATCAGCTGCTGGACCTGATCCTTTGTGAATGGGACAATGATCTTCGCTAAATCGTGCCCTGAGATATCCCTTGCTCTCAACCTTCCTTGGTAAATCACCGCAGAAACCAGTTCCTGTGGAGGGACGATGTTTCGGGAAGAGGTGTGTGGTAAATACACCAATTTCATGATGTTCGCCTCTCACTCGGAGTCTACCCCTAGAGCTCCAGTGAACATGGCTCTGGTCCGGACTATATACAGGTTCAGAACAGGAGCATATGGCCCCTGACTAATCCTGTCCACCCATCTCTGACTGAGAACTTGGTTGACCTTTTCGAGAGTTAAGCGAGCCTCTCACGGAATGTGTATCCGATTTGCTGGCTGCTTACCTAGTGTTAGCAGCAAGAAGAGCGGCTTCAGGAGTTCTGTATCTAGCCTGAAATACGGCCTAGCCCAATTGATATTCCCCAGAATCTGCTGCAATTCTACAAGAGTGACTGAATCTTTGAGGTTAATTGGTGGCAAAACTGGTGCCGCAAAAGAACGGAGAAGCCGATGGCCAAAGTGTGAAAAGGGCTCAGTTCTCTGAACTTTCTCCGGGGCAATGAGTAATCCCTTCTCACCCAGAGTGGTCTGGAGGTCTTTAAACATTTCGCTGCCGATTTACGGCGCTGCGATCAAAATATCATCCATGAAATGACATACCAAGACTGTGGGGTGAAGGTTTAGAAGCTTTTCTAGTGCGTAGTGAACGTAGATTTAGCACAGGGTGGGCGAATTGAGCATCCCCTGTGGCAAATATTTCCATGTGAAGCGTTGCGTAGGCTCTCTGTGGTTCACGACTGGCACCATAAAAGCGAACCTTTCCCGGCCCCTTACATCTAAAGGAATGGTGTAAAAACAGTCTTTCAGGTCTATGACCAGGATCTCCCAACCCTCGGGGATCATTTTCGGATTTGGGATACCGCATTGAAGCGGACCCATTGGCTGAATACACTTATTGATCTCTCTTAGATAATGAAGGAATCGCCACTTCCCTGACTTCTTTTTGATGATGAATATGGGCAAATTCCAGGGACTGGTGGACTGTTCTATGTGTCCTGCATCTAACTGTTCCTTAACCAGCTGTTTTAGGGCGACTAATTTTCCCCCTACTACCGGCCATTGCTCTACCCAAACTGGCGTGTTAGTAAGCCATTTGAGTGGTAAAGCCATTACCCGAAGGTAAGAGTGGCACGATACTGTTGCAAGATGTCCTGCCCCCAGAAATTGACGTGCACATCCAAGACATGTGGCCGAATGACTGCTGTGCCATCAACTTCGGGAATTGTGACTTCTACGCAATCTTGGCTTCTAAATGCTTCCTGGACACCGCCTACCCCCACACATTGGAGACCAGCTTGAGAGTCCACTCACATGGCCACTGACTTGGGCTGACCATGCTGATGTCAGCTCCAGTATCTAATAGCCCATCAAAAGGTTTTTTATTCAAAAATACCTTTATGACTGGCCGCCGCTTCCACTCTATGTTGGTTTCCACTGTCGCTATGACCTGGTATCCGTGTACCGCCCCTTCTGCGCTCGAGTGGTCTTCTGACCCGGGCTCTGACTGTCTCTGAGCCTTTCCTGGCTGCCTGCTGGCGGGTGACAAGGAACCATGATCAGTTGCGTTAATGTGTCTCCTTTGTGAATGGTTTGTGGTAGGTGTGTCCAAAGCTGAACCTGGAGTACACCCAAAAAATTGGAGTCAATGACTCCTGGAATCACAAGGATTCCTCGTGCTCCTGCGATGCTGTGGGGCAAAACTAAACCTATATAGCCCTTAGGCAGGGGACCCATGTATTGGGAATCAACCAGATAGACTGTGCCTGGCAAGTCACAAGTGACTTCTGACTGGCAAGTCAAATCTAGTTCCGTACTGCCCTTAGGTCTGGCCTGAGCCTCCGGAATGCAGGGTGGAATGTTCCATGAATTTAATCCAGCTCTGACTCTCCCAGAGCAACTGTGGTCTCTGTTTGGACCGGGGCCAGAGACATGCCCACGCTCCAGTTTCCCGAATTTGGATAGTTCCTGGCCCAGTGAAAGCCATTGTGACATCGTGGACATGGGGTGGTCAGAGCCTTGGGACGACCTGTGTTTTGGCCATTACCCTTCTTGGATCGGCATTCTCTAGCGAAATGACCAATCTTGCCACAATTGTGACATGCTCCCATGGTCTTGCCTTTGGGTTTCCTACCGCCATGCACCGCCGCTGCTAACAGACCCATCTTGTAGGAATCTGTACCAACGTCGGCACAAGCCCTGATCATGTCGGTAAGCATCAGATCGGGACAATTGCCCAGTGACTGCAAGATTTTACGGCAGTCAAGGTTGGCGTTGTCTTTGGCCAGCTTCATCATAAGCTCCTGCTGGGCTTGTTCGTTGTCTATCTGCCTACTGATCGTTTCTTCCAATCTGTTAATGAAATCCATGTAGGATTCCTGGGCACCCTGCTTAACCGCTGTGTAATTTTTGGCTGCTTTGCCAGTTGCCGGGACCTTGAGATAAGCCCTAAAGCTGTCTCAGCTGCCAGTTGGAGCGTGGCAATTGGCAAAGCGGTCTGCACGTCGATGGTTTCGAACAGACCCGACCCATATAGCTGGTCAGGAAGTACTGCTCCTCCCATCCTGGCAGCCCTTGCCTGTGCTTCGAGTCGATACTCGCTGTCCCAGAGCAAATACTGGCTTGGGTTGAGCATCATTCTCATGACGACCTTCCAGTCGTATGGAATGAGCATCATTGTCTCACAAATCTACTGAAGTGTACCTCTAGTGAAACGACTCTGAAGTCCCATTTCTGTAATTGCCTTCTGTATTGCCATGAGCAATTTGTACGGAACCGTCGAGTGGACCGTTTGCTGTTGACCCATGAGAGCGTCCAGCTCTATGCAGACTGGGCACAACTGCCTAAGTTCAGCTAGTTCTTCTGCTGACAACTCCCCCTTGATGGTTTCCTCTTCTACCATGCGCTGAATGGAACTTTTAACTGTCTGGGAACTTTTAACTGTCTGGGAACTGCCAGCGTTTCCCAAACCTTGAATTCCTTCAGTGACGTCTGCAGCTGCCACTGAAGGAAAGCTCCCTAAGCCTCCCTGTTTAAGCTGAAGTGATGGATAGAGACCCATCAGGGCTGATGGCTCTGCCTCTATCCGGACTGGGTCTACCTCTGCGATGAGCTTTCTACACTTACGCCACATGCTAATCACCTTAGCTGGGGCTCTTGGTTCTTGCTTAATGCAGGTCCCAATCTTGACCCAAAGTTGAAGGCTTAACATGCCCGTTTCTGGATAAAACAGACAGTGCTCCTCCAAGTACACCAAAAGATCTGCTAACTGGGCGCTGTGAATGCGAGTACGAATTACCCTGGCCAGGGCTTTGAGTTCCATTAAGTGAACTCTCTGGTTAGCAGTCGGACGTTGCCGCTGTGGACAAGTCCCCATATTACCTGCCGGTCCTTTGAAGTTGCCTCCGCCAGAGGAGTCGACGCATCTGGGTATAGGTAACTGGATTCGGTGCAACGAACCTCTGGGAAGGACTCGGAACGTGGGCTGCTGCCACAGGCCCTTGGTGGCCTCTGCGATGGCATCAGGGTGCATAGCCGACCCTGAGCATTCGGAACGCGTTTCTGATGTGCAAGATGCCTCAGAGCTTTGGAGCGTGCTCTGCCTCTGGAATGCCTCTTAGCATAGCTGAATTCAGACTGGATGGCTTTCCCACCTGAATCGCTTCGCGATCCTCCAGGAAGACTTGGACGCGGTTCTGGCGTAGAACCGGACCAAGGATGTCGCTTACTCACGAGTAGGATCACGTCGGGGTCACCATATGTTGGATCGGGGCCTGATGTGGGCCGGAGGGTCCTGGAGGAGACTGGTCAAGCAAAGACACACGAGGCAAGATGGAGCGAAGACCAGCGTTTATTGATGAGAAGACCCATAACTTTATACCTTGCCTGGCTCAACCTCGTGCATAGGTTGCGCATGACCGTCACAGGAAAACTCTAAGTCTGTACATTGAGATTACACAAGTTACCCATTAGGGATGACTTCACCGGGGGAAGTTTCTTATCTATCTAATTTACTACCGAGGACATGCATTGTCTACTGTTATTGGGAGCAAACATGTGCCTATGTTGACTCTTGGGCTTAGAGCTTCTGCAGATGCAAGATTACTCATTACTCATTATCGAGTTCATCACCTGGCGATCTTTTGCCCTCTATTGTCCGAACTGCCTGTTAGGTCAGCGATCGGTGAATTAAACTATAGCTATTAATCCGCTCCCCAATTTCTGTCCCTTTGGAACCAAAAGCTCAAAGGAGCATTCTCCCAAAACCGTGGTTCTGTCAGGGACAGTGTGCCAATTGTATGCGTGGATCTCACAGAATACTTTTGTTATTTTCTAAATCACTGTTGAGCAATGAAACAATGTGCTCTGGACCTGACCACTAAGAACAAGCCATATGATTGCCAAATGCACAATCTTTCACTTTAACAAAGGAAGTTAAGGTACACAAAAAAACCACAAGTAACTTATGTGCCCTTGTGCTGTATTGTGGCCAATTCACTGAAGAAGAGTTGCCCCCAAGAGCACAAAGGAGGAGCAGCATGTCAGGGAAAAGATACAGTACACATGTGGTTGTATTAAAAAAGATTTGCACCCAGCTCTAAGCCCTTGGTTTTTGCACACTGCTCTAGCAATTCTATCAACCGAAAAAAGCAACAGGCAGGGGGGTGGGGAAGGCCCTAACGACTGTTGCTGCAGAAACTGTTGGAGACAGATTGTTTACATTACTAGGAGTGGGGAGGTTATGAGTTGCATAGTATAAGTATGTCAGTTTGGAGAGCAGTTTCAGAAAGGCGTGGTCACAAGTAGCTTCAATTTTTTAATGGGGGTTGGGATCAGACTCAGTGAAGGAAGGACTAGAAAATGAGCAGCTGCCACTCACCAAACTATGTTTTGTCTGGTATTGTTAGGGTATCATTTAGTTCCAAGAATTATTTTTTTAAAAATCACAAACTGATTTAGAAAATGCTATTTATTATGCCTTCTCAAAACTGGACTGCTAGTTGCTCTTGGCACACCTTAGAACCATAGAGGACCAAATGTTTGGGGGCCAAATTGAACATGACACTAAACACATCTTTAGTCATTTTAAAGTTGTGTTTTTTAATTTAAATATTAAACATGCAGTGTGCAGGGAGATGAGATACAAACATTTTCCTTTTTGAAGTGGTAGCGGCGTTAGTCTGTTAAAGGATATCAGACAGTAAAAAAAACCACACATTGTAGCACCTTAAAGACTAACTACTGTATTTTAATGTTAACTTTCATGGATTAAGTCCACATTCTCTTCCCACTTAAACTCCTGAAGGAAATAACTTATCCAGGGATTCTCAACCTACAGCCCGTAGGTGAGGGAGTGGGGGGTTGGATGTGGTGGACTTGGGGTGGTCCTGCCGTTGCCTTTAGTGGCAGCTGCAGCGGTGGGGGCAGCAGTCCGGTCCACAAAGTGAGGGGCCGTGATCCAGCCCCTGGGTTAAAAGGGTTGAGAACCCCTGGCTTATCCTATTCCATACACTATTGCTATTAGCTTTATCCAGAACCAAAAACAAAATACACAAACACCACTTTCTACTAAGGCCACCAAGTAGGGGAGGCTGAATTCTTCTGAAATCCTAGCTGGGAAGGAAAAGGGTAAATTTCTTACCACATTTATTTTCATTTATTTATTTATTTTTCGTATTTCTATCGCCGTAAATTTATGTAAAGTATGTATTTCGTATTTCTATCACCGTAAAGTATGTGATAAATTTCTTACCACATACTGAGACTTCCATGAAGTCTCCTGAAATAAATTATCTTTTAAAATTATTTTTACATCTATTTTGAACTCTTTTTTAAAAAAAAAACAACAACAACTATTTTCAGTCATTTTGCTGCATAAACGAGTAAAAGCACTTTAACTAGATCACTTGTCTCGATTTATGAAAGCAACAAGAGTAAAGTACTGTACAAGAGTACAGTAACGAGTACTGTAACTCTCTTGCCTAAGTCCCACTAAGGTTGTTCATAGTAACCAAATAACATGATGTGATCGTGCAGCCTCTGCTTCAGCAGGACTTTGTGTTCAAAATGCCTGTTTTTTTGTGCCTTAAATGTTTTCATTTTTCAGAAATGGGTTGTATATCACACCCTTCTAATTGGTCATAATCTAGGTTGATCACTACACAACAGATGTGTAGTGAAAAAATTAAACTGTGGGTTCCGCGCACACAATTGGCATACTGTCCCTGACAGAACCACGGCTTGGGGGAACACTCCTTGGAGCTTTGGTTCCGAAGGGACAGAAATTGGGGAGCGGATTAATAGGAGTTTAATTCACCGATTGCTGACCTGGCAGGCAGTTCGGACAGTAGAGGGCAAAAAGATCACCAGGTGGTGATCTCAATAAACACGTAATGGATAATCTTGTCTCCACAGAGACTCTGAGCCCTAAATTTAGGCAGATGTTTACTCCCAATAGCAGTAGACAATGCATATCCCCCTGGTAGTAAATTAGATAGATAAGAAACTCCCCCCCCCCCCCATGAAGTCACCTCTAATGTGTAACTTGTGTAATCTTAAAGTGCAGACTTGCAGTTTTCCTGTAACGGCCGTGCGCAACATATGCACGCGGTCGAGCTAGGCAGAGTACAAAGTTCAAAGCCTTCTGATCAATAAATGCTGGTCTTTGCTCCATCTTACCTCGCATGTCTTACTTGACCAGTCTCCTCCGGGACCTTCCAGCCCGTGTCGGGCCCCGATCCAACATTAAACACTATTTGTCTCAGTAACTAGGTCACATGATGGAAGAAAGCAGTGGATCAAGTGTTCTTTGACCTATTTATATAATATCCCTCAGAGAAACAGTGTAATCACAGGGAAACCACAAAAAACTCAAACTCAAAAATGGATGTTAAGCATGTGATTTTACAGTCACTCTGCTGTTAAAAAAATATGTGTCAGAAAAGGGAGAGGACTGGTAAGGGCTTTGTTTTACACAGGTGATTTTATGAGCACATGATTCCTTTTTAAGCTCCTGCACAGCCAGTCTGTGTATGTGTGTTGTATTTTCCTTTCAGCTAATCGTGCATGGCAGATTAGAGTCAGCGGATGACTCATCATATAAATATGCACTGGGGGAGGAGAGGAAAGACAGCCTGCATTGTGCACAAGGAGAGTTTTCACATGTTTGAGCAATGCACATTTTGAGCACTATTTCTGTCCAAGGAAATCCTTTTCATGTGTAAGCTTCAGAATTAATGTTCAACAATTGACCTTTTTTAAAAAAAATCAAATAAATGCTCTCTCACCCTCTCATTTGTAAATAAATTTGCTCACATCCTAACATGTCATTAAACTGCCTTTTATCTTCTTCAATTTGTGACCAGAGACCAAAATTTATAGGGAAAATGTGTGACAATCAAACTTACTTTTCTTGTTATCTCATAATTAAACACCATATACTGTATCTAGATTAGCTTCAATCTTTGTGATTTTGTGCGTGTGAAATCAGAACAGGTAAGACTATGTAAAAACAAAGAAGCTTGGCTTATCACCATAACACAGTATTAAAACAGAAGAGAGGGTTGTAACCAACATCAGTTTCTTTTTTATTAAGATATATACATTTTTAGATATACACGAGAAATAGTGTTCGACGTGTACATTTACAATAGTTTCGATTCCATTTCTCTTTTTATTTGTAGTTCATAACCAAATTTCATTCTAGAGGCTGTCTATATGGGCATATAGACCACTGTTTGGGTGGTCTGGGGTGAGTTGATCCAATCCCATGCAACATGTCGCTGCTGAGGCTGCTGCAACTTGATCAGTGACAATGTGGCCAAAGCAGGCGCCTCCCAGCTTGGACTGCGCTATTGCTAATGTGGTTGCATCCCCATCTTCCTTCATTGAAGGAGCAAAATGCTGTTGGGACATGGGGATCACCTCAAGCAGCATTTTGTTCCTTTCCTTGACTTCAATCGGTTTTTAAAAAGCTACACTATTCAGGTCTGGGAGAGTCAGTTTAGACATGGCCTTAACCGGAAAAACGGAACACCTAAAATAATAGGATTTAAAATTCAGCATAACATTATTTATCTGTGCCTGTATGTTATCAGAAATAATTAGCTGTGGCACAACACAGAACAGTTTCCATTGTAGCAAAAACAATGAAGAGTCTTAGGTCACCTTGAAGACTAAGCAGGTTTTCTTTTTTAATAGAAGCTTCAGTGTACCGCTACCCACTTCGTCAGATGATATGAGCTACACTGCGCAAGCACTTTAATGCCACATTAAACTAATTAATCTTTAATGTGACTCAAGCCATTATGTTGTATTTTCTACAAATAAGTGAGTGCTTAATGGTAGCAAAAAGGAAAAAAAATAAGATTTTTTAATCAAGCACAACTCCCCCACCCCCAAAGAGATCTGCCTGAAATATTTCTGCAATACAAAGCCAAGGGTTGAGAACACAGCACAAAATCCACACCTCCTTTGGTATTTCCTTCCCGACAGGGCTTCTCCTCCCCCACCCTCCCACTGCCAGTCAAACAGTGTGGTGCAGCAGGAGACAGAGAAGATTGGCCCTGTCTCCTTCCTAGCAGACACAAAGTAAGCGTTAGCTCAGATCCTTTCCCTCCCCCTCTTTCTAGGAGAGCAGGACTTACAGCCTCAGTCTAAGTCAGGGGTGGCCAAACTTTTCAGGCCGTGGGCCGATCACGTGGTTGAGCGGGCCAGTCACATGATTCCTCCCACCATATAAAACATCTGCGGCTGTTGTAAATGTGTTTCGGACAGCCACGGGTGCATTTATGCCAGTGTTTGCACATGCACGGGGTGTGTCCACTTCTGGTAGCGATGAGGGCGCTGCGGCCGGATGATTTGGTACCGCGAGCTGTAGTTTGGCCACCCCAGGTCTATGTTCTTCTGCTGACCAGATTTTTGCCTCAAAAAGTCAACACTCAAAAAGTCCCAATCAGTGATCTTCTGTTATTACTGCTGTAAATAGCTAAACCGATTCTTTGTTATTACTGATTGTAAATAGCACACTGATTTGCAAACCTATCTGTTAAGCCAACCAACCACTGCGTACCTCTGAACCTGATATGTATAAATTGATACCATGAAAACTCACTCTTATGTCTGACGAAGTGGAGTTGATCCACAAAAGCTAACATTAAAATACAGGAGTTAGTCTTTAAGGTGCCACAATTTTTTTGTCTTTTTTTGTTTTGTTTACTCTATGTTATTTTTTTTAATAGTACTGCAGCACTGCATGGTTACTCAACCTCTCATCTGAGCAGGAAAATGTTTTTTATCTATGGAGTCAAAAATAAGGTTTATTTCTTAGCTTATTTCTTAGCTAATATAATTGTTCTTAGCCGAGGTTTTTCTAGGAGTCTAGTAAAATGGAATCTGAAATAAAAAGTAAAATGGGAGGTAAATTATTTGTCTGAAATATAACTCATCAACAATTATTTTAATATTTTACTGAGTTTGAAAACATTACCCATTCATAGTACTAAAACGTTTGACAGAAGTTACTAATATTTAATTAATTAGACAAAATGGTTTTAGTAATTTAAAACAACTTTGTCTCACCCAGGAACTATAAATGATCATTCTTAATTCAAAGAGAAATATGTTAACATCATATGAAGAAGTGATGGAATTTGTTTTCTTAGTGCTAACCTTCCTAGAGTTTTTAAAATTATCATGCCTTACGCAAATAAAACACAAAGAATTCTTTTTTCATCTAAAAGCGATGCACAGATCTTCTGTGGCTGACAAAACACTTGCAGCCTTATGGTTGTATGTTTAAAGGTTACGCTTGCTCGAAAGCCAGTCGAATCCAACTCTAAGGCATACCTGTCAACCTTCCCGGATTGGCCGGGATTTCCCGATTTTCGGCACCGATTTGTGCCATTTCCCTCCCGCAGCTGCCAAAACCCTGGAATTGGCAGGGGGGGGGAATAGGTACTGTGCATCCCTTCTGCACAGATCGCCTTCTACGCATGCGTAGGTGATCTGCGCAGAACCGTTCTGTGCAGGTCGCGTAGAAGGCGACCTGCGCAGAACCTTTTGCGCAGGTCCCATATTTTCCGGAGCCGCGGATGACAGGTATGCTCTAGGGTATGGTGCTCATCTCTATTTATAGCCAAAGAGCTAACGTTGTCTGTCTGCAGACATTTCCATGGTCATGTGACAGGCATGACTAGACACCAGAGCACATGGAATGCTATTATCTTCCCATCAAACTGGTACCTATTTATCTACAGTACTTGCAATTTCTTGCTTTTGAACTGCTAGGTTGGCAGGAGTTGGGACAGAGACGGGAGCTCACTCCATCGTGCAGCACTTGGGTCTCAAACTGCTGACCTGCTGACCTTTCAGTCATCAAGTTCAGCATCTTAAGCACTAAGCCACCACTGTCCTGGTTCTATGTTTACCTATCAACCACATTGATGAAAAATGCAGGAAATGCTATGGGATTGGGACAGGCTGATTCACTTTTCCCCATTGAGCATATGATGCAAAAGCCATTGCAATCAGCCTGGAGTCACCACCCACATATGGAATTTCTCCCTCTGTTGCTGAGCTTCTACTTTTTTTTACCACTGGATCCATTCATATAGGTTCAGATTGTATGATTGCTTGAACTGATGCAGAAAACTGTGATCACTCTCTGCTGTTGCTCTCCAGCTAGAATATTCCACTTCTTTTTTTTCTTTTTAAACAGTTTGGCACCAGCACTATTGCACTATAACGCCTACAGAAAATAGCGAGACAGTGGAGGGAATGAAATGAAGAAGTCATTCTGCCCTTGTTCATATCTTATTAAGTAATTCTTTTGTAGCTGTGCCTACAAAATTAATTAATTAGGAGAGCAGCGTTAACAAGCTGCAAGCAAGGCTGTTGAAGCAATTTCCTCCTCTCCCTATGTGGCCAGTTAAATCAAGCAGACTCTGGGAAAACTGCAACTTCACTGCAAATGAATATCAGTTTCTCTCACTATGTAGATTGACACTGATTGTGCACTGAATTGCAGACTTAGATTTCTGAAGTAACTGTGGATCTCACATAGCAGGGTTGGCAGAATCTACTTTATTTTTACTAGAACCCTCAAATTTATCAAGCAGTGCCTGGTAGAAAATTACAGAACTCTGTGCCAAGCTTTTTTGACACTAGTTTTTCCATTGGTCAAAAGCCACACAGATATTGTGTGCTGCTTCTAGGATACTGTGGTCTCCTCTACATTTCAAATCAGGATACACATTCTATTTCTTTAGAATGCTCACCACATGAGGCACTTAATAGATAGTGCTTATGCCAGCATTGGTGATGAGGTCTCTCCTATCATACAACTTTGATTTTTAAAAAAAGATATGAGATGTTTACATTTATGTTATAGAGACTGAGCATTTCATATTGGACTTTTTTTAGTGGGATTAATCACTAATACAGTACAGTCTTTTCAAAAGAAGGTCAGGAATGCCTCATTGTTATATAGTTAAAAATTATTTGTTTATAAGAAGAGTAATTACAAAGAAACTTCTTATTTATTTATTTATTGAATGAAACATTATACACAAACATTATACAACAGATACAATATTATAATAGCAGTTAAAATATATTGATCAATAATTACACCTATGTTAACATTAATGTTAAGCAAACTCTGGCAATAACTAGATAATAAGCAGGCTCAGAAAACAATAACAGAAACCAAACAATATTCTACCTTAGATCCCTTCATTCCAAGGGAGAAAATTAGCAAATGGCTCCCTAAATAGATGCTTTTTAAACATTTTTTTAAAAAAATGAGGCGGGATGATGTGTGATTAATCTAGTCCAGCATTATTGAAGAAACGTATTTCCAGTGTCTCTGATAGTTGGTGCTGATAGCTCAAAAACCTTTAACAATCTCTAACCTTTGGATTCTCTCTGGTGACCAGATCATGTCATCAGAATGTTCATTCTAATATATATTTGAACATAGACATTTGCATTTCTCTTTATTTAAAAATAATTTTAATTTCTCAGTCCAGTCAATAGCATCTCCCAGTTTGGTGGCATCTACAAATCAGATGAACACTTCATCTTGATCTGAGACATTTCTAAAGATGTTAAAGGGAAAAAATAGACAAAAAAGCATTGTTCTACCCCACTTTTCATTCCATTCCAAATCATAACAGGACATTTATTAGTAGTTTTTGGGTATAGTTCATCAATCAGCTATAAATCTACCTAACTGTCATTGCTTTAGCTTGTCAGTATCTTCAAGAATATTGTAGGAGACTCTGTTTGAAAGTCTTGCTGAATTCAAGTTATGTTACAACCACAGAATGTCCCTGATCTACCAAGTTGGTGAATCTTACTGAAAAGTAAGTTATGATTAGCCTGGCAGGACCTAATAATGAGAATGAGATTCTGTTTCATTATTATTTATTTGTTACATTTATATCTTATCTTTCCTATGATGAGCTGAAAGGCATATTCTCCTCCTTTCCACTTTATTCTTACAACTCTGTGAAGTCAGTAAGACTGAGAGAGAATTATTACTCAAGATCACCCAGTGAGTTTATTTATTTATTTATTTATTCTTCAAATTTCTATTGCTGCCCAACTCGGCAACAACTCTGGGCGGCTAACAACAATTAAAAGCAACATCAAACTAACTAAAAGCCCTTAAAACCCCATTAAAAATTCGAAATAATTTAGCCATTCACCCCATCCATTAAAAGAGAGAGAGAGAGAGAAATCTTAATTATATAAGCCAGCAGGCGGGGGTCACCCCTCCATCGGTGCCCCACACCTGCCCTGCCAGCCAGGTTTTCAGTTCTTCCCTAAAGGACAGCAATTCTGTCTGCAGTTTCATGACTCCATTGGGTCTATAGAATCTGGAACTGCCAGGTCTCAGTCTTACATCTTATTCACCATATCATAGTGGCGCTCTATGTACCTGCAGTGTTCTTTAGACTATTAAATGGTCTGTTCTACAACCCCTCTGAGTATCTACATCAAGCTGACCAGCTGATTATTTTCTGTTCTTTATTATTGTTCCTTCTTATTTATTTATTACAATATGTATGCTTTTTTTGTCCAAGGAGCTTAGTTCAGGCGATATATCTTAGACAGCAAAGTATTTTAATCTATGTAAGAGAGTGAAAGGATGTTTTAATATGTTATTTTCAGGGTATATATGCAGTATTATTTATAGTTATGGGCTGTCTAGTTCAGGGGTTTTCAACCTATGGCCCGTGGGCCAAATACGACCCACGGCACCAAATAATCCTACCCCTGCCCTTGCTCCAGCCACCGGCAGAATTGGCCACAGACTCATTTAGGGCCGTTGTAAACAGCAGCCAATTGTTTGAGGGAGCGTGACCTGGCTCCCGACTTGAAAAGGTTGAGAACCCTGGTTTAGTTGATTCTTATGGTGATCATTTCCAGGATTTTATAGGTAGTATATACTCAGAAATGTAGTTTACTATCCTTTTCTTAGGGCATCCTGGGAATGTGCCCATTGCTACAGAGGCTAGGATTTTTCTTAGAAACACAGTAGGCAATAAAACTCTCAATGCCTATACAGTGATACCTCATACAACGTCCAAACTTGGTTCCACAAGTTTGGACTTTATACAGATTTGGACTTTGTATGAGGCATGCAAAATCCTAACCAAGATGCCTCATACAACGTCCAAATCTTTGCCGCGATGCCTCATACAACGTTGTTTCCATAGAGATACATTGTACTGTAACAGCACAGACTTCAGTGCAAAGTCAAGGAAACAGACAGGAAACTGACAGAACTTTAAGAAATAATTGCCTAAAGGCTAAATACATTGGGAAAACTTGTCAAACAACCCTGATTGTCCAAGAACCTGAAGAATGCTGCAAAAATCCCAGGAATGATTCTAAAAATGCTAACGAAAAAATTCAAAAAAATATATCCAAAATCATGCTCAAAACCACTCCTAAATACTCATCGCCTCATGCAAAACCCACAAGAGCAATGCACGCATGCGCCCTGCCTTTTATACTGCCCAGGCACAATGCAACCTGGGGAAAACCCCAATGCCTCATAGAAAGTCGCAGTGACTTTGTATGAGGCAACTTTTTTCAAGGAATTAGGTGATGTTGTATGAATTCGATGTTGTACAAAGCGGACTTTGTATGAGGTATTATTGTACCTATTAGCCATTACACTTATATACCATCCCATAGCACTTAATGCACTCTCTGGGCACTTCACAAGTTAATTAGCATTTTGCCCCCAACATATTGAGTACTCATTTTACCGACCTCAGAATGCTGGAAGGCTGAGTCAACCTTGAGCCCTGTCACATTCGAACTTGCAATGTTTTGGCTGCAATACAGCAATTTAACCACTGCACCACCAGGGCTCTTCAGCCATCTACAGCCAGATACCTAAACCACTGAACTATCAAGCAAGCTGTGAAAGCACTATGGTTGTTCAGTCACACAATCGATTCCGACCCTTTGTGACCCCGTGGACCATTTCACACCAGGCAACCCTATCCTCCACCATTTATTTATTACTGCATTTGTATTGCTGCCTCCCTCGCCAAAGCGACTCCAGGCGGCTCGCAACAGTACCATCCTCCTCCCCGCCCAGCTCTGTGCTCAACAATACCATCTAGCCATCTCATTTTCTGACATCTCCTTCTTCTTTTGCCCTCAACATTTCCCAGCATCAAGGCTTTCTCAAGTGAATTCTCTCTTCTCATTTGATGTCCAAGTACTTTAGCTTCATCTTTACTACCGTATTTATTCGTGTACAACGCGCACTCGTGTATAACGCGCACCCCTAATTTTCCATGAAACCTCGGTATAAAATTTTGTTTCACACCACGCATTGTAATTGAATGCGTGGTGAAAAAGCTTGTTCATAAGAGCTACCTCCGGGCCACGCCTTGTCTCCCGCGCCACCCAATCAGATCCCGTCAATTTCTTCAAAGCCACGCCCCCACCTCCCCTTCACCCGCCGCAGCAATAGACAGCCGACCCAATTCTAAAAAGGAAGTAAAAGAGGCTCGCGACGGGGGTGGGACTCCGGGAGTGAGGAGGCGTATGGCGGGAAATGGCTGGAGGCGGAGGCCATGCCCCGTTCTGCTGGAGAAAACCATGCTGGCGCCATCCTTGTAGGGTGGGTGACGTCATGCGCTCACTGAGTCTCCCGTGTGGGCGAGGAAATGAAGCGGCACAACCCTATTTGTGACTCACACTGTACACGACAAGGTGACGTGAACTCGCGGGAACTCACCATTCGCGCCCTCAAGGGACCGGCCGCCACTGCCACACCAGTCCTCGTTTATAACGCGCACCCCAACTTTGATTTCTTTTTTTGGTATAAAATTTTGCGCGTTATACATGAATAAATACGGTATTTGACCTTCTAATGAACAGTCAGGGTTGATTTCTTCTAAGATCAACCTATTTGTTCTCCTCGCTGTCCAGGGTATTCTCAAAACTCTTCCAACACCGTCACTATAAACCAGTTTGACTTGATGGCACATCATATGACAAATAGGCAAATAATTGTGTAGTGATGGCATAGTTAAACCAACATTAAGGGGCACGAAAAACAAAATAAGTCAATCAACCTAATTATCTATGCTATCTCATAGTTTGTTGTTCAGTTGCACAGTCAATTCTGACCCTTTGCAACCCCATGGACCATTGCCATAATATTGCGGGGGGGGGGGAAATCAGTCTTGGATGGGGTGAGTGTTTAACCCTTTCCGCCAGGTCTTTTTAATGTATGCTATTCCCAAGCTGATTTCCTCCTCCTGGTCTCTGAGAACAGAATAAGACATTTCAAGAGGAAACAGTTGGAGGAGGTATTTATGGGACAGAACTTGTAGGCACAGACTGAATTAATCTTCCTCCACCTCCTTCTCCTGTTACCGCCATCCTTGCCTTCATGTGGTCACCTCATAGATCTGCAAACATGTATTTGTCAAAGTAGTATGTAGTTTGTCCATTTGCTATTAGTATTTGGTGGGGTCATAATATATTTAATTATAATATTTTATTCATTTGTCACAACAAATCTGATTTTAATGTTTTAATATGGACCTTTTTTTAAAAAAAATCAACATAGTTTGAACTTCACATGCTGGCATTTACTTTAGGTTGAAATATTTAAAGGATGAACAAGAACAGTATTTCCTTAACTTGAAATAAATTTAAAATTTATACATCATTAAATGGTTGTTTCTATTCCCGAGTACTGCAGGACGGCATGAGCTCCTGTCTTTGTCACAGCTCCTGCCAACCTAGCAGTTCGAAAGCAAGAAATTGCAAGTAGATAAATAGGGACAACTTTGGTGGGAAGGTAACAGTGTTCCGTGCGCTCCGGTGTCTAATCATGCCTGCCACATAACCACAGAAATGTCTGCAGAAGCAGACAGCGCTGGCTCTTCGGCTTTGAAACAGAGATGAGCACTGAATCCTAGAGTCGGATATGACTGGCTTTCGAGCAAGGGAAACCTTTACCTTTACTCTAAAGAGGCTTACCCATAAGAAGGGCACTTATTTTGGTTAGTCCTCCCTGCCCCCCTCAGTGGACCTATATGAATACATGTTTCTAGTCCTAGTATTGCACACACATTTCTTTTGCTTGAGAGAACGCAGCCTTTGTTCTGCACATGGACAGAATTCTGTCACCTCTAGAGTTTCAGCAAAACAACAACACACTCAACAATTCCATCTAGTTGTGCCTGAAGATCTTATTACTCTAGTTTTATGTTAAGATTCAAGCTGTGCAGCTTGTGCGCAGATTGTACAGGGAGTTTGCATGCGTATCTTTTGTGTCACAAGAGCAGCTCGAGTCTTCTGTGAAGACTAGTGCTAAACCCTGCTTCTGATGTTAGTACAGCAGCAGCACACGCTTCTATCTATCGTGAATGCGTGTGAGACAAAAAGGAGGCTTATTTCCCCTCCCCCATGCTCTTTCCCACATTCACTCAGAGACAATTTCCTCCAGGGTGGCTCCCCTCCCCCACACTTTAGTTCCACAAGATGCTTGAGAGGCCTCTTTTACCCCCTAAACCAGTTCTAGCAGGAAAAGGGTAAGACACAAAACCCAGGCTGGATCAGGCTGGATCAGGCAGAGCTCTTCTCTTGCAAATGGAGAGTCCAGATCCAGATCCAGGCTTCTCCAGATCTTAGGTTCCACGCTGCTACTCTTGGCATTTGCTTCAAGCTCTGTCTCTAGCAGCCTATTTTCCGCATCCACCGCATCCCCTGAACATTCTGGGAGGAAATCCAGTCCAGAGATTCCAGCCAGCCCTGGTGCGGCAGAACCTCAGCCTAAAACAACCGTTGACGTGTCATTCCAGCTCAGCAACCGGTCTCAACCGGCTCAAACTGGCCTTGGCCGGATAGGCTGGGAGCTGAGCCTGAGCTGCGTCTTCTCCTCCTGTCACATGAATTTTCACTGCCCCACCCATGGAGAAACAATACTGACAAGAAGCTTGTTTCTATTTTTAAGTAGGGCTGCAGGGCTGGCCTTGAACTAGCTTTACTGACCCTACTCTGGTAACAGATAGAGAAGAAGCCCGTTGTTTTCCTGAATGAAGAAGTAAACAAACAACAACAACAACAACACATACCTTCCCCCCCTTGCCCCTAGTTTGACAGGATACACTAATGACTTTTCTCCCTCTAAAATTGTTCCACAGGGTGTTTCCGCTTCATTAAGTCGTCATAATGGAAAGGACACTGACTCTCCTTCCACTTCTAATTACACTGATGTGAGAAAGTGAGGCTAATGGTGTTGGTCCTTGAGACATAGGTAAAGGTTCCCCTTGCTCGAAAGCCAGTCGTATCCGACTCTAGGGCTCAGTGCTCATCTCTGTTTCAAAGCCGAAGAGCCAGCGCTGTCTACTTCTGCAGACGTTTCCGTGGTCATGTGGCAGGCATGACTAGACACCGGAGTGCACAGAGCGCTGTTACCTTCCCACCGAAGTGGACCCTATTTATCTACTTGCAATTTCTTGCTTTCGAACTGCTAGGTTGGCAGGACTTGAGACATAGAGTACCTACAATTACTTGTCTTACAGTGGTCCTAAGAGGAAGTAATAAATACTATCCTCTCACACCTATAGTACCCCCCTCCCATTGCCCATTAGATCACCCACCTGCTTGAAAATCTGTCTGTGGTAGGGTCTGCTGTGCCATATGCAGCCTGTTGTTGACAAAGTGCTGTGTATCCTCTGGTAAATAACTGAAGGAAAAAACAACTATTGACAACAAACCCTTTCTGTACTTTGTAAAACTTGTGTAGTAAGGCGGGCTACGATGTTCTTTCCTATGATAGCGTATTCCTCAGTGAGTATGCCAGGAACTAGAAACTAACTATTCCTGCTCAAGAAATAAATAAAAAAACATCACCCCAGGTTCACTGTGATAAATGGCTGCCAACCCTCCATTTTTTTCAGTTAAAAGGTAATTTAATTGCCTTGAAGTAATCCACAGTCTTTGAGGTTTTTTTTAAAAAAACAATCTATTATCCAGAGAAAACATTGCATAATTTCTTACCATTTTAAGATCTCTCTTACATTATTAAGAATTATTACGAGAAACAGAAAAGGGTTAAAAGGTAAGGAACCAGCTACTGGGTATGATGGTGTTTTTCCTGACAGGGAAACATTCTTAAATTAGCAACACTTGTAACAGCTCAGGGGCACAGAGTAATGTAAATGACCCTGAAGTCATACCTGACAACCCCCAGAGAGCAAATACCGTACTGTAGGTGGAAAAGCAGAATTTACCGAGTTCTGTATGTGTACTGTGCAAATCCTTAATCACACTTTCAAACAATCCTCACAGCACCCCTCTGAGGTAGGAACAAGTTACTACAGTACTGTAACGAAACAATGTCAACACATAGGGAAATAAATGGTGGTGTTAGGCAGCGAGTGTACAACAGCATACAGCTGTTTATGTACACTATAGATGATTTATGTTATTAATTATTTAGTCAGGCTACAAAATAATGTATATACCTGAATTATTGATACTAAATTATGTCAGGTTTAGGAACCAGTAATTGTGTATAATGAGAACTAGTATGATGTAGCGAATAGAATAACAGACTAGGACTTGAGAGACCTAACTTCAAATTGGCAACTCACTGTGTATGTGTGGGTATGTGGCAAGGATAATACCAATTTTTGACTGCCTCACATACCCTTGAAAATTCTATTAGAGTTACCTTAAGTGGGAAATTTCTTGATGGCCTATAACAGCGATGGTGAACCTTGGCACTCCAGCTGTTCTTGAACTTCAATTCCCAGAAGCCCTGATCAGCAGGAGTGCTGACTTGGGCTTCTGGGAACTGAAGTTAAAGAACAGCTGGAGTGCCAAGGTTCACCATCACTGGCCTATAACAATGATTACTCATAATAAACTTGTGGCAAAAATAAAAATGATAGACATCAGAAAAGTCAGTACAGTACTTCATAGCTGTATCACTGATGTTCCCTGGGGTAACTGACATAATATGGAAAAGGTGAGCTGAGATGTCAGAGTGAAATCTGAGAAATAAATTCAGAGAGCCAGATTAATTGAATGTCTAACTCATGTGCTCACTAGAAATTAGTGAGCAGTTGCTGAGACTCCAAATACAAGAATAAGTTGAAAAATTAAATTAAAATTAAATTAAATTAACGATAAAATTGGGGTCTTTTGTTGATGTACAGTGAAATCATTCAGAAACACACCTGCCCCTCCCAAACACACATTTCTCATTAGGTTCTACCTTGCCTGAACTCCAGAAATACATGGAGCATTGCGGTTTAGAAGCAAAATGAAGGAGCAAGTTGCCTTTTAGCAACACACTGTAGCTCATATCTTATAACTCTTTTTTCTGAGTTGGAAAGTCATTTGGCAACATATACTCCCTTCTATAATTATCTTACTCTTGTGTATATTTTTGTAGAAATGATCTTTGCCTCTACTCCTGGATTCTAAGGATAGGGTGGGTGGATGTATTACAGAGAAGGACTGGATGTATATCCATCCTACTTCTGAGTTCAAAAGCACACAGTCATGGACACACTTGGAAAAATATATAAAACTTATACAGTTCCATCAACAAGTTTACTTCACCATGTCAAGAATTTGATACAGTATTACTATCCCTTTCCTCATGGTAACTTGACTATGATTTTATCGTATGTATGTTCATTAGCTCAGAAAAAGAGAAGTGAAATTGGTGTTCACAAGCAACAAAGGAATGGGTGGTGAGCCCTGCCTGTTTTTTTTTTTGAGAGATTCCTGATTTTTAACCCTTTGTATGCAAATCTAGTAATATTTAGATTTTGTTTATATACAATAAGGTACTGCATAATAGTCTTATGTTGCTTCTGTTAGCATTGTAGATCTATACCTATAAAATGGTGTGTTAACCGTTGGAATGTGACAAAGGACGTTGCACCAGGCCCCACTAGCCCGTAATGGGCCTCCGTTCACTCGCCCGAACCCGGTTTGCAGGTAACTGTCGGGATGAAATTTTCGACCCGGGGGCAGGAGCCCCCCAGTCGAAAACAAAAAAAGGGAACTTCAATTCCCAATGTTCCTTGTGCTGCGCCAGAGCAAATCAGGCGGAGCGGCGCGTCAAAAGGAACATTTGGAAACGCGCTGCGGCCAATAAAAAAAAAAGCCACAAGAAAAAAACTGCCACAGTAAGCAAACACGCGCAGGCAAAACTACAAGCCCCAGTGTCCTGCGCGCCATTAGCGCGCCGAACGCTGAGGCGGCCTGCGCGTGAAAAATAATTTTTTTAAAAAAAAACGCTCGCCGCTGCCGCCCTTCTTCCCCATGGGCCAGCCAGCATGGCCCGTGGGGAAAAAAAAGAAACCCCCCTGCCGCCGCTGCCCTTCCCCACGGGCCAGCCAGCATGGCCCACGGAGGAAAAAAGAGAACCCCTCGCCGCCGCTGCCCTTCTTCCCCACGAGCCAGCCAGCATGGCCCGTGGAGAAAAAAACAAAAAAAGCACCACCCCCGCCATTGCCCTTCCTTCCCACGGGCCAGCCAGGATGGCCTGTGGGATGGTTCTCAATGCATTCCTATGGGAAACCGTGCTTCACTTTATGGAACTTTTCTTTTCAATGCATTCCTATGGGAAACTGTGTAATGTATTCCTATGGGTGCTTCATGATGAGGATTTTTTGCTATAAGGAAAACATTGTGGAATGGATTAATTCCATAACCCAGGGTTTTAGTGTACTCGGGGCTCGAACTGCTGACCTGCCAACCTTCCAGTCATTAAGTTCAGTGTCTTAACAATAAAGCCACCACAGTCCCTAACCAAACTACAGTCCCCTAAAGTCTACGTCCAAGGAGACAGGTGGAGAGCTGAATCTCATGTAGGGGCACCTCCAGGATGGCCCGTGGGAAAGAAAGCCCCCCTCACCAATACCCTTCCTTCCCACGGGCCAGCCAGCATGGCCCGCGGGAAAGAAAGCCACCCCCCCTCAAAAAGTAAACAAAACAAAAACACTGAAAAACACACAAAAAACAGAAAATGAAACACAAAAACAGCCAAAAACAAACAAGAAAAAACACACAGAGCCCCCCCCCAAAAAAATCCCAAACACCCACCCAAAAAAAAAACACCCAAGAGAGCTTACCAAAACACGTCTTCCATCCATGAAGACCGGAACTCAAATGAGAAAATAAAAAAAAAATCTGGAACTAACACCCAGAGGACAGAAGAGAACAATTGTAGAGAGGCAGAAAAGCTCACCACCCCCACCCAGAGGCCAAAAGAGAAAAAATATTCAAAAATATTGAAACTAATAAGATTAATTCAAAAATTAGTGAAATAAGTTATAAAAACATTCAAAAATAATCACACTAATCTCAAAAAATACCAAAAATAACAGAAATCACTTTTCCCTCAAAAAAACCAAAACAAAAAATAAAAATATGTAAAAATAAAGATTTAAAAAACCAAAATTAAATTTTGAACTAAATAATATTAAATTAAATAGATTAAATTAAAATAAAATTTGCATAAACAGAAAACAAAAACCTTCAAAAACCAATTCAAAGAGCCCGGCACTGAGGAAGCCGGCACGCAAAAAAAAAAAAAACCCCAAAAAAACTGCTGGGAGCGCAAGTCCGCCACAGGCTGACGCAGCGCCTTGAAGCCAAAAAATCACAAAAACTTACAACACCATTTAAAACAGCCCAGCACCATTGGTTCAAGAAAAAAAAACCTTTACTATCCAACACAATTTTAAAAAGTCCGGCACCGCTGGGCAAAATATGCTAGTAACAGAGCCCTTTTGACTCTGCATGTGCTCTTAAGCAGAGCTGCTGCTGAGGAGAGCCAAACAAAGGAAGTGAGCACTGGTAAGTTTTGCAGTTGGAGTAGAGCTGCTTTAGAGGCCTCCACTAATTTAAATTGATAATTTAAACTGCTGAGAGCCACCTCTGTTCAAACAGAGGAAGCAGTTAGAAGCTTCCAGAAGCAGGGGGGCAGAGCCACACCAGGCCCTTCCCTGAACTGTGACTCATAGGGGCGGAGCCACACTAGTCTTTAAAAGCTCTGAGCTCTTTCAGGGTCAGCCCTTTTTACTCTGCATGTGCTCTTAAACAGAGCTGCTGCTAAGGAGAGCCAAACAAAGGAAGTGAGCACTGGTAAGTTTTGCAGTTGTAGTAGAACTGCTTTAGAGGCCCGCGCGCCTAATGGCGCACGAGATTGCAAACTAGTAACAAAGGAAGAATATAGTCTTACTAGGTAGAAAGGTAGTAAACGTGTACATTTTTGAGGCCCAGAATACTGCACTTGTTAAAATGGATTCTGAGGGAACAGATGTAGTTACCTGCAATACTTGTGCCATGTTTGTGTTCTTGCCAAAGCATATGGAGATCTAGCAGCAAGTGCAAGCTGGTTGCACTACTAGAAGAGAAGGTCCAGCAGCTAGAGGCCCGCATATCTAACCATCAACAAATTAAGAAGCTTGAGGTGTTCTTGGACAGAGCGGAGCAGACTATGCTGGACAAAGAAGAGACAGGGCACAGTTCTGAAGGAGAAGGCCCTTCACTAACTCAGGAGGGAGATGTTTGGAGGAATGTGACTCAAAGGAGGAGAAGAGTAGGGGATCACTCTGGGAGTCTGAAATTACAGAATAAATTTGAGGCTCTTTCCCTCATCACACCTGATGAGGAACACACAGAGGAACAACTGGTTCCACCTGATGATCTCTCCTTCATCACACTTGATGAGATCCAGGAAGATAAACAACAGGAACAAACTGAGGTTCTCTTCCTTAATATGGTTGATGAGATGCATGTAGATGAACAGATTGCAGGAGAGAGGCTCCTTGTACTAGGCAATTCAATAATTAGAAATACAGAGAAATGGATTTGTGATGCACATGATAACCGTATGGTGACTTGCCTGCCAGGTGCAAAAGTTGCAGACATCACAAGAAATCTAGATAGATTGTTAGAGAGAACTGGGAACGAGCCAGTTGTCATCGTACACGTTGGTACCAATGATGTTGGGAAGGCCAAGCGGTCTGTCCTGGAAGCCAAATTCAGGTTGTTAGGAAGAAGATTGAAGTCCCGGACTTCCAAGGTAGCATTTTCAGAAGTGCTGCCTGTCCCTCGCGCAGGACCTACCAGGCAGGCAGAGCTCAGAAGCCTCAATGCGTGGATGAGGCATTGGTGTCAAGAGGAGGGTTTCAAATTTGTCAGGAACTGGAGAACATTTTGGGATAAGCCAAATCTGTTCAGGAGGGATGGGTTGCATTTGAACCATGATGGGACCAGATTGCTGGCACTCAACATCAAAAAGGCTGCAGAGCAGCTTTTAAACTGATAACTGGGGGGAAAGCCGACAGGAGCTGGGCAGCATCCGGTTCGGGAAAGTGTGTACTTGAGTAGCGAGGAGGATGCAAAAATTACTGAGCAGAGCAAGGAGCTAGTCACCAGCACTCTAGCAGAAGGATGCAAGAGGCAGTCTAACAATGCAACTGGACTCAAAAGACTGTATCAGGAAAGCATATATAAATGCTTGTATACAAATGCCAGAAGCCTCCGGAACAAAATAGGGGAGCTGGAATACTTAGCAATAGATAAGAATATTGATATTATTGGTATCACTGAAACCTGGTGGACGGATGATAACCAATGGGATACAGTTATCCCAGGCTACAAACTGTACAGGAAGGATAGGAAGGGGCAAACGGGAGGTGGTGTAGCCTTGTATGTCAAAGAAGTGATAAAATCGTATGAATTGGAATATCTAGGTGATTTGGAGTCACCATTAGAAGCTCTGTGGGTAAGAGTACCAGGCCACAAGGATGGTCTAACAGTAGGCATATACTATCGGCCTCCGACCCAAACTCTTGAGGGAGACTGGCAGTTGGAGAATGTTGTAAAGGAGGCATCCAAGAAGGGAAGCCTGGTTATAATGGGGGACTTCAATTACCCTCACATAGACTGGGTGAACTGTTGTTCAGCACATGATAAAGAGATAAAGTTCCTAGATATGCTAAATGATTGTTTCCTGGGACAGATGGTTGAAGACCCAACTAGAGGTACAAGAATCCTTGACTTGATCCTGAGTAATACTCAGGATCTGGTGCAAGATGTTAATGTGACTGATCCAATAGGGAACAGTGACCACAACTCAATTATGTTTAACTTGATCATAGACCGCAAGACACTGATAAAATCTAACACAGAGACCTTAAATTTTCAAAAAGGAAATTTCCCAAAGATGAGGAAACTAGTAAAAAAGAAGCTGAAAGGGATAATTGAGAGAGTCCAAACACTCCCAGAGGTATGGAGGCTGTTTACAAAAACAATAACAGAGGCCCAATTGGAATGCATACCCAAAAGGAAAAAGGGCACTGCCAGGTCCAAGAGGACTCCAATGTGGCTTACAGGAGCTGTTCGGGAAGTGATCAAGAGCAAGAAAAGCTCATTTAGAAGATGGAAGGCTTGTCCGAATGAGGACAGCAGGCAGAAACATAAATTCTGGCAGAACAAATGCAAGGCAACAATCAGGAAAGCAAAGCAAGACTTTGAGGAGCATATAGCTAAAAATACTCAGAGAAATAACAAAGACTTCTTTAAGTACATTAGAAGTAAGAACCCAACTAGGAAGGCCATTGGACCATTAGATGACAATGGAAGGCAAGGGGTTATTAAAGAGGAAACAGAGATTGCAGAGAGACTCAATGAATTCTTTGCTTCAGTATTCACTGAAGAAGACAGAGACCACATGCCCAAAACAGAGCCTATCTTCGTAGGGAGGGAAACCGAAGAATTAAGCCAGATAGAAATAAACAGGGAGGAGGTCCTTGCATGTCTTGTTAAACTAAACACTAACAAATCACCAGGACCAGATGGCATCCATCCACGAGTTCTCAAGGAACTTAAAGATGAAATTGCTGATCTCCTAGCCAAAATATATAATCTTTCCCTCAAATCAGGCTTTGTGCCTGATGACTGGAAGGTAGCGAATGTAACACCAATTTTCAAAAAAGGATCCAGGGGTGATCCAGGAAATTACCGACCTGTCAGTTTGACATGTGTCCCAGGTAAAGTGGTGGAAACCATCCTAAAAGAATTAATAGGCACATAGAAGAGAAGGCGCTGCTAAAGGAGAGCCAACATGGCTTTTACAAGGGCAAACCATGCCTCACTAATCTGTTGGAATTTTTTGAGAGTGTCAACAAGCATGTGGATAAGGGGGATCCAGTTGACATTGTTTATCTGGACTTTCAGAAGGCTTTTGACAAGGTCCCACACCAAAGGCTCTTGAATAAACTTACCAGTCATGGAATAAAGGGACAGGTCTTGTCCTGGATCAGCAACTGGCTAAGGGACAGGAAACAGAGGGTAGCGCTAAATGGACACTTCTCCAAGTGGAGTGGGGTCCCCCAAGGTTCAGTACTGGGACCCCTGCTTTTCAACCTCTTCATAAATGATCTAGAGGTAGGAGTAAAAAGCAAGGTAGCCAAATTTGCTGACGACACTAAATTATACAGGGTAGTGAAAACTGTGAGAGACTGTGAGGAGCTCCAGAGGGATCTCTTGACACTGGAGGAGTGGGCAAAACAGTGGCAAATGAGTTTCAACATTAGTAAGTGCAAAGTGATGCATGTTGGGGCAAAGAACCCCAATTACATTTATAAACTGATGAGGTCTGAACTCTCTGCGACAAACCAGGAAAGGGACCTTGGTGTCCTGGTGGACAACTCAATGAAGGTGTCAACCCAGTGTGCCTCAGCAGTGAAAAAAGCAAACTCAATGCTAGGGATCATTAGGAAGGGTATAGAAAATAAGTCAGCAAGTGTCATTTTGCCTCTTTATAAATCTATGGTGAGGCCCCATCTGGAATACTGTGTACAGTTCTGGTCGCCATACCTCCAGAAGGATATTATGGAGCTGGAAAAAGTGCAGAGGAGGGCAACCAGAATGATTAGGGGACTGGAACACCTTCCTTACCATCTGAGGCTGCAACGGTTGGGCCTCTTCACTCTTGAACGATGGCATCTAAGAGGTGACCTGATTGAAGTTTATAAAATCATGCATGGTGTGGACAAAGTAGATAAGGAAAAACTGTTTTCCCTATCGCATA
Source organism: Bradypodion ventrale (assembly GCA_035047345.1). Lineage (NCBI taxonomy): Eukaryota > Metazoa > Chordata > Lepidosauria > Squamata > Chamaeleonidae > Bradypodion > Bradypodion ventrale. The sequence continues at coordinate 214,097,142 of JAWDJE010000005.1, read as the reverse complement.
ACACTAGAACTAGGGGACACTCCATGAAACTTTTGGGTACTACTTCTCAAACAAATAAGAGAAAGTACTTTTTCACCCAGAGGATTACTGGTCTATGGAACTCCCTGCCAGAAGAAGTGGTGACAGCTGTCAGTCTTGACAGCTTTAAGAAAGGATTAGACAAGTTCATGGAGGACAAGAGTATCAATGGCTATAATTATGGATACTTAAGGACAACCTCCGGGTTGGAGAGATAGGCAGGATATCTCTCAATGCCATTTCCAGGGAATCCTAAGCAGGTGAAGGCATCTGCTTGGGAATACCCTGAAGGAAATGGTGAGCCACTGTGTGAGACAGAATGCTGGACTGGATGGGCTGTGGCCTGTTCCAGCAAGGCTGTTCTTATGTTCTTATGTTCTTATATAGACACACATATATGAAATGTTTTATTTTTATTCAATCAGTAAAACTGCAAACATTGTTTGAATTATGAGTGTAATGGTTATTTGATCATCACATGATGCATCTGGTTTAAACAAGGAAAAACCTCATGATCCTTAGAAACCTTGATGATAATTTAATTCCAGAATAGTGTTTGACTCATTAGGAAGGGAAATAACATGACCCATTGTAATCTGATACCACAGCGCACGTAGCCCAGATGATTTCATTTAGGAAAGGCAGTCCCTTAGAACAAAATAGAGAACAAAAATTTTCAACTCCATGTCTTTGATAAATGCTTATGAAAAACTGCATTTTTCAGAGATACTGAAAAATAATTCTTCTAGACAGATTTAATTATTTTTCCTTTTTATTTTCTCTGCAGAAGAGAGCTTTGTCCTTTTTAAAAAAAATGTATTGCATTCTTTTTCAAGTAATTAAAGCTGTAATCAAGCGAGAAATTCACTAATTTATGTGTTTATTCCCATTTCCTAATTTGCCCCCTCTCTCACTGCTTTTCATATAATGAAAGTCCTCTGAAGTCTCTTTTTCTTGTATATCTGCACAGCAGTGATGATGCTATGTTTGCATATGCATTTCCTAACATTTTGCATGTGCAATGGAAACATCCTCCTGTGCACACGGATACGAGTCACTTGCTCCAATCTATATTTTTTTACTTCCTTTTCCTTTTCCTTCCCCTAGAAGGCTCCTTCCTTCCATGCAGGGTCACTGTCCAGAACATCTACAAGTTATTAACTGTATCTTTGCTAGGGTAGGGAGCTTAGCCAAACATCATCATCTTTCCTCTCAGCAGCTCCCCTGAACTGGCCAAATGTGTGGGAGGAGGTGCCTGTTAAGTATCAGCAGCTACATTTTTTGTCTGATTCAGTCACATCTTGGCAGCCAGTTTCATTGCACTATGTGAGAGCCAGACATCTGCAATTTCTTGTGATCTAGCTCCAATGTGTAAGTCTTCCTGGAGGCTCCAACTGCTCTTTCCTGGTAGAACTCAAGTGAGTAGGTTTAGAAAACAATTTAGGGTAAGGACTGTATTCTTGCTGTTTGTATCTATACCTATAAAATGGTGCATTAACCGTTGGAATGTGACAAAGGATGTTGCACCAGGCCCCACTAGCCCCATCCGAGCCTCCATGCACTCGCCCGAACGGGGTTCGCAGGTAACTGTCGGGTTGAAATTTTCGCCCGGGGGGCAGGAGCCCCCCAGATGCAAACAAAAAAAGGGATCTTCAATTCCCAACGTTCCTTGCGCCGTGCCGCACCAGAGCCAATCAGGCTGAGCGGCGCGGCAAAAGGAACGTTTGGAAACGTGCCGCGGCCAATAAAAAACAGCCGCAGAAGAAAACTGCTGCAGTAACTAAAAACAAGCACGCAAAACTACAAGCCCCAGCATCCTGCGCACCATTAGCACGCAGAATGTTGAGGCAGCTGGCGCGCAGAAAATAAAATAAAAAAAACCCCCGCCACCAATGCCCTTACTTTCCACGGGCCAGGGATCGAGCCTGGCCTGTGGAAAAAAAAGACACCCACCCCAATGCCCTTTCCTTTTCACGGGCCAGGCTTCGAGCCTGGCCCGTGAAAAAAAAGACCACCCCCGCCCTTTTCTTTCCATGGGCCAGGGATCGAGCCTGGCCTGTGAAAAAAAGACCACCACCATCCCGCCCTTTTCTTTCCATGGGCCAGGGATCGAGCCTGGCCCACAAAAAAAAGACCCCCCCCAAAAAAAAGTATACACAAAAACATTCAAAAACAGTCACAAAAACAGTCAGAAAGAAACACAAAAACATCCAAAAAGTAACCACAAAAACATCACAAAGACCCCTCCCAAAAACCCAACACAACCCCCCCATCCCTCCAAAAAAACCAGAGAGCTTACTAGGAGACGTCTTCACTCCATGACGACCGGAACTCAACTGAGAAAATAAAGAAAATACTTACCGGAAGCGACACCCAGAGGACAGTAGAGAAAAATTGTAGAGTAGAAGAAAAGCTCACCACCCCCACACAGAGGCCACAAGAGAAAAAACATTCAAAAATATTGAAAATAATAAGATTAATTCCCAAATTAATCAAATAAGTTATCAAAACATTCAAAAATATTCACGCTAATCTCAAAAAATACCAAAAAACCCCAGAAATCACTTTTCACTCAAAAAAACCAAAAAACCAAAACCAAAAATAAAAAATGCGTAAAAATAAAGATTTAAAAAACCAAAATTCTATTTTAAATTAAAAAAAATAATGTACATTAAATAAATTAAATTAAAATAAAATTATATTTGCATAAACATAAATCAAAAACCTTCCAAAACCAATTTAAAGAGCCCAGCACTGAGGAAGCTGGCGCGCAAAAAATAAAAATAAAACACACACTGGGAGCGCAAGTCCGCCACAGGCGGACGCAGCGCCTCGAAACCACAAAATCACAAAACCTTTCAACACCATTTAAAACAGCCCAGCACCATTGGGTCAAGAAAAAAACACACGAAACCCTTTACTATCCAACACAATTTTAAAAAGCCCGGCACTTCCGGGCAAAATATGCTAGTAAGTAATAAAAAAAAAGAACATACAGTATTTAGAAATATTGTAATAATTTTGCAGTTATTTGGCACTTTCAGTATCCAGAGTTATCCGCATACAGTACATTATAATAATTATTACAACATACCCTTACGGTAGGCTGAAACTGTTAATCTCCTTCTTATGAAGGGATGCTGAGGATAACAGTAGGTAGTCTATGGCCTTCTATTGTGGCTAGGAGGAAATTTGAACTAGCAATCTCACAGATTGCAGCTCATTCTTTTAGTTATTAGACTATATCAACACTTTCCTCCTTTCTCTTTACACATTTCACATCAACATTTTATATTATTTATTTTGTGTCTGGCATGTTCTGTGGCAGGATTTGGAAAAGATACAGGGAGGGGCTATGCTTATCCTATCCCATTCTGTAGAATATATATATACATATATTTGGAAGTGTTCATATGTCTCCCTCTGCTGGTCATTGCCTTTTTTTATACAGATTTCTAATATATATATATTTAACACTTCCAATTCATGGCATGGAAGGTTCCCATTTCCCCCAATTCAAGCAAGTTTCTACTGCAGGATGGAATGAACTCCCATCTTTGTCCCAGCTCCTGCCAACCTAGTAGTTCAAAAGCAAGAAATTGCAAGTAGATAAATAGGGATGACTTTGGTGGGAAGCTAACAGCGTTCCGTACGCCCCGGTGACTAGTCATGCCTGCCACATGACCACGGAAATGTCTGCAGAAGCAGACAGCGCTGCCTCTCCGGCTTTGAAACAGAGATGAGCACTGAACCCTAGAGTCGGATACGACTGGCTTTCGAACAAGGGAAACTTGAGTTTGCTCTGGTAAAGATGTATGGTGTATGCATGGTGCGCATGTGTGTGTGTCAGGATGTGAGCTGGGGAAAATGGCTCACTACAATGTTAAATTTCAGTCATGCATGAAACACTGGAAAAGATGCCAAGTACAGGGGGAAAAGGTTGCCCTTGCTTGAAAGCCAGTCGTATCTGACTATAGGGTTCCAGTGCTCATTTCTGTTTACAGCCAATGAACTAGCACTGTCTGCAACTGCAGACGTTTCTGTGGGCATGTGGCAGGCATGACTAGACATGGAACACTGTTTACCTTCCCACTGAAGTGGTACCTATTTATCTACCTGCATTTTCTTGCTTTCAAACTGCTAGACTGGCAGGAAGTGGGACAGAAACGGGAGCTCACACTCGGGTATCAAACTGCTGACTTGACGACCTTCCAGTAGTCAAATTCAGCATCTTAACCACTAAGCCACTGCAGACCAGGGGAATGGTGAAAATATATTGCCTTAAAGACTGATTTTGGTAAAATTTGTTAGCTTGTGGGAGAAATCTGAGAGGAGGTGGATAGTATCAGGGCAACCTATTGTTTAGATATGAATGGCTGATTAAATATGTTAAGTCAGATGACAGAGTGAAATTTGACACTCAGCACATAGTAGAAAAGTAGTACCATTTGAACAGAACGAAGGACCACATGAAAAAAATTGCATTAGTAGGAATCTGTTTAGGGGCCATTCAACAATTACGTGATCCATTTTTGGGGAATATTGACCCCTTTCCCCCATGTAATCCGACCGTAATTTTTGCTTTGAACCCTCCCACCCTTTAAAATTATGTGATCCAAAGCTTTTGTATCAAAACTCTAATTTTTAGAGCTTTTCACTATTGGTGCCTAATGCAAAACATATCGGTGAGGATTCAATAATCTCAAATCGGATCAAAATTCCCAGAGATAATTTTTAAACCTAAAAAAGTGCCATGTTTCAAAAACCACAACAGCTCCAAATGGACTGCGTAATCTTTGACCTGAAACCCCCCCCCCCCCAATTTTCCATAATTCAGACCCCCTCGAGGATCACGTAATTGTTGAATGGCCCCTTAGGGATGTGGTCTATTGGTACCTATATGTTGAAGCAAGAAATTTTCAAGCCAAAACAGGGGGCGGAGAGCTTGGTGATAAAAGGGAATATAGAAGGCATATTGTAAGATCAATACAAAGAGAATTATAGGGGGAAATTGCACAAAATTGCACGCTGATACTTTCTACATCAAATTAATTAGAGCATTTTGGTAAAATAAAGTCAGAGTAATCAGTTCACATGGAAATACCAGATCTACCTCCTCTGCAGTAATTTAGCACTGGGTATAGTTGCTGCCAAGTTAAAACTCTAAAGGCAGTAATGCAGCTAGGACTAGATCTTGAAGTCAAACTACAGGGGCCCACAAACCAGCCTGCTGGTCACGCAGAGAACAGAGGATGATTGCATACCTGTCAACCTTCCCGGATTGGCCGGGATTTCCCGTTTTTCGGCACCGATTTTCGCCATTTCCCGCCCGGAGCTGCGGAAACCCCGGAATTTGGCAGGGGGGGGGGAAGGCGTTACTGTGCATCCCTTCTGCACAGCTCATTTCTACGCATGCGTAGAAGGCTTTGACGCATGCATAGAACCCTTTTACGCTTGCGTAGAACCCTTCTACGCATGCGTAGAAGGCTTCTGTGCAGAAGGGGATCGTAGAAGCCTTCTACGAATGCGTAAAAGCCTTCTACGCATGCATAGAAGCGAGCTGTGCAGAATGGTTCTGCACAAGTCACTTTTATGCATGCGTAGAAGGCTTTTACGCATGCGTAAAAAGCGACCTGCGCAGAACCGTTCTGCGCAGGTCCCAGGTTGTCTGGAGCCGCGGTTGACAGGTATGTATAATGGTAGAAGAGGCAAACAAGCTTGACATCAGCACATGGGCCAGTCTAGCCATGAATAGCATTGTGAGATAGCATATTACTCACAAAAAATAAAGGACAAATGAGTAATATATTGCTTTTTTGAGTAACATTACCAGAAGCAATGCCAGGTTTAAGTGTTGTTGAACTGATTTGGATTTCAAAGACAGGCATTCAAGTAGTTGTAATGAGGTAAAAGGAAGTTGAAAGTGGTTGACAAGAGCATCATATGGGAAATTTCCCAAATGGGTGGTATAAAAATGCAATAAATAAATATAAAAAGCTATTAAAACCACCTTAACAAGAAAAGAAAATTCTTATTGGGGAATTATTTCATAAGAATTTGAACAAAGTACAACAAAAAACATGCAAGCTTTTAAATTATTCATATTTCTTAATCATGCTAAGTGATACAAAAGCAAAGACATCACGGTTTTTTTTTTACTTTGATAGAAAGTTCAGCTACAATTTATATCAGGTTTAGATCAGGGGTGCCCAAACTTTTTGGGCTGTGGTTTAGGGGGGCGGTCTCTATGGCTGTGGGCCAGATCTGGCCCTGATACCAATTCATCCGGCTCACGAAGCCCTCATTGCTCCCGGAGGCGGAAGCAAAATGCTCCCGTATGGTGCGTTTAAGCTCCACTTCTGGGAGCAACAAGGGCTTCGTGGGCCAGATGAATTGGTGTCAGGGGCTGGATGCGGCCCATGGGCCATAGTTTGGGCACCACTGGTTTAGAGGATAAGGAGCCCCATATGCAGTATGTGGACCCTGGGACAGCAACACCTACTCCTACAATTTCTCTCCACCTTTTTATTACAAAATGGGATCCTCCCAAAAAGACTCCCTTTATGCCTTTTGGAGGCATTTTAAAAAGTACATAATTTTAGGGATTTGGGTACCAAGGTCCTCCCCCCATTATGTCAGAATTAACACCTTCACCCCTTAAAGGGTACAATACAGTGATACCTTGAGTTACAAATGGTTCAAGTTACAAAGTTTTCACAATACGAATGAAAATCATTTGAAAATAATGGCTTGAGTTACGAATTTTTCCGGTTTTCAATGCATTCCTATGGGAAACCATGTTTCAAGTTATGAATTTTGGTTTTCAATGCATTCCTATGGGAAATCCGAGTTACACATTTTTCATAACATGAAAAATGCCTTGGAATGCATTAAATTTGTAATGAGGTACCACTGTATCTTATTATCCAATTCTTTTTTGAAAGTCTTTATGTATGGAGGTGGTCCCAGGAATGCTTTGGGGAACATTTTTATCCCTAGGGAATCAAGGTAGCTCACAGGTTGCACTCAACCTATCTATAATGTATCCCATATTGGAGTTTCCCAACCTTGAGCCCCCAGGTGTTCTTGGATTTCAATTACTGGAAGCCCACGTTAGCACACCTGCTGATCACGGCTACTGGGAATTGAAGTCCAAGAACATCTGGGGGCAAAGGTTGGGAACCTCTGCCATAGATGAAGAAGGGCACAAACTCTGTGATGTTTTAATATATATGCAAAGTAGATGTTTTGCTATTCTGAAAATAATGTCACCTTGTAAGAGTGAATAGATGCACAGTGATTGCTGCAGTGTGATATACAATTCATCCACAGGCTTCCCTATTTGTTTTCAGTTAACCCCGTTATCCATCACAGACAATCCTTAGAACAAGTGTTTTTGAGCAAAAGTGGAAGAGAACCAAGGAAATTACCAATGTTATCTGTATCAGATTTTGCTATTTCATAAGCTGGAACAACACAGACCATGTCGAACCAACTGCAGAACCAATTACTGGGGGTGGACATGATTGGCATTTACCAGGGCCCCAGGACCAGTAAAAAAAGGCCCATCATCCCACTAATAATCCATTTCTCACTTTACATGGTTTATGTAAGGCAATTGGAATGATATGAAAAAATTATCATTTTTCACCCTTTTGAGGTGGCCTGGCACATATCCTACATCAAAGGGCTCCCAGAATTCAGAACATGGCATTAATTGACTGGCCATGAGCAGGAACTTTAGTTAGTTGGTGCCTTCAAGTTAATTTATAGCAAATCTAATAGGGTTTTCAATGTAAGTGAGATATTTAAGCAATGTTAGTTCTGCTCCAGTGAGTAACAAAGGGAAACTGTGAAAATTGCTGTTCTATAAAATTAATGTTTGCCCATCATATGCTATTGATTCCATCTTTTGCACAGCATACTATTTCAGGGCACTATATGAACATTTCTAGGCTTTCTTTCTAATTAAGATAAGTATTTTTGTCAAAACATGTGGTAGTGGTGTAAGGATTGGTCGTGGAACAAACTAGGTTTTGAGAGGCTTGTATTTTTTTTTGGAAAAGGGAAATTATAAAAAGAAACAGTTATTTTCAGCTCCCCCCCAAACTAATTTTTAGGATGTGACCCTTTGGTGAAATGAAACAAATATGGCTGACAATTTTGTATGTCACTCTAATAGTGTAGAAAACAAACTAAAACGTAACAATAATTTTAGCAGGATAGCACATACCTGTCAAGTTTCGGGAAATTTCTGTCAAACCCCCGTATTTTACACTCTTTCCCGCTGTCATCCCATATCAGTTAGACTGCAATTAGACTGGAGTTAGATTAAAGGCCAGCACAGGATAAGCATAGCTGTCCAGTTTCCTGTTTTGGCTGGAAAATTTCCCTTATTTGACAGAAATTTCCTGAAACTTGACAGGTATGGCATAGCAAACTATCTGAGCTTCAGGAATATTAATGAAGCCAGTAATTATTAATGATTTCTATATAACTAACAAAGCTATTTTTATAAAGTTTTACATTTTTTATTTTCAATTTGGTTAACATTTTTAATTCAGTTAACAAAAGGAAATCACATAAACTGCACAATTCATTAAACACATACAACCAAAATATATACATAATAACTAAACAAAATAATAGCTACTATGTGCTCCCATTACCACCAGGACCTTGGAAAAGTTTATTCTTCCCCCTTATTTCACAATTATTATTTTATGTTTAAAATCATATCCACTCTACACAGTCAATGGCCTTTTCTCACTGTAGAATGGTTTTGCAGAGGACTATTCTAAACTTCTTCCATGACCTTATTGTACAATTATGAGACTTCAAAATAGACCAACCCCCATAACCTTTTGGGAAACCCTATGAATTGGAGTGGAGTGTGCCAATGTACTGATGGTAGTTTCTTTGGCTCCCTGTGTTGTATATATCAATAGCTTAGTTGTTTAGGCAGCTGACTGCAAAGTCATAGCTTGGCAGTTGCAATCTGTACTGCACCTCCTTGACAGGGGTTGGGCTTGATGATCCATAGGATTCCTTCCAGCTCTGTAGTTCTATGATGATGATGTGTATTTTATATGTTCTTATGTCTTATAGAGAGATATTAAGGAGTGATTTTATAAAACTCCCCACCTGAAGGCCTGGAACCTACCCACCCCAGAAAATACCGTTTTATTTCTATTTTTTTTCCAAAGACTTTTTTGTTTTTTCCCCCCGTAAAATTGAATTTTTTTTTGGAAAAAAGGAAAAATAGATTATGGAATGTTTTATTTTAGCATGATGAATAAAAAATTTAAGACAAGGTGTTCATATCTCTAAATCATTTCTAAAAACTATGTACAGTATCAGATTACAGGTACTGTATTCTAATTTCTGTGCATAAGCAAGTCCTAGGTTACAATCAAGTCCTAGGTTACAATCTGAGCTCTCCAATGCAAGAGCAAGATGCATTTCTTCCTTTAGGGGGCACTGCGATTGGCACAAGAGAAGTACTGTAAAAGGTTTCAGTGTCATTTTTGCTTGTGGTGGGTCTGTTTGGTTCTGTCCTGTCTTCGTCGTTAGGACTCAAAACACTGGAAAGAAGTACAGAGTAACAAAAAAGGACAAGAACATATATACTGTACTTAATTTTAAAAGGCAAGAGTTTAAATTTATCTGATTTCAGAAAATTGAACCATATTTTAGCTAGAATGGTTTATCTTTATAATCTTTATATAATAATAATTTAATGATTACTAATATGGTTCTTTACTGGCCCCACCTCCAACCGTACCTTAATGTTTTCTTGCAAGCTAGCCACTAAATTATTTTTCTTTCCTATTCCCTTCCAGAAAATAGTGATGCCAACATCTAGCATATGCAGGCATTTTCACATTACAAGTTCTTTGCAAATACAGTACTGTCAGAAATATGCATTTCCAAATGCTACCAGGATGACAAAACACATTATTGTATGCAATGATGTGCTGCTCCAGGTTCCCACCTGATCCCGGGAACCGGTAGCGGAAGTTCCCCCAGGCCATGCCCACTTGGTTGACCACGCCCACCTCCATAGCCCAGGCCATGGTGTGGCTGGCCAAGTGGGCATGGCCCACAGAGTTAGCCATGCCCAGGGTGTGGGTAGTAAAATTTTTTGCAGCTCATCGCTGCTTGTATGTAACATTTTATGGGAATGGGTGCTTTATGTATATTTGATACTGTGGAGAGGAAATATAAATAATATATGTTACTAATGTTAATATTTTCTTTGTTTTTTTAAAAAAAATGGTGGGTTTTTTTTGTCTGCTCCACATAAACTAGCAAAACCAAAGAGGTTCCATCTGTACTGTTCAGGAGATTTTTGCTCCATTTGTTACAATTACAAAAAAAAGTAAAAAAAAAGTAAATTCCATTTGTAATAATTGTTTGAATACACTATATTTTAACATACCAATTATGATAATTTATGCCAAATCAAATTGCACATGGTCATATTTCATGTTCTTAAAGTAACAGTGACTTTCAATCTGTAAAAAAGTGATAATGTTACATTTTTTAAACATTTTCCAAAATTTCCATTTTTTTCTGACACCCCCCCTCCCCAATGTGTCCCCCATGGCTTTAAAATGTCCAGAAATTTTACATTTACACAGGAGCCCTGGTAGTGCTGTGGGTAAACTGCTGTCCTGAAACCAAAAGGTTGGAAGTTCGATTCTGGCCAGGGCTCAAGATTGACTCAGCCTTCCATCCTTCTGCGGTTGGCAAAATGAGTACCCAGTATGTTGGGGGGCAAAATGCTAATTAGCTTCTGAACTGCCCACTGAACACTATGGGGCAGTATATAAGCGTGGTTGCTTTGCTTTACATCTCTACTTTATTCTGATTAACAATACTATAACAATACTACTTTAATTAATAATACTATAATACTGTACTACTATGGCTAGTTAGATTAGGCAGATAAGAATGCACTACAGTGTATGGCTTAGTGCCAAACCTAGTGGATTGGTTGTATAGTTGGATTGTACAGTGGGAAGAAGCAGTATAGGTATGATGAGGGAGATGCTGCTTTTATTATCTTGGGTGACATAGCTTGATATCTGCAGTTAAGCTTAAAATTTATTTTTTTCAAGACAGTTGAGCAAGGTCAGTGCTATCATTAGGTAAGATGGGTGTGAATGCATTATGATAGGGGTGCCCAAACTATGGCCTGGGGGCCAGATCCGGCCCCCAATGCCAATTCATCTGGCCCACAAAACCCTCGGCGCTCCTGGAAGCCGAAGTAAAACGCACCCGTAGGGATCTGGTCCCTGGGCCATAGTGACCTGCTCCCTGAACCACATGACTGGCCTGTGGTCCGAAAAGTTTTGGCACCCCTGGATTAGGGAGTAGATTTTGGCTGTCAGAAAAGGACATTCAATTGATAGTTGCTTGAAGAGGTGCTTTTAGGATTTTCTACAGCAGGTGAGAAAACAATTTGAAGTATTATGTACTTTTATTTAGATGAGAGATTAGCATCAGTTGCTGCTGTTTCCAGGAGCAAAATGATTTAGGCCAGCCTTGCAGGTGGGGATGACACAGAGAATTAAAAGGCTTTTAAAAGGGTAAGAACCCACCCAGGTATTATGATCATTTTCCAAATCCCTGCTCTCTCCCTAGTTGTTGAGAGTGAGCAGACAGTTTGCTCTGCTTAGCAAACTGGTGAATTTGAAGTTTTTTTTACTGACTGTATTCAAATTAGCATTTGCATCCTTCCATCAGTAACATTTGAATTCACCCATTTGATAAGAGGAGCAAATCCTGCAGATTTACTTCATCTTTAGTAATTACTTCATCTCTGGTAATCTCTGGTGATCATAGATAAGGTAATTCCTGTATGCCTTACTTGAACGTAAGGGAAAGGAGAAATGGATGGGTGATGGAAAGTGGTGCTCCTATATGGAATCATTCTAATTTGTGAATTATTATGGTTTTTTAGAATTGCTGGTCAAACTTTTGAAATTTTTTATTCTTAGATTGCAAAGTACTCTTCTGTGTTATTTTTCTATAGAATTTTTTTGTGGGAAATGTAGTAGTCTGAAGCTTTAAATATAAATGGGTCTTCATAGCAAACCATAAAAAGATCAGCAGAGGTGAGACCAGAGGAAAGAAGGAAAGAAGGGGGCTGTGATGCAACTTACATTTCATCTGTATGAATTGTGATCGTCTGAATCAATCTGCAGTCCCTGTGTGATGACTAATTGCAATTTCAAACATAATACAAGCTGTGAATCAAAACAGTGTAACTGTAACCTGAGTCTTTCCTTTTTGGCACCAGGTTAAAACCTTTGTGTTTTCCAGTTTTAATGGAAGACCATTAAAAATCCTATTCTACTTTAAATCATTTAATTTGGATGCATTTTCCTGTTTTACTGTATGTTTATTGGTAACCTGTTATAGGAAAACTTAAGAGCTGCTGAGTGCAGAAATAAGCACATAAAACAAACAAGCTATTAGTGATGCAAGAGAAAAAGATAAAATAACGGAAGGATTGTCAGTGCAGAACATAGCAGGACTCTACAAAGAAAAGCATATGTTTAGATTGTTTGCTGGATAGTGTTGAAGTAAGCAAGCAAAGCTTGAGTGATTTCTGCACACTTAAAACTACTTAAATCCATCTGAAGTCCCTGTGATTTAAGCAGTTTAGCAGTATCCATGCTGACTGAGAAATATTGGGAGTTATAGTTAAAAAAGTAACATTTCCATCCTTTGCCCAATAAAGAATTGATTCATTTGAAATACAGTACAGTATGATACTGCAGGAAAGCAGCAGCTTGTTGAAGACAAGACATTTTGGAGATTTCTCATTCATAGGATATTCCTTAAGTCAGAAACAATTTGGCAGCAAATAACAACAGCAACAAAGTTAAGTTATAAATAATCTTGTGCATTCAAACTTCCACTTACTTTACTGAGCACTTCTAGGGCATCACTGCTTAGGTTTTGTTTCCTTTGGATGATGAGATCTTGTGGAGATGTACAGTGTTTATGTAACTGTTTATTTACAAATTACACATTTAGAAGACATTAGTGAAAGCACACATGACAATAGATTCGCCACTGCACATCATAACTGTTATGTATACATGTACAATGTTACTTTAAATATATGAATGTAACCAGTCCACAACCACAATGTATCTCAGCTGTTAAGGAACGCGAGCAAGCCGCCCATAGAGGGCAGCTGCGAGCGTTCAGTCTCACGTGGTCCACATTCCCCAAATCACGAACAGCCGCGGGAGTTTCCCCGCATGATCAAGAGCTACAGAAAACAACTACAAGAAGAGAGGCGTGACCTGGGCGAGGCCACGCCAGTAGCAGCCAATGAGCTACCGTGCAACGAAATTCAAATGCATAATGTTACTGTATATAATGAGATGTACCTCCGCCATTACCACATGTTCATACTGACCATCAATGAATAAACCTGTGTTAGTCCTTCCTGCGACTCCTTCTTTGTCTCCCGTGCAAGACACCAAAATAACACAGAAAGATTCTAGCAACCACAACAGTGCAGTATTTAGGATATGTGGGCCCCTAGGCTGAACCTGTGGTGCGGGTCCTACTGGGGGAAATGTTTTTTTAAAAAAATTAACCTACAAAAACCACATTTTCAGCAATTATCCAATTAAAAACTGAAAAATAAACATTTAAAATATTATTAAATGATAAATTTTAAAAATTGACATAGAATCACGTGGTGTGGGGCCCCCTTTGTGGTGCGGGCCCATAGGCTGCAGCCTAGGTAGCCTATGCTTAAACCTGGCCCTGAATCACAAGATACTTTGATTCTTCAGCTGAGTTTTGAAAATATTGCAGCTTCTCTCTGAGTCACTTCCTGTTACAAAACTTACCAATATGCTCTTTATACACACACCCTCCCCCATCTCTTTTACCTAGCAATGGAGGAATATATCAAAGTGTATGCTAGTTCGCCAAGGTTTAGAACAGGGGTTCACAACCTACGGCCCATGGGCCAGATCCAGTCCGCAGCACCAACTCATCCAGCCCATGACCTCACTCCAGCTTCCACCTCCTCCTCAATCCTTGTCTCTTCCACTTGGCTTGGGGTGTCCCTAACGCCGCTCCATAGCATGGCGGATGTTGTAAGACTTATAAGGCTACGGAGTGGCATTAGGGACATGCCAAGGCAAGTGGAGGAGACAAGGATTGAGGGGGCAGCGGTGGCAGAAGTGGCAGCAGCTGAAGTGAGGTTGCAGGCTGGATGAGTTGGTGCCATGCAGCTCCTCCAGGCTGGTAAGCAGGGGAGCATGGGGGTGGAGTGGTGGGTGGCTCGGGGTGGGTGGTGTCAGCATCGGCATCATCAATGGTGGGTGGCTGGGCAGCGGGAACACCCTGAGCCCCCCAACTTCCCCCACCGCCACCAGTGGTGGCACCTATCTGGCTTACCAACAGTTGGGTGGGGGGCGTGATCCGGCCCCTGGCTTCAAAAGGTTGAGGACCCTTGGTTTAGAGTGTTACCTTCCTGAATTGTGAGTGGCTCTTATATTTAAATAAAACTGCTCCAGAGTTACTAGTTTCCTAGTAATTAGCTCCCACCTAACTACCACCAGGCCGTTAGCCATTTTAAAAGATAGGATGTGCACTACTTACAAAGCAGGTGTATTTGAAGTGCTCTTTGCTGCCTGCAAGATGCAAAGGCTGCCTCATATACGCTTGGCACTTTGGGCACCAAAACCGGCCTTTTTCTTTTGTTCTGGGATTTTACTTTTTTCATTCCATGACTAATCAAAGGCCTTTTTCTGTGCATATATGTTTATTGCACCCCTGGTCTCCCAATTCCTTTTTCAAATAATTCTGATCATTCTGCTGATCATTAGCAAACAACAGCACCCCTCTCCCTCCTCAGCCTCTCCCTCCCAACCACCCCACTTTTTATTTCTTCAAGCCTATTTGCTTACTGGCCTTCCCCCTCATCTGCCTGCCCGGAGCAGCAGCATTGCAGTAAGTCTAAGATTTTGCCTCAAGGTCACTACTTATTCAGAGCCTCTCCTCCTCCAACCAAACAACCATTAATTGTTCATAAAAATGAGACCTAGCAGATTTGCGATAGGGTGAACTAGTGCAAATCTCATTTATTGAACACCCCCCTACCCCCCACCCCCCAATGGTTTCCAGCAGCTGGCTTGCACAAAAGAAATACTAGCAGAGATGGGACCACAAAAAACAAAGAAAGAAGGGTGTGTGTGATTGTGACTGGAATGGGAATCACATTGCCAGTGTGAACACTGAACTTCTGATTCAGCCTGCAAATCCAATGTGAACACTTCTTCCAATTTCAGTTATAACTGAGGCTGGGAATTAAACTGTTGCAGCAAATTACCTTTATACTCATACCTTAATAAAAGGAATTATATTCGCCGTTGCTAACACAATTATTCTGGAAATAGCCATATGGTCAAATTGACAATTTATTGATAATTTATAATTTATCAGCACAGTTTGCCCTGCCCCTCTGTCCAGCAGCCCAATGGGAACACTTCCTCCCTCCCCCAGCACAGAGTTCTTCCTGCCCCTCTGTTTGGGTACTCAGGCTATAAAAGGTTCACCACCACTGATCTAGAATATGGTAGAATTAATCAGTACATGAAGATCATTCATCTGATGGGGATACAAGAAATTTATTTTTTACTTATGAAAATAAAATTTAACAACATTCTACAATTATCTAGAGTAATTTGAATGAATTATTGTATATCTTTTTAATTTTCAAATTTTTAAATCTTGTCTCCATGTTAGGAAGAAATCAGTCCCTTCTTTCCAAAGTGGAACCTGATATAACCAAACTGAGAGCAGCCGACTGGGCTACTGTCAATTAGGATCGCGAGGTGAAGATCAGGCAGAGAATAAGGAAGGAGAGAGAAGGAGGGGTAAAGGTGGAAGAATATGGATTAAAAGAAAACTGACTACATGTATGTATGATTGGGGTGAATTTATGGAGAAAAGGGATTTTCTCCACATCAATGTAAGCCTTGTGTGGGTGAGTCCTGGGAGAGAACATCAGAACAGATCAAGAAGCATGAATGTCACTTCTGTTTTACTTATCTGTCTGACTCTTAGATTTGTGAAAAAAATAAAATAAAATATAAATATACAGTGGAACCCCATACAACTATTGCCCCATATAGCAACAAAATCGGATAACAATTAGGTTTTTGGGGGAAATGGCGTCCCGCATAACAACTTTCCCTATGGAAAAAATACGTACAACAATTTTTCAATGGGAAAAACCACTAGTGAAAAAGAAATCGTTGTACAATGCATCCCATAGGAAAAATTGCTATACGATGCATGCATCATATAGCAATTGTTTCGTACAACAACAAGCCCTGTGGAACGGATTAAAATTGTTGTATGAGGTACCACTGTATAGTTATATTACATTTAAGGCATCTTTACACTATATGAATGCTAAGGATTAAAAGGTTATATAAAATTATTAATAAGTCATGATTGATTTTTTCCAATAAAATAATTTTAGTCTACTAAAATGTTATTTTGGTGATTAAATTTAGAGTTGAACTAGGAAACCAGCTGTTTTCTGAAACACTTTTGTGCCAATGCTACCATCTTCTGGTCATTTACCAGTGCTACAGTTTCAAAAGAATTCTAGAAGACAAAAACTAGCAGAATAATTAGGGGGAGGGGGAGAAAGAATCCAATAAATAATTAGTAGGAAATTTATCACTAATATTGTGACCATTATGAATCCAGGTATTTTAACGTTGAAAAGAACCTTTGCTGAATGGAAATTTACTCGTACATAATTGTTGTTTGATTAAAAATATTGTTTATATAATTAGAAATTTATAGAGGGCTGCAGTGTCTTAGTGGTTAAGATGTTCAGCTTGATGACTGGAAGGTCGGCAGGTCAGCAGTTTGAGACCCAAGTGCTGTACAATGGAGTGAGCTCCCGTCTCTGTCCCATCTCCTGCCAACCTAGCAGTTTGAAGGCAAGAAACTGCAAGTAGATAAATAGGTACCTCTTTGGCTTGAAAGGTAACAGTGTTTCTTATGCTCTGGTTTCTAGTCATGCTTGCCACATGACCATGGAAACATCTGCATGTGCAGACAGTGCTGGCTCTTTGGGTGTAAAACAGATGAGCGCTGTCTCCTAGAGTCAGATACAACTGGCTTTCAAACAAGGGAGACTTTTACCTTTACATTACTAGCAACAAAAAGCTTCAGTGAAATTTGAAGATCAAGTGACAGTGGTTATAGAGGCTATAGAGACATTAAAAACACAACTACTGTGTATACTATCTCCCACCCCCCTTATATTCCAAATGCAATTTGAGAGAAGCAAATTGATTCAAAGAGTGATGTCATTGTTAATGGAGAGGTTATCTGACAGTCTAAGAAATGTTCTTAGAAATGAAACTTCAAAATAAAAGTATAGTGATGAATATACATGCCCTGGAAGTATAGTGATGAATATACATACCCTGGAATTTGCTTGAACGAACAGTGGGATCACTGCCTCACAATAAATGATTGGAATGGCTTTCTTAAGCTGAAGGATGTAAGACACAATTCAAGATTTAAAATTGGCTTTCAAATATGTGTTATAAGCTGCTATTTATTTTTGTCTCTACTATATGACACTGAGTCCTAGACTTTAAAAAAGGCTACTGTAAAAACAAAACAAAACCAAGAAACATTTGAAATGTGGCTTTATCATAGTGTAATGGGGTTAGTGGAGCAGAACAGCTTAGGCTTCCCATTGCACCTCTCAATTGACAATGCACAAGTGGCCCACACTATTGGCCTCCAGTGATGTCAGGTGATAACAAGGCATGAGGAATAGCTTGGCAGGTGGGTGGACTAATCTATGGAGGATGTTGAGGGGGCTGATCATGCTGATGAGGGGGCTTTATGCAGAATGCTGCAGGCCCCTGGCAGTATCTCATACAAAGGAAGAGCCAGTAGGAGGAGAGACAGGTGGGTTTACTACTTGGTTGATTTGTACTTCACTCACCTAGTTTGATGCGGTGGATTGAAGGATCATCTCCCATGAGATTTTACTGGCTTCTCGCTATCGGGAGGTCCTGCCGCTACTGTTGCAGGGTCCGATGGTGCACTGGGGACTGAGGCCTGTGTTTTCAATGCCCCTTTAGCCATTTTAAATATGATGAGCTGGCTGGGCTCATGTTGAAGTTGGCCGTGTTAGAGCAATGCACTGGCAAGGTGAATTGCCTGAGTATACAACCTCACTTAGTTGACCTGTAGTTCCAGAATGGAGAACCTTTGTGGCATTATTGAACCTGTCAGGGGAATACATCCCAGTCACCATAGCTGTCGGGCGGTCAGGGTCACTGGTACGCCACATTGAGGCGTGAGGTGGAATTTGCAGCGGGCAGAGGGTTTGAAGGAGAGAATGAGTGAGGTATGGGGAGCTTGACCCAGCAGTGGTGAGGACAATAGGTCTGTATGCATAGACAATGGCTAGTCTTTTGTAGAAAGCCCTCTGGGGAAGCGAGTGCACCCTCAGAGTGCTGTCTTGGCAGCACACACTAAAGGTTAGGACAGATATACTGTTTGGAAAATCAACCCTAGTGGCCCTCCTGTTTATTGCTTCTGAGCTTAGAAGTAAAGGAGAGGCATGGATGGCAAGGGGCAGTGACCGTGGACTAAAACAGAGGATACTGAGGAGGGGGCAGTGAGTTGGCCCTAAAATACTTGCACGAACCTGGATTTCAATGTCTAGGTGGTGCCCTAGCATGACACAAGAGTTAGAGGCATTACCTATAAAGTATGGAGGCTTTATATGGTCTACATAGAAGAGTCTGGTTCCTGTATCAATATGGCATTGCCCATGCGGGGCATGGGGACCAGTACAATACAGTTCTACTCTCAAAGACAGACCAGAAGTTCGGCTGATGCAAAATGCTGCTGTAAGAACCTTTACACAGGAAGGTAAGACTTTCTTGAACTAATAGTGTTGTCACCAAAGAAGTAACAAAGCAAATGAATGATGAAATCTATATCTATAAAAGAGAGATGACCCTTTGTGGGTCCTGGAAAAGCTTCCACACCTCTTAACTGTCCGCGACCAAACTGCGTACAGAGTTACCTGGTGCTCCAGAGAATGTCGATGTTGGGGTCCAGACTGCCACGGGAGGCCCTGCGCCCCACAAAATGAACAAAACAAAAAAACTACACCCCCCAGCAGCCACTGCGGCATGCCGCAGCCAATGAGGGAGGCCAGCATGAGCACAACAGAGGCGGGACAACGACACAGGCATGGGCCTGCAGGGGAAGTGGGAAATAGGTGCTATGGAGCTCAGCTGCTCGACGCAGCTGGTCTCTCTTTCTGTGTGTGTGTGTGTGTGTGTGTGTGTGTGTGTGTGTGTGTGTGTGTGTGTGTGTGTGTGTGTGTGTGTGTGTGTGTGTGTGTTCAGAGGGATGAATGAAGTGTGTGTGGAAAGGGATAGTGTGTGTGGAGAGGAATAATGTATGTGTGTGTAGAGAGATAGTGCATGTAGAGAGGGTGTGTATGTGTATGTGTGTGTGTGTGTGTTTGATGAGTGTGTGTGGAGAGGCCGGGTGCGTGTGTGTGTGTGTGAAGGGATAGTCTGTGTGGGGAGGGATGGTGTGTGTGTCTATGTCTGTTTCTGTGTGTGTATAGAGACAGGCTCTGGAGTAGGCTAAGGGGGTTTCATTTCGATTTGTTTAGTCTGGTGTGTGTGTGTGTGTTCAGAGGGATGAATGGAGTGTGTGTGTGGAAAGGGATAGTGTGTGTTTACTGTATGGGACCAAAGACAACAGAACAGCCGAAGGGTTGGCTTAACACAGGTTTATTGCATAGGGATCTGGTGGAGCATGAGGTAATGGCGGTGATACATCTCTTTATATACAGTAGGGTTATACATTTGAATCTTGTAGCACGGTAGCTCATTGGCCGCTACCTGCGAGGCCTCGCCCAGGCACGCCTCTCTTCAGTAGTTCTTCTTTCCTGCTGCTGAATGCGGGGAAGGTTTTCCCGCGGCTGTCCGTGATTGAGCAATGTGAACCATGTGAGATTGAACGCTCGCAGCTGCCCTCTATGGGCTGCTTGCTCGCGTTCCTTTACAGCTGCAATACATTGTAATTGGGGTGGTTACATTCTGACAGTACAAGACATGCATACACAACATCCCTCCCCCCTAGGATGGGACAAAGTCCCGCAACCAATGTGGCTTGCCGCACATTCGCTTGGGGCGCGCTTGCGCCTGCCCTAGTACCGGAGAGCCTGTGATCCCTGACTCCGTGGGTGCTTGTCCTGCAACGGGAAACGGGGATTCATTAGTGGCTCTGTGGGGCGTCTGTGCCTGCCTTGCGCTGGGGGAAGGGAATGGGATGAACAACTGGGAAGTGAACCCCTGTCTGTTTCCCTCGGACCCCGGGGACCCTCCGATCGTGAACCGCGGGACCGATGAGGATGCCCTTGTGGTTCTGCTCCCTTCTGTCCCCCGCTCGGGGGACCTTGAGACTGTGGCGGACGGCCTCGCCGTTGCCTCCTGCCTTGGGGGTGTCGGTCTCCGGGACATTGGCGCTATGTTGCACTCTAATTCACAGGGGCTACTGGGACTGGAAGTACCAGGGGCTGAACTGAAACCCCTCTTTTCGCTAGGACGGGTGGGGGACCACTCCACTAACTCCCCCTGGCACTGTAAATCAAGGTCTAAACTCCTTGGGGAATCTGTATTTCTGGGACGCTCCCGGGGGATGTGTGTGGGATCGGGGCTCTTCCTTTCCGCCGCAAACTCCCGCAAAAGATTTCTGAGGATCGATTCCCTTTCCTCCCCCCTTGGTGGGGACCCATGTTCCCCTTTCCCTCCCCCTTGGGTTAAGCGGGTGGGGGAGTACCCTAACGCTGATTCGTTGCTACTCTCGTCTTCGTCCTGCTTTTCGGGGACCCTCCGCCTGAGTTGATCTGCGTGCCGCCTCCACAGGAGGCCTGTATTGGTCTCCACGCGGTATGAGACGGGGCCGGTTTGTTCTATTACAATGCCGGGCACCCAGGCTGGTCCCCCGCTGGCGTAGTTCCTGCAATGCACGGGGGCGCCTATGCTAAAACTCTTTGAGGAATCCATCTCTACATTTCGCCCTTTGTCTTCTACTCTGGTGGGGTCTAGCCTGGAGATTACCGTAGCCAGCTTCCTGCGCATTAGCAATTCCGCGGGGGAGTACCCTGATGCTAACGGGGTGACCCTGTACCGTAGCAGGAATTGGCATAGTTGTCGGTCTAGATCTCCGGAGCCCATGCGCCGTAGCGCGTCTTTAGTGGTGCGCACGAGGCGCTCTACTTGGCCGTTGGTGGCCGGGTGGAAAGGGGCGGAGGTGATGTGCCGAATGGCATTGAGATCCACGAATTCCCTGAACTCTGCGGACGTAAAACAGCTAGCGTTATCGCTGACGAGGGTGTCGGGTAAACCGAACGTGGAAAAGACCCTCCGTAACTGTTTAACTGTGGTGGCCGAGGAGGTGCTCGAGACTGGGATGACCTCCAACCACTTTGAGAACGCATCCACCACTAGGAGGAAGAGCGTTCCCCTGAACGGCCCTGCAAAATCTACGTGTACCCGGGACCAGGGCCCCCTCGCTGCGTCCCACTCTCTATGTGGCAGACGAGCCTCTTCTGGCCTGGAGCTTTGGCACGCTTCGCAAGTGCCGACCATGTGCTCAATGTCGGCGTCTAGCTGCGGCCACCAAAAGTAACTGCGGGCTAGAGCCTTCGAGCGGACGATCCCCGGGTGGCTGACGTGCAGCAGCTTAAGCACCCTCGGCCGGAGGGACGTGGGAATCACTACCCGCTGCCCCCACAACAGGCAACCCCTCTCTAGGGACAACTCTAGTTTCTTTTTGAAAAATGTGTCGAATTCCGCTGCTGGGGAAGACACGGGCCACCCTTTCTGTACCCAGGAGCAGACTGTAGCTAACGTTTTGTCCTTGCCGGTCGCTTTGGCGATGTCGGCCGGTACTACTGGAGGGGAGTCTAGGACCTCTATCATTAAAACCTGGTGGTCTCTCTCTTCCTCGCCCACGTGGCAGCAATCCCGGGGAATGGGGGACCTCGACAGGGCATCCGCGTGGCTGATCTCCTTTCCGGGCCGGTATACCAACGCGTGCTGATACGCGTTGAGAAAAATGGCCCACCTGAGCATTCTCGGGGACAGGATTTGGGGTGTGGGCTTATCTGCGGTGAAAATGCCTAGCAAGGGCTTGTGGTCAGTCACTATGGTGAAGGGGCGGCCATACACGAAATCATGAAATTTCTTGGTCCCCGCAATTATTGCTAGTGCTTCCCTGTCTGTCTGGGCGTAGTTTCTCTCCGCTTGGGACAAGGACCTAGAGTAAAACGCTATCGGGGCCTCCCTCCCGTTCTCCAGCACGTGGCATAACACCGCCCCCACCCCCACCGGGGATGCATCGCAAATCAGGACCACTGGGCGTTTGGGATTGAAGTGGGTCAGTACAGCATCTGATGCCAGGAGTCGCTTCAGGTCATTGAAAGCCTTCTCGTGGTCGTCGCCCCACTTCCATGCCTCGTCCTTTTTTAACAATTTGTGTAGCGGTTCCGCCACGGCTGCCTTCCGAGGAAGGAAGGAGTGGTAGAAGTTGAGCAGCCCAAGGAACGACTGCAGCTCGGGCTTGGAGGTGGGGCGAGGGGCCTTTTTGATGGCGGCCACTTTGGATTGGGATGGCCTTATTCCCTCGGGAGTAATGCGGAACCCTAGAAACTCGACCTCGGTTGCGAAGAAGACGCATTTGTCCTTTCGCAACCGCAACCCCGCCTTTTCGAATTTTTCTAGGACCCTTCCCAACCTTTCTGCCAATTCTGCCCGGCTCCCCCCTGTAATCAATACGTCATCAAAGTAGGGTAACACCCCCTCTAGTCCCTTTAGGAGGCGTTCCACGAGTGATTGGAAAATCCCGGGCGCCGAATTCACGCCGAATTGGAGGCGCGATACTTGGAACGCCCCTTTGTGTGTGACTATGGTCTGCGCAGCAGCTGCGGCGGGGGTGACCGGGAGCTGCTGGTAGGCTTGGGCCAGGTCGAGCTTAGCAAAACACCTCCCCCCGTGCAACCTGGCCAACAAGTGGCTGACTACCGGCACCGGATACGCATTAGGGCGGATCGCCTTATTGATGGTGCACTTGTAATCGGCGCATATGCGGACCTCCCCGTTGGCCTTGAGTGCTGTTACAATTGGAGTTTCCCACTCCGCAGAATCAACAGGAACAAGAATCCCCTGGCCCACCAATTTGTCCAACTCCGCCTCTATTTTGTCTTTTAGGGCGAAAGGCACCCTGCGCGGTTTAAGTCTGATTGGACGTACTCCAGGGTCCAGGTCGAAAGTCACTGGGGGGCCCTTGAACTTTCCGAGTCCTTTTTTAAAGACTTCGGGGTGCGCCTCACACACGCTCTGTATTGGATCAGTCCCGGCAGCGTGTACTCCCACGGCGTGCACCCCCCCGATGAACAACCCCAGGGGCTGAAACCATTGAGTCCCGAGGAGGCTGCATTTACCTCCTTTGAGGACGACTAGGGGAAGCGTTGCAGCGCGCTTTTTGAACTGGACCTGGAACTTCCCAACCCCCAGTACCGGGATGCGGTTCCCTTGCACGTCCTTTAGTGTGGCCCTCAACGCCTTGAGCTTGGGCCGCACGTGGGGGGGTATCTTTAGGAACTCTCCCTGAGAGATAATAGAGTAAGAAGAACCCGAGTCCACCTCCATCCTAACAGGGGCCCCTTGTATTACTACCTCGACGAAGTATCGGGGATGCTCCGTGGAAACGCTGAAAACCGGAGCGTCGTCCTCGCTGTCGTCGGAGATGCGTCCGACGCCGTCCCGCTTCCTCGTGGTCCGGGTGCCGTGGTCCTTGGGCCTCATGGTGCGGTCCTGCCTCGCCGAGCGGTCTGGGGAACTCCTCTTGGCCTCGCGCCGCTTCCGGCAGACCCTGGCAATGTGCCCGCGCCGGCCGCAGTTGTGGCACTCGGCCTTGCGGAACGGGCATTTGGTGCGGGCGTGGGCGGCGCCGCAGCCGTCGCAGCGTCGGCCATCCTTCTGGACCCGCCGGACGTCCTCGTCGTCGCCGCTCTCCGTGGACGAGTTCGAAACCCGCCGGGCCGCGCGCACCGAGCTCTCTGCCTTGGCGTTTTTTGGTCGCCAGTCCTGGAGCTCTTGCACGCCGGCCGTCGTGGCTTCCGCGGCCTGCGCCGTGTCGAGGACCTGTTGCCACGTGGGAGGCGGCTCCTGTTTCATCAGCGCGCGCTGGGTCTCGGTGTCCCTCAGGCCGCAGAGCAGGCAGTCGCGGAGGGTGACTTCTGGGGTCTCCCACTTGCAGGGGCCGGCGGCCAGCCGCAGGGCCGCGGCGAACTCGGCGACCGATTCCCCGGGCGCTTGGACTCGCCTCCAGAACGCGCTCCGAGCGGGGAACATCGCTATCGCGGGCCGGAGGTGGGCGCGCAACACAGCCAGAAGCTCTTTGGCTTTGTAGTCGCTCACCCTCCTCGGCGCGATCAGGTCCACCAGAGTCCTTTTTGTCTCGTGTCCGAGCATGCGGACGAAGATGGCCCTCTTCTTGTCTTCATCTGAGACTTCGAGCTCCACCAGCGCTCTGTTGAAGTCTATCTCAAACAGCTCCAAGTCTCCCGGCTTCCTGATCTCGTAGCCGGCGCATGTCTTGGTCCCGTGGGCAGCCATATCCCACCTTCGTCGCCAGTTTACTGTATGGGACCAAAGACAACAGAACAGCCGAAGGGTTGGCTTAACACAGGTTTATTGCATAGGGATCTGGTGGAGCATGAGGTAATGGCGGTGATACATCTCTTTATATACAGTAGGGTTATACATTTGAATCTTGTAGCACGGTAGCTCATTGGCCGCTACCTGCGAGGCCTCGCCCAGGCACGCCTCTCTTCAGTAGTTCTTCTTTCCTGCTGCTGAATGCGGGGAAGGTTTTCCCGCGGCTGTCCGTGATTGAGCAATGTGAACCATGTGAGATTGAACGCTCGCAGCTGCCCTCTATGGGCTGCTTGCTCGCGTTCCTTTACAGCTGCAATACATTGTAATTGGGGTGGTTACATTCTGACAGTACAAGACATGCATACACAACAGTGTGTGGAGAGGGATAATGTGTATGTGAAGAGGCCTGGTGTGTGTGTGTGGGAAGGGATAATGTGTGTGGAGAGGGATGGTGTGTGTGTGTGTGTTTAGAGGAATGGAGTGTGTGTTTGTGTGTGTGGAGAGGGATAGTCTGTGTGGGGAGGTATGGTGTGTGTGTATGTGTGTCTGTCTGTCTCTCTCTCTGTGTATAGAGACAGGTTCTGGAGTAGGCTAAGGGGGTTTCATTTTGATTTGTTTACTCTGATATGCTACACCACGTGCAAACATTTTAATTTTTTAATTCTATGCGAATATATCAGAGAGTAAATGAAGCAAGGTTTCAGAGCAAGTTTCCCCCTCATGCCAGAATGCGACCGTGCACACCACGCTGCAAGGGCGTGAGCGTGGGCCCCAATAAACCCCACATGGACCAGAGCACCAAAAAACACGGGGCAACACCGGCACACCCACAGCGTGCACCAACGGAACCCTGGGGGCTGTGCCACCCCCCCCCCCCAACCATCCCCGGGTGAAGCCGGGCACTAAGCTAGTTATTTAAAAAATGCAGAAAGCTAGACTACGTCAGTCAATAATAATAAATGAAAAGTATAGCTTTTTTATCGTGTCAGAGAAGCACACAAAAATGTTTTCTTGGTTGAAAGGATTTTTGCTGGAGGAACTCTACTCAGGGGTCACCCGAATGAGGCTCCTTTCATGTCCCCAAGATCTTTCCCTAACGAAGTGTTCTCTATTTTTGTTGTTCAGTCGCATAGTCAAGTCTGACCCTTTGCAACCCCATGGACCATTGCACCCCAGGCACCCCTATCCTCTACCATCCTCCTCTACCTGCCCAGCTCTGTGCCCATTGTATCAACAAGACCATCTAGCCATCTCATTCTCTGCCACCCCTTCTTCTTTTGCCTTAGACTTTTCCCAACATCAAGGCTTTCTCAAGTGAATCCTCTCTTCTCATTTGATGTCCAAAGTACTTTAGCTTCATCTTCAATATTTGATTTTCCAATGAGCAATTGGGGTTGATTTCTTTTAAGTTTGACCTATTTGTTCTCTTTGCTGTTCATTGTACTCTCAAAATTCTCCTCCAACGCCACATTTCAAAGGCATCTATTCTTCTGCACTCAGCTCTCCTTATGGTCCAGCTCTCACTACCACACATTACTACTGGAAATACCATTGCTTTGACTATGCGGACTTTTGTTTGCAAGGTGATGTCTCTACTTTTAACTATGTTCCCCAGGTTTCTCATAGCCTGTCTCCCAAGAATTAGTCACCCTTTTATTTCATGGCTACAATCACCATCTGCAGTGATTTTAGATCCTAAGAATGTAAAGTCTGTCACTGCTTCTACTTCTTCCCCATCTATTTTCCAGGGACTTATGGGGCCTGTTGCCATTATCTTGGTTTTCTTGATGTTGAGTCTCAAGTCAGCTTTTGCACTCTGTTCTTTCAGCCTAAGCAAGATCTTCTTTAGATCTTCTTCACTTTCTGCCATTAGGGTAGAATCACCTGCATATCTCAAATTGTTGATGTTTCTCCCAGCGATTTCTTGCTTTTGAACTGCTAAGTTGGCAGGAGCTGGGACAGAGACAGGTGCTCATTCCGTCATGTGGTACTTGTGTCTCAAACTGCCGACTTGCCAACCTTTTAACTAACAAGGCGAGCTTCTTAACCACAGAGACACCACAGTCCCTTAAAAGTATAGCTAATAACTGTTGGTTATTTAAGCTAAAAGAATTGGAAAAAGAAATGCACAAAGGATAAAAACTTGTTGGCCAAAGAACATTGAATTCAGAGCAACATCTTATCCTGTGATCCCCAAAAGCTTTCTCTTGATGAAAGCAGCGTCTTGCAACCTTCTTTTTTTTTGCGGTGGGGGGGGGGGGGACCAGAAATTTTTAATTTACAAAAATGCTGTGGATGTGTTGTGTCTTAAGCTTTAAAATGAAGAGTCCAACGAGCGATGAATCAAACAACAATGCAATGGTTTATTCACTACTCTTGGATATAACACTACAGCTTAACTAGACATGATTTGGATACACTCGTTCCTCTATTCTGCTACCCAGGATTAGTTCTGCACCTGCGCCTACTGAAGGTAATCCACACGTGTG
The DNA here is from genome assembly GCA_035047345.1 of Bradypodion ventrale. Lineage (NCBI taxonomy): Eukaryota > Metazoa > Chordata > Lepidosauria > Squamata > Chamaeleonidae > Bradypodion > Bradypodion ventrale. The sequence goes on along the minus strand of JAWDJE010000005.1, from coordinate 214,069,853 downwards.
TGTGCCGTACGAGCGTGTGAACCAAGAGCCAATGTCCTATTAGCAAGCGGCGCTTATATAGCGTCCGAGCGGCCGTTACCCCATGTTACAAGTTAGCAACCTTTTGGACAATTTTAATTAACCAATCAGTAATTTTATATTCGAGCAACGACGAATCCCTGCTAGGATCCAAAATAGTAACCAATCAGGTATTACATATTTGCATAAGAGCGTGCCTTGAACTGGGAAAGGGTGCACCAATTTTACCTTTAACTGGAATGGCGCGAGTCGCCATTTTAACACATTATGATAAGTAACAATAACACTGAATGTTATCTTAATACACAACAGGATGGTGATATCATCAGCCTTATATGACATTGGTTTTGCTGCTGGATTTTGGCTGCTATAATGGAAGATAGTGATCGCCAATATTCAGATTTGGATATGGCACAACAACAACAACAACAATCATCATCATCATCATCATTGGAGCTTCTGCTCCAGAGGCAACTGATAATTTAGATAAACATTCCCATAGCTTGCAAAATGGTGTGTGTAGGCACATCATATTTCTCCTGTGAATCATATTGCGACATATTCTCTCTTTCTGCAGCGCATTAGCCATATGAAACAAAGATAAACATCAGTTAAAGACGAACTTTAAATTACATGTTGTTCTTGCTAAAAGGGGACTTGTTACCACCTGTTTCTACCTGTGCTTTCATTTTGCGTTAGGTGTGCAATCATCTTTACCCAAATCTTTGTCCTAGTTGTTTTTTTTTTGTATCTTTCCCATAGTTTGAGAATCCAGATAGGCTGTTTTAAAAACCTGCTTTTGCCTTTGTATACTTGCTTGTGTAAGGTTTACTTTCTTATTATCTATATAGGTGTATAGGTGATACATATTCCCTTTGACCTGATCATGTTATTTATGGTAGTATGGTAGGCCCAGAATATCCACTGAATTGGTATCTGTGATTTCAGTTAATTGCATCTTGAAAATAATGCATGTAAATAATAAAGAAAGTATTTCCAAGGTGTAATTACAACAACTGGCCAATAGAGGCCATTATATACAATAGTATACAGAGTTAGTTACTTTCCATGGTTTTAGGCCAGGTGTTCCCAACCTTTCGGGCCATGAGCCGGTCTTGTGGTTCAGTGGGCCAGTCACATGGTTCCTCCCACCTGTAAAGCAGAAGTAAAATGCACCCACGCATGCACTAAATGCATCTGCAGCTATCGCAAATGTGTTTACTACAGCTGCAGGTCATTTATGGCAGCATTTTGTGTATGTGCAGGCATGTTTATCTTCTGCTTCCAGGAGCAGTGAGGGTGGCATGGGATGGATGATTTGGTTCTGTGGGCCGGTTCTGGACCACAGGCTGTAGGTTGGGATCCCCTGTTTTAGGCACTTACAGTAGTCCTTAAAGTGTATCCCCCATGGATGTGATGGGCCTACTATATTTCATAATTGTTAAGGCATAAAAGAAGGTGAGGGGGAAGCATTTGTAATGCCACTAAATATGGTAAACATTCACATTACAAGCATGTTTGAAACTGGACTTGTTTTGAGCCTCCAGTTGTCTTTAATCTAACAGCAGTACCCCAAATGAATGAAACTACGGCTAGACATTTACAGGATTCATATCTTGAAAGTTGACATTGCTTAGGTTCTAGTGTATATTTACTTTAACAATATTTGAGGTCAATCTAAAACAACTGTATTGTACTAGGCGTAGTGTAATTGTACTGTTTAGTTGTGTTGCTGGGAAATACAGTACATAGGTTGTCATTTAGTGGTAGAAAGTCCTATAATTATGTGTGTGGTGATGGGTTGTTATTAATAGGTGGGGGCAGTTGTTGTTGTTGTTGTTGCTGCTGCTGCTGCTGCTGCTGCTGCCACCACTGTCTGGCCGGACATCCTGCTATGGTAATGGAGTAGACTGTACAGCCAGTGACTCAATGCCAAGTGTCAAGTAGCGGTTAATTAACCTGACTCCCTAAAGGGGCCAACGGCTATGGGCAGATGAGCCCTTTTGATGGTCACCCTCAGTGGAGGAAATGCCACCGGAAACCATCATATTGGGCCCAACGGCAAAATGAGTGGAGGAGGAAATCTGATTCCCAACGGTCATGGAGGTGGAAGAGGCCATGCCACTCAAAGGCCTCATTAAAAAGGAACAATTTAAGCAGCTTCCTGAATGTAGACAGGGATGGGGTCTGGTGTAATTCAACAGGGTGGGAGTTCCATAAAGTTGGAGCCACCACTGAGAAGGCTCTTCTCCAAGTCATGGCCTTACTTGCAAATTTCGGGGTCTGCACTTGAAGTTGTCTGGGAAGATCAAGTGATGCAGGCTGATGTCCTAAGGGAAAGACGCTCTGCCAGTAGGAAGGTCCCAAACTGTTTAGGGCTTTAAAAGTTAAAACTAATATTTTGAACCTGATATGGAATGGGATGGGTAGCCAATGCAGCCCTGCTAGTGCTGGGCTGGAGAGATATGACCCAATTTTCTCACTTCAGTAATCAGCCTAGCTGCTGCATTTTGCACCCGTTGGAGCCTCCGTACCAGGACCAAGGGAAGCCCTACATAGAGAGCATTACAGTAATCAATACATGAGATTACCAATGAGATGACTAGTGTTATGAGGGACTGCATGTCCAAGTCGGGACACAACTGACCTATTTGATAAAGATGGAAAAAAGCAGCTTTGTATACTGCTGTAATTTGTGCTTCTAGGGTTAGATGGTGATCAAAAATGAACCCCAATTTGCATACTTGTTCTCTAGTGGACAATGCCATCCCCGCTAGCATTGGGTTCCAGGAACCTAGTTGGACAGACGGACCCTCCAACACCAGTACTTCCGTCTTACTCGGTTTCAGTCTCAGTTGTTAGCTTGGGTCTATTCCAACGGGTGCCAGGGAATCATCCAGGCACCAGACTGCATCCACTGCAGATGATGTAAAGGAGAAATAGAGTTATCATCCACATATTGATGAGAACGCACTGTTGGGGTGTAGCAGAGTGGCCAGAGGGCGCACAACAGAAGGTGTGGGCACTTTGATCAACGCAGCAACCAAAGCTTGTTTTGTGCAAAAAGTTCTTTACTTATGGTGGAAAACAGAAGGCTTCAAATATTTACATCAACAAATATAACAGTAATTCAAATAAGATAACTTCTCTTTTGGTGGCATGCAGTTCAGTTCACTGTGGCACAAATAACACAGTCTGTAACTTACAAGTTACGTGGCTCAGCAAAACAGCAGTCCTTGGCTGAGCAATTGGTTCTGCTTACAATGCAAGTTGTAAAGTCCTTTGGTATGGTGACAAGGCAATGAGTCAGCATACACAAGCAGAAACAGTTCCAAAGCAGTTAATCTTACTATTTCCTTTGGCAAGACAATCCTCGGTGAGTCTGCAGTTTCTTCTTCCAGAATGTAGCAACCAGTAGAAGTCCTTGGTACACAAGCAGTATCTTGTGCATGGATTCCAACATGGTGGGCACGTAGGCTCTGGTGAGCACGTAGGCTTTGGTGAGCACATAGGTGGAGGATGTGTGAACAAGTGCCTTGATTTGTACACAGGCCTTGGGATTATACAGTCAATCAGTAACACCTATGTTGTTATAGTCACAAACCTCTTAAAGCGACACAACAGTATTACAGTATACTATCCTGTACAACTAGTTAGGTGAATACTTATTACCCTAACATGCACTCCATATCTCCGGATGATCCCACCCAGCGGCTTCACATAGTTGTTAAATAGTTAAATAGCATTGGGAAAATAATTGACCCCTGAGGAACACCCAATTGGAGAGTCCACGGGGCTGACAGACATCCCCCAAGCTGAACTCTCTGGGGACGATCGCTGAGGAATGAACAGAACCAATATAGAACAGAGCCCCGCACCCCCAGCTCCGACAATCGCCCCAGAAGGATACTATGGTTAATGGTATCAAAAGCTACCGAGAGGTCCAGGAGTACCAGGATGGACAAAGCCCCCCGGTCTGCCTTCCGGAGCAGGTCATCTTGCTGTTACCTGAAAACTGCTATCCCCTTTTTTTTTGTCACAGGAAGACCTGCGAGCACTGGAGATGTTTTTCCAAAAGCAGAAGTTCTTCCACTGGCAGAGCCCCCCAAGAACCACAGAGACTTTAATTTCAGGCAAAAATAAGGTTTATTGAATATGCATTTAATCAACAGTGGCCTGCTGCTGGTCAAAGACATTTTGCAACCTTTGCCTGCTACAAAAATCTACCCATGAGCTTTCCTAACTAATTTGTTCAGAGAGCTGGAGTCCCGACATCGTGAAGTCCTTTTATACAGTTCTACAAATACAGATTGATCCTATCATCTATCTACTGTTACAATAAAGTATTTACAAAGAAACAATGATCTAGCAGCAGGCTGTTATTTCATAGATAAATAAGTCAATTTTGAGTTACAATAGTAAGTTTTTATGTAAATAGTGGTATTTGGTAAAAATATTACAAATTCCAGGAAAGACTAGAGGGAGGAGGTTGGGGGATTAGGTGGAGACAAGTCAATGCAGTAACCAATAGCAAAGTGAAGTTGTTGAGCGTGCCCCCAATGAACACGCTTGGCTTGAAGACAGAAACCAATCAGAAACGTTGCACGTGTGAGGCGAGAGGTTTGACTGACCAGTCAACATCGATGTAACTTTACTTGATGAATTTCTTGGCATTTCCCACCCAAATAATTCTATCTTGTCTTCAGACAGAAGCTAACCAGCATTATGTACATATGGTAATTACAGACCCCAGAAACAAAGACACAAGAAATACACGCAAAAGAATAATACTTAAAGCAATCAAGACTGTAGTTTTTGCTGCAGACTTTCAGGAAATTTAGAGAAGGGTGTGTGGCCCTCTGGGCATCAGGTGTTAATTGAATGTTTCCTTTGGAGTGCGGTAAGCCTCTTGGGTCTACTGAGGCAGGCTCAAGCTTAAAAAAATATTGTGGAAGTTTCCTGCTTTGAAAATACAAAATAGAACACGTTAGAATCATTTTACAATATTTTTAATGATTTTTGGAACATTTAATTGCAACCACTAATTAAAGATCAATCAGGGATAAAAGAGTCAAGTTTGCCATGCCTATGATCAAGCATGGCTCCAAAGATGGGAAAACTGCATTTTAATTCAAACCACAATTACTTTTAAATCATTTTAAAGCCTAAATTTACTTTGTCGCTGCAGCTGCACTTGACTTTTAGGCAGGAGAAGAGGCAGGGAGAAATCCTATTTCAAAAAGCCCGCACTTTCTAAATTGGAGCCAATCAGAAATAAATGAACTTTTACTGTCTTACTGTCTCCCATGGAGACCTTTCCTCGATCCATTCCGCCATCAGCCCTTGACCGGTCAACTGATCCTGGGGGTCAGCCAGACTCCGGGAGTGAAGACATGATTTTTAATAATTATTTTATACTTTAATTCAGCATATAAAGTGTTAACTTTCGACCTGAAATCCCCTCCACTGTCTTCACCTATTGCTCTGAATTTTTACTAATATTTTTCATTCACGGTGCTATTGAAGAATCCTTAGAAAGTACCTATTTCTTTGAAGTTCTTTGAAGCCCTGATTGAATCAGTCAAAATGGATACATTGTTGCAAATGTCCAGCCTTTGATGTCTTTGAAGTACCATATTTGGATTCTCATTCATGTAAGCTCGTAGGTCATTTGTGGACATAGTACTGGTTTACCGGCCATTCTCAATTAGACATGATCGTCTGAGTGAATTTCCCGGTCTACCGTCCTTTACTTAAAAAAAAAAATTACGTTCTTAAATTTAGGGTGTTCTACTCTGCTTGTCCCTTCCATTTAAAAAAAAAAATCATTCTTGAAGTCGGGGCGGTCTACCTGCCTTTGAAATACCAGTTCTCATTCTCTGAACAGCCTGGTCTACTCAGCTTTGTTTTTTTAAAAAATCCCATTTGCTACCGAGGCCCAGACTACTGTGTTTTTTTTTTTTAACATGGACCGTCTACTTCCCTCAAGCCAGCATATGTGCTTCATTTCCGGCCTCGCTTCTTGAGCGAGGCTAGGTCTACCACCCTGCGGTTGAATGAAGAATAGTTCTACGGGTCTACTTCCAAATGCAGAGCGGAGCCTCGGTCTACCGCCATGCAATTGAACGGCCTTTGCGGAGCTTAAAGGATCACAATTGCAATCCTTTGAAAAATGGTTAAAATTGATCTTTGCAGTTATTTATCCGCAAAGGGTGCGTGTGGTACTTTGTGCGTACGGAAGCCTAACCTTATAGTGGATGGCAAATAAAAAATAAATAAAGAAGTATATTTATTGGAAATAAAAGTATAAAAAATAATAAAAAGATATTTTTCAGAATTGGGGTGACATTGCAGTGTGACCAGCACAGTTTTGGTTTCATGGCAAGGCCAAAAGAAATAATTATTTTGCTTGTTTTCCTCGCTCCTTGACATGCCAACACAAAGCAGACAGCTTTGGCTTTGCTCACATTTTAATTTTGTGAACTTGATGCTGGAGTTTCCCCTTTTGTATCCTTACAGAAGTGTTTAAAATGTGGACTATCTTCCCACACAGCATCTTATCCTTGATTCCATTGCAAGGGCTGGCAAAACCATGCTGACGCCTCTGGATACCTTTGTTGCCTCCATGACCATGAATTTTGCTCTAAATGAAACAAAATAAATGTTACTACAGCAGTACTGAATAGGGCACACTTGAGGAGAAAGGTAGATTGCCTGGAAAGCCAGAGGCATTCAGTTTCTGCAAGTTTATTTTCAGCACAGGAAACACCTACTTGGAACAAAGAATGAATCAATCTGTTGAGTCAAGTTGTGTCATGTTCTACCCGTTGAGGATGGAGCCTCCTGTGCCCTCATGACTGAGCACTGTTCTGTGTTTTATGTGACTGTGACGTTGCCTGCAAATTCAAATGTGCTTATTTTGCAATGGAGTGGAATGGGCTCCTTGCAGGGCTTTCCCCCAGGTTGCAAAATGCGCAAGGAAATATTTGTTTAATCCATCAGGATTGCCTGTGAATCCTGGGCTGTGTAACCCCATTTTCAGAAATAAGCACCCCAAGTTTTGTCTCTATATTTTTCCTTTCAAACGTTCTTTTACTCTTTCAATAAAGTTATTTCTTTCACCATATTTCATTTTGCCACCCACATTTAGGATTGATTAGACTTATTTGTACACAAGCACCACTCTAACCATGCACCCATTCACACACGCTTGAAGGTATATACTGCAAGGGTTGATTTTTTTTTTCATTGGCAGTTATACCTGGGATGTCAGATAACTTAATAAAAATGTTTTCAAATACCTGGAACTTCTATTCAAGCTTCATATTCCCTTTGTTCTGTATAGATTATGTCCCTAAAAAGACTCTAAAAATATTTTAAATTTGATTTTAACATACTCTGTTTGTATCTCAAATCAGGATCTTTCTTGCACCTCCGCCTACCTTCTGCAAGCATCCAGGAGGGCTCAATGCCACAGGTAGCCATCACTTAACATTTGGCCCCAAGAAAAGCCACCTTGATTCCTCTGTTTACTCGTATTGTTTTCTGTTTATTCTTGCACCTGGCATGCTCATTGTTTTGGGACCCCTACTGTATTCAATTGTAGATAGTGCTTGGGTTGACTCAGGATAGATTAATTACTGGGTGGGAATCGAATGTTTGCCAAGAGCCTCAAGCAATGCTGCCTCCTCAGCCCATTCTGAAGGATGCCTATCTTTGTCATTGGTCCTTTTGCATCCTGGATTCAAATCTGAACTTTTTGATTGGTGCCAACTTTCAATCCGCAGTCTCATTGGATGTCCACCGAAGGACTTCAGTAACTACCTTTTCTGAATCATGAACTTTGCTGTTTCCTCCTTGCCCCAGGACATCTGCCTAATCGTATTTGCCTGTTGTTTCCCATTATTGAACTTCTTACTGTAACAAAAGAGCCAGGTGCTGGTATTATTTGAATCATTGTAATTTTTTATTTTTGTAAGTACTAGAATAGTAGTAGAGCTAGGTTGAGTTCCCCTGGGTGGAGGGTATAAAAATCTCTTGATAGTAGATGTCAGCAGCACTCTTTGCACACACGCACACAAGAACCCAACAAGAGCTGCTCACCGGGGAAACTTATTTTAGAGAAAAAGGTTGAGACTAGCACTTATGCCAGCGCCTGGCCAGCATTGTTTTTAACTCCTTTTTAATAAAATTGATTTATATTTTTGTCTGAAATAAACGCCTCCTTGTCCTTGGGAGAAGGGTTCCGCCAGCGATTGTACCGAAGTTGCAACTGTTCTCAACATGCCTGCTCCTGTAATCAATCAGGAAAAGGGGGCATCAGTTTTTGGGTAACAGCTGGAAGGGCCTCGTCTCAAGTCTTTCATTAGGCAACATATAATTTTGGCTAAGTGACATGCTGTAGTAAGTATATTAGAAGTTTACTTTTTTTGTAATTCAGGCCAGATTAATAACTGCTCACATACTTGTAGTCAACATCTAATACGGAGTCCACATACTTGGTTCCAGAATTGTTAAGAACTCCAGAGTATGTAATATGAAGAAGGCAAGCATACTTTTGTTGCAAATCAGAATCAAAAGTTCGATTTAGCTTAATTAATGAAGTGGCTGAGCAAAACTTATTCATAAAAAATCTACATCTGGAAAAAGACTTCCCAAACTGCTATATTAGGATTAACATCGTTACATTGCTTCAAAAATCCCTTTCTATAGAGAATTCTGTCATGCCCAAAGGAGAAATTTGTTGTCATGGAAACCCTTCAGATTTTGTGGGTGTTCTGTGGCCATGGCCTGTAGTATTATCATTCAGTTTTTCTTCTTAACTTCTATCCTGATAAACTCCTGACCTCTGGGTAATGATTTTTAAAAGGATATTTGAGCAGTTTTAGATTTCTCCTCCTCCTCCTCTCTCTCACATACGACACAATCCTATTGGTATTCAGTTAAGCTTTATATACCTGTAACTTGCCTCAGCGAATTGTGGTTAATTGACAAAGTGCAAATGCAGGTTATACAAACCTTCTGCAAATCCCAGTAGGATTCCAGCCAGCACTGTATTATGTCAAGTAAAAAGATGACCTTTTCCTTAGGCTTTAATGTAGCATGCTTACTTAATGACCTTGATGGCTGGCTGGCGGTTATTGGCTACAGAACACATTATTTATTTATTTATTTATTACATTTCTATTCTGCCCATTTGGGAAATTTTCCACTCTGGGCTAGGACAAGGATGGGTGGGTGGGAAACAGTTTGTTCTTGAATGCAGCTAGAAGAAGAAACAGAAGCAGGCAGCTGTCAAACTAGAAGAAGGATTGTTTTGAGGGAACTCATAATCCACTTAGGGCAGTGTTTCCCAACCTTTGTTTTTTTGGACTTCAATTCCCAGAAGCCTAAGTCAGTACATTGGGTGATCAGTGCTTTGGGGAATTGACTTAGGTTTCTGGGAATCAAAGTCCTGAAACCAAAGGTTGAGAAACATTGCCATAGGGTGTCTGCTTTCCCCCATTTTGTCAGAGAAAGTTAAAAAAAAGATACTAGAGTAAAAACAAACATCTAATGAACATGCCTCACACAAACACATACACAAAAAGTACCTGACTTTGTGAAAAGCTCAACTCAAACTTCATGTGACATTGAAAGACTTGTATGTTTTAACCCTGGATCTGTCTCAGTTAGGTAGAACGTGAGGAACGGAAGCAGTGATGCGCTGCAAAAAATTTTACTACCCCTCACCATTGGCGTGACTAACTCTGTGGGCGTGGCTAACTCTGTGGGCCACACCGACTTGGCCTCCCTACACCATGGCCTGGGGTACGGAGGTGGACGTGGCTGGCCAAGTTGGTGTGGCCTGGGGAAATTTCCACTACTGGTGCCCGGGCATCTGTAGCAGCGTAACACTGAACGGAGGTGTCTGATCTTAAGAGTGAAAGAGTGAGGAGAGCAGATCTCTTCCTTTGACCACTGCTTACCTCCCTGGAACAAAGTGTTCTTTCAATGTTGGGACTTAGTCAAGGGAAAAATGAACTTCAGCAGGAAATTGCAAGAAAGTGAACTACAAACTAATAGTAGTCACTTCCTTGAACTTTTTCTGTTAATCCCAACATAACAGTTTGCAATCCCTTTTGCCAGATATAGATTCTTGTGTATTTCATTCTGAAAATGTGTTATATGAAACAATGAAACAATAATTGTTTCAGTACCAATGATCTTAGCTGAAACTATTTTTCTCCTAAAAGAACGTATAACAGGAGAGGAAGAAAAATTCTAGAACCTCCAGTTTTCTTTCCAGTTTTTTTAAAAAACATTTAGTTGCCAAGGTGTGGGCAGCCATCTCATTTGCTACATTAAAGTTTTTGATCATCCTTCACATTTCATCACATTTTTAAAAATACATTTCTAAATTTAGACTTTTAGATGGGAGCAACTTCTGCTCTTAATGAAATGCAAGCTGTGTGTTCACTGTGATCACTGCATTTTTGTTTGTATTTATTTATGCTCTTGTTGGGCGTATAAGACAAACCTGTATATTTTTGTTCAAAAGTAGTTCCAGACTACTATTTTATTTATTTATGCCATTTTTATTCTGTCTTTTATAAATCTCAGGGTGAAATACATGATGAGTTTTCCATTTTATTCTTATTGTAACCCAGATGAGATAGGTTAGGGAACTAAGAGAAAACAGCTTGCTCAAATTATTTCCAAATTATGAGCAAAGATTTAGGCTTTCCTTGGCTAAGGCCCACATTTTTTCACTGTAATTTGTTTATGAAGCTCAGGATGAGGTACCCAATGAGTCTTCCACTTTATCCTTTCTACATAATACCTACTGTACAATATATTTTCTGAAATATGAAACTAGTCCAACTCGCTTATCAAGCAACTCAGCAACATAAGATAAAGGTAGAAACGGAAAAGGGAGACAAGGTATTGAGTAAGAAAGCATGTAATCATCACAGAAGATTAGATGTCAGGAGCCCCATGAGTGTAGGTACTGGCCAGGGCCGCCATCAGGGCAGTACTACCAGTACTGCCATATAGGGCCTGGAGCTGATAGGGGCCCTACTGCTGCTGGCCATAATTGTGACATTACTGTGTGTGTGTGGCACAATAGGATTGCTCAGTATGGGGCCGAGAAATTTCTGATGGCGGCCCTGGTACTGGCAGCAGATCCATTTGAATTTCCTTTTTGATACTGATGGGAATGAGAGAGGTGTTGATTCCAAAAGGCTTCAGTGCTAGAGTGATAATCTTGCCATTTGAATGTTCATTTCACTATTCAGGACTTCTGGTACAAATTTCACCTGGTCTTAGTTGTTTAGATAGCCAATGAAGCAAGGCTTTCAATCCAGTGATTTCTAGAAATATCTAGTTTCCATTTAGTTCACATAGTTCCCATTTTTTGGGGGTACTCTTCTTATGTTACCAGTTTAGACTAAAAAATGAAGTAACTTATGTGTAAATTTAGCCATGTTTAAAAATGTTCTTCTGAAATGTTCCACCCAAACTATTGAGGTGAAGCCCATACAGTTTTCTGCCACATTCAAGCTTCTGCTTCCTGACTTTTTTATACAGTTAGTCAGTTGTTTTCAGTAGATTGCATACTTGTGTTTCTTTCCCCAACTCCACTGGCTCATTAGTGATATTTCGGGAGGTCTAGTTTCCACAGTAACAAGCAATTACCATTGTTCCATGAACTGCCAAAGTTATCACAAGCAACACAGAAAGAGACGCATTACCTTTCTATATTGGGATAAAATGCTTGTACACTCCATGCTAATCACTATGTGCTAGTTCTGATATACATTCTTTGCATTTGGCACATTACCACCTCCATCTGCATCCATCATAATATTAAGGTGCATTAATGCTATCAGTTGAAATGCCAATGACTTTGAACACCAGTGGGAAAATATTATATTTTATTAAAATATAATAAATCTTTTATTCTTTTATTAAATCAGTGACGTTACCATTAACCATGTAGGTTGGAACTTGATGGGAATTGGATTTTAGTAAAATCTGGAGAGCCACACATTCTGTGCCCTTGTATAGAGTTTGCTTTATATTGTAAAATGAGCAACTGCAGCCAGTTGATTCCTCACTCTTGATTTGCAGGAAAGTGCAGTCGGTTGTAGCTGTTGGTTGCTGCTGTGGAAGTAAAGAGGAGGATATAGATGGCCTCTGCCACTACTTAACAGATCAAGGACCACTACATTTGGGCTTTGATTTGTGCTCTATTTAATTGAAATCAGAAAACTACATATGTAAAATGCATGCGAAAATAAAGAGAATCTGCTGGACTGCAAGGAGATCAGGAGAAACAAAATAGTCAATCCTAAAGGAAAAATTACCCTGACTGCTCCTCGGAAGGACAAATACTGAAGTTGAAGCTCAAGTACTTTGGCCACCAAATGAGAAGAGAGGACTCACTAGAGAAGACCCTGATGCTAGGAAAGCTCGAAGGCAAAGGGAGAAGGGGGTGGCAGAGGATGAGATGGTTAGACACCCTCGTTGATGCAGTGGGTGTAGATCTGGGCGGATTCAGGAGGATGGCAGATGACAGAGGAGCCTGGTGTGCAGTGGTCCAAGGAGTTGCAAAAGGCCGGAATCAACCTTACGACTGAACAATGCTACCAGTAATTCACTTTCTTAAAATTGACCTCTTTTTGGTTTGTTGAACAATCTATATACAGTAATACCTTGGATAAAGGCCACATCGCATAATGACCAAATCAGATAACGACCAGCTATTTGAGGAAAACAATTGCACCGGATAACGACCATTTAGAGTTATCTGATGCATCGTGTTTGATCTCTTACCTTTTCATGCTGTTTGGGGCCGAAAAAAATCACCATCTTCGGGTGCATTTTTTCGGCTCTCCGCTTCCCCAGCAGGCTCTAGGAAGGTGGGAGGACCTTTTCTGCTCTATTCCTGCCTTCCCAGGAGGTCCCTGAGCCACACAACAGCTGAAAATATTTGCGACCGCCATTTTGTTTAAAAAATTAAGTTAACGTTGTGCGATGCATCTTGTTTCCCCTCGGTGCTTCCCAGGTGGAGAACAGCCTTCCGAGCTTTGGGGCAGAGATCTCCAGTTGTGCCTTTGCTGTTTCGAGGCTTGCCTAGGAACAGCAAGGGGGACTCCGTAGACCCAAGCATCCGAAACCTGTTTCCCTTTCCGAGGAGGCAGGCATGCAGATCGTCTTCCTCTTCAGAAAGGGAACCAGGAATTGGATGCTCTGATCCCCGGTTCCCTTTCTTAAAGAAGCAGGTGAACGGATCACCTGACTCTTCGGAAAGGGAAGTGGGCATCGGACGCTTGGGTCTGCGGAGGCCCCCTTGCTGTTCCGATGCAAGCTTTGAAACAGGAAGGGCACCACCGGAGATGCAAGCCCCAAAGCCCGCAAGGCTGGTCTCCGCCTAGGAAGGTTGCTACCCAGGCGGAGAGCAGCCCTGCCGGCTTTGGAGCAGAGATCTCCGGAAGAAATCCGGGAAAAATGAGATGCATTGCCTGCCTCTTCGGAAAGGGAACCAGGCTTTGGTTTAACGTTGTGTGATAAATGTATTGCACAATGTTAAAAACCGCATAACGTTAAGGATCGTGCAACCAATCTTTAACATTATGCGGGGTATTACTGTATCTGCTGTTCCTGTCTGCAAATACATAGAGCATTGGACTGTGGATTTTGAATGGGAAGGTCTTGAAGCAAAGATTTCAAGCTCCTCCTTCCTGTACCATGGTAACAATCCAGGTTGCAATCTAAAGAGCATAGCACAGCTAAATTCCAACTGTCTCGCCAGTTTGACTCAGAACCATAAGAGAATGTCAGATAAGAGAGTGCAATTTCCCCTCTAGTTTACCTTGTGTGGCACCAACCATAACAGTTTTGACTGGTTACTAGTGACCTGGCATAAAATAAAATCTTCCAGCTGTTTTGTTCCTGCTAGTAAGATACAGAAGGTTCCTTGGCCTAGTTCTGATGCCTCAAGCATATATATTCCAATTAGCATTCCCAATCAATTTACCCCAGCCTCCTGTTTCTCACAGCAATTTCGCTCCCTTCAAGCAGTCTGTCTAGGTATGACCTTGACAGTATCATTTCTGCTCTCATTAGCCTTATTTTACTGTTGTGTATTATAGAAAACAGTCCTCTTTTGATTTTTATTCTTAAACATAGTTGAACCTGGGTATAAAAACATACACAGAAGCAAAGAGTAACAAAATTCACTTAAAGAGGTTTGTGGCAGCTGAAATAATCTAACCAGTGATCATGTCAGTTAGTTTTTATAATCAGATTAGCTCTATTATGGATCAATTACTGTTGTGTATTAAGGCACATTTGCAAGTTGTGTGGGTAGCATCTTGCAAGGAGAAAATGGTGGTTTCCCGCTATCCAAATTAGGAGCTAAAAGTGGTGCGAAATCTCCCTCTCTAAGTGCGCCCAGTATGCTAATCAGAGTTATGTGATTGGTTACAGTTTTGGATCCAGTTCCCCATTGGTTAATACATATATATTGTGTTATGATTGGTTGTTTATGCTTGTCTGGCGGGTCGCTACTTTGTATCAAGGAGCTACCACCGGCAAGACACTATATAAGCCCCACGGGTAAACAAAGGTGGGGCCAAACCGGATCTATATTACCCATTCTCTACAGGTAGCCAGTACGTGCTAAGCCTGGGTCTCCTCCACATGCTAACACTATTAGTGTAGCTTAGTCATTGTCAGTCTTCTACGACAAATTCCGGAGGGACTGATTTCATGGGATTCATATAGCCATCTTTGTGTCCGGAGTGCCTTATAAGCTTTATCTGAAAGACTGTTTAATAAATGCCTATTACTGATCTGTCCATCGTTGCCTCGACTATTGCTTATAAGGGCCAGACGCGACATTGGCGACAAAGGTGGGATTGAAGAAAATAGATGGCTGACCAAATCCCATTGTGGCTGCAACCGTTCAACATGTGCAAGCCTCATCTGTGGCCCTATTATGAAGTTCAGCTGGAGAGCTACTTCACAGTAAGAAAACTTGAACCGTCGCTATGGAAGGCAACCTTCCTGGCCCACTGCGGGTTAGAGACTCTCAACGTTGTCTCGGAACTTTTGCCGCCCGATGTGCTACAGAAAATCTCCCTGCCGGCCCTGCTGTGCAAGTAGGCCCTTGAAGGTAAAGAACCGCTGGGCCAAGCCATGGCCATGGCCGCTCCTTTGCCAGTCTCTGGCCACGTCCACCAAGGCTTCGCAAGCTTACTTCAGGGACTACAGGCACCAATGTCAATGCCGGGTTCGGTTGCACCATGCCATGGTTGTGGGAAACGCCACTTCCATAACAAATGTCCCTTCAGGAGTGCACAGTGCCATCGGTGTGGAAAGAAAGGCCATATATCCAAAGTGTGTAAGCAGCATGTCAAAAGTTTGCCGACACTACAGTTCTGCATCGCCAAGGTCTTCATGAGCCATGGGATCGACGACAAGAGATGAGATCTGAAGGACAGGTTCTTCATGGACGTCCACATCAAAGGGGTGCCTTTCCATCTTGAGGTGGATTTGGGTTCCTTCCCCTCCGTTGTGACCGAGGATGAGTATCGTTGAATTCCGCTGAATTTGCAGCCCAAGCTAAAGGGACTACCAGGCAAATTGGTGGACTTGAGGGGCTGCAACGTTCCAGTGAGGGGGATCGGGAATTTTTTAAAATATATTTTTATTAATTTTAATATAACAAAATTATAATAAACAATATAGAATATATAAATAAAAAACATAAACAAGAAAAACAAATTAATACATTGAATTACATACACTATATTATAATAGCATTGTGAACAATGGCAATTCTAGAACCTTAATAGCATATTTTGCCCGGCGGTGCCGGGCTCTTTAAGATTGTGTTGGAAGGTTTTTGTTTTATGTTTATGCAAATGAGATTAGTTTTTAATTGTGGTTTTTTAAATTTTAATTTTTACGCATGGGCTGTTATAAACTGTGATTTTTTGTTTTTTGTTTTTAAAAAGAGGAAAGGATGATATAATTTTTTATAATTATTGTATTTTACCAAATAATGTGTTTCTATTTGAATTTTTTAAAATAGTTGTACCTTGGATAATAATTTTTAGAATGTGTAAGAAAAGGTTTTTTTAAAATTAATGTTTCTATACTGTGTTTAGATGTTTAGTTTTGTTTTTTTGAGTGAAAACTTATTTCTTTTTTTGGAATTATTTGTGATTTTTGTGAATATTTTTGAATGTTTTGATAACTTATTTCATTAATTTGGGAATTATTTTTATTATTTTGAATATTTTTGAATGCTTTTAACTCTTGTGGCCTCTGGGTGGGGCTGGTGAGCTTTTCTTGTATTCTACAATTTTTCTCTACTGTCCTCTGGATGTCGCTTCTTCTTCTGGTAAGTCGTCTCTTTCTTTCCTCAGTTTAGTTCCGGTTGTCATAGAGTGAAGACGTCTCGTGGTAAGCTGTCTGGTTTAATTTTTTTGGGTTTTTTTTTGGTTTTTTTGGGGGGGAGGTCTGTGTGTTTTGTCTTCTTTGTTTTTGGATGTTTTTGTGTTTCCTTTTTCTGTTTTTTATTTTTGGTTTTGAATATTTTTGACTGTTTTTGGATGGTGTTGTTTTGTGTTGGGGTGGGGGTATTTCCGTGGTCCGGTCTCAGGGGCTGGACCGCGGAAATACCCTCGCCACTTGATGCGGTGTGTGGGGGGGAGGTATTTCTGTGGGCCGGCCTGGGTGGCCGGACCATGGAAATTGCATCACCGCTTCATGCGGCGTTGGGGTGGGGTTTTTTCCATGGGCCGGCCTTGGTGGCCGGACCACAGGAATCCCATCGCCGCTTGATGCGGTGTGTGTGTGGGAGGTATTTCCGTGGGCCAGCCTGGGTGGCCGGATCACAGAAATTGCATTGCCGCTTCATGCGGCGTTGGGGTGGGTTTTTTCCGTGGGGTGTCCTGGGTGGCCGGACCACAGGAATTCCCATCGCCGCCTGATGCGGCTTTGGGGTGGGGGGTATTTCTGTGGGCCGGCCTGGGTGGCCAGACCACGGGAATTCCCATCGCTGCTTGATGCGGCATTGGGGTGGGGGTGGGGTATTTCCGTGGGCCGGCCTGGGTTGCCGGACCATGGGAATCCTATCGCCGCTGTATGCAGCGGTGTGTGTGTGTGGGTTTTGCGGCCTGCCTTTTTTATTTTTATTTTTCGCGCGCCAGCTGCCTCAGTGTTTATCAATATGGCAATTTCTCTTCTGATACTTTTTTCTTTTGCGGCTCTAGCTAATAACTTTGAATTCTTATTGCTATATTCAAAGTACAGTAATACCTCATACAAAGTCCGCTTCATACAACATTGGATTCATACAACATCACCTAATTCCTTGAAAAAAGTTGCCTCATACAAAGTCGTTTCATGTTGTATGAGGCATTGGGGTTTTCCCAGGTTGTATTGTGCCTGGGCAGTATAAAAGGCAGGACACATGCGTGCATTGCTCTTGTGGGTTTTGAATGAGGCAAAGAGTGTTTAGGAGTGGTTTTGAGCACGTCTTTGGATTTTTTTGGATTTTTCGTCAGAATTTTTCGAAGCATTCCTGGGATTTTTGCAGCATTCTTCAGGTTCTAGGACAATCAGGGTTGTTTGACAAGTTTTTGTAATGTTTTTAGCCTTTAGACAATGTTTTCTTAAAGTTCTGTCAGTTTCCTGTCTGTTTCCTTGACTATGCGCTGAAGTCTGTGCTGTTACAGTACAATGTATCTCTATGGAAATGACGTTGTATGAGGCATCGCGGCAAGGATTTGGACGTTGTATGAGGCATCGCAGCTAGGATTTTGCGTGCCTTATACAAAGTCCAAATCCGTATAAAGTCCAAACTTGTGGAACCAAGTTTGGACGTTGTATGAGGTATCACTGTATTCTCTTTTTAAATATATCAAATCTTTTTTCACTTTTTCTATATCTTTACCTATTAACTCTCTTTTCAATCTCTGTATATTTACAAGAATTTCTTTCTTTCCAGTTTTTATATGTTCCTCCTGAAGCTGTTTAATTTCTTTTTCAATTTTCTCGTATTTATCCTTTAATTGTTTATTTCTTATACTATTTAATTTAATACATTCTCCTCTAAAAACCGACTTCATGGCATCCCACACTGTATTATACGTCACTTCACCTGTATCATTCCATTGCCAATATTGATTCCAAATGATTTCTATATTTTCCTTATTCTTGGAATCACTAAACATTTTCGGATCATACCTCCAACTATTTTGCTTCTTTTCTGACATTCCAACTTCCAATTGCATTAACATTTTTGCGTGATCTGATTCTTTAAAAATTCCAACGTCTATTTCTTCTATATTCTTAAATATATTATCTGTGACAAAAATAATCTATTCTAGAATATGAATTATGAACTTGTGAAAAATATGTGCAAATTCTCTCCACGCATCTTTTAATCCTAAAAATTTAATCCAATTATCTAATATTTTCATTTTTGATCCTGTTCTATCCCTTACCACATTAGTACAATCCATATTAGACCTAATTAAATTAAAGTCACCTGCTACTACCATTTTTACTGTCTTTTCTTTTTTCAAAATTCGATATACTTTGTCTAAAAATTTATCTTGTTGCTCGTTTGGGGCGTATATATTGACCAGGGTTATTTCTTCATCATCTATTATGCCTTTTACAATCAAAAATCTACCCCCTGGGTCAGAGATACTTTTTGTCATGGTGAAAGCCACTCTAGTCGATATTAATATCACAACCCCTCTTGCTTTTGAAGTTCCATATGCTTTTTCATAAATGTGTGTCCAACCCAAAAATAATTTGTTTGTGTCCTCCGACTATTGATGTGTTTCTTGTAAAAAGATTATATCTGGATGATCTTTTCTAAGAGCTGATTCCAATATTTTGTGCTTAACTTGAGAGCCAGTACCTTTTACATTCCATGTCAATATCTTAATAAGCTTCATGGAAAATTCTTACATAAAATCTCTCAATTCCAACATGATCCTCATAGACAGTGCCTTTAACTAAACATTCTAAACCAATTAACCCAAACTTTATTAGACAATAAACTACAATCAAAACTAAAAAATTTAAAAATCTGTCCTGCTACCCCTCTCTACCTTTCTTCCAAAAAGTCACCCCTGCAAAAAATAGAAATTCCCAAAGAGAGGGGGGGGGGGCACGGAAGATGTGCCTAAATATCACTATATACTCCAGTGCACTCTATGTTAGTTCCACCTAATTATCCATATCACTAATTAGTTATAAATATTCATCCCTCATCAGACTTCGTCACTTCAACCACACTCATTTCCCCAAGACTCTTCCCTCCTGTTGCACCTTCAGTTTCTTCCTCACTCTGTGTCCTCTCAATAGCCCCTGTCTCCATCAATGCTTGTCTCAAGGTTGACCATTCCTATGTACCTCCTCTAATTAAACCAATCATCCAAAAGTATTCCAAAGGGTCCATTCCCGAATCAATTGTATGCATTTTTTTTGCATAAAAAACCTCACCTGCAACGGAAAACTCCAGTAGTAATTACTTCCTTGATCCCGAAGAATTTTCGTTGCAGGTTTCATTTTATATCTCCAATTTTGCTCCTCAATAGAAATATCATTATAGACTTCCACATCATCTCCATCAATTTTAGAACAGCAGTTCCCATTTGTTTTATATGAGCCATCACCTTCAATTTATCACCAACATTTGAAAATTTAACCAATACATTCCGAACTTTACCCATCCTTTTTGACCCCAATCGGAATATGTTACTTATATCCTCAGCCACAAAATTTTTACCTGTATTGAGATAATTCAACCAATCCAAAATTTGAATCTTCAACTGATCATGTTTTTTCTCTGACAATTTTCTAATAACCAGATTTTGCTTTCTCATGGCCTCTTCTATCATATCCACTCTCCTCTCTTGTGCTTCCATCTTAACATTAAATTCATATTGGATTTTTTTTTGAGTTTCCTTTACCTCTGTTTTAACCAATTTCACATTTTCTTGAGTGGCTACAATAGCTTTTTCCAAATTGTCAAAATTAGCACTAGCTTTCTGAACAAATTCATTAAACATTGTTACAAGTTTTTTATGAGATTCAGCTCTAGTTTCTTCACTTTTTTGCAAATGTGTTTCCATCCTCTGCAATTTTCCAAATTCGGGCATCATAACCAACTCATCAAATTGTATTGGTGAACTATTTGCCCTTTCTCTGACATCTTTCTTTTCCTTATCTTTTTTCCCTTCTATTTTTTTTTGTTTCACCACAGGTTCATCTTCTCCCACCTTTTCCCCATCATCCCTCTTTGCTTGATCATCCTTCTTCTTATCCATAATTCCTTCCCCACAATTTTAAAATGAAGACAGTATAATTATTTATATTTCAAAAAATAATTGTCTCTTAAGCCACATTTCTCCAGATCACTCTTCTTTTCTTCTTCTCCTTCTTCTTCTCTTTGTTCTTCTTTTCTTTATTCTTAATTTGTAATCCAAAAGGTAAAAGGTGGTTGTGTTCAGGTACAGTCTAATTTATCCAATTACTGTACTATTAATATATCAGTTTTGTCAGAACCAATCCAAAACAATTATTATTTTATTTTTATATTTTTGTTCTTATTATAATCAAGGTCTTCTTCTTATTATAATCCAATTATGTAACTGTAATCCTATACAGAGAAGAAAAACCATCCAGTTCTAAAATCACTGTTGATCCAGAATCATCAAAAAAAAAACCCCACAGTTGAAATAGTGAGCTTCAAAGAGAGAGGCGCAGAGCTGCAGTAACCCAGTAAGCTTCCCAAGACAAAACAAACTTCCACGGGAGGTGAAGAGAATGCAGAATAAAAAGTGAAGATGTTACAACAGTGTGATCTGAGAAATAGTATTCCAAAAAAATAAATGGGAGAGAAAGAAAACCAGCAGAGAAAAAAAAGAATGGTCTCAGTCCAAAAAGTTAAACTAATCAAAAGTTAAAAAGAAAAAGCTCATTTAAAACTGTAATGTTCCAAACCATGGCGGCAGTTTCCAGATGAGAGCCCCCCTCGCTCCTCCTCCACACACACCAAAAACAACCAACTTCTGTTTTCCATTCTTCTTACCTTCCTTATTCCTCCTTAATCCTTCATCTTCTCTTCTTACTCTCTTCTTCTCACTTCCTCTCCTTCAGTCTGCTCCAACTCCGATCTTATCCAGCCATTACCTTTCCAGATTTCTTCCCAACTTTTAAGTTTCACTTTAGTTTTCGTTCATCGCCATTACTCCTTCCCGTCCTTTCCATCCTTCTCTTTCACTCACAGCCTACCACCTCTGGCTTCCTTTCCACACTTGCTTTATCTCCTTAAAAACCCATCAAACTTGATCCACTGGTTCTCGGCCTCCACTGCCAGTGCTTAATTAGTCCCCTTTTTTCGATCGGAGCCTCACTTTTTTTTTAAAGAAAAAGGCACCAGAGTCCCGTCCGACCCCGAACGGCTCGCTTGGCACAGCCTGCGCCGCGCCTCACTCACCGTCCGTTCTTCGAACTCTGACTCCGATGCAGCTCAAACAACCAAGAATTATGTCGAAGGCTCCGAGTTGTGCTTTTCCAGAAAGTTTAAATTACAATTTTAGGTGGTAAATCACATTTAATACCCCATTCAAAGCGTGAGCTGATCGAACTACTTGTTACTCAGGCACCATCTTAGCCATGCCCCCGGATCGGGAATTTTGAGGTCCATTATAACTATGTCTACACGAACCTTCCCCTTGTTGTTATGAAAACGGGTAAGATAAACATTCTAGGGTCCCAGTGGTTCAGTCCTCTAGGCACTCACTTTACGGGGATTCACTTAGGGGGAGGTGAGCCGGTCCTTAGCATAGAGGATGAGCCCCAAGCATTGTTTTCATCCGGGGAGGGTTTGTCCCAAGGGCCCCCTGGAAGCGACTCCTCCACTGAAGAGTTAAGTGCCATGTTTTCCTGACATGAGCATGTTGCGCATAAAGACAATGACTTTGCCAAACAGACTGAACTGTTTGAGTTACAAGACCTTTTGCCCACGGATGCATTGAATTCTGAAAACCCTGACTTTTGGGATGATTTGTCTATCACTTCGCTCAAACTGTCCCTGAACTTTTCTGCAGTGTCTAAAAATGACCCCTTGCTATCTGATATTATTGTGTGGGTGGACATTGGGTGGCTGCCTCCTCCCACTGCGGAGGCGAATGTCTACTACCGGGACCGCGAAAAACTCTCAGTCTTGGGTGGGTGCTTGTAAAGACTCTGCAAAACTGTTCCATGCGGGTTGCGGAACAAAATACTGCAGCACATGTTATTGGGGACCACGGATAACATACGGGCGAAAGAGGTCATGCGTAGTTATTTTTGGTGGCCGGGAATCGAACACTCCATGGAAATTTGGAAGCTACAACACAGCGCCGTTAGCGCACACACTGCTGGGTGGTTTTCAGGTTCCCCTAGGGCAGGTAAGGACACACCATCCCCTGGGATAGGAGGGGGCCCACAGGAGTCTTCATTGCCCCGAGAGTAGACTGGGAAGAGAAAGAGTGCCTGGGTGCGGGCTCACACCCCGAGGGAGAAAAGGAGGGGTTGCGGGAGCATTCACATCCCCTAGGGTTGGAGGGGAAAGGGCAGGGAACACAAGGTCTCCAAATGCAGAGGCAAAGGGAGCTTTCCTCAGGCTTAGGAGAATGTACAGCAAGCCCTTCCTTGCAGGCAGATCATGGAGTTGACCCAGGAGCAGCCCTTACAAAAGGAGCCTCATTTGTGGTGGTGGATAATCAGCTCGGGTCCAAAGCAAAAGGTTCAGGATTGCTGTTAGAGAAATGGGCCAGGGAATTAGAGCGAGAACGTTCTTTGCACGCACCACACTTGGGGTCACCATCAAGCAACTTAGCCCTCGAAGGCCAGGAGCTGCATTCAGGTACGGACTGGTTTGCGTTGGGTCACACATGTGCAAGACACCCAATGATGCAAGGTTCCTTGTCCGCGCCGCAGCGCGCCAGTAAAGAACATTGGTCACTGAACACAAGCTTAGAAAGTGCAGAGCAGCTTCGTGACCATTAGTTAGTTGGTTCCTCGGACGAGGATTCAGTATCATAGTTTAAATTGGAGATCCGTACAGAAGAACTTGGGGGAGGAATGTTGTGTATTAAGGCACATTTGCAAGTTGCGCGGGCAGCGCCTTGCAAGGATAAAATGGCGGTTTCCCGCCATCCAAATTAGGAGCTAAAAGTGGCATGAAATCTCCCTCTCTAAGTGCGCCCAGTATGCTAATCAGAGTTATGTGATTGGTTACAGTTTTGGATCCAGTTCCCCATTGGTTAATACATATATAGTGTTATGATTGGTTGGTTATGCTTGTCTGGCGGGTCGCTACTTTGTATCAAGGAGCTACCAACGGGAAGACACTATATAAGCCCCACGGGTAAACAAGGGTAGGGCTGGACCGGATCTATACTACCCATTCTCCACAGGTAGCCAGTACGTGCTAAGCCTGGGTCTCCTCCACACGCTAACACTACTAGTGTACCTTAATCATTGCCAGTCTTCTATGGCAGATTCTGGAGGGACTGATTTCATGGGATTCGTATAGCCATCTTTGTGTCCGGAGTGCCTTGTAAGCTTTATCTGAAAGACTGTTTAATAAACGCCTGTTGCTGTTCTGTTCATCATTGCCTTGACTGTTACTTATAAGGGTCGGATGGAACAGTTACACAAACTATGCTGATATTCGGGCATTCCAAAGCAAGTATACACATGTTCAGGTTGTACACTTTCATGGCACACCACAAAATTCTGGCATACAGCACTAAAAAGATTTTTAAAACACTCAAACACTTAAAACACTATAAGTACTAAAGTTTACAAACAACAGAGAGACTAGTGATACCTTAAAGATTAATACATTTTACTTGACACATTTTAATGCAGGTGTTCCCAACCTATGGCCCATGGAGTGCATTAATATGACCTGTGATGGCCACCCCAACACCTCCAGAAGCTCCCACCACCACCGGAAGTCGCAATATGTCATTTAGTGCCGTGGTGGCAGCGGCGGCAATCGCACCATTTTTTCGGCTTCTTGCAAAGCTGCTTCCAAGGGCGGCAGGAGGCTTTCCAGAGCATTTTCGCTCCATTTTGGGATTTTTGGCCACTTCCCGCTGCGTTTCAACAGCTAAATCGTGGCAATTGGGCACTTCTGGTGCTGGGCGGAGCTTACGTCAGTGCCTGGGTTCACACCACGGAACCAGGAAGTGCCCAACTGCTGCGGTTTAGCTGCCAAAACGCAGCGGAGAAGCGGTGAAAAAAAAATCCCAAAATCCTCCTGCTGCCCTGGGAAGCAATGGAGCATACCTGTCAAGTTTCGGGAAATTTCTGTCAAACCCCCGTATTTTACACTCTTTCCCGTCATCATCCCATATTAGTTAGACTGCAATTATAGTGTAGTTAGACTGGAGGTCAGCACAGGATAAGCATAGCTGTCCAGTTTCCCATTTTGGCTGGGAAATTTTCCTTATTTGACAGAAATTTCCCAAAACTATGAGACAGAGGTTGAGACAGAGGCTCGTGGTTTTTAGTAAGGTTTCCAGCTCTTCACTTTTCCCTCTACTCCCGGGTATTGCTTTTTTTTAATTCTAAAAATTACATATTACTTATGAATATTTCCCCTTTCCTTTTGCATTGCCTTGAACTTAAGATATTTCTGTGTGCAAGAAACAAACAAACAAACAAACAAAAATAGTGTGATTTCTGCCACCACCGAAAATGTAAGCAGTTCCAGCCCCCACAGTTGAGTGTTAGAGGCAGGTATGGCCCGTGGCGGGAAAACGTTGGTAACCTCTGCTTTAATTGATTAAAATCCCAATAGCTCAACTAGCTATGGGAGACTTTGTTGTTGGGGAAATTGCAGGGTTCAGCACATCTTGAGCACAATGGATGGGCCTTAAACTGGGAAAGACATTTTCATGATCATGGGCTCTTCTCTTGCCAGGTAAATCCTACTGATGCATTGAGCAGTGCCTCAGGTTCAATACTTGCCTCATGTAGCTCGAATAAAGACAAAGTCTTTAATACAATTAATGCAATTTGTAACTTTTTATTAAAGTTCACTACATGTGTTAATTTCCAGGAATGTACAGTAAAACCTCGCATAAAGAGCGCCTTGCTTAGAGACTAACTCACTTAAAGAGAAGAATTTTCTCTGAATGGTTGCTTAACAACTAAAACCAACAAAAAACTCGCTTAACAACTAAAGAGCAAAATAATTACAATCACAACTACAAAACATCAAATCACAAAAACATTTCAAAAACATTTTAAATAGAAAGGAAAGAATGTATACATCCTAACCACAGTCACAAGAAATGTCCAGCGCCAGCACCGGTTTTATGGCCAGGCCCGCTGCGCAGCTGCTGCTCCTCACCGCTCCTCCCTCCAGGCATGGTCTACTCTATTACCATAGCAGGATAACCTGGCCAGACTTCAGGAATGTTTTGTTGTTGTTCAGTTGCAGACGAATCTGACCCTTTGCGACCCCATGGACCACCACATGACAGGCTCCTCTGTCATCTGCCACCCTCCAAAGCCCAGCCAGATCTCCGCCCATCGCATCGATGATGCTATCCAGCCACCTCATCCTCTCCTGCCCCCTTCTCCTTTTGCCTTCGATCTTTCTTATCATCAAAGCCTTCTCAAGTGGGTCCTCTCTTCTCATTTGGTGGCCAAAGTACTTGAAGCTTCATCTTCAGTATTTGTCCCAAGGAGCAGTCAGCGTTGATTTCCTTCAGGATTGACAGATTTGATCTCCCTGCAGTCCAGGGGACTCAGAAGAGTCTCCTCCAGTTCCTCAGCTGAAAGGCGTCTTTAGGAATGTATTACCACAATTTTTATTTATTTCTTAATGACCACAATTTAAATATAGTTAATTGTATGCAGGCTTTTTCTTTAAACTTTAGAGCAAATTTCTCTTCCTAGAAGTTTTTTTCTAGTTCCAAAACTTTTCTCTCTCTTATGTGCTCTCCTCACACTTTATTACTAAGCCAACCTAGCCCACATTCTTCCATCCAAACCAGAGCAAGCCACTTTCCCTGTCATAAAGGTAATTTCCATTTATTTGTGGCCTGCAAGACCAAAATACCATTCTCTGATTCCATGCCATGGCCATTGCAGCCAATCCCAGAGGTCAATGCTTCTAAAGCCAAATGCTGATATTACCGCATTGGCAGTGTCTGCTTTGTTCAAACAAGCATTTTCTTCCTCAAATGTATTTTTGGCACACTTCTGTCAAAAAGTTCCATATGAAGCCATGAATTAGCTGTCTTCTACAAGGAAACTAGTACCTCACCCAATTATCATAATTATAAACAGATTGAGTATGTATACATGACAATTAACCAGCTCAGCAGAAGTTTTATACAAGGGAAAAATATTAAACCAAAAAATTAAGTTTAAAGACTTTAATGGCACACAACAGCTCCCACTGGTCCCGATATTGCTTCAATGGCTGTCATGGTTTGTTGTTTTGAAGATTAGTAACCACTAGGTGGAGCCCTTGGGCCACAATTTTGCATCTCTCCTGAAAGGGCAAATTTTGCAACTGAAGAGCAGAGTTTGTTCGTTCATTTTTTGAGGTGCTTGTGTGTTAGTGGGCACTTTTCACGGTAGAGAAACAGGTATATTTTAACTATAGGGTAATAGATAAATAACTTATGTGGATTATTCATGCATGACAAATGTTTTTGGGAAGTTTAAAATACGTTCAGTGATTCAGGGGGAAAGGCTGATTTGGCTTTGTTAGTTATTTGTAAAAACCTTGTTACACCTGAGAATAATTAAAATAATGGGGCTTTAGTTCCACACTATTAGAAAGTTTATTTCATAAAATTTGGAGAGCTGGATGTCTTTTAAAAAGCATTGTTTGTTATATTTAAGAGCCATGATGGTGAACCTTGGCACACCAGGTGTTCTTGGACTTCAATTCCCAGAAGCCCAAGTCTCTGTGAACCACACAAATGAGCTTCTGGTAACTGAAGTCCAAGAACACCTGGAGTGCCAAGGTTCACCATCATGGTCCAAGAGAAACAAATACCAGTATTCCTTTAAAAATACCTTTATCAGTGCTTTGGAAGTTTCCATCTTCAAAGCAGAGATGACCTAGCCATATTAGTTCCTGAGTTAGAAAGACCAAATGTCTTTCCCACCTGCTAAGCTCCCAATGAACTTCTTTTTAATAGCACCCAAAATTTGCTGCCTCAAGTAGCCTAATCTTATCTTGCCTGATAGTAGGGGTGGCAGCCTTGCTTCAAATCTGTTCACAAAGAAGATGGAGTGGGTGAGAAAGAATGTAACACAAAATGTCATGATTCTTGTGAGTTCATCGCCATGGGTAGGGGCTAATAGGTGGTAATAATATAATGAGGTAATGAGGTAATGTAGAGATTTTGTCAAAAGTATGGTTTGTTTGTTGAAGCTATCTAGATTTCTGACCCATGCCATCAACAAAGCAGAAACAAGATATGAAATAGAAAAGTAGTAAAACCATCAGAATACAGTTCTTGGTCAAAAGATCGTAAATCATGGTAAAATGATTTACACACCCTTAAGTACTGGACATTTGTTATGCAGTAGAGATCCAACTCTCGCTACAAAGATCCAAATAATGAGATTTATGTATTCCTAGTGCTGCTATATGGAGTCGAAGTTTGGACATTGACTAAAGCATCTGAAAAGAGAATCAAAGCTTTTGAAATATGGATCTACAGACGGCTGCTAAGGATATCATGGCTTGATCATGTGACTAACATAGAAGTATTGCATTGAATGGATAAAGAACAAGAACTCTTTAAGACCATCAAGCAAAGAAAGCTCCAATACCTTGGCCATATCATGAGGAACAACATAAAATATAGAATACTCCAACTTGCTCTGCAAGGAAAGATACCTGGGAAGAGAGACCCTGTACATAGACAGTCTTCATGGCTGAAGAATCTGAGAGACTGGTGTAGTATGTCCTCGGAAGAACTGTTCTGAGGAGTTAAGAACAGGAAGACTAGTGCCATGATGATAGCTAATAGCCAGAATAGATATGGCACCTGAAGTAGTAGTAGTAGTAGCAGCAGTAGTAGCAGCAGTAGTAGTGAAAGGAGACCCTGAAAAGATGATTGTCCTGGCAGATCTGACTATGGAAGTTGGGGGAGTCAGAGTTCTGAAATAAAATGAAAGAAGGAATGGCATTAGAAATAACTGATCAAATAGAAATAAATTGTTTCTGTTAAATTAGCAATTAAAACATGGATTGCTTTTCTAGAGCTCTATCAGCATAAGAATAGCAGCAAAAGGTTGCAGAGATAATGATTTCAGCCAAATTAACAATTTTTGTGAGTGTAAGAGATGAGACTTTTTTACAGAATTTAGTTACAGCTAATTTATTTCATTAAAGAATACCTAAATAAGCAGATAGGATTTAGAAATCTAATGAGCAGTGTTCACTCAGGCTATAATAATTGTTTTATCATTTTCCATTTATATAAAGTATTCTGGTGTGTGTATTGTTGCCACCCCCATCCATTTGCTCTTTCTCTTTTCATACTCTTCTCACACATTTTTAAAAAGTCTGCAAACTTAAATTAAAATAAATTAAAACAAATGCTTTCCATCCGAACTGTAGTTCCATAAGAGGGAGGGTATATATGTTTAAAGCAAGAAATATTACTGTTAGCATCTTTTGGGGGTGTGTGGGTGTGTGTAAATAGAAAGAGCCTCCTTGAAGATTGTGGTATTTTTGAATCACAATTGGGTGTACCCTGGTAACAGCAACTTTGTGTTGCTGGCTAATCTTTCTCACACTATATTGGGTGAAAGGAACTGCAGAATGAACTCACCAAAAGGTGACTTTATTTTGGCAGTTTCATGTCTGGCCTAGACAAGGAAGAAGAGCTCAAGTCCTGAGGACATGACTAATATTTTGGATTATTCTATACCATCTCTGAAAGCTCTACTCTAAGCAAAATTTCCTGCAGTAATTTAATTTAATTTAATAAATTTATATACCGCCCTATCCAATGGACTGCTGACTTTCTGACCTTCTGTTCATCAAGCTCAGCATCTTAACTACTAAGACACCACAGCCCTTCAGCTCTACTATACAAACAGGGAAATCTGAGGCTGTGTTTGTAGTTATTTCTCAGGTAGCTATTTTTCAAATTCTTGTTATTGCCATCAACTGGGTAGCTCATGAAAAAGGCAGGTTTCTCCAAAATCTAACTTATCAAGAATGGCTACACAATATTCAGGTTAGGTTGAAGGTATGTATTAGTTGTGTGGCTATGGCTATTGAAGCTTTCACCTAGATCACTCAGACACAAGTCAAAGAGCCAAAGTTATTTGAGTCCTGTTCAGCTTTTTTTAAAATAATTTTTATTAATTTTTGAAACAAGTTACAAAATTAAAACATTCATACATTACAATACAATACATTACAATACATAAAAAAAAACAAATGAGCAAATATACATTGAATACTTCACCCAGAAGAGAAAAACAGCATTACGTTCATAAAAAAGAAAAAAAAATACAGACTATATATTGCATACAATTACATACTTAATCACCCAGTGCTATATACATTGTCCTAGGAGGTTGTGGGATCCCTCATTCATTTCTATTGTTCCCAAAATTTCATTTGGTCTGGTGTCAATTTATGTGTTCCTTCTCTCGTCAATGAATATTCAACAAATTTTCGCCATATATTCCAGAATCTATTTTCTTTTACTATACCTTTCTTAAAGTTTAACTCCCATGTTAGTTTTTCATTCAGTGCGAGATCCCACATCTGCCCGTACCAATCTTCCACTTTTAACGTTACTTCACTTTTCCAATTTTTTGCAATACACATTCTTGCCATTACAAGCATCATTGACAACAACTCTTTCTTATCTTTGTCTATATTGACATTGTCAACATCGGTCAATAGGGTGGTGCCTGGCCCCAATTTAAGACACAGTTCCAAGATTTTTCCAATCTCGATCTCAATTTTTAGCCAAAAGTTTTCTACCACTTTACAATCATACCACATATGAACATATGTACCCACGGTGTTTTTACACCTCCAACACATTTTATTATTCTTCTTATCTATCTGATGTAATTTCATAGGGGTCAGGTACCACCTCCATAACATTTTAAAATTATGCTCCTTTATTCTAACCGACAGGGATCTCATAATTCTTTTTCTCCATTTGTTTTGCCACTCCTTTTCCGTTATCTTCAAATTCAGATCCTGTTCCCATGTGTTTCTTAATATTTCTTGTGGTTTACCTTCTACATTTATTATTTTATAAATTTTACTAACCAACCCTTTAATTCCGATTTCCTCCTTCCTTATTTTCCATACTAGTTCCTCAAATTCCGTCCTATCTCTTTCCAAACTCCGTTCCCTCCAATATTTATTATTCCACTTATTCAACATTGCTATCTGAAACCAATTCAACTTCATCCGGGTATATAGCTCTCTTTTCTTCTCATCATCCTTGCAGACTCGTATCCAATCTTTCAACAGGAGAACCTTATTTGTCCACAGTATTTCTTTCATCTCATTATCCATTCTTATTGGGAACTTTTTCAAATCTTCTAATTCAATAATCGGTGAAATATTTGGGGCCAATTTCATTTTAGTTTTCTTCCATACTCCCAACATTGATTTCATCATTCTATTTTTAACCAATATTTTCCCTGTTTTCTTATCTAAAAAGAGGCTCTTACCCTCTTCTTTTATTTCCTTCATTTCAATTTCTTCCCAAATAACCGACTCCTTCATCAAAATCTTAACTACGTTCTTTATCTGGAATGCTTTGTAATAATTCTTTAGGCTAGGTATTCCTAAGCCCCCTTCTTTTTGAGATAAGTACCACATTTTCTTTAAAATTCTAACTCTACGTCCCCCATTACAATAATTATTAAATAATTTTTGGAATTCCTCAATATCTTTATCCGTCAGTTGAATTGGTAAGGCATCAAATAAAAAATTTAGTTTTGGTAATAACATCATTTTAGTTAATGCTATTCTGCCGAACCAAGACAACTTCAGTTTTTGATACTGTAAAATTTTAACCTTAAGTTCCTTCTTTTGTTTATCATAATTTAATCTTTTCAAATCCTCTAACTTATCGGAAATAATTATCCCTAGATATTTCAAGTTCGCTTTAATCTGCAATTTAAATTCATCTCTAATTTTCTTTTGTTCTTCCCTTTCAATATTACTTAGAATCAATTCAGATTTTTCCCAATTTACCTTCAGACCTGTAATTTGTTCAAAATTCTTTAAATGTTTTTGAATCCTTTCCATGGTTCTTCTAGGTTGTTTCATAATTAATAAAGTATCATCTGCGTATAGACTAATTTTATTTTCCATTATTCCTTCTATATTTTTATCTTCCCTTATTGTATTAGCTAATATTTCCATTGCCATAATAAATAGTATTGGAGATAGGGGACACCCTTGCCTTGTTCCTGCCTCTAGTCTCAATTCCTCTGTAAGGCCATCATTGACCCTAATTTTAGCGTATCCTTGTTGGTATAATTGTTCTATTGTTTTTACAAACCTGTTACCAAATCCATAACTCTTAATTATCTCGTTAATTGTTACCCATTGTAAAGAATCAAAAGCTTTAAAGATATCTAGCGATAATAAACCTACTTTCTCTTTATTTTGTCTTGCCACGTCTATTAAATCTAATACTCGCCTTACTAAATCCGCCATATGTCTCCCTTTCACGAATCCGGCCTGGTCTTTATTTATATAATTATCCATGAAACCTGTTCAGCTTTTAAACGTGAAGCTATTAGGGCTACATATGTAGCAGTAATGTGAAGCTACAGATAAGCCATACCTTAGCCTACTTGGAAGTCTGGCAAACCTTTGCATATTTAGAATTAAGGTCAGCAATCAGCAGAGAGCCTTACAAGTGTGTTCAGGCAAACATGCTTAGAGTGTTTACGCCAGGGGTTCTCAACCTACGGCCTGGGGGCCGGATGTGGCCCATGACACCATTTCATGTGGCCCCCACCGCCTCCACCACACCTGGAAGTGCCATATGTGGCACCCAGGGCAAAATGGCTGTCTGGCTCCCAAAGCTGTCTGAGGAAGTGTTACCCGGCCCTCGGCTAGAAAAGGTTCCATGTGATCAATGGTATCTGTGGACCGTTGAAAATAGGAGGAAAGAAAAGATGAAACAATATTTACACAGTTGACCACCAGGGGGGCAGTATAAGCAGAGGTCGCTAGATATCTTTTCCTGCCTTATTCTGTCTCCCTTGCATGCTCTGTTGCCTCCCTGTTCCAAAGGTGAATATTCTTAGGCTGTGAGATACACATGTATGCACAGATAAAGCAGCATGTCCATCTAGCCCCTTAATGATGGACAGTAATTATTTGTCTTTCTACCCTTAGAATATTAAATTATTAAAAAGAAACTAACTAATTCTGGTTCATAAATGTGGGATACTGTATTGTGCTTCTGCAGCAGCGAAGATGGTCCACTGGATAGCCTCCTCTTGTGTTCACTATCATTCAAAAAGTGACACCAAGCAAAAGAAAATCCCAAAATCCTTTTTTCATTATTACCCCCTTCTTGCCTAAACACAAGGGACTACAGTGGCTTAGTTGTTAAGATGCTGAACGATGATTGGAAAATCGTCAGGTCAGCAGTTTGAGACCTGAGTGCTGTACGATAGAATGAGCTCCCGTCTCTGTCCCAGTTCCTGCCAACTTAGCAGTTCGAAAGCAAGAAATTGCAAGAAATTGCTGTTACCTTTGGCGGGAAAGGTGACAGCATCCAATTGATGTCCCAACTAATGCACCATAGTGCATTAGTGGGATTTATATAACTGTTGGCTCACCATTTGACATGTAATTCAGTGGGTCTACTCAAGGTGGAACTTTGCTTGAACTGAGGCCCAAGTCTTCTATCTATAGTGAGGGCATGCAGAATTCAACTCTGCTGACCTAACAGTTAAGTTCCAAGCCACAGGAATATACTTTAAAGCAGGGGTGCCCAAACCTTTCAGGCCGTGGGCCGGTCATATGGTTCAGGAAGCTGGTCACTGTGGCCTGGGGGTCACATCTGACCCCCAACGTCAATTCATCCAGCCCACGAAGCCCTTGTCACTTCTTAAAGTGGAAGTAAAACGCACCCATATGGGCACATTTTGCTTCCACTTCCAGGAGTGACGAGGGCTTCGCAGGATGGATGAATTGGCATCAGGGGCCAGATGTGGCCCCTGGGCCATAGTTTGGGCACCCCTGATTTAAAGGTACATGATGTTCTACAAATTTCAATGATTTCTCTACAAAATTAGCATGCTGCAATACACCAAGCCAGAAATTAGTCACTGCTGGAAATGCTCATTCTATATCACAAGCATTATGTGTTACATTACAAACCTTTAACTGAGTTGGGCAATTTTGTGTTAAAGAGACATTATGGTGTTCAGTCTCTCTAAGTAGCCATTTTTGCTGGCCCAAATACAATTTTAAATCTAAGGGAACTTTAGATATGGGGGATCGGGCAATTTCTCAATGATTAATGTACAGTATATAGAAGACTTCATGTACACAGCTGGTCTGAGAGACTTTTCTATGTATTTTCCTTGTTTTTCCTTTTCCTTTATCCCTGTTTCTGCCCATTTCCATTATCTGCAAAAAACTGTTTTGTTTTTTAAAATTGCCTTATCTTTGACGCGTGTCAGTATGTTTAAACCAGAAGAAAAGGGGAGAGGCAGAAATAATCACATTACATTTAAGCAGAACACCATGGAGATTTTAAAAATACTGTGTGTGATAGATTCTCAGGGAAAGTATTGTGAGTCACTTCAGGCTGCACAGAAAAATGCACCAAAAAGAAGCAATTGTATGCTTCTGTGAGAGAAGAAGCAACCAAGACAAAATCCAAAAGATATTTCTGATGCATGGTTTTATTTTAGACTGTGGTTCAACATAAAAAACCTAAGCCATAATCTTTTTATTTAAATTATTTTAGATGCCATAATATTCTTAATGTCTGAAATCTGTAGTAAGACACTACAAGAGTCGCTCCATTAAATCAGTAGGGATTTGGTGAGTCAATATTTTGTGAAAGTTCCATTGATTTAATGGTCCATTCTAGTTGTAAGGTAAAGGTAAAGGTCGCTCTTGCTCGGAAGCCAGTCGTATCCGACTCTAGGGGTGCTCATCTCAGTCAAAGAGCCAGTGGTGTCTTCATCTGCAGACGTTTCCATTATCATGTGGCAGACATGACTTTCTCCAATGAATTAACTTTGCCAACCCCCTCTGGTGGTTTCAGAAACAGTTTCTTTTTTGCTGCAAAAAAACAAATACTGTACAGTAAAACCCCGACTTACAAATGCCTCAAGTTACATAAAATTTGTTTTACATAATGATTTTGTGCTAAAACCATGTCCCGACTTACACAATATCCTATGTTTTTTCCCCCCATAAGTAGAGGTTTTACTGTATGGCCACCCTTCTGATAACTATTGCCATGACTGGTGTGTATTTAAAAGATTATCTGAGCCCCTCCCCTCTTTGGAATTTAAGCCCAGATATTATCCCACTTGACAACTTGGAAGAGAAGCCAAACTATGTAATCACGGACAATCTGCACACCCAGGATGCTCCCAGAAGGGGAAAAAAAGATATTAAAGAGAGTTGGAGAGAGTTGAAATACATAATGTTCCATAGTTGGTGGGGGCACTTATTAGTTGTGTAATTTAGTTTTTTAAAAGTTAAGATTATATTTGTTGTTGATGTTAGATGTATGTTTATTATATTTTGTAATTTTGTTGTTTTAGATTTAATATAATTTTTTAAAAAAGAACTAAGCCACCCTAGATCACTCCTAACTCATTCCTTTGGAATACATCTTTGGCATATCACAATAGGCAGAAATCAGTTTATGAAGGAAAGACTTCAATTATGGACCAGCTTGCATGGGTGTTTTAAATACTTCAAGGGACTACATTTGTAGGAGCAAGAATGAAAAACATTTCTTTACTAACTGTTATTTGGAATTACAGACATGTACACACTACTTTCTTTAATGCATGTGTGCTAAGAACCAATCAAACCAACTGAACAGATCAACAGCACCAAAACAACTGGAAATAATGCAGAGCAGAGAGAGATGGGGATCTTTCTGAATTCATAGGTGGGAAGGAACAATTGGTTAGTGCTGGATAGACAGTCACTCTAGCCCAGAAAAGTCACTCTCTATCACTCCAACTATAGGAAGTACGTGAGATTGTAATAAAATTCCCACACAAAGCACTCATGCAGAACACAAACAGGTCACAGAAGAATGTAGGCAAGGGAAGGAGAGTAGGTAGTAGGTAAAGGTCGACCTTGCTTGAAAGCCAGCTGTATCTGACTCTAGGGTTCAGTGCTCATCTCTGTTTGTAGCCAAAGAACCAGCGCTGTCTGCATCTGCAGATGTTTCCATGGACATGAGGCAGGTATGCCTAGACGTCAGAAAGGAGTAAGGCCAAATGGTGAAAATCAATGCAAAAGAGGGAAACCATTAGAGGCTCTAATGGTTTCCCTCTTTTGCACAGGTATGCCTAGACACCATAGTGCACAGAACCTATCTTTTACCGAAATGGTAACTATTTATCTACTTGCAATTTCTTGCTTTTGAACTGCTCGGTTGGCAGTAGAGAGTAGGTAGTACCCTTACTCAAATCTAAACTTCCAGTCTTTCTTTGTTAGGCCCAGTTCTTAGTGGCATTGGCTTTTTATGTTGCTAAAATAATATACACATCAGGTACAGAAGATATACAGTTTGTTATTAGTGATTCCCCCCCCTGTTTATGTTTGGGGTAATTAGTGTTAGATCTGTTGGGTGACGAGTTTCCTGTTGTTTTAAATAACATGCATGAGATGTTGGCTTTTCCCCTTCTTATTTATTCCTTTCTGGCTGAAATACTGTTGAATTCCAGTTCTGAAACTCAGTGGGAATGCCATCATTGGCAGCTGCAGACTGCCATGGATTAAAGGCTTCCTTTTGCAATTTTGGGATGCATGTGATTTCATTGGCATTGGCATAAACATTAATGGGCAATACCTGAATAACATCTGATATGCTGATGACACAGTGTTCCTAGCCACAAACCATGCAGATCTCCAATTAATGCTGGATTGGGCTAGAGCAGGGGTGGCCAACCTTTTTGCACTGCATGCCTGACCATGCCCCCAGAACAGCTGAGAGGAACAGACCACGCCCCCAGAAGCAGAAGCATTTACGGCTGTCGTAAATGCACCCACTTCCCTGTTTATGTGCAGGCATGGGTACATTTTATAGCTGACGTAAACATGTCTGCTTTCACTTCTGGGTGCGGGGGAGATGGTGTTGGGGGCAGAGTTTGGCCCATGGGCTGTAGGTTGAGAACCCCTGGGCTAGAGCATCAAGCACATAATATGGTTTGGATCAAAACACCAAGAAGACTAAATATCTTGTTATAAGCTGAGCACAAATTCACGGCATACTAATGGCAGGAACACAAGCATTCAAAAGAGTGGATAAAACTGTCTATTTGGGGAGTATGCTAAATGAAAAGTGGGATCCTGAGGTAGAGATTAAAATGCAAACAGAAAAACAAGATCCAACTTCATAAAAATGTGACATCTGTTATGCAGTAGAGATCTAACTCTCACTACAAAGTTCTGAATAGTGGGGTGTTAAATACAGTATTCCCAGTGCTGCTATATGGAGTTGAAGCTTGGACTTTGACTAAAGCATCTCAAAAGTAAATCAAAGCTTTTGAAATGTGGATCTACAGACGGCTGTTAAGGATATCGTGGCTTGACCATGTGGCCAATGTAGAAGTATTGTGCCTGATGGATAAAGAACAAGAATGGATTGAGACTATTAAACAAAGAAAACTCCAATACCTTGGGTATATTATGAGGAACGAAATAAAATATAGAATACTCCAACTCGCTATTCAAGAGAACATCCCTGGGAAGAGAGGTCCTAGACATGGATAGACTTTGTGGTGAAAGAACTTGAGAGACTGGTATGAAATGTTCTTGGAAGAATTGTTCCAAGGAGTTAAGAACAGGAAGACTATAGCCATGATGACAGCCAATATCTGGAACAGATATAGCACTTGAAGAAGAAGAAGAATGTGATTTCATTGCATTGTGTGAGAGCTCTGTAAACTCCAAAAATTGCTAAAGATAGCCGTGAATCAGTAACACTCTGATGCTGACTTGGTGCGTGCAGGCACACACCTACAAATTGCTGTAGGGGCTCTTTATTTACTGGTGAGCAATGGTACAAAGTTTACAATGTTGTTTATGTTACACAACCTTGAATTACAGAAAAAAAATTAACAGCAGTCTGACTTAGTTACCTCTTACTTACTTGAACAGCATTTTGGGATCATGTAGTGCACTTTGTGAGAACATCTTGGCTTCTACTTAAACATTATAAGGAGTTTAGTGTCTCGCACGGAAGACAAAGAAGGAGTCGCAGGAAGGACTAACACAGGTTTATTCATTGATGATCAGGATGAACATGTGGTAATGGCGGAGGTACCTCACATTATATACAGTAGCTCAATACATTTGAATCTTGTTGCACGGTGGCTCATTGGCTGCCACCGGCGTGATGTCGTCCCAGTCACGCCCACCATCTGCAGGTAGTGATAGTACGGGAAAGGTTCCCGTGGCTGTTGGTGATTTGGTGAACGTGAACCATGTGAGTAGAACGCTCGCAGCTGCCCCCTATGGACAGCTTACTCGCGTTCCTTTACAGCTGGGCTACATTGTAATTGTGGTCAGGTTACATTCATACGTTTTGAGGCAACATCTCTTAAAGCAACATTGTACTTACATAACATCCCTCCCCCCTAGGATGGGACGAAGTCCCTCAACCATTGTGGCTTGCCGCACGTGCACCTGGGGCATGCGGCCGCTTGACTTAACACAGGGGAGCCGGAGGCTCCTGGTTCCGCGGAGTCCTGTCCTGCAACGGAAAGGGGGGACTCATTAGTGGCTCGCTGTGGAGTCTGCGGTAACCTTGCATTGGGGGATGGGAATGGAATGAACAGTTGGGAAATGAATCCCTGTCTACCGTTTGAGGAGTTTGGGGTCCCCCCCAGTACGAACCTCGGGACCGACGAAGAGGCCCTCGTGGCCTCGCCACCCCCCGTTGCCTGCCCTGGAGTTCTAGAGACTGTGGTGGGCGGACTCCCCCCTGTTGCCTGTCTTGGGGGTGTTGGTTTCCGGGGAGCTGGCGCTATGGTATATTCCAAAACAAAAGGGCTAGGGGGACTGGAAGTACCAGAGGCTGAACTGAAACCCCTCTTCTCGCTGGGACGGGTGGGGGACCACTCCGCGACATCCCCCTGGTACTGCGACTCATACTCGAATTCATCCCTCTCCTCCAAGGTATCCTCCTCTGCGGTTGAGAACTGAGGATATGCATTTGTATCCCCGGGTGCCGCCGTGTCTCCCCCTTGGGTAACGCGGGTGGGGGAGGACCCTAACGCTGATTTCCCCTCACCGGTGACTCGCCTTCTGAGTTGGTCGGGGTGCCTTCTCCAGAGTAGACCTGAACTAGTCTCGACCCTGTAGGATACCGGCCCCGTTTGCTCAACAATTGTCCCTGGTACCCACGCTGGCCCTGAGGCCGCGTAGTACCTACAGTGAACCGGGTCCCCTACTGAAAAGCTTTTGGAGCTCTCTCCCCCTATGTTTATATTTCTCCCTTCATCCTCCACCCTGGACGGATCCATCTGGTCAAAAAGTGTTACCGGACGCCTCCTCATGAGGAGTTCGGCTGGGGAAAAACCTGAAGCTAGGGGGGTTGTCCTGTAGCAGATGAGGAACTGACACAGATGCAGGTTCAACTCACCGGGACCAATGCGCTGCAGTGCGTCTTTCGTAGTGCGCACTTGGCGCTCTACCTGACCGTTTGTGGCGGGGTGAAACGGGGCAGCGGTAATGTGCCTGATGGCATTTCTCTCCATAAAAGTCTTGAACTCTGCCGACGTGAAGGTACTAGCGTTATCGCTAACAAGGACGTCTGGCAGGCCGAAGCAGGCAAAAAGCTTGCGCAACTGTTTAATGGTTGCGGCAGAGGAAGTGCTGTTCATGGGGATTACCTCCAACCACTTGGAGTAGGAGTCGACTACCAGTAGGAACATGGACCCGCAGAAAGGGCCAGCGAAGTCGACATGAATCCGGGATCATGGCCCGCGGGCCGTATCCCATTCCCTATGGGGTAACCGGGACTCCTCGGGCCGAGAGCTCTGGCAGCTCTCACACGTGCCCACTAAGCGTTCTATGTCCCCGTCTATCTGGGGCCACCAAAAGAAACTCCTGGCCAGAGCCTTGGAGCGCACGATCCCGGGGTGGCTGGTATGCAGTAGCCTCAGCACCTTGGCCCTCAGCTTCTCTGGGATAACTACCCGCTGGCCCCAGAGTAAGCAGCCCCTTTCCAGAGAGAGCTCTACTCTGCGCCTGAAAAACGGCTTGAACTGTTCCTCGGGGGGAGAAAGTGGGCCACCCTTTCCTAACCCAGGAACTAACTTGGGCCAACATCTTGTCGGCCGCCGTGGCCTTGGCGAGGTCGGCCGGGACAATTGGGGGTGAGTCGAGAGACTC
Source organism: Bradypodion ventrale (assembly GCA_035047345.1). Taxonomy (NCBI): domain Eukaryota; kingdom Metazoa; phylum Chordata; class Lepidosauria; order Squamata; family Chamaeleonidae; genus Bradypodion; species Bradypodion ventrale. Next base: position 214,030,165 of record JAWDJE010000005.1, on the reverse strand, counting down.
AATCAGCAGGACTTGGTGTTCCTGCTCCACCTCGCATGTTGGGTCCCCTAAACTAGGGAGAGGGGATCGGGACAGGGCGTCTACATGGGAGATCTCCTTCCCTGGGCGATAGACCAGCTGATACTGGTAGGCGTTGAGGAAAATGGCCCAACGCAGCATCCTGGGGGATAAAATTTGCGGGGTGGGTTTGCCGGTAGTGAAGATCCCCAACAGCGGCTTGTGATCCGTCACCACCGTAAACTCGCGGCCGTATAGGAAATCGTGGAACTTCTTTGTTCCCGCGATGATGGCTAGGGCCTCCCTATCTGTTTGCGCGTAATTGCGCTCTGCCTTCGAGAGGGACCTTGAGTAGTACGCCACCGGGGCTTCCCTCCCGCTCTCCAACATGTGGCACAGGACCGCCCCCACCCCCACCGGGGACGCATCACAGACTAATACCACTGGCTTTTTCGGATCGAAGTGGGTCAGGACAGCATCCGAAGATAGGAGTGACTTGAGCTCTTTGAATGCTCTCTCCTGCTTGTCCCCCCACCGCCAAACCGCATCCTTCTTAAGTAACGCGTGCAGTGGCTCCGCGACTGATGCCTTCCGAGGCAGGAAGGAGTGATAGAAATTTAGGAGCCCTAGAAATGACTGCAGCTCCGGTTTCGCGGTGGGGCGAGGGGCGTCTCTCACGGCCGCAACCTTGGACTCGGAGGGTTTGATTCCGTCCGAGGTTACCTTAAACCCTAGAAACTCAACCTCCCTCGCGAAGAATACGCACTTGTCCCTCCTCAATCGAAGTCCTGCCCTCTCGAACACTGAGAGGACCCCATCTAGCCTCTTTGCTAATTCTAATTTGCTCCCCGCTGTTATCAACACGTCGTCGAAGTATGGGAGGACGCCTGGAAGCCCCTTTAAAAGGCGTTCCACGAGGGACTGGAAGATTCTGGGGGCCGAATTCATGCCAAACTGAAGGCGCGTTACCTTAAACGCCCCCATGTGCGTTACGATCGTTTGCGCGGCAGCAGCAGCCGGGGTTACAGAGAGCTGCTGATACGCCTGGGCCAGATCTAGCTTGGCAAAACACCTCCCCCCATGTAACGTGGCCAGCAAGTGGCTGACCACAGGCACCGGGTATGCATTTGGCCGAATGGCCTTATTAATCGTACATTTATAGTCCACACAAATCCTGACCTCCCCATTTGACTTGAGGACTGTAACAATCGGCGTTTCCCACTCCGCCGAGTCAACTGGAACCAAAATCCCCTGCCCCACCAATTTGTCCAGTTCCGCCTCGATCTTGTCCTTGAGGGCGAAGGGCACTCTCCTTGGCTTGAGGCGGATGGGCCGGATTTCTGGGTCCAGCTCAAAGGACACCGGGGGCCCCTTGTATTTCCCGAGCCCCGTCTTGAAAACGTCCGGGTGTGCGTTGCACACGTCCCGCATTGGGTCAGTCTCAATGGCGTTAATGCCGGACAGTTCGATCCCCAGGGGAGCAAACCACTGCGTTCCCAAAAGGCAGCACCTCCCCCCTTTGAGGACTACTAGGGGCAGTTTCTCGGAGTAGTTCTTGAACTTCACCTTGAAGTTCCCCACCCCCAACACCGGGATCCCATTTCCCTGCACGTCCCGTAGATGAGATCTCATGGCCCGCAGTTTGGGCCGCTTTTCTGGGGGAATGCGCATAAACTCTTTTTGGGACAGGATGGAATAAGATGACCCCGAGTCTATCTCCATCCTCACTGGGACCCCCTGCAACAGTACCTCTATGAAGAACTGCCAGTGCTCCAGGCCCACACGGTTCACGCCTTCCTCGCTGTAGCTGGCTGAGACCTTCCTGGTGCCGGCCGCCTTTCGTTGGTGCGTCTGGGAATGGCTGGAACTGCCCTTGTCCTCGACTCGCCCGCGCCTGCATACTCAGGCGATGTGTCCTTTTCGGCCGCAGTTGTGACACTCGGCCTTTCGAAACGGGCACCTCGTGCGGTCGTGGGCTGCCCCACAACTGTCGCAGCGGTGGTCCTGCCGCTCACGGGTCTGCCGCTTCTCACCTCGCTTCTTGATTCTCTGGACGTCGTCGTCCTCGCTGGAGTAGGGGTCCGTTGCCATGGACGACTCCTCAGACGACGTTGGTGTGCCGGCGGGCGGCTTGGGGGCCCGTCAGGCCGTCTTCGCTGGTTTCCACCGGGCCGCCTGTACTGGTGACTTGGCCCTGTCGGACGTGGCCCCTTGGGACTTGAACAGTCTGACCCCGCTCCTGGCCTCCTCGGCTGCTTGGGCCTCCCGCAGTACCTCATTGAACGTGAGGCGGTGGTCGCGGGTCATCAGCCTCCTCTGAAGCTCCTCGTCCCTCAAACCACACAACATGCGGTCGCGGAGGGCCTGGTCCAGGTCGTCCCACTGGCAATGCACCGCTGCAAGCCGGAGGGCCGCCGCGTAGGCGGACACGGATTCGCCCGGTCGCTGGTCTCGCCTGTGGAACGCGACCCGGGCTGGGAAAATCGAGACGGGCGGCTGGAAATGCTCGCGCAGTCTCTCCAGGATACGGTCGATGGGCACCTCGTCCACCTTCCGGGGGGCCACCAGGGTCATCAGGATCCGCAGCGTGGCCGGCCCCACCTGAGCCAGGAAGTGAGAGCGCATTTTCGCGTCGTCGTCGACGCCTGCGGCTTCCATCGCATGCCGAAACTGGCACTCGTAGAGTTCCCATTGTTCGGGCTCGCTGACATCGAACTGGTACGGCTTGACCTTGGGATTCGCCATCGATCCCACCTTCGTCGCCAATTTAGTGTCTCGCACGGAAGACAAAGAAGGAGTCGCAGGAAGGACTAACACAGGTTTATTCATTGATGATCAGGATGAACATGTGGTAATGGCGGAGGTACCTCACATTATATACAGTAGCTCAATACATTTGAATCTTGTTGCACGGTGGCTCATTGGCTGCCACCGGCGTGACGTCGTCCCAGTCACGCCCACCATCTGCAGGTAGTGATAGTACGGGAAAGGTTCCCGCGGCTGTTGGTGATTTGGTGAACGTGAACCATGTGAGTAGAACGCTCGCAGCTGCCCCCTATGGACAGCTTACTCGCATTCCTTTACAGCTGGGCTACATTGTAATTGTGGTCAGGTTACATTCATACGTTTTGAGGCAACATCTCTTAAAGCAACATTGTACATACATAACAAGGAGAGACCCCAGCAGATGGAGTGAATGACTTCTTAGTTTTACCAGAATATGCATTCAGTCAGAGCAGGCTCTTTTGTGGAGATTGACAGTTGTCTTGTCCCACTGTGAATCTAAGGTCAGTGGGTTCACATTTTTTTCGACCCTAAAGATGCATCTCAAAACAGCTGGCTAAGCTGAAACCAAAAGCCTATTTCAACGGAGTCCTTAGGTTGGAGGACTTTATCCTTAAGACAAAGTACAGCTTGCCTGATTATTTAGATTGCATGGTGGTAAATGTACCAGATACTCCATGGGACACTGTTGCCTGGTACAATACTATACTATGTGTCATGTATGAAAAAAACTTCAGAAAGAAACTTTCCCTCACTGCCCCCTCAAATCCATGATGGTCTAGTTTTGCAATAATTCTTCTAATTTTTGTGCCCTATTTAAATACAAATAACAGTGATCCTTGTGGTAATCAGCCTTGAAGATTATCCTGAGAATATAATTCAGTGGCCTTCCACATCGCAGCGTGACATCTGCACCATTGATCCAGCTCTGTGAGTAACTTTCTGATCCTAAGCCCTTTTGGTACGTAAAGTCCTCCTCAACCCCAGGCCAGTATTGATGAAGCTGCTGCCCTCCATCAAGATGGATTCAAGTGGGATTTAATCCACTTGTGGACCATCTCCCTTCTCTATGGACTTCACCATCCAAGGCTGTTAGTCCTCAGGGTTTTCAGGTTAGTTAACCACCGCCTGATGATTGGCAGTATGGTTTACTCTATTGCCATAGCAGGATAACCTTGCCACCCTTAAAAGGTTAGTTTATTGTAAGACAAAATATAAGCCTACCTTGGGAGGATGAATATTTTTGTCCTATTTCCAATTCCAAATATCACTTTTACTCATTTCAAAATAATAGTGGAGTAAAAACCTACTATGAGCCTTTTCAGGAACAAAAACAATACTTAGTGGAAAGTAGTAATAGAGCTATAATTCCAAGAGGAAGGGCTTGGCCAACAATGATATAGTCATAATATAAAATGGGAAGTACATAAGGCAAAGTTACAAACTATAAGTATTAAGAATGTCACTAAAGCAAGCTTTTATTAATGTAGCTGCATGGAGGAATGACCTTTCAACAATTCAACAGAGAAAGCACAGGAAAAAGACTCCTTTATACAGGTATACATCACGCTTTGTACCTTTGGACAAGAGTATTTTCTTGAATGCTCTTCAAGAAGGGAATAAGAGGCATGCATAAGCAAATTTGGTAGCAAACTTTGGTACAAGTAAGACCACAACTATCTGAAACATTCTAATTCAGCGCCATGCACTCAGATTATTCTCTTATATACTTAGTTACACTTACAATGAAGCTGTATTTTCCCGTCAATTACTTCTTCAAGTGCCCAGATAATAATTGGTTTGAGGACGAAATCTTCGTTCCTTCTGGTTCAGTGAAATATGTGCTGCCATCATGTGCGCACAAATGCATGAGACTAAAAATTATAGAAAACATTAATTTGTGTATAGTAGTTAGTATTCTGTCTCCTGGAACTGTTCTGTGTATAATTGTGACCCTATATAAGTCTCTGAAAACTTATCATTTGTTTCCACCTGTAGTAAACACATCTTTGTGTCAAATGTGAAGAGGTGATTTTGTTTCACTTTGTTCTGAGTTGTCAGCATGAAAGCATATTGTGAGCATATCGATCTGTGTAACTGCTTAATAATTCAAACCTTCCATTCTTTAACTGTGAGCTTCTTCATTTGAGATAATAAGGAACAGGTTAATGACATCCATTTGTAATTGGTCATAAGAATAGTGATGTACATATATTAAAGAATATACACTTTAAATATTATGTTTGTAGTGTTCAGATCCATTTGTGAAATTATCCACAAAACCAAATAGACCCACACTCTAGAACTGGAAGCAATTAAACTTAATTCTCCATTACTGTGAAGAGATCATATACAGATTTCTGTAAGGGTTTCTTTAACCCCTGACTTTTACATTATTCATGTCACAGAACTTTCTACATAGACCTTGCCCATGTTGGGCAACAGTAGGGTTGATCACTATGAAGAATTTGCTAAAAGGGTTTTTCTAAACCAGGTTAGGAAATTCAGGACTTGCTCCCACTCACAGGTACCTGGAATTCTTAATCCAGTGTAGGAAATAAAACGTAAAAGGGAAGGGTGCCCAACTGCAAAAATGCAAATCATTATTTTCCCCCATAAAAAGAAACAATCCTGCATTCCCCCATTATGAAATATGATCATTGCTTTCCAAGAGCTATCCACATAATTAAACTGACATGGTGAATGACAGGATTGATCAAATCTACCTTCTGTGTGGGTTGTGATTGTGATAAATATGTTTGCTTCAGCACCTACTTGGCTTGCTCCTTAAGCCACTTCCTTAACTCAAAGTTACCAAAATATATTTGGTGGCAAGCTAGGGATGAAACAAGTATCAGTTCATTTTACCACGGTTTTGTTAGAAGAGGAAACAAGCAGCTAACATAGCTTGTAGATTCAGCCCCTGAAAATAGAAATTGTTAGCAGTTAGTTGTGAGAAAAGATCTCGCTAATCACAAGTTGATGTAAAAGCCTTTTTGATTGAAATGGAAATCTGGTTTCTCATCTATCCTGCAATAACTAGATCTAGATGTTTCATGATTGTACAAAGTGGACATCTAAGGTTTGTATGGGAACAACAGAACAATCAGGAGAAAGCTAATTGTGGAGACACTTCAACAACAAGGGCCTGAGAGAGGAAAAGTTGCTTGGAATCATACCTAAAAACATATAATTTTGAAAGAGAAATTGCCTGATAACCAAAAAAAGGTGGTCATATCTTTAAAAGACTCTTGCTGGGGAGAACATTGGCATGTATAAAGGCTCTCAGTCAGTGTGAAATGACAAAAGACATCTCATGAACTATTTGTAAGGTTATTAATATTCTGGCTTAGTTTGCTGTCTGATGAATTAGATTTCTGCATGCGGAGAGCAGCGTTCCTCTGGAAGGACATTTAATCTTGGATCTTCCCAGGATTCTAACATGTCACAGTTGCTGAAACACTGTTCTTGTTATTATGTGCTGTCAAGTCATCTTTGACTTATTGAGACCCCGTAAATGAGAGATCTCCAGAACATCTTGTCCTCAACAGCTCTCCTTCAACTGTGACTTCCCATAGGGCAGTAGTGGCTAACCTTGGCACTCCAGCTGTTCTCAGACTTCAATTTCCAGAAGCCCTGATTATCGGGTGTGCTGACTTGGGCTTCTGGTAACCGAAGTCCTGGAACAGCTGGAGTGCTAAGGTTAGTCACTACTGCCATAGAGAGTCAATCAATCTTGCTTTTGGGCTTTCCTTGTTTCCTGCTGCCTTCCACAGTTCACAGCAACATTATTGTATTTTCCAGAGAGTCTTTCCCTCTCATGATGTGCCTCAAGTAGGACAGTTTCACTTTTATCCTTTTTACCTCTGCTTTTATCGTTTTTACCTCCAGAAATAGTTCAGGCTTAACTTGCTTTTGTGAAAACAATGGCAGGACGGAGTTAAAGCACAAGAAGACAAAAATCCATCCAACAAAAAGTCCTTTACTGCAGGAAAATAGTGCCTCACTGGCTCAGAGAAAACGAAGCTCTCTGGTTTACAGATTTTAAAAAATCTTCCACTGGTTTTCTACAATGATACAATAAGTAATATTTTACACTGATATAAGACTAATAATATATACATATTTACAGCATGTTACACTCAAAAATTGTACAGCATGTTACAATCAATGGATATGCTTACCTCTGATATAGTTTTTTTTCTCAAGAAGTGTAAATATTCTTAATTTTATTCGCATCAGGCTTTTATGGTAGAGTCTTATTCGCCCTAGACGTTACTTAAAGTAGTCAAAATGACTGCTTATATTCTTACTCCACCATACCCAGGTGCAATCATGCTAGAGAACACTGAAAGTTCTTAAAGATACAATGAGGATATTACATATAAGATGTAACCTAAGCCAACAGTTAACAATATTATAAGAAACAGCCGAGATCCTGATCAGAGTTTAATCCAAATGGTGCTAATGAATTAAATAAATGAATGAAATGTGCTTCCCTCCGTAATAATTTGTTGTTAATGTCCATTTTATCATATAGGTTGGGAAGTATCTTTTCTAAGGCAATAAATTTAATATCGTCTTCATTATGATTGTTGTCGAGAAAATGCGACACAAGAGGTGCAGTGAGTAAGTGGCTCCGGATCCGAGAGCGATGCTCAAGGATCCGGACCTTCAGGGGGCGTCCAGTGCAACCGATGTAAAACTTAGCACATGGGCAGATGATAGCATACACCACATTCCGGGAGTTGCAATTAGTACACCTGGTAAGTAAATGTTCACGTTGTTCCCCAGGAATCCTCAAGGTTTTGGCTTCGATAGCGAAGCGACATGCTGCACAGCCCCCACATCGAAAGTGCCCTCGAATTATAGACGAGGGAGTAGCACACAGAGCGTCTGCACGAACCACCATATTGCCAGTGTTCTGCATCTTTTTGAAGCCTATGAAGGGCTTCTGGGAGCATCCTGGGATATCCTCAATGATGTGCCAATATTTTGAAATAATATTCTTGATTTTAATGCCAAAGGCGAATATTCAAAGGCACAATGAATAAAGTGAGATTGTTCCCTGCTTTTGGGAGTCAAAAAAGCTTCCCTAGGGGTGTTACAGACACGCTGAAATTGATTGTTAATGATATGGTTGGGATACCCTTTTTCTTCTAAGAAGTTTTTAATCGTGGCTGCTGATTTTATAAAGTCACCCTGCCTGGTGGAGTTCCGCTTGGCCCTGGCTAGAAGACTAAAAGGTATATTCCTTTTTAGGTGGCCCGGGTGGAAGGAACGGTAATCTAGATAGGCGTTCCTGTCTGTGGGTTTTCTAAAGAGGCGCATATACAAACTGTTGTTATGAATATACACAGAGATATCAAGAAAAGGTACCACCACAGCATCATAATGCCCGGAAAAGCTTAAGTTGCTATCTAATGTATTAATCCACTTAATAAAATTAGGGATAACATTTATGTCATCAAATACGAAAAACAAGTCGTCAATAAATATTTTATAAATCATCATATTGTGATGGAAGGGATTGATGTCACTATTGAACACACATGAGGTTTCAAATTTAATCATATACAGATTCGCCACGGCTGGCGCAAGTGCGCTCCCCATGGCGACTCCTTGCACCTGCAGGAAAAACTGGTCTTTATATCTGAAATAGTTATTTTCCAGGACGACATCTGCTAGGTCCAATAGAAAGTGAGTAGGAGGCATATCTAAGCTTCTAGAATTTAAAACCGCTTCTAGGATGGGTCTTACACTTTCTAAAGGGATAAGTGTATACAGAGATTTAACATCAAGTATGAGTGACCCAGCACCCACTGGGACATGGACATTCTCTAACTAGTTGATAAAATCCGACGAGTCTGTAACAAATGATGGTGTATCTTTAAGAACTTTCAGTGTTCTCTAGCATGATTGCACCTGGGTATGGTGGAGTAAGAATATAAGCAGTCATTTTGACTACTTTAAGTAACGTCAGCCAGTGAGGCACTATTTTCCTGCAGTAAAGGACTTTTTGTTGGATGGATTTTTAACTTGCTTTTGGACATATCTGTTTGTCTTTTTTGGCAGTCTGGGGTACTGTATCTGCAAAGCTCTCCTCCAGCACCACATTTCAGATGAATCAGTTTTCCTTCTGTCAGCTTTCTTTACAGTTCAGCTTCTGCATCCATACATGGTGATCAGGAAAACAAGAGTGGGGGTGATTTTGGTCTTGGGCTCCAGTGAAACTTCCTTACACTTAATGATATTTTCTAATTCCTTCTTCGCTTCTCTTCGAAGTCTCAGTCTTTTTCTGATTCTTGGCTGCAGTCACCATTTGGATTGATGATTGAACTTGCAGAAGGTTTTAATTTGGTCCAAAAATCATAAGTATGTATGAAAGTGAACGGGTTTCTTACATTTTTGAGAAATGATTTCTTCTTATGGCCTGACCAACTCAAACTCTCCTCTCTCACCACTTGGAGTACTACAGCTCACTCATTCTGGCAGAAGTATCATTAGGTACATAAAAGGACATATTTTGTTCTGGATCAGAAACATCCCAGCACTGTCTTTGCTACTGATTCTTAATTTTCCCTTTAAAAGCAAGATTGGGTGCATCTTTTTTTTATTTAGAAAAAGTCCAATTCTTTCATTTCAAGCTAAAAATAGGGTGACAGAGGGACCGTGGGATAAGCAGCTGGAGTGGAGCTAGTCAGTTGCCATAGTAACCAATGAGCCATTTAGCAGTACTTGCCTTGGTTGTATAGTTGCTAGGGTTATTTTCTTCTCTCAAGCTATGTGGGGAGAAGGGGGGAAGTGGGGGCTGTAGAGTACCATACATGTCCAGTTTCTTGCTGTACAGCTCTCTAACCAAGAACACCCCTTTCCTTGTGTCAAGGGCTCCTTGCTCTGTGGGACACATGCACAAGTGTCTGTTTATGTACACATACTATATATGTAGTCTTCCTTTTGTACTTCTTAAGTTTAAAAAGTTTCCTGTTTAATAGAGGAGGAAATGACATTCTTTTTAGGTGACAATGAAGGGAAACAGTAGCTTTTCAACTGAAAATACTTGCCAAGATTCCCAGTTACCTAAAATGCAGTTATTCAGTCCTGTTCAATGCTCCTCTTTATTATGTTCTCTACACATTAGGTAGGCCTACTGCAAAGGACGATTAGTACAGATCATTTGCTGAGGCTCATATCTCAAACCAGGAGTGTAATGCTGAGCCCTGGAACTCTATGGCTTAGGTGTCCCTCTTCTTTGCTTTTTGTTGGCTCTGCTCCTTTCAGAGGCAAGCCTGAAAGTTCTCAGTGCTACCAGCTCATCCTGAGCAGAAGTTAGAAGGAGCAGTTGGGTCTACATAGATGGCCTGGGCAGTTCTGGTCTTCTGTGACCATGATGAGTTGTCTTGTCATGTTTCTTTAAAGTCAGATGTTTCTCTGTGTCTCCAAGAGATTCTAACAGAAAACTGTTGATGGAAGGCATCTCTGTATAGTGAGGTTCTCCATATTCAAAACTGTTGTTCTCAACCATGAAGCAAACTGTGGGAGGAAGAAGAGGAGCAGAACAAAGAAGAGGAAGAGCAGTATCAAAATAAATATTAGCAAATCTCTGCTAATTTCCCCTTTATCTCAATAGTCATATAAACTGTGCTAAAAGGAAGAGCTGAAGTAGTGGTAAGTGGTGCTAAGATGAGGTGAACTTCCTTGACTGAAAGGCCTAGTAAGAACATTTTGTCCTAGAGCTGACCCTGTCCAGTGATCACCCTATTTCGTCTGATAATGCAAATACAGTGCTACCTTGGATAAAGTCTGATTTGGATAAAGTCCAATTTGGATAAAGTCGCGTTTTTCATGCATACGTGATGCATCGCATAAAGGCCAAAACCGCTAAGAATGGATGTTATCCGAGGTACAGTATTTAGTATAGGAACCTCAGATAAAGTCCATTTTTGGACATTATCCAATGCATTGCCCATTTGATTCAGATAAAGTCCAAAATCGGATAAAGTCCAAACTTGTGGAACGGAGTTTGGACTTTATCTGAGGTTCTATTGTACTGTGATTGCCTTATTCTAGCCATCAAAATTAATAAGACGATACCACAGTTCAAACAATGCTTTATCTAGCCATCTTCTTTTAGCTTAATATTTCCAAGAAGCAACATTCACACAGAGTTTTGCTGCACTCAAAGCACTGAAATAGTTTCTTTGTTCAATGAAAGAAAAACCAATTGGGAGCTCTGACAGAGCAGACATTAAGATACAGCGGACATGTCATTGCTGTTTTTATCAGGAATAGGATGCTATTTCTTTGAAATGGTCCATGGTCCAAATTACCCCCTTCCCACACATACTTGTCAGTCCATGGAGCAAATACTGTGTGTGGCATATTCTCAGCCCATGATCTCTAGAATCACCATAGTTTCAAAAAGTAGTGATGCTGCTGTAACATCTCAGTTTGTGTACCTCAGATGTATACAATACTCTGTATCCATGGAATGACCTACCTAGTTGCTGATGAGAGGAATCACATTGTAGCTGAAACTAAGGGGTAAAAAGTCCTCCTCACCCCTTCCCTATGCTTCTGTGTACATGCTAAGAGTTACTTCTACCACCACCTTACCTCAAGGCATATGTATGTGGTAATTCCCATTAATCTCTGTTTCAAAGGCTAGGAGATGGTTCTTCAAAGGCTGTGATAGCAAACCTTGGCACTCCAGGTGTTCTTGGAATTCAGTTCCCAGAAGCCCAAGTCTCTGTGAATCCACATGAATGGGTTTACTGGACAATGGACCAGTTTAAGGAAGTAGCATTCTATTCCTGCTAAAAACAGCAATGACATGTCTGCTGTATATTGGGTTTCTGGGAATTGAAGTCCAAGATCACCTGGAGTGCCAAGGTTTGCCATCACAGTTCTAAGGAAATGGTCCTGCCATCTAACTGGCTTCAGAAGGTGGAGCTGGGGATAGGGTGATAATAGAGTATATGGTTTCTAGACTTCCTTTTACTTTTTAATATATAAAAGTGTTCATGCTTCTGGATGTTTTGACTTTCTTTTCTCTAACTGACTCTTGAAGGAGGATGGAGGGAAGAGGACCCTTTTGCAAAAGTATTTTTAATGAAAACTTTTTTTCCTCCTTCAATTTTAGTGCATGAAATTCCTTTTGGTACCCACAGCCACATGAGCTGTGATTTGCCCATTTTTGGCAACAAAATGGAAAAAGGTCCCAGAAAAATATATGTGTGAACTGAATCTCAGATGGTGCATTCAACTTATATTTATTTCCCCTGCGCACTTGATCTGACAAGTTGAGGTGTGACCCTTAAATTGCTTCCCAAAACAGGTCCACTGAGAAGTCAGGTGGTAGGAAATAATTTCCTTGGATTATGTTTGGATAATAATAATTTTGTTTCAGAAATTATTCTGGGTTGAAAGGATTTTTGCTGGAGGAACTCCGCTCAACAGATGCCTGAATGAGGCTCCTTTAATGTCTCCAAGATCTTTTACCACCGAAGTAGTCCCTATTTATCTATTTGCAATTTCTTGCTTTTGAACTGCTAGGTTGGCAGGAGCTGGGACAGAGACGGGCACTCAAACTGTCATGCAGTACCCGGGTCTCAAACTGCCAGCTTGCCAGACTTCCAGCTAACAAGGCAAGCTTCTTAACCACTGAGCCACCACAGCCCCTATATGTCTGGATGATTACATGATAAATTCAAAATACAAGAAATAGGTAAAAAGTGTGCCAACAACAATGCAGATAAAGTGTGTATTTGCCTGCATCCCTGTGGAAACATATGGTTTCATGTTAAGGCTGCACGATTTTGTTAGAGGAACTCCACAGGTGTTCTGGTCCTGTGTTTGCTTTTAAATTCTAATGTATATTATCTCATGTAACCATGAGACCAATATGGAAATGAGATATATATAGATACACACAGATTCTCCTTTAAATCTGCCACTGAGACATTGATTCAGATAATTTGTTCTGTAAGAAATGCAGTGATCTGCCTGTTTACCTCACAATGGTGGCTTCTGGCTGGACTATGACATCAGTAAGCAACAGTCTCCAGCTGCTAACAATCTGAATATGACCTGCACGGAATCGGAATGACCTTCATTGCAAACCCTTTATTTCCCATCCCAAGTGGCCCTGATTCATTCTACCAGGCTACAAGTTATTAATCAGACTTATTAATACAGACTGCTTAAATCAAGTGAATCACTACAAAGCAAACAAAACATATCTCCAAAAATGCTTTATGCGCTTTTGTCAAAATATATCAAAAAGAGTTCTTAATGACATCAATTTAATTGTATGCTGGGAGATCAGAAGGGATAAGGCAAGAATCAAGTACAGTACTAACATAAAAATGAAGATATCTCTTCATTTTAAAATAATAATTATACAGAAGTATTAAACTGGTAAGTAAATAAAATAGGCATGGAGTTTATTTTTGTTTTGGTAAAAAAAATGACAATTTTTTTGGTCTTATATTAGAGTCTAAATGATGAATATTTCTATTTTTGAGAGATTAGTTTTTTGAATGGAGTCTTTACAAATTTGACATGAAAAATCTACACTTGTCAAATTCCAAGCCAATTTTTAGCTAGTTCTTTTTACAAACTATCCTAAACTTGTTTACTTAGAGGAATATGGTATCGATCATAGTGGATAATTTTGGTAAAGATTATTTCAACACCAGAATGCCTCTGAGTCAAAAGTTCTAGTTACTCTCTTGTATGTGGAATTGCACAGCCAGCTAGTCAAAGTACAGCAGCTAAAGGCAAGCTGAAGGTAATGAGTGAGGTATATTTCTGTAGGCTTAGTCAGCCCCACCTACTACAATAAATTTACAAATCACATCTGCAGAGAAAATGGGTTTAACACATCCTAAGGCAAAGCTTCATCAACTATCATGGTACTATTGATGCCATTGTGTGTGTCCTTGGGTTGCACAGAAGATGTTATTTTCCCTCAAAACTTCAGACTACAAGGACATTGCATCATGTTTGCCCAGACAATCTTTAGAAAAATTTAAATAAATATATTGGCAGGGCAAACATGAAACAATATCCTTGCAGTCTGAAGCTTTATCATGCACAGGGACAAATGCACGACAACATATATATGTGTTCAGTATGATCGTATTGTGCTAGTACTTTGCAATCTGTACAGTTGCCATGCCTGGGTAAAATACAATGTCCTGGTTTAAACTTTTAAAGCTTGAAACAGCTTGGTACCTGGTTATCTGAAGGCATGTCTCTGACAATATCTACTCTAAAGTGTTTGTCTGTTCTCTGAGCACCCTTACCAAATGAGAAGCATTGCACCCTCTGCTAGTGGTACCATTCTTTCAACATCAGTTGAACACATTTTATATTCTCCCATGAATTTCAAGAACTCTTTTAAAAAAACATTTAGACAACAGTACTCTTCTATTTTGCAGCAGGTTTTACTTTAGGTTTATATACCATGGTTTTCTTTTTTTTTTGCATGCAGGCTTTGACTTGATTTTATGTACTGTCTCGAGTTACTGACTGATCTTTTATTTTATATCTTCAAATGGTTTTTACTCCACCTAGAGAGCTTTTGTTATTGAATGATTTAAGAGTGCAATAAATGGATGCATAAATAACTAAATACTAGGATGATAGAGTCTAAATGTTCAATGGCTTTACTTCTTGATCTATTTTTCCCTTTCGTCTTTTATGCATGGCTTGAGTTGGAGACATTTATTATAAAGTCAGGTGTGAAACAGTTACTGTTGTCAAAAATGGATAGATGGTATTCCATGTCCAGGCAAATGCACAAACCAAAAAGGGGTTCTATAGGATCTCCATTACATGATTGGTGAGAGAGTGAAAATCTTTCGTCTACAATGGGTCTCTGATGTAAGACTGAATGGTGAGGCTGAACCTGGTGCTACTTGCTCTACTGGCCACACATTCTCTCTTGGTTTTTAGTTTTTGTTGCAATAGTATTTTCAAACAATGTACAACAGACACAGTATTCCAGATCAGGAGAGATATATACTTAAAGGATCAAGACCCTTAGGAACAGAGGAGGGATATGTATGATTCCTCATCCCTTCTAGCATGTGCAGATCTTAGGGAAGGAAATAAGCTTCAGGATGGGGACGAATGATTTTTGTATCACCAGCTTGTGGCTATGATGAGGAAGGGGAAAAAATGAACACATTGTATGTCAACAACAGATGGATGTTCTGCAGTGATGGTACAGGAAAACTGATGATTTCTCTGTATAAACCACCCGTCTAACATGAAGGACAAAGTTTGTTTAATTTACTCCTTCCCATTTTCCACCAGTAGCAGCTGGATTCTCTTAACTCTTTAATGAATATATTCTATTCTCCCAAATTTTTACTGGCCTGATGGCTATTCTTATGAACAATCGTGTTCCCCCTTAGCAGAATAGGAAGCTGCTAGACTTGTCCCTGGGTGACTTTCCTGCTTTTTATGCAACTGCTTTGAGTTTGATGCCAGTTCAGATTTGGTGCTAACCTGATATTCTGAAAAGAGCCTGTTCCTCCGTGCTGTCTAGAGGCGATGGTCAAGAATAATCCTTGGGATAAAGAAGTGTGTTAGAAGTGCATCCCAAAAGACAAATACTTAGAGAAGAAATCACTGCTGCTAAATCAGTCTCATGGCCTCAGGAAATTACTGCTTGCTGAATTTAAACAACAACAAAAAGATCCCTTCTGGGTCGGACAAAGGAACCCCTTGGTCCAGGATAATTTTAGCAGCAAGTAGTATGCTTTTTTAAATATGGCCAATGATGACACATTTGACCTGAAGAAATCTCAGGTATACGCTGTTTGGATGATAATTAATTTGTAAAGCAACCTCCCTTGCCTTTATTATGTCCCTCAGATTTCCTTCTGTACAAAACAAAAACAAAGAACTAATGCTGACATAGTTAGAAAATGCTGGGAAGGATTACTGTAAATTGCTGTAATTATTTTTTTATCTATCCAGCATCTCCCACATTGAAGACAAGTGCAAAGAAGTAATTTAGTTTTTCTTCATTCCGTATTCTTCAATAATTCTTTCATGTTTCTGTTGTTTAATGACTCAAATTGTTTCCTGGCTAGTTTCTTACAACTTATGTATTTAGGGAAGTTGTTATTTTTTATTTTATTTTGTCATACATTCCTCAAATCTGTTTTTAAAGCCTGATTTTCTTGTTGGGTTACAGTTTTGCCATGGTTTGAGCCCTTAGCCTTGCCTTCAGCAGGGCAAGATTTCCACTTTTTAAAGGAAGCCTTCTGTTGGGATCCGATTCATTTAGAGATAAGATCAGTCTCCTTAAAGGCAGTTTACAGCTTCAGTTAAACAGAGGAAAGTTAAGAGTTAGGAAATCTAGCGAAGGCCAGCTTCATTAGGCTTTTTGTAGGGAGGAACAGAGATAGAGAAATAAAGAGGAAACAGACACACGACTGCTCTCTTAGCTGAACAAAGGCATAATAATCGCTTCTCTTTATTCAAGCAGAGTATAGCAGAAACGAAACTTAAGCTACATAATCAATCAGAAAGTCAGAACCCAAATAAGGAGAGATAAGGAGAATAGCAAGCAAAGAGGCTTTTGTTTACAAAATGTGTCAGAGGCAGCCTGACAGAATCCAGATGCATTCCCACATGTCCTCCTTTTTCATTTAAATTTGAGAGAGAGAGAGAGACGGCTAATCATACCCCTGCATGTCATAATATACATCATCACTGTCCTCCTGGACATCGTACCCCTCCTGACTCCTGGTACTTTGTTCCGGAGGGTGATACCTCATTGAGTACAATTGCCGTCGTGCAAAACCCGATGTCTCCCTTCTACGCAGTGGACATGTGTTACACATGGAAATAAGATTAGGAATACAATAAATGAAAAAACACAACGATATAAGGCAGATAATAATAATGAACCCATAAAAGAAAACTTGTCTAAGGACAGACAAATCAGGCAACCAAGAAGTCACCCAATCAAAGAGATTAACATCAGTGCGTACATTGTTAATAATGCACTCCTGTAAATTCTGAAGTTCTTTCTCAATAGTATTATTCAGATCCTGGAATTTTACCCGACATCCCTGGTTCCCGACCAGTTTACAAAATCCTACGGATTTTGCTAACAGGTAATCTATGGATAGTCTGTAAGGTAAAATAACCCAATGCTGCACATTGATATTGTCCTGGATGGAAATTCGTGGCAACTCCATTAAAAAAGAACCACATGTTAGGATCCTTGATTTGCCATCCATTGCAAATTGAACCACTATCTATAGCAGAATAATCAGGAGTAAACATAGGAAATACATCATATATATCTTCAATAGTAGTGTTAAACAAGGTATAATTAAGCTTATAAGAACTGTTATAACTACCCCATAACCAAAAATAATCATTACAACCCGTATAATTGCCTACATTCTGCAAAACCCTTTTTGCTTGAGTCCAGTACTTCCATTTACTATTCCAGACTCCAGAACTATGACAGCAGAAACAAAGTCCTTTAGTGTATTTCTTGAATGTCATGCTTCGCCAGCGGGTGTTGTTAAATTGTTCTGGAGGATTGGAGAAGAGTGTAGATCTATCAAGATGTTGCAAATGTCCAATAACCAACTCTGGCGTGTTGAACAATGCCGGAAGAAAGGCCATTTGAGACACTGCCAGTGGATGCTCATAGTATAACGTTACATTCTTACCATGAACTTCAAACATATAGTTAGCATGACGAATCCAAAAGTTGGGGTTGCCCCCATGAGGTATTGTTCTTACAGCTGGAAGCACAGTAAGAAAGAAAAGAACAAATGTCAGCACATTTAGTTTACTGGTGAACCACCATCCTGGAGCTGAGTAACCTTCTTCTCTCTCCATGGGCGGATTGCTCCAGCAGGAATCCTTCCACTCAGGATCCCCTTGTTGCCAATAAACGACCAATGGCTTAGGAAGACACTCCCCTAAGAAACAGGAGCATGCCCTGTTATTACTAGTACCATGTAACTAAACATGAAACATGAGTGACATATAACACAAATGCAATATCACAAACCCATTTACATGTGTAGGGTACTCTTCCATGTACTTCTGAAGGTACCTTGAGATATGCAGTTTCATAAGACAATACATAACATAAGCAAAGACAGGTCTTTCTCCTGCAAGAGAATAAGCAAACACTTAAGCATAAACAAGACATGAACATTTCTTTTCTTCCTTACATGAAGGAGGTCTGGTTGCATTTTAGAAGGCATTTCTCACTTCCCCAATTACATGAGTAAGGCATTAAATTTCTTCTTCTCCCACTGGTGTAAGTGAAAGAAGCATTCAATAACTTATAATCACCATAGCATGGTAACTCAAATACAGTACAAATCTCATTAGCATGAGCAGGTAGACAATTTCTTAAAAAGGCTGTCAGGTTTTATAATGCAAACAAAGCCAATTCTTCTTTACAGTCCACACAAACTTTTTTTCTTTTTAGTCCAATTAAAATGTCCAAATTAAAAGTCCAAATCTTGATTGAAGCTCTCTGAAACACTATCTTCTCTCCAGCACAGTTCTTGGCATGGCAAGTTGAAATTAAGCCATAAATTAAGTCTCACTGACTTCACAAGACAATCCCACACAACCCCCCTTTTTTCAGCTTTTCAGGCAAACACACATTCCTTCATGCTCCAGCCACACCCATCTGCATTAAGGCAGGCCGAGGAGGTGTGAAGGCACAAAGACTTCTCCAGAAGTTGCAAGTAATTTTCACACAGAAGAAAATCACAGGGAAGTCCAAGTTGCTTTCCCTGCAATCCTGATGCTTGAAACTTGGGACAGCTCACTCTGGATCTCTTTGTTTGAGGGTTGGGCAGTTCAAAATCAGCCAAAAACTCCTTGTATTTTTGCAACAGCCTGCTGTCCATCGAGGAAAGATTCACCCCCCTCTTCCTCTGTATTTCTTTCATTTCCAGCATCTGATTCTCAACCTTATGACAAACTGCATCTGTTAGTTTGTACTTGCACCCCTTTTTTGTCTTGGGTTTTGTGCGTTCCTCCTTTGGGCCATCCTTCCATTTCTGCAGGATCTTCCTGCCCAAACGTGAGGTATCAAGTTTACTACTCAGCTTCTCCTGCTTTTGTGATGAGGGTTGATTCACGGGGGGGGGGGGGGCGGGGCTGAGATCCCCTAAGCTGCTCTTTGAAACACACTCCTTGCTTCCTGCCACTCTGCATGCATTAACAGCTTCAATCTGTGATGAGGTCCCCACCATTTGTTCCCCATCAGCCGGCACTAGTTGTTTTTTAGACTCGGCAGGCAGTATTGCAGCAGTCTCATTTGCCAGCGCCTCTCTGTTCACTAGATATATCTCAGGAGATTCCACATCCAGCACAGCTGCAGGTAAAGCAGCAGAAAAATGTGTCTTTGTAGGGCTAAAAGTGCTTGATTGCTGCAAGGCAGGATATAATGTCCCATCTCCATTTCCACCCACATCAGGGGGCTTATGCTGTTGTTGCTCATATGATGGAGGGGCAGTTGCCATAGCCCCCCCTTTATCTGGAGGCAAAAGCTGTGTGAGGGGGCCATCAAGCCTCTGAGAGAATAACATTTTCTTTGGAGTGAGTCTCTGAAGGCAGTCTCTAACTTCCTCCCATGTAAATAATACTGATACAGAAATTCCATTATGCTTCTGCAATGCATTTCCTATTTGATTCCACTGTTGTAAGTCCAGACATTCATCAAATTTAACCCAAGGACTGATTTTTTCTATAGCTTTAACCAGCTGCTGTATCTTCTTCTCATCAGCCTTTCGCCCATTGTTAATCAAAAGATCTGAGATATCTTTACAAAGTTCATGCATTTGCGACGCAAGCACACATCCCATTTTCACTCACCTAGTTGTAATTCTCAAGCGCTCGATTTATGACCTTCCCGGTCGGGTGAATGAGACCTTGTCCCGGTCGATTATGAGGTGCTAATTGCTGAAGCAGAGTTCTTCAAAGCATTCCTTTGAATTTCATTCAATTTGCCTCACCTGGAGCACCACTTGTTGGGATCCGATTCATTTAGAGATAAGATCAGTCTCCTTAAAGGCAGTTTACAGCTTCAGTTAAACAGAGGAAAGTTAAGAGTTAGGAAATCTAGTGAAGGCCAGCTTCATTAGGCTTTTTGTAGGGAGGAACAGAGATAGAGAAATAAAGAGGAAACAGACACACGACTGCTCTCTTAGCTGAACAAAGGCATAATAATCGCTTCTCTTTATTCAAGCAGAGTATAGCAGAAACGAAACTTAAGCTACATAATCAATCAGAAAGTCAGAACCCAAATAAGGAGAGATAAGGAGAATAGCAAGCAAAGAGGCTTTTGTTTACAAAATGTGTCAGAGGCAGCCTGACAGAATCCAGATGCATTCCCACAGCCTTCTGGATTTCTTGAGCTTCCTTGAGTGTCTTCCTCTCGGGCTTTTTTATACCTCTACTAGTGATTGTATCAAAATCAATGGCAACTGCAGCATAGCTGATTGGGAGGCGGAAAGCCAGCAGTTTGATTCCCGAGTACTGGAATGAGCTCCCGTCTTTGTCCCAGCTCCTGCCAACCTAGCTGTTCGAAAGCAAGAAATTGCAGGTAGATAAATAGGGACCACTTTGGTGGGAAGGTAACAGCGCACCGCGTGCTCCGGTGTCTAGTCATGCCTGCTACATGACCATGGAAACGTCTGCAGAAGCAGACAGCACTGGCTCTTCTGATTTGAAACAGAGATGAGCACTGAACCTTAGAGTCGGATATGACTGGCTTTCGAGCAAGGGAAACCTTTACCTTTACTAGTGATTAAGACACTGAGCTTGAAGACTGGAAGGTTGGATTTCAATATCCGAGTGCTGCACAACGGGTCTTGGGGTCATGAAAGGAGCCTCATTCGGGTATCCCCTGAGCGGAGTATCTCCAGCAAAAATCCTTTCAACCCAGAGTAATTTCTATCACAAAATTTATTTATTTAGTGGCAGCTGAGATGCTTTGTTGGGGGGGGGGAGGGCAGACAGTGGCACAACTAACTGCCTTTCTATCCAGTTTTTTTACTAAAAAAGATACTTAGCATTACTTTTTTAAAAAGCACTAAAACCATTAAGACTATTACAAAAGACAAATTAAAGCTAAAACTGTTAAACCCAATAATCAGCACAACTCTAAACACATCAAAGAAATATGCAGAATGTTAAGCAAAGTGTCTTTAAGAGTCCAAAACAGCTCCTCTAGTCTTAGCAGAATACAGAAGGCTTTAGTAGCTTTAGACTTTATATTCCTGCTGAGACAACAGCCTCCTGTTAAGAAACAATGTGCTTGTGGGGCTTGCTTGGATCTATCCAAGACCAGTTTTCATCAGTCTCCTGTCTAACAAAGTAAAGTAGATTTTTGTTTCCTAAACTGCAAGACTCGAGTAAAGGCCATTTAACAGTGTTTTGGGCTGGAGCCCATAGCAAGGTTATACGAATCCATGAAGATCCATGTGTTTGCTCTATTTCATCACTATGCAGCAAAGGATGTCTGTGGTTTAGTGTGTGTGCATGTTTCTTATTGATTGTAAGCTGCCCAGAGTGGTATATGATCAGATGGGTGGGAAATGTTATTATTGATTGAATGAATGAATGAACAAACTTCTGCCTTAACTTGGACTATTGAGCCTTGACAAGCATACCTTGGCCTGATGTGACCTTGCATGCTGTGACCTGACTTTCATTACTGACCAGACTGTCACTCCCTTGACATGACTCCATCAGACATTAGTGATGTCTCTTTGGGCTTTGCATAATTGGAAAAATACAAGTACCAAAGGAAACCTTGGAAAGTATTTTGGACATCAAATGAGAAGAGAGGATTCACTTGAGAAGGCCTTGATGCTGGGGAAGGTGGAGGGCAAAAGAAGAAGGGGGACGGCCAAAGATGAGATGGCTAGATGGTACTGTAGACACAATGGGCATGGGGCTGTGCGGACTAAGGAGGATGGTGGAGGACAGGGGTGCCTGGAGAGCACTGGTCCATGGGGTCGCAAAGAGTCGGAGTCGACTGTGTGACTGGACAACAACAACAATAGTTAATGGAAGATCCACTTGATTTTGCAGGAACAGGTTGTTTCAGTCAAAAAGGCAGCAATCTGAGCATGTCTTTGCTGGAGCAAACCAGCCCACCTCCAGGACAGTCCTACCTGTACCTTTATGGCCTCTGTCAAGGACTTTTACTTTCTTGGTGCAGGCAGGATCAGTCTGTTTTGATTTATTTTCAACATGTGCAATAGTCAGAAATGAACCAAAAAAATGAGCCTTCCTGTTTGAACTGCCAGTATCATGAAATGGCTGAAAAAGAGAGCCATTTCAGCAAATTTTCAAATTAAACACTTGGTTGATTCTATGAAGAGGTCAAGGAAGTGAAAAACAACAACACAGTTCAATGTTTTAGGGCAGTGCATATGTGCTGCATCGCTTTTTAAAAAAGCCAAATGGAAAGCTTTCTCCTAGAAGCAAGAAGAGACAGGAGGGGTCACTGAGGGGGAATTTTGTTTGTTTTTCTTGACTGGCTCTTAGCCACTCCTTTAAGAGAAAAACAAACCAACACCAATATCCCCTCTTGTCTCTTCACATTCCTAGGAGGAATTTTCCATTTGGCTTTTTTTTTAAAAGTAATGCAGTGCATATGCTCTCCCCAGTACACCCCTCCTCAGCCCACTTCCTCAGCCCCTCCATGAAGCTGAGGAAGTGTTAATTTGCCAAAATTCTGAAGTGGCTCTTTTTGTAAGCCACTTTGTAATATTGCTTGAGACCCATATGCCATTTGGATGTGAGGATCACATCAAATGGCACATTGGAGTTCTTAGCAACCCTATTTAACCTGATCCAGCCTGCTCTAAAATGGGGATATAGACAAGTACTGAGTAGCTGCGTTGTTTGGCGATTGCATTTTTAATAGTAACAGCTGTTTCTTTACAAAACCATATTATTTCATGAATTTTAATTTTGCAATTAATTCACAGTTTTTCGATATGTTGTGGATAGCTGTATATTTCACTACTATGTTACACTAATCAATCTTTCAAGTGCATAAAGAAAGGAATGTATTGTTTTAAGAAACTGTTCTCAAATATTTTGCCTTTGGATTTCTTTGGATTGGGATTGCTGTGAATAAGCAGTATCTGTAATAAAATGTTATAGTAATGAGAGTCCCTCTTCAGTAATGCCTTCTTTTTAAATGTTTCATTCCAATCGTTCCACACCTATGGCTTTCCATCCCATTCTCATTTTCAACAGCCAGTCACCATTTTATGCATAATGAACATATTCAGTTCGTAGTAGGGATCTTCTGTTGGAGTGTCTCTTAACTCCTGTTTTTCCCAAAAAAAAAATTTTTTACACTTCTATAAACCTTTGGGTTTCCCCAAACCTATGGATACTTCCCTCTCATGCAGAACTGACAGTGTTTTAGCTACAGAAATGGATCATATCACCTCCTTCCAAGGTCTCTGTGTCTCTTGACATTTTGGCACAACACCCATGAATCAGATCTGTCAAATGCCTCCCTTCCTCTGCCTTCAGTGGTGTCCTAGTTTCTGCTACCTGAAGCATTAATTAGGCCTTCAGGTAAGGCTGCCTCTCAATTGAGTGGAATTGTCTGGGATTTTCCCCAGATTGTTCTCAGAGGAGGTGCCAAAAGGTCAAAAGTTACCAGTGTAATGGACCCTGGGAGTCAATCCTCTGAATTCAGCTAGAGAAGGACCTTTCACTCCACCTTTTAATCCCACCACCTTTCTCCTGAAGTCTGCCTAAAACTCTTGCTGTTTCAAGGTGCATGGAAACTTAGGGCTGGGGAAATCTCCTCTAGGTCTCTTGTAGCCAGAGACAAAATCCTTTCCTGGTTGGTATTTCACAACAGATCAGTTAGTCCAGGTAGCATTGAGTCCAAGTTAGCAAATGTAATGTAGCATCAGGCCCTTTGGTCAAGGTACCTTCTTTAGTCTTGTTACTCTGCAAATTACACCTTGGTAAAATATTTTGAATATTTAAAAATATTTGATGACAACAATGATGAAATCTCGTGCCTCATCAATGCCAAATGGGAAGCTTACTGTATATACTCGAATATAAGTCTAGTTTTTTAACCTCCAAAATGAGGTCCAAAAAAGGGGACTCAACATACTTGGGTCAGTGGCCCCGAGGGTCCCAAAACTGCAGTGGTGCAAAATAAAAACATACAGTAAAAAAAGCACTAACACTATTATAAAAACTCAAAAACATACCCACACAAATGTCTAAATTAATTAATTTTACCATATTTTCATGGATTTTAATTACTGAAACTCACTAGCAGCTGCTGTATTTTTCACTCCTGACATACTCGGGTCAATCTATTTCCCTAGTTTTAGATGTCTAAATTAGGTACCTCGATTTATATTCGGGATGACCTATAGTTGAGTATATACAGTATCTACCTCTTCTTCAAGATCCATCCTGCAACATGAAAAAAGCTCATTTCCAAGAATTAAAGTCGAAATGCCAGGCACAAATGAAAGAAATGAAGAACATTTGGTGGCAAGAAAAAGCTCAGGAACGCCAAAGGCTGTCTGATGCTCGTGACCTAAGGAACTTTTATGATGGCATAAAAGAACTATATGGACCATCTCACTTTTCATCAGGCACTCTGAAAGCAGATGGCAATGCTACAATCCTTACAGATGGCCAGAAAATCCTGGAGCGCCAAAAGGAACACTTTTGTACATTTTTAAAACAAAATTCTACTGCTGTTGAGGATTTTCTTTGAGAAGTGCCACAACATCTCCACCAGCCATGGATGGCAATTCCACCAATGTACCTGGAATTCTCTGAGGTTCTGAATAAGCTGAAACCCAGAAAGACTCCCAGCCCAGATAACATCTCTCTGGAGTTAATCCAGAAGGGAGGGGTGCCTCCAAAGACAGGTCTCTTCACACTCATTCTCTTGATTTGGGAAACTGGTAATGTGCCTGATAACCTTAAAATGCCATCATTATCACCATCTTTAAGAAAGGTGATCATAGTATTTGTGGTAACTATCGTGGCATATCATTGCCATCCATTGCTGGAAAGATTTTTAGCTATGTGGGTTGGGCAGAGACACTCTTTGGTTTCCCCGAACGTGTTGTAGATCTGGCCCAGGCACTTCATGATGGCATGTCTGGGAGGGTTCTCCATCAAAACAGCATATCAGATGCCTTCCCAGTCACCCAGGATTGAAGCAGGGTTGTGTGCTAGCTCCAACCCTTTTTGCTCTTTACTTGTCTGCCATGCAGTATGAAACCTCTACTGTAATAACAACACAGGCATAGAGATTAAATACCGCTTTGATGGAGGACTCTTTAATTTGGCTAGACTATGCTCCTGAAGACTAACTAGTATTAACAGGATAACAGAAATACAATATGCCGATGATACTGCATCGTCTGCTCTCACACCTGAGGAGCTGCAAGAGTTAGTCAACTGTTTCAAGAATGCATGTGATCATTTTGGCCTCACCATAAATCATACCTGTCAAGTTTCGGGAAGTTTCTGTCAAATAAGAGAAATTTCCCGGTCAAAACAGGACACTAGCCAGCTATGCTTATCCTGTGCTGGCCTCCAGTCTAACTCCAGTCTAATTGCAGTCTAACTAATACGGAATGACGGCGGGAAAGAGTGTAAAATATGGGGGGTTGATAGAAATTTCCTGAAACTTGACAGGTATGCCATAAATGCTCAGAAAACCAATGTGCTTGCCCCAAGGACAGCCCTTCCAGAGTTCAGTATTGCCATCTCAGATTCAACACTGAAACAGGTAGACCATTTTTCTTACCTTGGTAGCATCCTGTCTAAAAACTGCACCTATGATCAGGATGTGGTGAAGAGAATCGGTGCTGCCCATTCTGTTTTTGGCTTTCTATCACACCGGGTCTTCATGAACAAAAGATTTAACATTTCATACAAAGCTCATGGTATACCAAGCTGTTGTTATCTCAACGTTATTGTATGGCTGTGAAACATGGACCCTCTATCGCCAAGACATCAAAAAGCTTGAGTGCTTTCACCAACAGAAGCTAAGGTCCATCTTGAACATCAAGTGGGATGACTACGTCACTGACACCACAGTTCTCAGGAAGGCACATGTATATAACATTGAAGCTTCCATCATAGGCCATCATCTTAGATGGATAGGGGATGTCCGCTGTATGGAAGGTTCCAGTTTTCCTTGTCAAATTCTTTATGGGGAACTTAGCTCTCGTACAAGAGCTCATGGAGATCCTTTGAACCATTATACGGACCAGCTGAAACAAACCATGAAGGTATCAGGTATAAACCCACAAACCTGGGAGGCAGTGGCCGAAGATCGCCAACTTCGGTACAAAACCATCTCTGTTGCTACCAATCACTTTGAAGGAGAACGCCACAGACATTAAGAGGCTAAGCGACAAGCACAGAAGCTTCATCAAGCTCAACTATGCCCTCCACCTTCAGTATAAGGTGTGGTCGCATATTTCATGCCATGATTGGTTTATTGAGTCACCAGAGACACATCCATCAACTGTGAAAATGACTTCCAGGAAAAATGTATACTCAGATACAAGTAGCCACCACTGCTGCTGCCACCACCACCAACCTAAAAAAAATTCTTTGCTTTTCTCTGTTGTGTCAATCCGGATACTGCCCACAGCCATGGTTTTGATTGACACTACAGAGAAAAGTAAAGTTTTTAAAAAATTAATATAAGCACCTCAGCACATAAGCAGTAATTAGGTGGACACACAAACAAAAATTACTTCCTCTGCCTGTCCACAGGCCAGCAGGGTATCTGTTTAATTGACAGAGGAAGGAGCTGAAGGATTATTTGGGGTTGATATACCATTTGGATACAAGGATAGTGGCAAATGGTATATTGCTCCTTGCAGTTCAATCTATATAAATAAAATGAAAAGGTATGCCCATGTGTCCCGAATGCGTCTCCATGCCTTGATAGAGCCCCCTGAAAACTTGCACACACCTATCTTTGGTGTCACAGATTGCATAGCTGGAGTCTGGGGGCTGTGGGTGGGGCGTGAGCCCCACAAAAAGCAAAAGAAAAACTACAGGCCCCAGTGTGCCCTACGCCACACACCAGCCAATCAGGGAGTCCTGAACGAGGCCAGAAGAGGTGTGGCCACGCCCATGCACCAAGAACACAAACAGCCACTGCCCAGTCACTGGGAGTGAAAATGCGCTGCTTCAGCGGGCCTGCGTGTGTGTGTGTGCGCGTGCGCATGTGTGATTGTGTGTTGGAGGGAAGTAAACAGTGTGATTGTGGTGTGTATGTGTGTGTGCATGCGAGAGAAAGATAGAAAGAGTATAGTTGGGGTGGAAAAAAAGGGCACAGGGCCCCCTGAAGGGCCCCCTGAAGTGTGTGAGTGAGGGGGTGGGGTTGGAGGGATGGGAACACAAGGAGAGGTGGGAGGGAAAGAGCGATGTGGTGTGTGTGTGTTTGTGTGTGTCTCCAGAGCAAGCAGAAAGGGGATGGGGGGAGGATGAGGTGTGTGTGTGTGTGTGTGTGTGTGTGTGTATGTATGTATGTGTGTGCATGGGGTTGGAAGCAAAGAGGGCAGGGGGGAATGTGTGTGTGGGGAGGCCAGTCAGACAGCCCCACCCCCCATCCCCCCCAGCAAAGCCGGGCAACTCTGCTCGTTTACTCTATTTATACTGCACCAAAATAGCCAATCTGCACCATCCCTGAATTAATTTATAGGGCTGTAAAAGTGCAGAAGATTGCAATGTTGTGGTTGTCTCCCTATCTTATTCCTTTTTGTTTCCTTCTGAGATTTTTCTTTATTTCTTGATGTTAATGGGCATCCAGTGAAGCCTTTCAAACAAATTCAGAAATGGAGCTTGCACTTTTTCAACAGTTTCTTATCCCTTTCCACCTTTCTCTCCCACCACAATCTTTGCCATCTGACAGCTTGCTACCAAGTGGGTAGACCAGGGGTCCCCAAACGTTTCGAGCTATGGGCCAGTCACGTGGTTCAGGGAGCATTTTACTTCCACTTCCAGGAGCGACGGGAGCTTCACGGGCCAGATGAATTGGTGTCAGGAGCTGGATCCGGCCCCCAGGCCATAGTTTGGGCACACCGGTATAGACAATGGTCTGGGAAAGGGAGAATAAAGCCAGCCCCTGGGATTATTTTATGATTTTTGCTGTGATGACATTTTACATTTTCTGTGTTTGAGATGATTGTGAATAAACCCAAAATGCATCAGACCAAATGGGTTGAATTCTGCGCTTCACTTAACTTTCCTGGCATCCATTCCGCTGCATTTACAAAGAGACCAAAAGAAGTTGCATGAGGTGTGACATAGCATTTTGGCACAGTGACTAAAGGACCCCAGACTATTTTAGCTGAAAGCACAGCTGCCTAAGTAGCACAGCAGGCATTAAAAGCTAACACCCACTGTTAACCCACAGTTGCCAGGAGACTTTTACATGAGAAGCTATGCAAGAAGATTCTAGTATACAACGGGTAAAGAATAACATTACCTTTTGGCTAAAATAAACCATATGAACCATTTATATGAGCTTGATATTCAGGAGGTGCCAGGCTCCAGTGATGTGATTCTGATGGACTCCATCGCTTCTGCCAGTAGAAACAGAACTTTCTTTTCTCGCTGCACCCTTTCATGGAACCAGAATCCTCTATCAACTTTTTGCAACATCTGTTTAGGGGTCTGCAGGTCTCCTTCCTGATTCTGCTGGTAAAAACGACCAAATCCAGGAGAAATTTGTATCTGAAGTGGTGTCTTGAAGAGGAGAAGGGCAGCCAACTGTTTTGCTCTTTTGGGCCAAGCTGTTACAGAGAGCATGTTGTTAGAAGCTGAAAATGTTTAATGTTTCAGAGATGTGATTGTGTAACTATTTGTAGCTAAACAATCATACTTGTAAACAAAATTCCTGATATCTGACTACAAAACAAACTAATTTTCAAACTGGAGGAAGTGTGAAAAGTTTGTGTTGTGGCAATAAAATATTTTCAGCATTTGGGATTCCCTCTTCTATATGGTACAGTACTAGCATTTTTTGCCCAGCCCTGCCGGGCAGGTATAACTTGTGTGTTAGTGGTTGGGGTGGTTTTTGGGAGGTACACACACACACAACACAACCACACAATACACAACCACACTCAACACAACCACACACAATACACACACAACTACACACAACCACACACACAATACACACAACCACACACAACACAACCACACACACAACACAACCACACACACACACGCTGAAGCTGCACACACACACGCTGAAGCTGCGTGGGGAGAGGAGGGGCTCCCCTTCCTCCCCACTGAAGCCTCGGTGAGGCCACACACACACACACACACACACACACACACACACACACACACACACACACACACACACACACCACAACCACACACACACAGTACACACACACACACACACACCACAACACAACCACACACACAACACAACCACACACACACATGCGCCCGCCAGACCGGCGAAGGCCTCCACCATGGCGGGCAGGCGGGCACGTCAGTTGCCGGCTGGGTCACCTGCTTTTGGTGTCCCCTGCCCGACCGGCAAAGTCCTCGGCGCTGGCAGAGACGGAGGATAGGCTACGCCATGGAGGCACGGAAGATGAGAGGCCCAGCTCAGCAGGCCGCGTCGGGGAGGCACAGAAAAGGCCCAGCCTGCAACAGGTAAGTGGGGCGGGGGCAGGGACTGAGGGGGGATGGATGGGGGGGTTTCATGTTCCCCCTTTCTCCTTCCAGACCAGGGCAGGTGGTGTGGTCCCTGGGCCTGTCCCCCCCTCAGTCCATGTTCCCCGTCCCACTTACCTGTTGCCGGCTTGGCCGTTTGCTCTCTGCACCTCCCTGGTGCGTCCTTCTTAGCTGGCATCGAGGCCTTCACTGGTCAGGCGGAGAGCACCAAAAGTAGGCTGCCCAGCCGGCAACCATTGTGCCTGCTCGCCAGCCTGCCTTGGTGAGCTGGGGATGGCTTCTGGAGGGAAGTCAAGTGGTGTGCACATTGGCTGGCCTTTCTTAATGTGCGTGTCACTTGCCCCGCCTCCTCTGTGCTCGCGTCCTTCAGCCTGATTGGCTGAGGGGTGGTGCGGCGCAGAGGACGCTGGGACGTGTAGTTTTTTATTGTTCGTGTTTGTGGGGCATTTGCCCCACTCTCTGTTTCAGGACCCTTGCGGCTTTGTGAGTTCGGTTTTAAGGTAAGTGTGGGCGGCTCGGTACAGGATGGTTGGGCCGGGTGTGGTCGCTAATGCTGGACACTCACCACCCATCCACCTTCTTATAGGTATAGATCAGTAATGTATGGCTTAGTCCTTTA
This sequence comes from Bradypodion ventrale, assembly GCA_035047345.1. NCBI lineage: Eukaryota > Metazoa > Chordata > Lepidosauria > Squamata > Chamaeleonidae > Bradypodion > Bradypodion ventrale. Next base: position 214,000,008 of record JAWDJE010000005.1, on the reverse strand, counting down.
GCACCCAACAATTCTGGGCTTAATTTAATTTAATTTAATTTTCGCGCTTATATACTGCCCACTCAGGTGCAACCCGACTCAGGTCGGTTTACATGGCGGATAATAGATACATAATAATACAATAACACAATAATAATACAGTAACACATCTCCAAAGGCACAGTTACAAAACACAAACCACAAATTATACAATTCCATTACAGCAAAAGAAAACAAACAATATTAGAAATACAAGATCCATAAAACACAGTATAACAGCAATAGCAACAATGTGATCAATATAATCAAAGGATATAATTTCAAAAATACCAAAAAAAAATACAGAAATACAATAAAGACATAAGCAGCTTCCATAAGTTGGTTTGAGTAAGGGCATTTTCAAAATGAAGCTTAATATCTGCATGCAATGCACCCCACCCCAAAGAACAGCCTATGCAGACAGCCTATGTGTTATCTTGATCTAGACTGTGCATTACTGTTGCATGAATTTGTACACAATGAACAGTTTGGCCCTTACGAGAGAGAGAGAGAGAGAGAGAGAGAGAGAGAGAGAGAGAGAGAGAGAGAGATCTCCAATTACTAAATGCTCATAATTTTTTAGAAGAAGCTAATAAAGTGAGGTATGCATTTAAGCAGGGCTTTTAAAAATTACTAGACTTACTATTGTGATTTCTTTATCTAGGATTCTAGCACAAGTACAACTGCATGCAGTCATTTCCACTCTTAATCATCTTAAGCAGACACCATTCATTCAGTGAATAATTATTCAGCTTGATAGAACACATTCCTAACTCCCAGTTAAGAATGACTAAAATGGGTCTGGAAGGGCCATGACTGCGAACTTTGACACTCCAGGTGTTCTTGAACTTTAATTCCCATAAGGTCAAGATTTGGGCTTCTGGAAATCAAAGTTCAAGAACACCTGGAGTGCCAAGATTTGCCATCATTGCCTTAGAATCATGTAATCTTAGAGATGGAAGGAACCGTGAAGATTATGTGGTCTAGAGCCATGCTTTGTGCAGAGCAGTTTCCCCTTCAGAATCAGAATGTCATATTCTTTGTCCACCTCTTTATTGCATAGTACTTTCCTCTGGTGCTGCCACTGTAAGTTGCATCTGCAAAACATTAAATGATAAGGAAATTAAGGAATTTCTAAATTTGTTAAATAATTTTTGTAATGGTGGAAGGAAACCTAGAATTGTAAAAAAATGTGGTACTTATCTCAGAAAGAAGGAGGACTAGGATTGCCAAATTTGAGGAATTATTACAGAGCTTTTCAAATTAAAAATATTGTGAAAATTTTAGTGAGGGAAAGGCAATATGGGAAGAAATTGAGATGAGGGATCTAAATCAAATGGGGAAAATTGTTACAAAAAATAAAACGATGAAGACATTATTAGGAGTATGGAAAAAGTTGAAGATGGAATTGGCTCCAGATACATCTCCTATAATAGAAATAGAGGATATTAAAAAATTTCCAATACAAATTGACAAAAGGGTGAAAGAAGGTTTTTTTTAGAATGATGTTTTCCTGTTGAGAGACTGGATACGGGTTTGTAAAGATAGCAAGAGAAAAGCAGATATGTTTGCACAACTGAGGTTGAACTGGGTCCAGATAGTGTTGGTAAATAAGTGGAATAGCAAATATTAGACGGAAGTCAGTTTGGAAAGAGGTATGACCGAGTTTGAAGAATTGATATCAAAGATAAGAAAGGGGTATTAAGGGCTTAGTAAGTAAAATATATATATAATGTTAAATAAATATGGTAATCCACAAGAAGTGTTGAAAATAAATTGGAAACAAGAATTGAAAATAAAGATTGTAGATGAGGTTTGGAAAAATAAATGTAACAAAAGGATTATGAGAACAATGTCTGTTAGAGTGAAAGAGCATAATTATAAAATGTTGTGAAAATGGTACTTGACCCCAGTGAGGTTACATCAAATAGATAAAAATAAGGATAAAATGTGTTGGAGATGTAAGGATACACTGGGAACATATGAACACATGTGGTGGGGTTGTAATATGGTAAAGGATTTTTGGGGGAAAATTGAGAAAGAGATTTGTGCTGTTATGGGTATGAGACTCAAATTGGGGCCAAGTACTGTTTTGTTGACAGATGTGGAAAATATGGATTTAAATGAGGATAAAAAAGAACTATTGTCGATAATCTTGATAACGGGCAGACAGTGCATTGCCAGGAATTGGAAAAATGAAGCAATTTTGAAAATAGAAGAATGGTATAAGGAGATGTGGGATCTTGCGTTGAATGATAAGCTAACATGGGAAATGAATAAGAAAAAAGGTATAGTCAAAGAAAATAGATTTTGGAAAATATGGCAATTATTTGTGGATTACTCATTGAAGGGGATAAAGGGAATAGACTAGTACCTGATCAAATGAGTTTTTGGGGTTAGAAAATGACTGTGATACTCCGTTTTCTCCAGGGCATTGTAAATAACACTGGGTGTATTATGTGAAAAGTGTTTAGTGAATTTTAATTATTGTATTTTTACTTTGACTTAGTAGTTGTATTAAACTGATGAGTTTACGAACAGAGTTTGAATATGTATATTAGGATAACTGCAAGAGTATTATAATGTATTAAAATTTTTGGAAATATAATTAAAGATGTATGGAAGAAAGGGGAAGGTAGTATATTACTGTCGTAGTTTAACTGTATTCCCATGTTTTTTTCTTTTCTTACTTTTGTCATATATATTGTATTTGTAAGTATGATGTCTGTATTTTTATTCATAGTCATTGTCTTTTTAAGTTGTATTATTGTTAAAAAATTAATAATAATAAAAAAGAACACCTGGAGTGCCAAGGTTCGCTATCACGGGGACAGGGCATAAACCCCTTCTGCTAGCACAAGTGCCTTAGGCCAGCCTAACCTCTTGTGCTGGTTGCAAGCAGCTGATTGCTAGCTGTCAACACAGTTTCCATGGCAATTATGTTGGTTTTTTGTTTTTTTAATTTTCCCTCTTGTGGTATTTTTTCCACTTAGGCCAGTTGAAGTCCCTTCCCTCCTGAGCTGGAGGGGTTTGGATACAAAATAGCCTCAACTAGCCTAGACCCGCCAAGCTAGTTAGGACTGTGGCCATATAAATAGCTGTTTTCTTCTAATAGCCTATTTCTGCAGTTTTCTAGGCACAGTTGCTCCTTACCAAGAAAGAACTGCACTGACAAATTGAGGCAGGCTTTTTTAACTGAACCAGCAACAGTTCTTCAGGTTCAATGATCTGAAGTATGACACACAAAAGAGGAATGTCAGTGGCTGCATCCCAGGTGGCATCAGAACCAAAAGGGCCACTGTGAATAATGCAACTAACAGGATGTGTTTGTGCCTTCTCTCTCTTTCTAAGAAAAGAAGTTTGCCTTCCCATTTCAAGGACTTAAAGGAGCCTCTCCGGTGCTAGACATCCAGTGGTGATCCCAATAGTGACATTAAGGCATGCAGTAACCCAAGCTTCATGCCAGGTAGAGATTTTGCATTCAGTGCACACCAAATCAATTAATTAAACAGATCAAAAGAGACCCAGTGCATGGTGGGTAGTTAAAACACTCTTATGGATTTTAACCAGCTTTGCTTCTGATGGTCTCAGACGGAGGTGACGCGGGGGAGCTTTGGCTTACAAAAGTAACATTCCCTCTGGAGTCCATTCTGTCCCTCCTCTGTAATTTCTTGCACAAAGCAAATAGACACAATTTTCCTTGAATGTTCCAAAATAATATGTTCTGATTGATGTTCTGATTGATGTTTTTAGTTCTTGCTGTAGGCCGCCTTGGGTCATCTTGGGAAGGCGGGGTATAAATGTTGCAAATAAATAAATGTTGTTGCAAATAAATATGCAAGACAAAGAACGAGACCTTCTTGAGAAGCTGGTTTCTGCTCTGCTTGGCAAAGGCCTGAATGCAACCCAGCCCTAGCCCACAGCTGCCTTTCTTGGTTGAACACAAGCAGTAAAGCTTATCTATAATGGTTCTCTCTTGTAACTAAGCAACCCAGAAAGTCTCTGACTGCTAACATATAAATAAATCTATATTCGTAATACAGAATGAAATCTGATGGCCATGTTTAGCTCTTCTGAGATACCTGCAACCACATCTTGAGATCCTAAAGTGATCAATTAAAGAAAATATATTGGGGGGGAGGATCCATATTTACATACTTGTTACACTGTAATGGAAATATTACTGCTTTCCCATAGCTATCCAGTCAGAGTTTAGAAAAGTTGCATTTTAAAATTACACCTGCTTGAATACCTAGCAAGCATAGCTCCTAGCTGTGCTAGGTGAGAGATTTTGACAGTTACACTTTCAAATACAGTGGTACCTCATACAATGATTTTCATCTGTCCCATAGGGCTCATTGTTGTATGAAACAATTGCTATACGATACATACATCGTACAGCGATTTTCCCTATAGGGTTCATTGTACAACTTTTTTTGCTATGTGGTTATTCCCATTGAAAAATTGTTTCTGTGAACATGCCCATTCGATATGTGCAGTCTTGTAGCCCACTTAGCCCAATGTCTTTAGTCATCGGCCTGCTTCATGTGCTATGACAACTTCGGGCCAGTATGTGGGCTTAGTAATCTTACCTGCTCACCATCTTGCCATGGTGGTAAAGGTAAAGGTCGCCCTTGCTCAAAAGCCACTTGTATCCAACTTTAGGGTTTGGTGCTCATCTCTGTTTATAACCAAAGAGCCAGCACTGTCTGCATATGTTTCCGTAGACATGTGGCAAACATGACTAGATGTGTATGGAGTGCACAGAACGCTGTTTACCTTCCCACCAAAGTGGTCCCTATTTATTTACTTGCAATTTCTTGCTTTCAAACTGCTAGGTTGGCAGGAGCTGGGACAGAGACAGAAGCTCACTCCACCATGCAGCAATCAGGTCTTGAACTGCTGACCTGCCAACCTTCAGTCATCAAGTTCAGCATCTTAACCACTGAGCCACCACAGTCCCTTCTTGCTATTGTGGGGCCATCTCAAAGAAAGAGAAGTTGCCCTTTTGGTGGCTGAAAATATAACTCCGGAACAGAGGAACCTGCTGTAGAGCTGCATGACCAAACTTGAGCTGGCTTTCCTTGCAGCCATCACTTACTCAAGAGATCCCCAGTTAACAATAGTTTCTTTCTACACTTTCTGGCCATACCTGTCAAGTTTTGGATTTGGAAATAAGGGAAATTTCCCAGCAAATACGGGATACTTGACAGCTATGCTTATCCTGTGCTGCCCTCCAATGGCGGCAATAGGGCATTGCAGTCTAATTAATAAGGGATGGTGGCTGGAAAAAAGGTAAAATAAGGGGTTTTCCTGGTAAATAAGGGATACTTGACAGCTATGTTTCTGGCTGACCTTACAACAGACATTTGACAGTCCCACTCAAAATGCCCTCAACTTACCTTTTGTTTCTTGCCTCCTCACTACACCCTGCCTGCCATTCTGCTTCTCTCTCTTGTTTCCCTTCCTATTCTCCTCCTCCCATCCTCCTCCTCCCCTTCCCCCCTACTTTTTTTTTTGCTATTTTCCCATCTTTTCCTTTCTCAGCCCACTGCCTTTTTGCCTTCTCTTCTGTTCCTCCTCCTATAACCAGCACATACAGAACCTGGCAGAATTGCAAAAAACCCGATAATTCCGAATGGAACAGCTGGTGTGTCCTCTGAGTTGGGAGTGAATACAGGAGAACATGAAAAGCATTTATTAAAATGAGGTGAAGAGCGGGGGTGGCAACAAACCAGAAGAGAAGAAGAAAATCATGGATTACTTTTAGAGAAGAAAAGAAGAAGGAGGAAAGCTAGCTGGTGGCTTGTTGCACCTACTGAGCCTCCCCCCCTCCAAGACATGGGGGACCCAAATGAAGATGTTGTGCTGAAGGGTTTCAGGATAATGTGCATCTCTGCAAATAGGTGTGGCTGACAGCAACCACAGCCAGTCTTGCTTATGGAGCTCTTCATCTCTTGCTCTGCTCCCAAGCCTGAGTAACAGTCTAATACAGGGGTGCCCAAACTTTTCAGGCCACAGGCTGTTCAAGTGGTTCAGTGGGTTGGTCACATGGTTCCTCTCACTGGAAGTGGAAATAAAATGTGCCCACGCAGAATGCAGCCAATGGCCATAGGCAGCATTCTGTGCATGTGTGGGCATGTTTTACTCCCACTTCCGGGAACAGCACAGGCTGGATGAATTGGTGTTGGGGGCCAGATCTGGCCCACTGGCCATAGTTTGGGCACCCCGGTCTAATGCCTGTTTTCTGGCGGTGCAGTGGTTAAAGTGTTATGCTGCAACCAAAAGGTTGTGAGTTTGATATTGGCCAGGGCTCAAGGTTGAATCAGCCTTCCATCCTTCCGAGATCAGTAAAATGAGTACTCAGCATGTTGGGGGCAAAATGCTAATTAACTTGTAAACTGTTCAGAGAGTACACTAAGCACTATAGGGCAGTATGGGGAAGAAGTAGAAGCAGTGACAGACTTTACTTTCTTAGGATCTAAGATCTCTACAGATGGTGACTGCGGCCATGAAATAAAAAGGTGACTGATTCTTGGGAGACAAGCAACGAGAAACCTGGAAAACATAGTGAAAAGTAGAGACATCACCTTGCAAACAAAAATTCACATAGTCAAAGCAATGGTATTTCTGGTGATAATGTATGGGTGTGAGAGCTGGACTATTAGGAAAGCTTAGCGCAGAAGAATAGATGCCTTTGAAATGTAGTGTTGGAGGAGAATTTTGAGAGTCCCCTGGACAGCGAGGAGAACAAATAGGTCTTAGATGTTAGAAGAAATCAACCCTAACTGCTCATTGGAAGGTCAAATAGTAAAGATGAAGCACTTTGGACATCAAATGAGAAGGGAGGAGTCATTTGAGAAGGCCTTGATGCTGGGAAAGGTGGAGGGCAAAAGAAGAAGGGGGCAGCCAAAGAGGAGATGGCTAGATGGTATTGTAGACACAATGGGCACAGAGCTGGGCGGGTTGAGGAAGATGGTGTAGGACAGAAGTGCCTGGAGGACAATGGTCCATAGGGTCGCAAAGGGTCAGAATTGACTGTGCGACTGAACAACAACAACAATAAGCATGATTGCTTTCTTCCTTAAACTTTTTCACTTGGACAGTTTTTGAATCTGTTGGATTACAATCTCCACGATTGCAGGCAGCTGGCAATGGAGGATGCAAATTGTAATCTAATAAATTGGGAGTTAGAAGGGGGAGAGGGAGTGCTTCATTTGGGATGGCTGATCTACCTGGCCTTATTTCAGTACTGAAGTTATGGAATGCAGTGTTACGATGAGACCCTTCTAGTCATTGCTGCCTGTACATGAACAGAATCCACAATATTCTAGGAAGCTATTAATTTCTTTAGCATAGAATTTTCCATCAATGGCTCTAAATTGGGTCTTGCTCTTGTGACACTAGCTATGCCAGGGTCAGTTCTACCATTAAACAGAGTGAGGTCAGTGTCTTAGGCAGGCAATATTGGTCCTGATGGGTCAGGGATGGGAAATATTTGTTTTTGTCTTGAACAACAATTTGGGAATGCAACTGCCTGCATGGCAGGATCCCATAAGTGGGGATGGTAGGATTCTGGCAGTTGCTGTCCAATAATCAAGGGTATCCCATCTGGGAAGGAGATTGACAGCAGGAAATTAGTGGACAGAGCTGTGTGTGCCATCTGAGTTGCCCCCCCCAGGGGGTTACCTGTTGATTTAAACCCAAAATTTCAGGGAGGCACCCCCTGCCCCAGTCCTGGGCCACCTGGGCCTGTCCTACACCTGCTAAACTAGGCTGCTGCCCTCTTGTATGGCAACAGGCGCTGTCTCATCGCTAATGTTGAAGTAACATTTAAATGCTAGTCTGGCTGACATGTGGAATGAGGGGAGAAGGACCATGCCAATGTTTTTGGACAGGCTCTCAGGGTTGCTTTGCCCCATGAGTGTAATATGCATGCAATGGGTTACCAAAGAACAGAAAATTCCTCAGACAAAACATTCCTGGTAGTCTTATTGGGAGATGTTTCCCATGCAGTGCTGATCTGCAAGGTGGATGGAACAGTTGGCTTGGATCCTACGTTGCTCTTCCATTCAGGCAGCAACAGGTAGATTGCCACTCTCCATCCCTTCCCACTTGGGAAAAGATACAGGAGGCTGATAAAGGAAGAGGAAGCTAGCAAAGCCTTGGTTTGTAGATGCCTGTTAAAGACTTGAAAGTTAATAGATTCCAGGCCATTGTGTCTCATGCTGTGCAGCAATTGCCTGGCAGGGAACACACACCATCATGGTTTCAGCCACCCTACAGGTTATGTATGCCTTAATGAGCAACCTTTTGCATTTCCCCACATGAACGTAACATTGCAAGAGAATACTGGGACATTTTTGACCACCATCCTGGAATTAATATCCTTCTGGAGGTCTGCCACAAATGCTTGAGCACCTTCTAGATCACTGAACTACAAAAATTCATACCAATAATTAGACTCCATTTCCTGAACTGATTTGTCCTCTGAGGACACTGACCCTGATCCCCCTCCTTGTGTCTCCTATATCCGTCAATAGTCTCAAGGGCTCAGAGTACATTCAAGGACAGCTCTCAGTTTATGTAGGCATCTATTAGGCCTATGTAAGGCAGAGTAATTTTCCTATTTAAATAATACTGTGTTCCAGAATAGATGCAATTCTCTCTTGCAGCTGTAATTGAAAAGAAAGATGAGTAAGACTAAGAGTAGTTAAGCAATATTGCAATTTATTTGTTTATATATTTTTGAGTCTCTCTGTCTGGGTATCATTCTGCCAAGATGGCTCACAAAGTTTAAATCAGCATAACATAATTAAGCACACAACACCAACTGCCGCTTTGAGTCGCCCATTGGGTGAGGAAAGCGGGATATAAATTAAATGATGATGATGAACTCCAACTCCAATTCCAACTTCACTTTAACACCAGTTACTGTAGAAACATGGGCCTGACATACTTAATCCAAATAAAAATGTCTTCAGAGTCCTTTTAATGACAATATTATTATAGCCATTAATGACCTTTCTTCTTGTGCTATATCTGATTCTGAATATTGGCAATCATCAAGGAGATCAGCCATGAATATTGTCCTGAGAATATGCAGTGGTCTTTCATTTTCCTTCCACATCACAGTGTGAGACCTGTACCATTGATCCAGTTCCACAAGTCACTTTCTGGTCCTGGGCCCTTTTGGCACACAAAGTCCTCCTCAGCCCCAGGTCAGTATTGATGAAGCAGCTGCCCTCCATCAAAATGGATTCAAGTGGGATTTAATCCACTTGGGGACCATCATCCTTGTCTGTGGACTTCACCACCCAAAGCTGTTAGTCCTCAGGGTTGTCAGGTTAGTTAGTGGCTGTCTGATGATTGGTGTTGAGTCACTGGCAGTATGGTCTACTCTTTTACCATAGCAGGATAACCTTGCCAGACTGGTAATGCTCTTTCGGGAGAGATCATTTCATAGGCATGAGGCCATCTCTGAAAAGGCCCTGTCTCTAGTACCTGCCAGCCTCTGGGGTTTTATTTGTGAGCCAGAGTACAGGGCTTCTGAAGACTATCGTAAGTCCTTTCATCCTATAGAGTTTGGATCTTCTGAGATTAGTACTACCACTTTATCACTCTTCGCTGGAGAAGCTTTTCACAGGGATCAGGTTTCCCAGGAACAGAAATCCAAGACTTCTTTATTTGGACTAAAGTGTTTTTTAAATTAAATTTCCTCACAAAGCCATATTTATATTACAAATTAATTTGACTTTGGTATATTGCTGGCTCACACAGCCTAACAACAACTTTAAAAATATGCTATTTATCACCTTACTGTATTAGCTCTTTGTGTGTCTGGCCGGATATCCTGCTATGGTAATGGAGTAGACCATACAGCCAGTGACTCAATGCTGAGTGTTGGGTGGTGGTAAATAACCTGACTCTCTAAAGGGGCCAATGACTATGGGCAGATGAGCCCTTTAGGTGGGGTGATGGTCCCCTCAGTGGAGGAAATGCCACTAGAAACCATCAGATTGGGCCCAACGGCAAAAATGAGCTGAAGAGGAACCACTTCACTATTCTGATTTTGATTCCCAATGGTCATGGATATGGAAGAGGCCATGCCAGATGGACTGGCTATGAAGGCGCACCTTGTCCATATCCTCAAGGCTGTGACAGTCCATTGCAGTCTCAGTGTTAAATCCCACATGTCTTATTTCATACATGCCTCAGGAGATGGCTCCGTGATCATAGTGTGTGGGCCACTTCATGGCTAGCTGGAATCCACCTGAAACAAATTCACACCAGTGGCATTTTTCCTGTTTGAAAATGATTTCCAGAAAAAATGTATACTTGGATACAAGTAGCAGCTGACAACAATTAGCTTGGGTTTCTGGTATCTATATCCTAAATATTCTGGATAGTTTCACAAATTGTTCATGTTGCTGTTTAAATTGTGCTGATAGGCAGGAGAGGGGAAACTGGTAGGTTTTTTTTTTAGCTACAACTCATAGAAAACCCCAGGTACTCTGGCCATTCTGGGAGATGAAATCTGAAAATGTAACTTTTCCCATCTTGTCTGTGCTGATGACGAAGTTGCAAGGTCAACTCATCACTGTATACTGTGATTACTTACATTAGATAGCTACTCCAAAACAAACTCCCACAATATGTTGTATGAGTCGTCCTTATTATGTTAATATAACATTTTGTTGCTGCAGGGCTTTAAGATCTGCTATAGATGCTGACTAGCTGTGAAATAATACTGCTCAGAGGTATAACCAGATATAAAATCAGGAAGTCCATATTTTCACAGAACGTCTGTTATACAGATACAACAGCTGGCAGTTTCAATGTGGGAAAGATATCAAAGTCCATCAAGGTCCTAAGGGCTTCTCTTGGTTACAATGAGAGGATTTGTTGTGATTTTCTATATTTTCTATATCTTACGGTAGCTACAGAAAACAGATAAATCTTTTTTTTTTTATGAGGAGGGATTTATGAACTCTTTTTTTTTTTTACAAATGTACATTGTGCATAGATTTATTTCATGGTTTTTTTATTCAGGAAATTCACTAGTTAATCCTGTTGCAGATTGAAGAGAAATAATATTTAATTTAAAGCACACATCAATTTTTAATGTTTAAGAAGAAATTAAGCAAGAAATTTGAAATGCTGCTACATCATGGACTTGTTTGAGTAATCACTTTGATATTTGGATATATCTTAGATTGGGTAAGAATTTCACTTTGCTAATTTTTTTGATAAGAAGATGTCATCTCAGCTGTCTTTGTATCTGGGATAGAAAAATCTTGAAATAATACATCAGTTTAGAAGAAAAGGAAACTGACAGTTTCATCCCTTCAAGGCCAGACTTTGAATGCTAAACTATGGACAGTGGTGGCTCATGTGTTTAATATGCTTAACTCGCTGACTGGAAGGTTGGAGTTCAATTCCTGGGTACTGCATGACGGAGTGAGCTCCCGTCTCTGTCCCTGCTTTTGCCAATCTATCACTTCAAAAGCAAGAAATTGCAAGTAGATAAATAGGGACCACTTCGGTAGGAAGGTAAATAGTGTTCTGTGCTGAGGCATGCCTGCCACATATCCACATAAACATCTGCAGATGCAGACAGCGCTGGCTTTTTGTCTATAAACAGATGAGCACTGAACCCTAGAGTCAGATACGACTGGCTTTTGAGCAAGGATGACCTATGTCAGTCTAGTATGCAATCTACCAACATCCTGGCCGGTGGCAAGGGGAACAGCTTGCTTTGGCTGATATACAACAATTGAACCATAGATTCATAATCCCTGAATCCACTGTTGATTGTCTGAATAACCATAATGTGTGAGATTAATATGAAATCTCTTACAGTTATAACAATGATCATGCTGTGCAGAAGTGAACTCATAGCATGTGGAGATACCTAGAATTGTTTCTCACAGATGATGTTCAGAGGAAACATATACTTTCAGTATTGAGCAAAGCCAGATTACCAAAACACGTCTACCAATAAGGAATCCATGTTCCTGTCTTCTTGAAGCAGCTTTAAAACATGGCGAAATGGGTAATGGGAACAATCAAAAGGGCATAGGATAAGTATTTTATTGTTACCTTCAAATGTCATCTAGTCCAGCCCCCCATCTGTGCAGGATCTGTGGTGCCGGGTGCAACTACAGAATTCTTAACACATGAACATCCTCCAGCAATAGAGCCCAACACCTCCCAAGGCAGTCTGCTCCATTGTCAAACAGCTTTTACAGTTAAGACGTTTCTCCTAACACAGGAGGTGCATAGAAAACAACAACAATAACAAAACTACTCACATGAAATGTGTTGCACATGGGTATGGTTTATACATTCATACTCATAGATTCATAACTGAATTGCAAGGGGCCTTTTAGGCCATCTAGTCCAACCTCCTGCTCAATGGAGGAATCCAAATCAAAGCAGATTTGACAGATGGTTGTCCAACTCTTTCCTGAATGCTTGGAGCACTCACCACCTCTCAAGATAGTTGGTTCCACCATCATACTGCTCTAACCATTAAGACCCCCCCCCCGATATTCAGTCTATATCTGATTTCCTATAGTATGAGTCCATTAGTATGTGTCTTGCACTCTGGGACGACTGAGAAGAGGTCCTTGAAGGTGAGTGGAAGCAGAATTTGATCTCAGTTCTCTTCTTGCATTGTGAAGTGAAAGGAGGGGGAGGATCCCGAGTACCCTAGATCTGAGCAATCTGTGTGCACTTCTAATTGAAGGCGTACCTATGCACACAGCCTGCTTTTTGGCAATGTTTGAGATGCTTTTGAGATATAATCGCATGCGATCTGAAACACTAGGCAGAAAGGCTCCCTCCATCACACTTAAATGGCACCCCTGCTTGCTTGGGTCAAAAGCAGGGCTCAAAGACTACAAATGCCACCCCCTCTTATCAGCTTGAATTCACTTAAATCAATCCTGGAAATAGAAAAGGTAAAAGGCATTATGGAAAGCAATTCTGTAATTTCATCCCTATTTTTTTACCCAACGATGTTTTCCCCATGCCATAGGAAATTTTTTACAAATAAATTGCCTATAGAAGTAGCATCCTGTGTAAATTATGAGGGGTAAAGGAAAGAGGAGGGTATCGCTGTTGCAAGGTTATATAAAGAAAGGTTAAAAAAAGAACATGGCAATAGTTCATTGTACAGATAAACAGTAAGGCAGAATTCTGGTCTGTTTTGGGCTATAATCATATTCCATTTTAAATAAAAAACATAAAGAGGTTTTACACAAGTCTTACCACTGTTTACCTTCAAAACTACTTTTGCCTTAAAACAGCCCACTGCTGCCTGCAGGGACTTGGAGAATAAATTTGAAACATGCCCTGACTGGATTTTAGCTTAGATGGCATACAAGTCCCAAATCTAGTAGCAGAGTGGCCACTTTAGAAGTGCAGAAACTCACTGGAACAGTGTACAATTCAAGGTGAATGGTAAAGAACAATGGTGACGTTGGTCATCATCAACCATCAACATAGGAACCTTTTCTCTCTAGTAAAAGTAAATGCCACCATTGCTCAAAAGCCACTCATATCTGACTCTAGGGGGCAGTGCACATCTCTGTTTACAGCCAAAGAGCCAGTGTTGTCTGTGTCTGCAGACATTTCCCTAGTCATGTGGCAGGCATGAGTAGACACCATAGCCCACAGAATGCTGTTACCTTCCCACCGAAGCGGTACCTATTTATCTACTTGCAATTTCTTGCTTTCAAACTGCTAGGCACAGGTAATTTTAAAATTAGTGAATACTAAGTAACCATTTAAAATGGAGTGGGCAACACACATCTGTTCCTGGACCTTCCATATCGACTCCCTAACCCATTCCCCACCTTAATTGAATTCCACTTATGCCCCCTGGTGGCCATAACCTATATTAAAAATCAAAATGGAAGTGTGTAGAGGTCCAGATGTGCTTGGAGTCCACGCAAAGATTTTTTTATTCTCTCCCCCCCCCCCAGTAAAAGGGAGGATTGTATGTTGCCCAACTTGATTTAAAATGGAGTCCTCCGAAAAGACTTTGTATTATATATGGAATAGCTCATAACCTATATATCAGTGATTGTCAATGTTTTCAGGCCACAGGCTTGACCATTCCTCCTGGGCAGCTGATTGGGCCGGTCTCACCCAGAAGTGGAAGTAAAATGTGTTCTGTGCATGCGCATGCACATAACGTGTTTTACTTCCACTTCTGGGAGCGGCAAGGGTGTCGGGGGCCAGATGAATTGGCGTGAGGATCTGGGTCTGGCCCTCGGGCCGTAGGTTGTGAATGCTTGCTATATATTGTTGTTCTGCTCAGGAGGGTCTCTGTCTCAGCTAATGAGAGGATTATAGCTAACCTTAGAGGATATGTGGACCCTGATGGTGTCATTGATCCTATTAGATAGAAGTACTCATGACTCTGTGAGCCCTGGCTCCATTTCATCATCACTGAATCAAAAAATACTGGTACAGTTAATAGGATAGTTCATATATATATATTGATAACGTACAGTAAAACCCCGACTCACATATGCCTCGAGTTACACAAACTTTGACTTACATAACACGATTAACACGATTTCCTATGGGTTTGCTTCGAGTTACATAAAGATTCTTTTTCCTATGGGTTTGCTTCGAGTTACGTAAAAATTCATTTCCCTATGGGTTTGCTTCGAGTTACATAAAAAACCGATTTAAGCAAAAGCCTATGGAACGGACTTTTTTTTTCGTAAGTAGGGGTTTTACTGTACTCTAGACCAGCTCTTTTCCTTTGAAATGATAACTATCTTCAATAAGACTGGATGATATTATCCCTGCTCCCCAGCATTTAACAGTGGAGGCGTTCAGCCTTCAAAGAGGAGGTCTCCAGACCCTATCTGCTCAAAAAGTAAGTTCAACTCCTGGCTCTAGGAAACAATTTGGCCACACATCCCAAAACAACCCCCTGCTTAGGAGGGCCTCTGAGCACAGAACCTTAGGTGGCCCTCTTCTGCGACCTCCATGGAAAAGATGGAAAGAAGAAGAGATGTCTCAGTTACAGAGGTGAATGGATGATAGTCTCTTAAAGAAATGTGCTAACTAAAATGACAAACTCTTAATGGAGCCCTTCCTCTTTTTCTCTCTCTTGCTTTACAGGGGAAAAATAGGCAGGACAGCTGGCACTACAGCTCTATCTGCCACAAAATAAGGAAGCGAGAAAGGCTGTCAGTCACAGATGGCTTAATTAGTCCTCAGAGGTAGTGTAATTAGACTCTTCCTTCAGATTCAAGTTTTCCCCAGTAAAGATCATTCCAAAGCTAATAATACATAAAAGAGGAAAATGAAAAGGAACTTAGAAGATGAAGAAGAGGAGAGGGAGAGTTGGGGGGGGGGGGAGTAAAAGAAGGAAAAAGTACTTGGGCAAGGATTTAGCAGTATATAATTATCTCCTATGTGTTTCCTCTTTTCTCACAGCTCTAAACGTATTCAGAAGACTTGGTGGAGGTTGGAGGCAGAAGGAATGCAAATCGGCTCGCTCAAAATAGCAGCAAGAAAGAACAAATTGGCAAACTCTGCTTCAGAGGAAAGCGTAGCTTCCAAGACCCAGGTCTCTTGTCCCCCAGACGGAGAAGCTCATCTCAGGGAGTTTTCTAAATGGAATCAGACGATGGCCCTACTTCCCCCTCCAAGACACATGTACTGCCTTTTTCCTCCTAAGTCATGATCCAATGTGGCTGTGTTTAGGGATGGTCTTGAAGGCTAGAGAAAGATTGCATAGAGAGTGTATTTGGTTGAGATCCATTTCATAAATATGTAGATCAGGGGTTCTCAAACTTTGCACGCCATGGGCGAGTCACATGGTTGAGCGGGCCGGTCACGTTGTTCCTCCCACTGTAAATGCTGCCATAAAATGTATCTGCGACTGTCATAAGCGCATTCACAACAGCCACAGGTGCATTCATGGCAATTTTTATGGCAGGTACTGGCACGTTTACGCATGCATGGGTGTGTTTTATGGTGGTTGTAAACACGCCCACTCATGCTTACAGTAGCGGTGAGCCACATGAAATGGTGCCTCGGGCCAGGTCCAGCCCACAGGCCATAGTAGGTGTAAAGCCAACTTTGCCACATTCAAATGACTAAACTGAGCCTATTGCACTTGAGGCACATAATAAAAATGGCAAGATTCACTGGAAAAGACAATAATGCTGGTAAATGTTGATTCTTAAACACTTTTTTAAAAGGTTACATCTTTTTAGACTGGTATATGATGATTAATCCACCCTGCTGTGTTATTTTGAAGTGCATTTCTAGTTGATTTTAATGGTTTAATGTGTTCATTTGATTTTGATGGTATTTATGGTGTAGTTGCTTCTTCTTTATTTTATATTATTATAGTTAAATTTGGTTTTAATTGCTTTTGTTCTTTTATGGAGATTGTAAGTTGCCTTGGATGCTACTTTCTAATGGAAACATACTACGACTACTACGACTACGACTACGACTACGACGACGACGACGACTACTACTACTACTACTACTACTACTAATAATAATAATAGAGCATAGTAATGTCTGGATAATTAACATTGCAATGATGGAGAATGTCAGAATGGAAGATAAAGAATTGGAAAAATTAACAAAATACAGAGACCTGATAATAGAAATAATTTGATTATGGATGAAACAGGGCCCCATAGTCATCAGGGCACTGGGAACATGCCCAAGGAATTTCATAAAATATTATAATCAACTTCAAATCTTTGAAAAATAACACCGACAGAGCTGCAGAAGACAATAATATTGGTAACAGCATAATGTGTGTGTGTGTGTGTGTGTGTGTGTGTGTGTGTGTGTGTGTGTGTATGTATATAGCTATATTTATCTATATATCTATATCTATCTATCTATCTATCTATCTATAACTAGCATATTTTGCCCGGCGGTGCCGGGCTTTTTAAAATTGTGTTGGAGAGTAAAGGGTTTCGGTTTTTTTTCTTGAACCAATGGTGCTGGGCTGTTTTAAATGGTGTTGTAAGGTTTTGTGATTTTGTGGCTTTGAGGCGCTGCGTCCGCCTGCTGCGGACTTGCGCTCCCAGTGTTTTTTTTGTGTGTTTTTTTGCGTTCTGGGCTCCTTATATTGGTTTTTGAAGGTTTTTGTTTTATGTTTATGCAAATTTAATTTTAATTTAATTTATTTAATTTAATTTAGTTTAAAATTTAATTTTGGTTTTTTAAATCTTTATTTTTACGCATTTCTTATTTTTTGTTTTGGTTTTTTTGAGTGAAAAGTGAATTCTGTTTTTTTTGGTATTTTTTGAGATTAGTGTGATTATTTTTTAAATGTTTTTATAACTTATTTGATTAATTTTGGAATTAATCTTATTATTTTCAATATTTTTGAATGTTTTTTCTCTTTTGGCCTCTGGGTGGGGGTGGTGAGCTTTTCTTCCTCTCTATAATTGTTCTCTTCTGTCCTCTGGGTGTCACTTCCGGTAAGTTTTTATTTTTATTTTCTCATTTGAGTTCCGGTCCTCATGGATAGAAGACGTCTTTTGGTAAGCTCTCTGGTTTTTTGGGGTGTGTGTGGTGGTGGTTTGGATTTGGGGGGGTGTGTCTGTGTGTTTTTTCTTGTTTGTTTTTGGCTGTTTTTGTGTTTCCTTTTTGGATTTTTGAGTGTTTTTGTTTTGTGTTTTTGTGTTTACTTTTTCAGGGGGGTGGCTTTCTTTCCCACGGGCCATGCTGGTTGGCCCGGGGGAAGGAAGGGCAATGGCGGGGTGTGTGTGCTTTCTTTGCTTTCTTCTCCACAGGCCATTTCTTTTATTTTTCTTGCACCAGCTTGCCCATCGAAAGGAAGGGCAGCGGCGGTGGGCTTTTTTTACTTTTATTTTTTGCGCGCAGGCCGCCTCAGCGTTCGGCGCACTAATGGCATGCAGGATGCTGGGGCTTGTAGTTTTGCCTGCACGTGTTTGCTTACTGTGGTGTTTTTTCCCTGCGGCTTTTTTTTGATTGGCCGCGACGCGTTTCCGAACGTTCCTTTTGCCGCGCCGCTCAGCCTGATTGGCTCTGGTGTGGCGCAAGGAACGTTGGGAATTGAAGTTCCCTTTTTTTTGTTTGCAACTGGGGGGCTCCTGCCCCCGGGTTGAAAATTTCAACCCGACAGTTACCTGCGAACCCGGTTTGGGCGAGTGAATGGAGGCCCATTACGGGCTAGTGGGGCCTGATGCAACATCCTTTGTCACATTCCAATGGTTAATGCACCATCTATAGGTATAGATATTACACTGCTATTTAACTGATACTTAGTTTCAAGCTCCAGTAGGCAGAAATTCAACAGGTGACTGGCTCAAAAAAGCATTGTTTTGTCTATTTTGTTTCAGATTTTTTTTCCCCAGGCAGGTTTTAAAAAATTGTGTCAGAAGCACTCAAAGGTGCTTTCTGGGTTGAAAGGATTTCTGCTGGAGGAACTCTGCTCAGGGGATGCCTGAATGAAGCTCCTTTCATGTCCCAAAGGTTTCCCCTCACTGAAGTGTTTCCTATTTGTCTACTTGCAATTTCTTGCTTTCAATCTGCTAGGTTGGCAGGAGCTGGGACAGAGACAGGCACACGTTCTGTCAAACAGTACTTGGATATTGAATAGCCGATTTGCCGACCTTCCAGCTAACAAGGTGAACTTCTTAACCACTTAGCTACCAGGCTTAAACATGATGAAATTGCCCTGTTCCTCTCCCATAAAGAGTATTTGGGCTGCTTCCAGATCCCCTTCCAAACTGCCTCTCTCTTTGTCCTTAACAGAAGAAATTCCTTCAGAGTGGATTATTTTCCATTATTAGTATATAACATTTCTTTGCTCTGTAATTGGTCATCAGGATATAAGCTTGCTTCTTTGTAGATCTGATTTCCCAGGGTCAGATCACTTGGGGCAAGAAAAACTTTAGGTACCCTAAATCTGAGTCATCAGATATACAAACAAAGACACACTAAACCCCAGATGACCTGTTACAAAACATAAGCAAATTATTTTGTTAAATGCAGACTGATGTACCTTGTTTTAACCGTCACCCTCTCTTAATGGTGCAGTGCTTCTAGGATAATCAATATTTTGTTTAATGGGGTCTTCAAATAGGAATGACTTCTTGAATCGTGTCTTTAAAACAGTAAAGTGATTTCATTTCAAATGATGTCTGTAATGGGTACTTTAATCCTGAACCTAGCAGTTCGACAGCAAGACATTGCAAGTAGATAAAAAGGGACCATTTCGTTGGGAAGGTAACAGCGTTCCCTGCACTCCGGTGTCTAGTCATGCCTGCCACATGACCACGGAAACGTCTGCAGCAGCAGACAGCACTGACTCTTTGGCTTTGAAACAGAGATGAGCACTGCACCCTAGAGTCGGATATGACTGGCTTTCGAGCAAGGGAAACCTTTACCTTTACCTCCTTTTACCTTCTGCTGCTTTGTTGGGGTGCCTCTAGATTGTTTTTTTTTTTAAAATTCACAGTAGGAGTGATCTCTAAACAAGAATGTATGGTGAACAAAGCAAATGTCCAGGTGTTTTGTTATCTAAATCATCAGTTTTATGTATGATCTTCACTAACATGATTGTCATTACCTGTTCTTTCTGCATTTGACCTGACTATTTACAACGCCCACTGCCCCAACCATGCATGAATATGGTTACTTCAAAACAGCATTTAACGCATCTGATGAAGTGGATAGGAGTCCATGATGGCTTTTGCCAAAACAAATCAGCCTTTAAAGACTCTTAGATCCATATCTTATTTGTAGCCTTGAAGTAGGGATATGAACAGCAATTGACTTACCATCAGCAGTTGATTCCATAGTGTCTCTTCTCTAGCTGAAACTAGCATTAGGATACATGCCATCAGGTTGTTTTGCTTTTTTCTACAACAGTCTAACCTAATTTTCCCTTTGGAAGTAATTATATATAGACTTGGGACCATTTCAAGCCAAGGGTTTGACATTTAGAGGTCCAAAACTCACTTGATAACTAAAGAAGAGTCACTATATCCTACAGTCAAGATGACAAGGCAGAAGCTTTAAGCTTGATTGTTTTCTGATTTTAGTTTTAAGGCAAAGTATGAGTCATATAATATTGCACAAAATTATGCTTGAATAGCTAAATCAAGAGCTAAAAGAATATTCAGTTCACTGGGAATTGGTATTATATGCTTCCTTGCAAAGAAAGAACCTATGTTATATGGCATCATGATTTATGATTTCTGGCACAATACAATGTTCAGTAGTTGTGTTAGCAGGAGCAAGAGCAACAGCTCTATTATTAGTTAAGCCAGTGTGCATCAAAATATGAGGACAGCCTACAAAATAAAACAAGAAATCGGTTGTTATTGTTCAGTTAAATGGTTTAGCTGCAGTGTGTGAGACCGAATGCTGGACTGGATGGACTGTGGCCTCTTCCAGCAAGGCTGTTCTTATGTTCTTATGAAATTTTCTATCATCAGCTTAATCTTCTGCTTGGGGTTGATGGGACATAAAGTCCAACATATCTGGAAGGCAGCTAGGTGGGAAGGGCCGCTCCAGAGTCAGACTGCTATGCATAAACTCTGGTGTCTAATAAAGCATCACAGGTAGAGGTCATATTTTTGCAATAGGTCTCCTATACAGTTTAGTTTTGTGGACAAAGAAATCTTGGCAGGTGCACATTTTTAGTATCCTGTAGTACTAAAATATGACAAGG
Source organism: Bradypodion ventrale (assembly GCA_035047345.1). Lineage (NCBI taxonomy): Eukaryota > Metazoa > Chordata > Lepidosauria > Squamata > Chamaeleonidae > Bradypodion > Bradypodion ventrale. The sequence continues at coordinate 213,979,280 of JAWDJE010000005.1, read as the reverse complement.
CTGCACCTGCTGGCTTTCCCTTTCCTGCACTACTCTTAAGTTAAATGGGCTCTGATCTTGAAATAATAGCTGTTCCTATAGCATAATAAGTTGTAATCATGGGAGCGCATTGCAAAGGCAGCTGCCATGGTGTGATAGATATGTCCCACTTGCCTTGTACAGGGTGCAGTAGTAACACTATCACGTCCCTCTGTTTTTGCTGGACTGGAGTGTTGAGTACGTCACACTGTTGGTGTACTGTGAGGTGCAACACTAATGCTTTAGGAATAATAAGCACCCACAGCTCTGTGATATCTCTGCAAGAGCTGAGCAACTCATGGGGAAAATTGAAAGCGCAATTATCCTTATCAGAAATATTCACTGATAAAACCTGCAACTGGTGTTCAAATACAGACCATTTGAATAACAGGAGATCATTTTGTATATTGGGGACAAAATCCGAATTAACTTGTGAACTGCCCAGAGAGTGCACTAAGCTCTATGGGGCGGTATATAAGTGTAATTGCTTTGTTTTGCTTTTCTTTTACTCATTAGGTATGTATGCATCCTGTCTTTCTTACAATACGCTCAGAGGAGACTATCTGGCTTTCTCCTCCCCCTTATTACTCTCCCAACTCTGAAAGGTAGGCCAGGCTAAACAAGTGTGAACTGTCAGGAATGGTGCACAAGGAGAAGCCAAAATTAAATCAGCCTTAGAGCCTAGGATAGGTTGTCTTAAGAAGGTTCACAGAAGTTTCCCATCCTATCCTCCAAGAAACTGCCATCCCCTATTATTTAGGAGGGCCTTCTGACTCTCCCGAGAATCTTCTAATAAGACACAGAGGGAAGGAGGAGACAAAACACTTGTTTCCCATGAAGAACGTATCTTATGATCCAGATCCATGTCTCTTTCTGAAGCAAAGTTGAACACTTCTCACACTTACTCAGTGTGTTGGGTGTTCATTATATTCCCAGTGCTCATAATTATTCCAGCCATCTCCAAAAAAGAATTGTTCAGATGACTTGAGCTACAATTCCAATCATACTGGGTCAATATGGCTAATGCATCCAGAGGGTATCAGATCAGAGGAAGCATGTAATCCCTTGAAAATGTAAAGGGAGAAATATTAAAATTTATAGCACAAAAACAGTTCATCGGAGACATCCACACTGGGAGACAACACCAAATATATGCAGGGGCCCAAACTTTCGGTACACATGTAGTTTCCTTTACATTATAAAAATAATCTTTTATAAGAATAGCTGGATGAAAGGCTGAGTTTATATTCCTATAAATATCTGTGCTCACTGGACGTATGGAGGGGAATTAAATAGATATAATGAATAGAACAATAACAAAGAAAATGGGGAAAATCACAGTAATAACAGAATGTATAAAGCTTTTGTGGAATTAAATGACATGGAATAACATCTCTCAAGACCAAATCTATTTGCTACATATGTGTTCCATGGATGAGTAAATGTGCCCATGTATTAGAAGTCATACCTACAAACATACTGTAAGAAAGAACTAATTGGTATCTATTGAAAGGCATTGTAGATCTGTAAAAACAATAATCCAACTCTTGCTCTAGCATATTTGTTCCTATTTCAACAACATATTTTACTCAGACTGGTCATGCAACCATCCAATTACAGTGTTAGGCCAGGGATTCTCAAGGCACCATTGATATAATTCTAAGGCACTGCATACCACTTTTCTTGTAAACCCTTTCTCCATTTGTATCAGAACCACCACAATATAATCAATAAGATGTAATATTTTGTAACAGACAAGTCCATCAAGTAATTTTTGCCCCCAAATGGAAAATATTAAGGGCCTTTGGAACAGCAAATGTCACATTTCCCATAGTATATGTTGAGAGGTGTACAGTGCACTGACATAGATATGATGTCAGTGGAGGAAATGCCACTGGACCCATCATATTGGGCCCAATGGCAAAACGAGCAGAGGAGGAACTCTGATTCCCAATGGTCATGGAGTTGGAAGAGGCCATGCCAGATAGACTGGCTGTGAAGGTGCACCAGTGGTGGGATTCAGCAGGTTCGCCCCAGTTCGGCAGAACCGGTAGCAGAAATTCTGGCTGGCCCTGCCCATACAGTTTTGAAACAATGCAGGGCTTCCCTTGGCCACGGCCACCATACCACGCCTGCCATACCACGCCATACCATGCTGCCTTTGCTTTGTGGAGGAATTGTTTCGCTTTCAAGGGGGGGAAGGCACTGATGCCTTCACCATCCCTTGAAAACGAAACACTTACTCGTAAAGTAAAGGCAGCGGCCGGAGCGCCGTTCACTGCCTTTGCTTTGCGGAGGAATTGTTTCGCTTTCAGGGGGGGCCGAAGGCATCAGTACCTCCCCCCTTGACCCCCCCCCTGTTTTTCCACCCTGGCTCAACTTTTTTGAGGCCGGTGGTGGTCTCGCCTTGTCTTTGGCGGGGTAGCCCGTTGCTCCATGAAAGCAACGTTGCTCCATGAAAGAAGGCCGGTGAGTTTTGCATGGCTGTGAGGCGCTGCGTCCGCCTGTGGCAGACTTGCGTTCCCGTGTGGGTGTTTGCGTTGCTGTGAGATGCTGCGTCTGCCTGTGGCAGACTTGCGTTCCCATGTGGGTGTTTGCGTGGCTGTGAGGCGCTGCGTCCGCCTGTAGCGGACTTGTGTTCCCATTGTGTTTTTTATTTTTATTTTTCGCGCACCGGCTTTCTCAGCGTTCTGTGCGCTCATTGCTTGTACACACTGGGGCTTGTAGTTTTGTGTTTGTGATTTGCTTTCGTGAGGCGTTTTTTTTAATGTGGCTCGATTTTGATTGGGCGTGGCGCGTTTCCCAATGTTCTCTTTGCTCGCGCCTCTCAGCCTGATTGGCTGTGGTGCGGCGCAAGGAACATTGGGAATTGAAGTCCTTTTTATTTGTTCGCGTTCGTGGGTCTCCTGCCCCACTGGTGCATTTCTCAACCTGACAGTTATCTGCGAACCCAGTTCGGGCAAGTGCACGAATGCTCGGTATGGGCTAGTAGGGCTGGGTGCAGGATCCTTTGTCACATTCCAATGGTTAACGCTCAGATTTATTGGTAAAGATAAATGCATACACACAACTAGAGCCTTGATTCCATCTTCTAGAATCTGCTCCCACTCCCCATAGCCAGTAAGGACACTGGCCGTATTTTTATATTTGGTGCAGTGATTAAACTGCTGAACTGCAGCCAAAACTGCTGGTGTAGCGAGTTTGATCCTGATGGGGATCAAGGTTGACTCAGGCTTCCATTCTTCTGAGGTTGGTTAAAATGAGTGCCCACCATGTTGGGGGGCAAAATGCTAATTACCTTGTGAGCCATCCAAAGAGTGCACTAAGTGATAAGGGGCAGTATATTCGTGAAATTGCTATTGCTATTGATCATGTTCTCTGGAGGAGTCTGGGAGTTGTAATCTAAAAATATCATACATTCTCTGCACACAATTTAGAAATGCTCAGCCTTCCATACTTCCAAGGTTGGTAAAATTAATACGCAGCATGTTGGGGGGCAATAATGCTAATTACCTTGTGAGCTGCCCATAGAGTGCTCTGAGTGCTATTTTCTATTGCTGTTGCTTAGTTCTGTATATAACCTAGAAGTTCTCAGTTCTCTGGCTAGTGGCAGAGGCTAAAGGCTTGTCCTTCATTTCTTCTATTCCACATAAACTGTCATTTTAAGTCAAGGGAGGGAAAAAGCAGGTTCCCTACAGCTGCTGCTTCCCTTTGAATCAAGGATGGATCTAGATTCCTCTCCCACTTCCTATGATGGTTTATCCATAAGGTAGAGAATCTAGCCTGGTTTCATGGCTGGTTGGCGTTGTCTTCATTTTTGTAATCTGAGAAACAACATGCAAGTTTGTTTTCAGAACAGAGGTTTCTGCTTTTTTGGTGTCAGTTGATATTCCCTTTCTCAAAAGTACAGTATAAGCATTCATTTTTTGCAGTTCAACCTATCTGGGTTATGCCCCCCTCCATTTCTCCCTAACACAGGACAGGTTTTCAAGATTATTATCCCCTTATAATTATTTCAGCAGCTCTGGGCCAAAACAGCATTTTCAGTACTATGCAAAATGAAACACAATGCAATACAGATTACAGAATGAGCTTTTTAAAAATATATATATATCTATTCTTCCATCAGGATTTCACTACAAGCAAAGTGAAAGTGGTTGAAGGTAGTGGTGGGCATCAGCAAGTTCACACTAGTTCGGCAGAACCAGTAGCAGAAATTCTGGCTGGCCCTGCCCATTCAAGTTTTGAAATAAAGTAGTCCTAATTCGGGTGCAACACAGGGCTTGGCCATGGCCACCATACCACACCCACAGTGTGGTAGTAAATTTTTTTGGAGCCCACCTCTGGAAGGGATCATCTGGTAAAACCAACTCCCCACACAGATGCAGACAGATGTTAAAACAGAAGCAAATACAATGGTACCTCACTTAGAGAGCATAATGCGTTCCACAGGATTGCTCTTTAAGCGAGTTTGCTCTTTAAGTGAAACACCATTGTAAGTGAACAATTGTGACTTCTGGTGGTGGGGATTGCGAACCCCGAATTAGTTGTTAAGTGAATTTTTGATTGGTTTTAGTTGTTTCTTTTCTCCCCCCCTTTTTTTCTTTTTACATGATTCTGATGGTCTAATGCAGGGGTGCCCAAACTTTTCAGGCCACAAGCCAATCACGTGATTCAGGGAGCCAGTCACTAAGGCCAAGGGGCCGGATGCGGCCCCAGATGCCAATTCATCCGGCCCATGAAGCCCTTGTCGCTCCTGGAAGTGGAAGTAAAACATGCACATACGGGGACTTCACAGACTGGATGAATTGGTGTCCGGGGCCGCATCTGGCCCTTGGGCCGTAGTTTGGGCACCCCTGGTCTAATGACTTGTGCATCCTAAAATACAAATAAACACTCGAGCTTGGCACTATAGTTATAGAAGTTTCTGTTTGTAAGGAGATAAATAATCACTGATTTCCCATTCATTCTTTTGAAGCCCCAGCTGGGAACGTGGTTTCCCCAAGCAGGGAGGAAAGGAGGCTCTGGTCCCAGATAAAGTTCTTCTATTGAATTTCTGTCATGCAGCTGTTAATACAGACCTTCCCACCTGCAAAAGACTGTGATGGAAACGATTAAGTGGGGCTTTTGATGAAAGTATTCAAAATAAAAGGCATTTTGGCAGCATCTAGTTCAACTTTTAAATTAGAATTTTAATGGAAGTTGAAATTCTAAACAAGCTTATTTAATTGTAAATCTTGTTAAATCAGTTATTCAAAGGTAGATTTACATGTTTAGGATCAGAACATTAATGTGAAATGTGAAAGCATTTCTGTTTGATAGTGTTTAATATGCACGGCTGAGCTTCTTCTTCCGTGTCTAGGCTAGACATGAAACTGCCAAAATGAAGGCACCTTTTGGTGAGTTCATTCTGCAGTTTCTGTCGCCTGACCTAGAGTGAGAAAGATTAGCCAGCAATACCAGGTTGCCCTTTTCTTCTTCTTCTTCTGCCGTATCCAAATATTATATTATCATCATGGCGATCAGCCATGAAGACTGTCCTGAGAATATAATGCAATGGCCTTTCATCTGCCTTCCACATCGCAGTGTGACACCCATAATGCTGATCCAGTTCTGCAAGACACTTTCTGGTCCTGAGCCCTTTTGGCACACAAAGTCCTCCTCAGGCCCAGGCCAGTATTGATGAAGCTGTTGCTCTCCACCAAGATGGCTTCAAGTGGGATTTAATCCACTTAGGGACCATCACACTTCCCTGTGGATCTCAGCACCCAAGGCCATTAGTCCTCAGGGTTTTAAGGTTAGTTAATTACTACTTGACACTTTCTGGCAGTATGGTCTACTCTGTTACCACAGCAGGGTAACCTGGCCAGACACCTAAGGTTGCCTTAGAACCATGATGGTGAACCTTGGCACTCCAGGTGTTCTTGGACTTCAATTTCCAGAAGCCCAAATCTCTGTGAATCCACAGAAATGGGTTTATGTAAACCCATTCATGTGGATTCACAGAGACTTGGGATTCTGGGAATTGAAGCCCAAGAACACCTGGAGTGCCAAGGTTCGCCATCATTGCCTTAGAATCATGTAATCTTAGAGTTGGAAGGAGCCATGAAAATTATCTGGTCTAGGACCATGCTTTGTGCAGAGCAGTTTTCCCTTCAGAAACAGAATCTCATATTCTTTGTCCACCTCTTTATTGCATAGTACTTTCCTCTGGTGCTGCCACTGTAAGTTGCATCTGCAAAACGTTGTCAGAATGTTTTCCCCCAGAGGGGTTTCTGGCTGACTGCCATGTGTTGCTTGTTGCATTACCATGTAGTCTGTGTGCTAGATCACAGACTTTCAAAAAGAAGAAAACACAGCCAGTGGCAAAAGAACTGGTTAAAAGCCTAGATCTAATTGGCAATAATTTCACACTTAACTGGTAGATCCTTTGCTGGCCTGAAGCAACTTAGCAAACATCTTCCTCTCAATTCATTCAGTTCAAGGTGTGAAGTATTCAAAGCCATCCCTTTTATTTTGACACAAAACAGCACATCTCTTAAGCATCTTTCTCTGTCCCAGGAGTAAGCATACAACTATCTGCTGCCCAAGGGTCAAGCTAGACATTATAGAGAAAATTAAAGTTAATTTCCTGAAATTGTCCTATTTCCCCTCCAAAATAATAATAATAATAATAATAATAATAATAATAATAATAATAATAATAATAATAATAATAATAATAATAATAATAATAATAATAATAATAATAATAATAAGATCCTCAGACTTATGTGCTTCAGCATGTAGACTTGTAAATTAAACCCATGATTACTTTCTAATGACCAATCATAAAATAAAGCATGTTATTGTTGTTATGGGCCATCAAGCCACTTTTTACTCATGGCAACACTACTAGGATTTTCAAAGTACAGTATGTGAGATGTTTTGAGGAATGCTTTATTATTGACAGTCTTCTTAGAAGGTATAACTTCTATGGCTGAGTGGTGATTTGAACCCAGGTTTCTGCAGTCCTAGTCTGATACTATTATACCATGCAAGAGACATTGGTTAAGAAAATCACATCTTTTGTTGTAAATTTTAACAATTTCACATGTTTGCTAGCAATGAGTATAACTGAGAGGGACCTTTCTAGGCTAAAGTGACTGTCCTTCAGCACTAACCAGTTACAAGGTTCTTCCCACCTCTGGAATTCAAGAAAGTATCACTTTTCTCTCATTTTTTGCTCTACATGTTTCTTGCCTTTGCACTCTTCCCTTCCTGACCCTGAACATGAGGCTGCATGCATGAGTCTCTGTCTTCCAGATGGACCGAGATCACCTTATTTTTATCCTTCTATATAACTAAGCAAGTTGAACTATGGCTAAAAATGCTTATTTTCTTTCTATGTACGTTGCCCTTGACTAGTTTTCTGCATTAAGTTTAGCTGTAGTGATAAAAGGAATAGAGGGTGAGGCTTGATGCTATTCTTTCCTCAAGCTCTCTATACTTCTGCTTTTAATTACAAAGGAACATACAAAGATTCAAAAATACTCAATAGCTAATAAGCATTTTGGGTGGTTTTCTGTTTTTCTGAGTGTTGGCATTTTTTTTTCTTGCCCTCACCATAACCACTTTAACCACAATTTCTATTAACTGGTTGAACAGAAAGAACTCATTTTCTGAGGTTAGTAGCCAGCCCTTTTCAGAAAAAAAAGGTCAGAGATTTTAAAATACCACATTCTTAAAATTATTTAAATGGTTTGGAGCTATTTAAAATTAGAAATTATTTTAATGTCAGGTTATATTGATCTACTTAGAAAGGATAGGCAAAATATAACATCCCCAAGAGCCCTTCCTTAAGAATTTGTTTGCTCATTTACCTTTTACGGAAATTCATCAATTCTTGCTGCCGGAGACCTCTAGAAGTAGTGATTTGGAGGTGCTCACCCATACACTTCCTAATCCCCCTACAAAAAGCCCCCAAACTACCATTGCAGGGAAGCCTGTGGAGGGGACTGGGGTATAACTTTGACTCTCAGGGCCCCTGATCATACTACCTTTGATCTACAACTTCATGGAGGACACAGATTTGGATAACTTGAACTTTTAAATAAGTAGTTTGGATAATTTGCTAACAAATTCTATGCACCACCAGTGACAAGGATCATTTTAGATTGTAATTTCCTTCTCTGCATTGTCTGATTATGTGTTTGAGTACTGCTGATATTATTTTGGCCTGCAACACTATTACTGTTGGCAATTCTAACCACGTGATACTTGTGATCTGATATCAGAGGACTTATTGTGTAAATACAGCATCTTTAGCATAGATTTTTTTTAATCCAAAGAAGGATCTAGCTTGGCTTACTTATTTACATCACTTGGGGACTTCTGCTCTATCAATTCCAGGGTGACTCCTTCCTGCTTGTGGCACACAGTAATTGAGTTACTATAAGTATGTGGACAGATTACCCTGCTGTGGTAATAGAGTAGACCATACTTCCAGCAACTCAATGCTGAGTGTCAGTGGCAGTTAACTAACCTGACAACCCCGGGGACTAACAGCCTTGGGTGGTGAAGTGCACATGAAAGGGTGATGGTCCCCAAATGTATTAAATCCCTCTTGAATCCATCTTGATGGAGGCCAACAGCTTCATCAATACTGGCCTGGGGCTGATGAGGACTTTGCACGGCAAAAGAGCTCAGGGCTAGAAAGTGACTGGCAGAACTGGATCAGTGGTATGGGTGTCATGCTGCGATGCGGAAGGCAGATGAAAGGCCACTGCATTATATTCTCAGAACAGTGTTCATGGCTGATTGCCATGAGGATCGCCTATATTCAGATTCAGATGTGGCAGAACAAGAAGAAGAAGAATGAGTAGAAATATGTCATAATTAAAAAATTTTTGCTAGACGTAGACCTTCTCTCCATTCCATTTCTGTGTAAGATGGACCTCAAAGACTAGATTTTAGGTACAGTATATGAATATTTCTGCATCTTTTCCACTACTGACCCAAGATCAGGGCTGACCCAAGAGCAAAGGATGATGATACCCTTTCTCTTGTCTGCATTGGATCATCCTTCAATATTAGCTGGAGGATACTAGCCTCTAAAATCTGCGGTTGTGGATTACTGACTAGTTTATGGAGCACAGAATAATTATGCGACATTCACATCCCTATCCTCCAGTAGAGAACAGTTAGAGAGTTCATGAGAAACAACCAGGAGGTTGTCACTGCTGCATCTCAGCTTCTGCCATCTGAAATAGTCAACCCACTCTATCTATAAAGCAAAGAAGTACGTTAGTATGTCCTCTATGCATGTGGCCAACCTGCACCCCACCCCCTACCAGCTTCCCTGGACCTACCTTGCGTCGCCCACTTTTGAAAGAGGTGGGGGGTCTGGAAGGCCTGAGTGGGGCGCCAGCCCTACCAGAGAGAACCGCAAAAATTGCCCACATCACAACTGGGCGACAACAACAAAGGGAGGGTGCACTCACGCACAACAGCACACAAGCATCACCACCAAGCAACTGACTGGTGATGCAAGATCGCCAGAGGCAGCCGGCGCCATGTACAATTGCCATCCCTCACTGGGGATGCAAGGCCACCAGAGGCAGCTGCTGCAACCTTCCAGAAACTGCTGCACGCCCGCACACCACTGCATAAGCACTGCCGCCCGAGGCATCCTCTGCCTTGCCTCAGCCCCACCGCCCGAGCAAGCCTCCGCCTCACCATTACAGGGGACACAAGGCCGCCGGAGGCAGCCGCCATGCCCCCTGACCTGAAGGCATCTGCAGCGCCCCTTACGCAAATGTGGCTCGCCCAACAGGCTGCTTTCCGCCCGGGGATGCGCCTCCCTGGACAGATAGCAGCCTGTCAGCTTCCCTCTGTGCCTGGCTGTTTCGAAGCCGGCTTCAAAACAGCCAGGTGGAGAGGGAAGATGACAGGCAGGCTGCATGCCTACCACACATCCCCGGGGCGAAGCCCGGGTAGGAATCCTAGTACTCTATACTCTATGAGTATACTGGAGCAGCCTTCTCCAGTATATTCATTTGTCTTGTGAAGCTATGTTTTCTTCATCCAAATATAAAACACAGTCTCCTGCTTTAAGGATTTTGTATAAAAATATGTAGAATATAGGTTGGGAATTACTGGTAAGATAAAGGTTGCCCTTGCTCGAAAGCCAGTTGTACCTGACTCTAAGGTTCATTGTTCATCTTCGTTTATAGCCAAAGAGCCAGTGCTGTCTGTGTCGGCAAACATTTCCATGGTCATGAGGCAGATTCCACATTTCCATGGTCATGTGGCAGACATGACTAGATGCTGGAGAACACGGAATGCTGTTTACCTTTCCCGCTAAAGAGGTACCTATTTATCTACTTGCAATTTCTTGCTTTTGAACTACTAAGGGACAGAGATGGAAGCTCACTCCATCATGCAGCACTCGAGTCTCGAACTGCTGACCTGCCAACCTTCCAGTCCTCAAGTTCAGCATCTTAACCACTGAGCCACTGCAACCCCTATATTATTTTCTGTAGATCATCAATGGTTTTTACAGAATGGCTGTTTTGCCCCCCTCCTTCCCCAAATTAGGCAGTTGAAAGAACAAAGAAATTGATTTATGTGTGTGTGGGAAAACTAACCCCTGCTTTTGAAAACAAATGTCTGACTTGAGCTGTACTCAGAAGTGTGCCATTCCTTAATTGCCCTTCTTATATGATACATGATTCTAATTGATGGTTCTTTGCATTCTAGAGAAGAAAGAGATTGGAAAATTACTTTTTTGAACTGTAAATCCTAGAGTCCTCTACTTACTAGTGTATCTACACATATGCCAAAATAAAAGACCAAGCTTTCCCAAAATTTGTTGTGTGAGGGAGGAACATAACAGCTTTCCCAAAGTTAATGCTAGAGAACCTTTCTGTGAAACCAGGGAATGGGAGTTCAAATCATGCTTCCTGGGAGTGGGCCTGCTGAAATACCCAAGGTGAGTATAACTGGTGCGACTATTTGCCCCGTCACCTGTGTGACATTAGGTGAACAGCACAGAGCAACATGAGAAGAAGAGACTGAAAAACTACTTCTGAGTACTTTATACCTACAGCCCCCCCCCCCCCAAGGTCATTGTAAGTCAGCATTGATTTGGCAGCACATTGTTGTATTATTTTAATATTTAGCATTGAATGCAAATAGCAGGTAGAAAGGATGCCAGAAGAAGCAGTGTTTCTATTAGAAAGTCTGCATCTTTGGAAGGGATGGAGGGAATGTTCTTCCTTTGCTCAAGCCATATTTTCCCACCAGAATTACATTACTATTTAACTTGTTGCTTGGAGAATGCAGACACAAATGTTGATTGCTTGAATTGTTTTTGTTTTTTATGCTGCCTTTTGATCCAATAGAAGTTCCCAAGATATGGGGTTCAGTCAGAAGAAGGGGAAATGGCTGATATAAAGGATAAGGATTAAGCTCTTAGAATTAAACTTTGTAGAGATTTGAACCTTCAAAATCATCTCTTTTGTGCATAGACATATATTTCCTTTATGAGCAAGCACAGAAATAGAGCAACAGCATATGAATCATTGCAAAGCAAGATGTACAATTATTTGTAAAAGTAAAATAGTGAGAGTGGAATTAGGAAATCAATTCCACCTGAGTGAATCGGGCAGTGTAATAATCATGTCTAAGTATGAACTGAATTCACTGCATTAAAGAAAAGACAGAGGAAAATTGAATAGATGGTCTCTCTTTATCTGAGAAGAGGAGGAGGTGAATGTATGAAAAAGTAAGTGTTGCCAAATACAGCTCTTGGAGGAGGAGGAAAAAAAAGATGCAAAATATCTACCAAATGTATGAAGCACCATTGGACTGTCCCCATGATTAAACTCCATTAATCCCACAGCTCAGAAGCAACAGGACTGGAAGTGATAAGAGATTCATTTTGATTCTCATTTCTGTTTTTTGAGATTGTGAGCAACTTTGCCTTTGATTGTCCTGCATTCCTAATCACTTCCAGCCTCCCCCCTAACACTATTCACAAGCTGCTTGGGTGTCCATTTTCCCTGGTGCACCTCCTAATGGATTCCAGAGCTCAGGAATGAGTGATGGACCCTCGCTTGGCATTTTCATCGCTGCCTGTTTCTGCATTCATTATCCTTGAAAAGCCAACCTGCCTCATTATAATGCGACCATCCTGCAGAGGGAGAAGGGAAACTGGCAGGTGCCTTAGAAGCGAAGGAGGAGGCAGGAGGGCATCTGTTTCCCATGAGATAACATTATATGTTTTTATTAAAATAGTGAATTTAGTGCTGGCAAAAGGCTTGCAGACCCTAGAGGACAAAATCCTTCATTTAGTCCCATAACAGATTCAGCCAGTGTTGTTCATGTCTTTGTACTTGAGCCAGAGGGCTCAAGTGGCTGTTTTATACTAACATTACTAACACAGAGATTTATGTCCATGTACTAAAAAGTGTTTACTTTGCAGTGTATAAATGTATGACTGCTTTGATTGTTTTCTTTCTTTCTAAAACTTTATACTTATTTATATACACGCACCACATTCTGCTTTTCATATGTAGTATGGCACATGTCTTCCACGACTTGTCATTGGCAAATGACAAAAGTGACATGTCGTATGTCTGAGTGAAAGACTATCTTCACTGAAAATGCAGAAAATTCAGTCTTGATGGTTGCTTGGTACCAAAAACTGCAGGAAGGGGGAGAAACAAAGTGCAAAGCAAACTCTATGTACTTCCCCCTCAGGTATTATCTCTGAATATACTTCTGTAACACATTTTCTATTCAATTAAAGATTGTTTTTAAAAACTGAGGAACTAATAGTGATATGCTTTTTGTTTTGGTTTCCAGAGAGGATTTCTTCCTGTTCAGTTAAATCTCTTTCAGATTTGATAGGCTGTATGTAAGTTTTACATGGTATTTGGTTCTTATGTGAGCTTTATGCTTTAAAGTCAAGAGAAAAATACCATGGTGCACTCTAACTTTTCACAGTTTTGGGTTTGTTACTGAGAAGACCTTGTACCTTTTTACAGTTGTCCTTGTCCTCCCTTGGTAAAGGATTTTTGAATTAAGCCTTATCAGATAACTTTAAGAAATAAGGAGATCAGTTTCATGCACTGGAAGGATTAAGAATTTGTCCAGATTGACATTAACTCTACAGAAACTGCTGAATTGATTTCGGGCGGTCTGGAGTAGTTTTGGTCAGGTTGGTCCCCCCCCCCCTTTCCAACATGTGCATTTTGAACCTCCACCCGTCAGGGGGCTTTACTATTTAACACTCTTCTATATATGCTGTTTCCAGCCTCTCTGAAGATAAAGAATTGGAAAAATTAACAAAATACAGAGACCTGGCAATAGAAATAACTATTGAATATAAAATTTAACTTCAGTAGTCCCTGTAGTCCTCAGAGCACTGGGAACAATGCCAAGGAATTTCATTAAATATTTTAACCAACTGCAGAGCTCTAAAATAATACCATCAGAACTGCTGAAGACAGCATATATATTACACACTATTTAACTTACACGTTGGTTCTTGGTTAAAACTTATACCATTACATAATACCAAGCAATGTTTGACTGAGTGTTGTATGTTGTAACAACAATACCACCACCACCACCACCACAACAACAACAACAGTAACAGTAATAATTCTATTATTTTAGGAAGGATATCAGATAACAAGCTAATATCAATATAGGGCAATGGGCTACCAAGAGAATCTTTGAAATAAAAAAAAAGAGATCTACTTTTTCCTTATTTGTTGCCCATTCTTAAGTTTACTGCTCTGTTTTTACTATTATATATTTTAATGCCTCTGTAGCATAAGTGGAATAAGAATTTCAACTAGAAAGACATGTCTCTTTACTAAATCTTAACTCTACAATCATGCTATCTGCATGCATTTACGTGTCTTTCAGTTTACTACAGTTGATTTCCCCCCTGAGCAAATGCAATAGGCTGTCTGATACATAGACTTTTTCTACGTGTCTTACTTTCATTTCTAATGCAGAGTAATGCTTTGCCTATGTCTGGTCAAAAATAGTATTAACTATTTTAACACTATAACTTGTTTTTTGAATTTTATCTATATTGCATATACATAAATTATTACCTAAATTTCATATGCATTTGTTTTTTAGGCTGTGAAGTGCTGTGATACAAATAATTAAATAATGCAAAGCAGATATTTGTGACCTTGCGAATCAAGTTTTCTTTCATAATTACTCTGACAGAACTGAACAGTAATGAACCACCTCCTATCCATCTGGGTTTTTGCTGGCAGAAACTAAAGTAAAATTCATCCCTCATTTTCTAAATTAGGCAATTGCCAGTTGAATAAGTGGCTGTGATACTGACAACCACATTTTGTTTAAAAAGGATTAAACACTTTGACACTTTTTAATCTTTAGCATAGCTCCAAGTAGAGATATAAAACAGGAAAAAGTTTGGGAGGTATGATTAAAGGATAGCAATTTGTCTATTATGCATTTTATTTCCATATTATCTTTACCACCATGAGTGACAAGAATTTGTAATTTTCTGCTTCAAGCAGCAAAACATCTTGAGCTTCCATTTTTAAATGTTAATATGAAATAGTGGTAACTTTGAAACAAACAATGGGTTGGGAAATGGGTCACTTGAAGAACAAACCTCCTCTTGCATTTTCAAGTCAATTAATTAATTTTATATTTATTTATCACACCTGTATACCACCCATCTAGGATATACTCACACACTTAGTGGTTCACATAATTAAAATACCAACAATACAACATCAACATTCTACAATCCCCAACACCCCTTTAGATGGCAGTGCATAAAAAAATCCCACTTAAATATGGCCACCTCACTTGAATAAACCCACAATAAACAAATCAAGAGCTAATTAAATTTGTGAAAAAGTGTACTCCCCAAACCTATTCTCTTTTACAAAGCTTTTAAAATGGAAGCAAGAAATGAAACCAAATCATGTAATCTGTATTTCTGTAAAATGTTTAAGCTGCCACTTTACATGAATTGTAGATGTAAACAGGTGTAATTATTTGTGCCATCTAGGGAAGAATCAAATCTTAGGGAGAAAGGAGAATTACCATTCTTTGAACAAGGTGAATGTAGTCTTCCTCCATTGTAGTTCATAGCCACAAGCATGTTAAACATTTCATTGGTGCTGGAGCTGTCCAATGTACTTCAGAACACTGGAGCCAGAGGTGCACTGCAGGAATTGGTGTTAGAGATACTGTACTTAAATACTTAGGCGCAGAATATGATATACATATGAGAATCACCTTTATTAGAAAATTAAAATTTATCTGAAATAAATGCACCAACCAACTAGAGCTCTGTGATGACATATAATTATAATTTGTTACACAATATCTTTGCAACAGGGTCACATTAGACATTAAGAGGAATTCGTGTTGCTTATAACTGGTCAATATTCTTCCAACAACAAGATTTCTTCAGAGACATATGCCTCAACAATCCGACGTGTAGCATAAGCTTGTATTTACCTTTAGTTGTTCAAAAAACAAAGTACAAATACACCATAGTTGGTGAGGGGGGGGAGGGAATAGTATTCAATAACAAACAGATGTGGGGGTTTTTTTACCACTTGAGGGAGCATCTTTTCTAAAAACATGTTAAATGTATATAGTTTGATGAAAGTTTAGTTACTAAATTGTCAGGAATAATCCAGACACCTTTCCTCTGGGTAGTTTGTTTTCTTGATTTTGTTTTTTGGCCAGGAATTGCTTTTTCTCAGTTTCGAAAATCAGGAAAAATTTCTTGTGTAAAAAGTCTTCTCAAAGTGTTAGTACAGAAGTGGCACGTGAATACAAGATGAAGAAGAATTTCCAGATATTGATGGAGATGCTATCTGTGGGATTGCTAGTGGCAGATTATCAGACCCCATTTTTGTATAATTGTATGTGTAATTGTATGTGCAGATATTTCCCCCACAAAAATAATTTGAATACTTAGAACTCAGCCTGAGTGATAGTGGCAAATAGGTTAGGTAGCTAGAACATGGAAAAGTTCTTGTTGGGGTGTGTATCTGAGTATATGACTAAGTGTGTCATGCTGTCACTTTAAAAAGAAATCACATCCTAAAAATTTAAATTGAAGCTGCCAAATCATTAGTTGAACCTTACCTTGGATACCTTGGAGTCATTATTCAATGAAGAGTCCACACATTGGTAGACATCTCTGTGATGACTTTCCACGCATGCAAGTGGACCTGAGAAATCAAGTCCATTTGCATGCTTTTTTTTAGCCATTTGGATATGACATCACCTGTTGGCTAGGCGGACCAAGCCCTCTGCTTTTACTTGAAAGCCTCTATTAAAACAAAATTCTTGCATGGGCTGGACTAGTACTCCATGTGGGGCAATGTGCCCAGGGCTCTGGCTCAGTTATAGCCCTGCAAACAAGGGTGCAAGAAACATTGTCAGAATCAGCTCAGCACTGCATTGCAACAAAGAGAAAATAGTTTCCCAACACATCTAATAGACAGCAGTTCTTGCTGCTTGTTAATTTTGTTGTTGGTGTTGATATCTTATTGTCACTTAACGGAACAAAGCAGCATCTTCCTTCCATGTCTGCTGCCATTATGGTAACATGGTGCTGTGTCTGTCAGTGAGGCTCCTGCTTCCTGAGGACAATGAGGCCTATGGGTCTCACTGGCCTTATCTCCCTTTCTACTGCAAAGAGAATCCTGTCATCTTTTGTATTTTATGGAGCACCTGAGGGCATCAACTGGGGCACTGCCCTCCTTGAAGATTGTGGTATTTTTCAACCACAGTCAAGTGTACCCCGGGAAATGACAACCTTGTGTTGGCTCATCTATTTCACTGTATGTCAGGCATAAAGAATTACAGAATGAATTCACCAAAAGGTGGCTTTATTTTGGCAGTTTCATTTCTGGCCTAGACATGGTGGCCTAGACATATTTAAGCCATTGCTTAAATATAGCACTACTGATTGGTTAATTAAGGTTGTCCAAAAAAGTTGCTACCTTGTAGCATTGGGTAAAGGCTGCTCGGACTCTTTATAGGCGCAGCTTGCAAATAGGGCGTTGGCTCTTGGTTCGCATGCTCGCACGGCAAACACACGTGTGGAGTACCTCCCGAAGGCGCAGGTGCCGAACTAATCCTGGGTAGCAGAATAGCGGAACGAGCGTAGCCAACTCATGTATAAACTCATGTCTATTATGCTGTCGTATTTCCAAGAGTTGTGAATAAACCGTTGCATCATTGTTTGGATCTCCACTTGTTGGACTCTTCTTTATAAAAGCTTAAGACACAACACCTTCTCCCTTTTATAAGCCACTCGCCCCAAGCAGGATAACTTCCTAGTAAGTCACTAACAGTCTTTTTCTTCTTGATTCTTAGTAATACCATAGTCATCTTCCTAATATTTCTTCTCAATGAGATTGTTAAAAGTTCTATAACTGAAGTAGGTAAGGACTCAACTTTTGTGACTCTGAGGCTGGAATGTGGATTAAGCTGATGAACACAATTGATTTCCAGAGCTGATAGTGAGACTAAATGTTTCAAGCACTCTGATCAATCAATAATTTTGGCAGCCAAGGTAAGTGGGCCAAAGCAGTCTGCCATGTTGGTTAGTGAAGCATTGTTACCAAATGTTGTACCCATGCCCTCATACACTTGGCTTTTAAATAGCAGATAGGATCCTGTTTGTTGCTATTATCCTATATTCTTCCTTCCTGTTAGCAAACTACTAATGCTCCTTGAACAGTACAACTTTATTATAATGGCTAAGGAAAACAGCCACCACAGTGGTTAAGACACTGAACTTAATGACTGGAAGGTCTGAAGGTCACCAGTTTGGGACCCGAGTTCTGCATGATGGAGTGAGCGCGCATCTCTTTCCCAATTCCTACCAATCAAGCAGTTCAAAAACAAGTAATTGCAAGCAGATAAATACTAAATTGCAAGCAGTACCAATTTGGTGGAGAGGTAAACAGCATTCCGTGTCTAGTCATGCCTGCCGTACGTCCACAGAAACGTCCGCAGTTGTAAACAGTGCTGGTTCTTTGGCTGTAAATTGAGATGAGCACCAAACCCTATAGTTGAATATGACTGGTTTTTGAGCAAGGATGACCTAAAGGAAACAGCAGTAACATAGTACCACTGACATCTGCAATGCTAGTGAAGATAAAAATGACATCAAAACATTGGTACTAGGTAACCAATTTTAGCCTCACATTAATATAGGAGTAGATCAGGGTGGCCTAACTACGGCCCACAAATCATATCTGGCCCACAGTGCCAAATCATCCGGCCTGTGCCACCCTCACCACTCCCAGAAGCAGAAGTAAAATGTACCCACACATGTGCAAAATGCTGCCATAAATCCACCCACAGCTGTCATAAACACATTTATGACAGCCATGGGTGCATTTATGGCAGTGTTTTGTGCATGCATGGGTGCATTTTATTCCCATTTCCGCTGGGAGGAACCACGTGACTGGCCTGCTGAACGAAAAGTTTGGAAACGCGCCCTAGAGTAGATGCTTATGAATACCCAGTATGGGGTAGTGGCTAGGGGGATGGATTAGGATTTAGAAGGTGGATTAGATAATCAATATAAAATGATATCAGCAATTGTCAGCTGATTATGGCAAGCTTGGCTCTCTGTCAGCTTTTTTGTGACTGGCAGGGCTCTGTAATTAGCAACTTTCTCAAGAAGGCAGCAAGGGCAGAAAGTGTGAGAACTTCTATCCTACCTATTTACATGAGTTGAAGTATAAGAAAAACATCTTCCAACAATAGGTAAAGGTTTCCCTTGCTCGAAAGACAGTCGTATCCGACTCTAGGGTTCAGTGCTCATCTCTGTTTCAAAGCCGAAGAGACAGCATTGTCTCCTTCTGCAGACGTTTCCGTGGTCATGTGGCAGGCATGACTAGACACTGGAGCACATGGAACGCTGGTATATTCCCACCGAAGTGGTCTCTATTTATCTACTTGTAATTTCTTGCTTTTGAACTACTAGGTTGGCAGGAGCTGGGACAAAGATGGGAGCTCATTCCGTCCTGCAGTACTTGGGAATTGAACTGCTGACCTTCTGCTTCCCAGTCAGCATCTTAGTCACTTGAGCCACTTAATTTCTTAGGAAACCACTTGGGTAACAAACATCGGGAGCTTATTTTTAAATGTTATTGTACTTTTTTGGTTAATACATGGGACTCAGTGTGATGTAGTAGTTAAGAGGGCTGGACTAGGACTTGAGTGATCTAGGTTTAAGACCCATCTAAAATGTGGAATTCACTGAGTGACTCTCTTAGCTTGATCTGCCTCTCAAGGTTGTTAAGAGGATAGAGTGAGGGAATGAGGGGGATAGAATGAATTAATGAGTGGGCTATTCTACATTGAGTTCTCCAAATAAACTATTTCTTTCACCACAAAATCTTTGTTTTGAGACTTATGCCCAACAGACATTTATCCATCCACACAAACTGAATAGTTCAGGAGGGAAGGATTTTATTGCACAATTAACACAGAAATAAATTACTATTCTTTTGAAAAAGTATCTGTGTGAGCACAGTCTCATGACAATACTGTTGTACTAATAATGTGCTATCAAGTCAATTCTAACTTAAGTTGAATCTTTTTGGGGCTTTCTAGGGAAAGAGTACTCAAAAGCAATTTGCCGTCTCCTTCTTGTGGGGTCACCCTAAGACTGTGCATCTGGCTGTTCTCATAGGAAACATAGTGAAGAAATCAAATTTCTAACCTCAGGCTCTGCAATCAGATACCTAATACTGGATGCTAAGGGTTTTTTTTTAATTTAAAGAATTTTAGGGGATGGTGTGAGAGAGATCAATCAAGACCATAATGCATACATTATAGTCATGACAAAAAATTTCCTATTCCTACTGCATTTGGCTCGGGGGGGGGGGGGGATCCCTAAATATTTGCTCTTACTGCAGTTAGGTTGAACAAAATACATCTCTGTTCCTTCCATCTGAGGAAATGAAAATGAACCTTATTTCCAGCCACGAGATGAGTCTCATGAGTCAACCATTGGAGGAGCTTCCCAAAGCAGGAAGAGAACAACAATTTGCCAGCCTCAATGGTGCTTGAGGGACTTTCAGTTCTCTCAAAGATCAGAGGAGCAAGAGTGCTTTAACTATGAGATATTTTTGTATACTTTATCAAGCAGTTAAGTGAACATCACCTGTAAGAGTCAAAGGTTTTCCTTGGCCAAACAACAGAGAATCCAATGAGGGTCAAAAGTTCTGTGCTGCGGTGTGTGTGCGCGTGCGCGTGCATGTGTGCGTGCATGTGCACGCACGCGCGCACGTGTGTGTGTGTGTTGCCTGGGCAACCAAATAATTCTCTGAGGGCAGTTGGAAATGATAGTTGGAAATAAGTTGCACTGGACCAACAGACAAGGGAAGTCACAATTCTTTGGGTCTGGTTTCTGACAAATAAATAACTTGGTTAGGCTGCTTACTTCAACACACCTGTGGAAGATGGGAATGCCTGCATAAATCTGTAGTAGCTGAGGGAAAGAGAAGAAAGCAATCCAAGGTGTCTTGAACTGTGGGAAGTGCGGGTTCCGCGAGCACAATTGGCATATACGGCCCCTGGCAGAGGTTACACCAGTCGAGAAAGCTCCTGGCCACTGGCCCTTGCCAGTATGGAAATTGGGGAGCGGGTTAATAATCATAGGGTTGATTCACCCACATCTGACCTGACCGACAGTTCTGCTGAGGGAAGCGAGATCGCTAACTCCTGTTAGCGATTAGGCAATTACTCACTCACAGAAGAGCCCAAGCTCTAGTGCAAATAGTGGCCATGTTTACCCTGGTGTAAGCCACGAACAATGGATTTCCCCTGTCAGTATTTGCCTTAGTTAATTAACTTCCCCAAGAGAGGTTCCCAATTAACCCGGGTAAATGGGTGATGTGATTTTCTGTCAGATGACGATTCTACCACACGCAGCCTTGAACATAATATATACTGATGATTTTCCCTCAATAAACCACTGGTCTTCGCTCCATCTTGTCTCGCGTCTTCTTCTGACCAGTCTCCTCCGGGACCCTAAGGGCCGCTTCACGGCCCCAATCCAACAGGGAAGAAGCATGACCCCTGAGGGAAAACCCCATCTAAATGTACTTTTTGACACCAGTAGGACCCCTCAGTTGGACTCTGGTTAGCACTGCCTTGTGTCATTTTGTGTTGGCATGCTTCCTTAGCAACTTGTGTTTAATAGGAAGGACCTTTCAGCCAGGGGGAAAACGTAGCTGGAATTAGGAGAATCCCAAGAGATTTTGCCACCTGGAATGGCTCTATTGCACACTCTGAGTGCATACAACTCACAGTTTTTTGTGTGAAGGTGTATGCCATGAAAGAACTGAGGGAGAAAAAAGTAAATCTAAGAGAACTGACACTGCTAGGGGACTGTTGTGTGTGCTGTTATACTTGCTGTGCCTTTAATCTCACTTGAATCCTTTCCCAAAGTTAAGGTAAGGCTGGTCTAATACATTAATCAGCTATTATCACTAGGTGTTTTGGTCTACTTTACAAACAACCATTCCACTTGACAGTCAATTTTACTATAAAATGGTAGCCTTTTTAATTAGGGGAGGTGAAAACAAAAGTAAAACTTAAAATGTTTTGGATAATTGCATGACAAAAAATCATGGTAGAGATTTCTGAAGATAGCTAAAAAGAAGGTGGAAAGGAATGAAAATCAAAAATGTCTTGGAAAAGCTAAGACATATGGTAACCTTAAAAACACCTCAGAAATCCTAATTGTACTGTCAAAACAAGACTTGCAAGCCTTCAGCACTGATTAATTCTTGGCTTTCTGCAGAAATTTGAACTTGCATTACTTAGGTGGAAAGCAATCTGAAGTTATCAGATATGTTTGCCTACTTTTAAAATATCCTAATCAATTTGATTTGGAACTAATGTGATTCTGAGCTATAATCACAGTAGTAGACACCAAAGACCCGCTTTAAAGTGCAGTGATTTGTTTTTCTTCATTGGTGGCATATAGCCAGGAATCTGAAGTGTTTTGGAATAAAGATAAGTAGTATTTTGTCCTTTTATACAAGCCTGGCTAGGTAAGGCCTTTGTGTCAGGTCCTTCTGGATGCAAGCACCAGTCTTCAATAGCATGAGCAGCAAACTAGATAATTGCTTTGTTGGTTCCCATCCAAAAATAACTAGTTTCTTGGGAGTAACCTCAGCTTTAATCCTAAATGTAAATCCTCCTTTCATTGCTGGAATTTTGATTTTGTTTTCAATGCTCTGTTGAATTCTTCACTGAAGAATTCAAAGCAATTTTTTAAAAGGGGAGGGGGGAATTATATATTCCTGATGGCTAAGTACTATGAAATAAGAGTAAGTGAAATTCAAGTATCTTTGTAATATAAATTAAAGACATTAAATATTACTATTCACATTTCTTAAAGGCCTTCTAGTCTAACTACTGCACACAATATTGTAACTGTTCTTGGCAAAGTAACTCATGGGGATTCAAACACTTGGGTTTCCTAATCTTCAGGTGTAGTAGACTGTTGAAGTTAATTCCAACTACAGAAAATGCTCAGCTTATATTTAGAAGCTGACAGCATGTTAGCATTGAAGCAACACCATTCCATCATTCTGAACTATGCACATGAGTAATGAGACTTATAAATGAAGCCCAGTTTTACTTTTCCCTGACCAATTACAAAGGAAAAGAAGCAACATTCACAAGTGCAATGTACTAAGAACAATACACAGTGTTTGCCACTTTATTATTATTATTATTATTATTATTATTATTATGTGATGTCAAGTCAATTCTGATTTATGGTGGGTGACCCTTTCCAAGATTTCTTTAGGTAGAGGATACACAGGAGTAGTTTAACATTCTGTTCTTCTGGGGATGTACTGGTGTTATCTAAATTAATGTTCCAGGGCTTACTCTGGTGAAAACGTGGAGACAAGATGCAGCCAGTTGTACAAAGCAAAAAGTAATTTTATTTTTCTGCCAGAGAAGCACAGTAGGTAGCCTTCTCTAAAAGCAAGAAAGACCTGAAGCCAATGCAAGGCACATACATTTATACATTGCTGTACAAAGCATCTAGAAAATGGTAAAAGTTCTTATTTGATGAGTTAACCTTTATCTATGTGGCTCATGTTTGGTTCCCACTTACTGATTTCAGTGAACAAAATATGCTTATCTACTTTCCTGGATGTAAGCATGACTAACAAGTCTGCAATGTGTGCTGCTAAGGAATGTAAGGTACTTTTGTTATACATATGGTCTCTTCTGTGGGCCATGAACTTATCAGAAAACCCTCAAAGGTAACCAAAAGTAGGTTCTGAAGAACCTAAACACAAATTCAACTAAACTTCAGTTGGCTGGTGTTGTTTAGTCCTCGCTGGGACTGTGTAGCTTGTATTCTTCTAGGAGGCACAGTAGATAATTGAACTTCCAATCTCTGATTCCACCGCCAGCTATCTAAACCACTTCAGGGGGCTCCACTGATAAATGCAGAACTGAGCATCTTGTCATTTGACCTTTTCAAGCCCTGAGTTCAAATCCCTAATCAAGCATGAATCTCAGGATGGCTTTAACAAAATAATTTTTTTTCTATCCAACTTTCAGAATCACCTTGAATGTCAAACTAGAGTCTATAACTCCCACTTGACACTATGCAGTGGGAGAAAAAAGGTCAATATGCTCCCATCCTGGTCCCTGCATGACTACTATTATCCATTTACCAGACAAGCTACTCTTTTATTTTATCTGGCTACTAGTGCTACAGGCCATATATAGGTCTCTAGATTGATAACAGCCATATTCTGGAGTTGTCTGTGTGATTCCCTAATTTTCTAAATGACACTTTGAAGCCATCCTGACAATTTTATTGTCTTCCTGCCAGCTAGCTTCTCATCTTTATTATTCATTTGTTTGCTTGCTGTTTCTCTGTATCTGTTTCAGTCCACTTTTCATGGACTACTTGATTTTGGCCTCAACTTGAGATGAGCTCTCTGATGCAATGATTTTCCTCTGTTATCTTTAGTCCTGTTTCTTAAGCTTTGACTAGCTCCAAATCAACTCTGATTCTACTGTTTTCATTCTATCTTTTCATTCCTCTGCATTATTTTTCATTTGAAGATTGATTTCTTGTTTATGACCCAGCATTCACATCTGCCTCCCAGGGTATTGATACTGTGGGGTTCTAAAAGATATGCCACCTTGAACTTTTGTATCTTTTCTCCTCTCCCCCCCTTAAATTTTTATTTGATGATAAGCCATCTGTAAGTTGCAGTAATAGGACCATGGCTCTGCTTCACTGTTAAACATCAGAAGAAGAACTTTTCAGATAATATGTCGGATACAAATGTGAGAAACAGTCAACCTTTTCTCAGAGACATCATATTTTTAAAAAACGACTTCACTTCACTTTGTTTATACCAACATTTTTTCAAACAAGAAACCTTGTATGTTGTCTCAGCCACTGTCTTTGAATGAGTTTCCTTCTGCATTACATGTTAATATTCTCCAATGCAGCCTGAGCTTTCATGAAGATGTAAACTATGGAGTTCAGTGAGCCCTGCTTTCAAGAGTGAATATGCGAGATAACCTTTGATGTTGCAGTTTTTGACTGCAGTTCACTGTAGCATTCTTGGGAACATAGCAAGTAGAATATTTTCTTACTTAATAATTGGATCTCCTCAAAGTATTTTTCAGGCAGTTCTGAGAGTTTAAAGATACCTTCTGCATTTACAAGTGCTTCTTTAAAAATCACAAATCAATAGTGCCTATAGGTGTTTCCCCCTGTAAAGCATGAGCATTTCTATTGCAAATGTACATACAGTATATGTAATGTCTGTTTGGAAATGGATACAGTAATTGAGAGGGCCCTCAGTTCTACCTGCTGGAAAATAAATGACAAGATCATTTTTTAAAAAACTGAAAATTTCATGACATCCTTTAAAACAATTTTTGGTATACGTGTGTCAGAAAGAAGGCTTTCATCTCTCTTAAGGTTAATAGAGAAAGCAGTACCATGACTACACAGAATTTTTATTTGAGGCTATATTTTATATCAACAATTTATATCATTTATAATTTTGTGCATCTGTTGGGTAGCAGAAAGTTGTAAGCTCTTCTAAAATTTTATGATTTTATGCTTTATTCTGAAATAGGAAAATGTATTGGAATCTAACTGTTAGTACTGAAAAAGTAAAAAGGAAGCTAAAACAGATGGATTAACTCAATCTTTAATATCAGAGTTTGGAATACGTTCTAGTCCTCTGGAAAGATTATCTGTATCAACCTGCTTAAGGGTTTTCATTCAGTTTTGTTATGAAAAATGAGTATCTTTTGTTAGCAAGGATCTATTTCAAGATAGATCATACCTTTGATTCACTATGGCAACTTGTACATTGCTATGTTTAACTTTTTGCAGTTCATTCACTGTGGGTAGTTAAACAACAAAATATGTTCCTTTTTGTTAACTAACAAGATGCTTTCTTATTGAGTTATATAGAAAAACATGATGGGGAAGCAGACTCTACTGGAGCAATCTCCCAAACTGTTCTGTTGGCAAGTATTGTTTCTAGATGGAGCCTAGCAACAGCAGCATCCATATAATACTTATTTGATCAGCTTTATACTGGTATTTTAACTCACCCTAAATATTGTGCCACAGCAGTGACTGGCAGGCACTATCAAAGCCTAGATTATTTTAAAAGGGGGAAGGCAAGGGAACTTAATGGAAAATAAGAAAATTAGGCTGCTGGTCATAATGGCTGTGCATAACCTTCACAACAGGGAACAGAATACCTCTCATCACCTGTTGCTGTGGAACTGGAGTGAAAGGGTGCTGAAGCACACATATCTTGCTTCTGGGTTTTTCATAGGCATCTAGATGGGCACTATATGATCAGAGCACTGAACTGCATAGGCCTTCGACATAGCTATTCTTCAGTTCTTACCCTTGGGAGACCGGCATAAATCAGCTAAGAAATTGTAGAGGTGAACTATTAATAACACAAGCAAGGTTTATATACTTTGGGGCTTAATGCACCAACTGCCCTCTGAAGAAGGAGAGTCTTCTTTTTTCCCCACATGAGGCATGCAAATAGTAAAAGGTACAACATGAAGTCATTAAACTTTGTGGCTCTCCTCAGCTGCTCTGAAGCATGGCTTTCCCCAGTCCAAGACTGTTGGAATCCATTGGAAGCAGTCAGTCCACCCTCAAATTTCACATGCTTATAATACTCTATTTTACAGCAGCGTGGCCTTGCTATTTAGCTTCATAATAATTTTATTTAAAGCAATTGCTAGCCATTCCTGAGGCAATTCTATAGATCTTGCCATCCTTGCTGGAACAGCTTCACTTTCTCTGGCCAGGGCTAGTCTATTAGAATCTTCTGAAAGGGATCATCCTACCCTGAAGTAGCACAAACTAAAAATGCTTTAGGACAAAAGTGAGACTTCTGTGGCCCTTCAAATGTTGTTATACCCTTTCACCCATTAGTCCTAGCCCAACTTACCTATGATCATGGATTATAGGAATTGTAGTTGGCTGCTAACAAAATTGCCTGCCACATGACCACAGAAACGTATGCAGAAGCAGACAGCGCTGGCTCTTCGGCTTTGAAACAGAGATGAGCACTGAACCCTAGAGTCAGATACAACTGGCTTTCGAGCAAGGGAAACCTTTACCTTTACCTAATTCAATAACAGATGGAAGACTACATGTTTCTCATCCCTGCTCTACTCAGAGGAAGCCAACGAGTAACTGTCACATGCTATCTTGTTACAGATGGCATCCTGGATTTATTTTCAATACAATCTGTGATAACAGCATGAGTTACATTAAGTATAAGGGACGAGTGAACCACTGAAGTTCTCTATTCATCCTGCTTGGATAGGAAAATGTCCCAATTGGTAACAAGAACATCTGGATCTACCCACATTCTTTTGATTGCACATATTCTGCCCTTGGCTGCATGCAGTGATTGCCCACTGTTGGGATACAGTTCCCAAGACCCATCTCCAACTGGAATTTAGCCTGTAGGGCAGAAAAAAGATATCACCACCACCACCACCACTCAATCCTGAGATGTCATTTAACTGTACCAACTGCTGGTGAGGGTGGAAGCATTTCCAGTATTATTTTATATGCATTATTTCATGAAAAATGCTTTGGGGTTCCATCTGGATAAAAAAAATCAGTTTGTAATTATAATAAATGATAAATGCATTCCAACTACTGCAATCAGGCCAAAGTTACCCTAGTGCAAATGATATGGTGAATATATGTTAATAGCTTCAGGTACTTTCCATTCAAAGTATGTCAATACTGCTGCATTGCAATAATCTATTCTGTTTGCAAAGTTTCTATGTTTTGTTTCATATCTGTAGAGTTAGATGGGGGTGTATATCCCTATTAATTTACCAAAAAACGGGACTTTAATTATTCTCATGATGATTTGCATTTATCAATTTTAGATATCCAGTATATATTATAATCTGACTTTGCTGAAGGTTGGTTATTTTCTGAAATTCCTGACCCTAAGTCTTGTTGTATATGAGGTTCCATTCATTATTGCTATGCTTAGATCTGTCGCTTCTCTGTTTCAGTTAGTTGTGAAAAAAAATTGTTTCTTATACACGTTGTATATCCTATCTATTTGGATAGGCAGAAGATTGAATAGAATTAGGTGATCTTATATTCAAGGCTGTGACAGGATGCTGTGGCTGCCCCTTGCGAGCTTAGGACCTATACCCCCTGGCAGACTTCATGGAGACCCCAATGACAGAGTGGCATGAGGGCACATAAATCAGGAGTGAGGCTGCAAGTGCGAGGAAGGAGGCAGAGGCTGATGACCTGCACTTGATGGCCCCAGAGCAGGCAGCCCCTTTCAAGGGAAAGCTCTACTCTGCGCCTGAAGAATGACTTGAAATGCTCCTCGGGGGGAGTTGTGGGCCACCCCTTCCTAACCCAGGAACTAACTTGGGACAGGACTTTGTCGGCCGCCGTGGCCTTGGCGAGGTCAGCTGGGACTATGGGGGGTGAGTCGAGGGACTCGATCAGCAGGACTTGGTGGTCCTGCTCTACCTCGCATGCGGGATCTCCTAAGCTAGGGAGGGGAGACCGGGACAGCGTGTCCGCATGGGAGATCTCCTTCCCTGGGTGATAGACCAGTTCATACTGGTAGGCATTAAGGAAAATTGCCCAACGTAGCATCCTGGGGGATAGAATTTGTGGGGTGGGTTTGCCTGTAGTGAAGATCCCCAGAAGAGGCTTGTGATCAGTCACAACCGTAAACTCGTGGCCGTATAGGAAATCGTGGAACTTCTTTGTTCCCGCGATTATGGCCAGGGCCTCCCTATCAGTTTGCGCGTAGTTGCGCTCCGCCTTTGAAAGGGACCTGGAGTAGTACACAACCGGGGCTTCCCGCCCGCTCTCCAACACGTGGCACAGCACCGCCCCCACCCCCACTGGGGACGCATCACAGACTAAAACTACTGGTCTCCTCGGATCAAAATGGGTCAGGACAGCATCCGAGGATAAAAGCGCTTTGAGTTCCTTGAAAGCTTTCTCTTGCCTGTCCCCCCACCGCCAAACCGCCTCTTTCTTTAGTAGCGCATGCAGTGGCTCCGCAACGGATGCCTTCCTTGGCAAGAAGGAGTGGTAAAAATTAAGGAGCCCTAGAAATGACTGCAGCTCCGGTTTCGCGGTGGGACGAGGGGCGATTTGCACAGACTCGGAGGGCTTGATGCCCTCCGGGGTTATCTTGAACCCGAGAAACTCAACCTCCCTCGCAAAGAATACACATTTGTCCCTTCTCAGTCGAAGTCCCGCTTTCTCGAATACTGAAAGGACCCTGTCTAGCCTCCTCGCTAGTTCTGATTCGCTCCCTGCTGTTATCAGGACATTGTCAAAATATGGGAGTATGCCTGGAAGCCCCTTTAAAAGGCGTTCCACAAGGGACTGGAAGATCCCGGGGGCCGAATTTACGCCGAACTGTAGGCGCATGACCTTAAATGCCCCCTTGTGCGTTACGATGGTTTGCGCAGCGGCAGCAGCTGGGGTTACTGTGAGCTGCTGATACGCCTGCGCCAGGTCTAGCTTGGCGAAACACCTCCCCCCATGCAACGTGGCCAGTAAGTGGCTAACCACTGGCACCGGATATGCATTTGGCCGAATGGCCTTGTTAATTGTACATTTGTAGTCAGCGCAAATCCTGACCTCCCCGTTTGATTTCAAGGCTGTAACAATCGGAGTCTCCCACTCCGCTGAATCAACTGGAACCAAAATCCCCTGCCCCACCAATTTGTCCAGTTCCGCCTCAATCTTGTTCTTGAGGGCGAAGGGGACTCTTCTTGGCTTGAGACGTATGGGCCGGATTTCTGGGTCCAACTCAAAGGAGACTGGGGGCCCCTTGTACGTCCTGAGCCCCTTCTTGAAAACGTCCGGGTGTGCATCGCACACGTCCCGCATTGGGTCAGTCTCTTTGGCGTTAACGCCGGACAGTTCGATTCCCAGGGGAGCAAACCACTGAGTTCCCAAAAGGCAGCATCTTCCCCCTTTGAGAACCACTAAGGGCAGTTTCTCTGTGTAGTTTTTGAACTTCACTGTGAAATTCCCCACCCCCAACACTGGGATCCCATAGCCCTGCACGTCCCGTAAGTGTGACTTCATGGCACGCAGCTTGGGCCGCGCATTTGGGAAAATGCGCATGAATTCCTTTTGGGACAGGAAGGAGTAGGACGACCCTGAGTCTACTTCCATCCTCACTGGGACCCCCTGTAACAGTACCTCTACAAAGAAGCACCGGTGCTCCAGGCCCACGCGGTTCACGCCTTCCGCGCCGTCATTGGCTGAGACCTTTCCGATGCCGGCCGCCTTTCGTTGGTGTGCTTGAGGGTGTCTCGATGTGCCCTTGTCCTCGGTTCGCCCGGGCCTGCAGACTCTGGCGATGTGGCCCTTTTGGCCACAGTTGTGGCACTCGGCCTTCCGGAATGGGCATCTTGTCCGGTGGTGAGATGCCCCACAGCTGTCGCAACGGCGGCCTTGTCGCTCGCTGGTCTGGCGCTTCTCCCTGCGTTTCTTTATCCTCTGGATGTCGTCGTCCTCACTGGAGCAGGAGTCCGCCGTCGTGGACAACTCCTTGGAGGTCGCTGGCGTGCCTGCGGGCGACTGGGGCGCCCGCCAGGCTGTCTTCGCCGACGTCCACCGGGCCGCTTGCACGGGTGACTTGGCCCTTTCGGGTGCGGCCCCTCGGGACTTGAACACTCTGACCCCGCTCCTGGCTGCCTCGGCTGCTTGGGCTTCCCGCAGTACCTCGTTGAACGTGAGGCGATGGTCGCAGGTCATCAACTTCCTCTGGACCTCCTCATCCCTCAGGCCACACAGCATGCGGTCTCGGAGGGCCGTGTCCAGGTCCTCCCACTGGCAGTTTACCGCCGCGAGCCTGAGGGCCGCCGCGTAGGCGGACACAGATTCCCCTGGACGCTGGCCCCGCCTGTGGAATGCGACCCTGGCCGGGAAAATCGAGACGGGAGGCTGGAAGTGCTCACTCAGTAGCGCCAGGATGCAGTCGATGGGCACCACGTCTACCTTCCGGGGGGCTACCAGGTTCATCAGGATACGCAGCGTGGCCGGCCCCACCTGGGCCAGGAAGTGCGAGCGCATCTTTGCGTCATCGTCGATGCCTGCAGCCTCCATCGCGTGCCAAAACTGGCACTCGTACAGCTCCCATTGTTCTGGATCGCTGATATCAAATTGATGAGGCTTGACTTTGAAATACGCCATGGATCCCACCTTCGTCGCCAATTTGGTGTCTTGCACGGAAACCAAAGAAGGAGCCGCAGTGGGGGCTAAAACACAGGTTTATTTCATGATGGTCAGGATGAACGTGTGGTAATGGCGGAGGTACAGCTCATTTTATACTGCAGTAAATACATTTGAATATTGTTGCACAGTAGCTCATTGGCTGCTACCGGCGTGACGTCATTCTGAGTCAAGCCCATCTTCTCCAGGTGATCCTCGCGCGGGAAAGGTTCCCGCGGCTGCCGGTGATTTGGGGAATGTGAACCATGTGAGCTGAACGCTCGCAGCTGCCCTCTATGGGCAGCTTACTCGCGTTCCTTAAACAGCTGGGTTACATTGTAATTATTGTCAGGTTACATTCATACATTCTTAAAGTAATACTGTTACATACACAACATTTACAAAGACTGCTTAATTTATAGCAATTTAATTCCAAAAGGTACACCATTGATGCAACTGTACCAAAGAATTTCAGGCATACTTTTCCAGCACGACTTACCTTACAGGACTGTTATGATTTGAGAAAGGAAAGCCTTATATGCCACTTGGTATATAAGTCATATATAAATGCAACTAATAAATTTAAAAAAATCTTCTGTGTACTATAATTCCTTTGTAGAAAAACACACACTAACTATTAAAAGAGTAGTGGCATTCTCCAAACTAGTCTTTCTTGATTTGGTATTTCAGATTCAAAAAGTTTTGAGTTCAGCTCATATCAGTCCAATCTAAAATGGTGAAGGGGTGGGAAATCTGGGAGTTGCAATTCAAAACTTAAGCAGCACAAGGTTTGGGTAAACCTGCTCAACTTCCTCCCTGCCCTCCTCATATTAACTGGGTGTAATTTGAACCCTGTCATTGTCTTTAAAAACATTTTACTTGACTACTTTCCAATCATTCTTTTTCTTTGTCAATTAATTTCATACATAAATTATAGGTTGCACAGCTTAGGTTTTGTTATATTACTTTCCTTTAAATTTCACCACATTCCCTTTTTTCTTGTAACCTACTGATCTTTTCTTTTTATAATTGTACCTATACTTCAATTCTTTCCCCCTTTCATCCTAAATTTTCCTGTGGTCAGAGCCTGCTAGGCTTACTAATACTAATGCAAACTCAGTGGTCTAATAATTTTATGACTATGGCAAAGGTGCAGTTGATAATTAATTTCTTTAAGAAAGAAATAACCCACACTATTTCCTTTAACAAATTTCATTTAATATATACATGCACTTATTATTCCTTCTAAAATGAATGTATACTCTGTGTATAGCTATAATGATTCCTGCCTTTGGAAAGGTAACAATCAAAATGTCTTTCTGCAATTTGTTTTATATAATGGCTCTCTTGCGCACATGAATAAACATTGTAAAAGATTTTGATTTTCTTAACTACTTTACATGTTGAATCCAGATGGTAATCAGAGCATATCTATGGGATCTAATGGCATGAGATGTTGATCATAATGTCCACCTTGTGCTTTGCAGTATACAAAACTAAATCAATCAATTATGTGACAAATACACAGGCAGTGGAACTGTAAGGGGGAAGGCAAGGGGCCATAGTGATTTACTCTACTTGGGAAAAACAAAAGAATAGCTCCACCCAGGGTGTGATAGTAACAACGTAAATAATTACAGACCTTTCTGCCTAATAAATTTGCTATTGCAGTAGTTGCAAGTGTAAATCAAGACATGTCACTGCACATGGCACAAGAGAGGTTTGTTTCAAAAACACATTTTTAGTAACTGTATGTATATACACTGTGCATGTATAGCACCATGGTACAGCTGGGATATATGCACTACAATTTATTATAATCGTGTCGTTGAAATGGTTATCAAATTGTGGGAAGGAGGGGATGCCCTATAGTAGGGGTGGCCAACCTTAGGGCCCCAGGTGTTCTTGGATTTCAATTACCAGAAGCATACCTGCTGATCAGGGTTTTTGGGAATTGAAGTCCAAGAACATCTGGGGCACCAGGGTTGGCCACCCCAGCCTTTTCTGTATATTGCACTGACTATGTGTGTTTCTTGGCAGTGGAGCATCTACATGTACAACTTTTTCATCTCTTGTACAAGAACAGATCTGTTCATACTTATTTTGCGTAAGAGAGGGGCAGCTATTACTGGTATGGAGCTAAATCAGATCCTTCCTGTAAAATTGGGTTTCTTTTTCTGCCTTTGTGTGAGGCTCTCAGTGAAATCAAAGGAGAGTGTAATTCCAATATCGGGCCCTAACTGACACACTGCTGGTGAATTTGCAGTGTAATCTATTCCCATTCCTTGATTGATCAGGGTGTGACTCTTATTCATGAGCTGTCTAGATCACTAGAACTAGGCTATTTGAAATAGTAGATGCAGTTGTTGCCTATGCAAAAGCCTGGAAATCTTTTATAGGCCTTCCAGGTGAGGGAAGCCAATAGAGATGAAGTCACTGTAGAGATTAGGAGCATTTTAGCACACAGGAATGATTCAAATTGTGCCTAAAAATTCACAACATGAGCTAGTAGCACACAGATGTTTGATTCAGAGTTATAGCAGAAAGACTCACCTATGAAATTAGTTGTTGTGGCTCCTCAACTGACTTAAGAGAGCTTCCTGGGCACTTTGCACATTGGGCACTGCTTACCATTTCTTAACCCTAGCTTTCTAACCCATTCCTTTAATTCCAGGTCAAGCCATTCTGGGAGTTGGAGTCAAAAGGGAAAAAAAGGATGGCACATCCTAGCTGCTGCTTCGCGGGCACCTGCAAGAGTGAAAGGACCCTTTGGAGTCTGGAAGATAGACCACGGAGATGGACTATAAACAGATGCTTCCTTCTTTTGTACACTGAGTACATATTTTGGATTTATTAATCTGTGAAACAGTTTAGCTTTTCTTGGTGTGTGCAGGTGTTTAGAATGCAGGTCTGCACCACATATGATTTGTTGGCTTCATTTATGCTGCTTCCACTATTGTATTTATTTTATTTTTATTTATTGTTAGCTTTCTATACCCCCCACTCGACCACAGCCGACTCAG
Organism: Bradypodion ventrale; assembly: GCA_035047345.1. Taxonomy (NCBI): domain Eukaryota; kingdom Metazoa; phylum Chordata; class Lepidosauria; order Squamata; family Chamaeleonidae; genus Bradypodion; species Bradypodion ventrale. Next base: position 213,945,419 of record JAWDJE010000005.1, on the reverse strand, counting down.
GGCGGTTCACAACATGAATAAAACAGATAAAAACAGAGTTAAGAACCCACCCCTAAAAAGGGGTGCAGGTACTGAGGAACCGTGGGGGAAGGCATACTCCTCTATACCAACCACCCAACAGAAGCCACCCCTCCTCCTGCACCCCAAACTTGGCCCACCAGCTAGGTTTTTAGTTCTTTTCTAAAGGGTAACAACTCCATCTGGAGACGCAGTTCTACTGGCAGGAGGTTCCAAAGGGCCAGTGCAGACACTTGTGCCAGAGAGGCAAGCCCCCCTGGCCGATGGCACAATTAGAGAGCCCCTCCGGTCCGCTCTGGTTGGACAGACAGACGTCCTTAGGGCGATGCGGTCTCTGAGGTAACCTGGCCCACTACCATATAGGGCTTGAGCTATCCATGTCTGGCATGAGCTTTGAGCTTCAGACTTACGTGCTGATGAAGTTTACCTATGTGATCCACCTGCCACCAAAAAAGGTGATCAGATTGCCACTGACACAACCTGTGTGTGCATTGCTTCAGGACACATGACACATTCTATGTGTGTCAGAAGTACAAGTGAACCTACACCAGTTGAGAAAATATACCCTCTTGTTGGTATTGTTCCATTTAAGATCAGGTTGCAGCGGATGGAAAGAGAACTAAGCAAGAAAATGACCCTGGACATCCTCTGAATGGATATGAGCCTCAAGTCCACCATCTCAGATCCAGGAAGAGCTTTATGGCAAGAACAAACATTCCTGAGGGTACTGAAGAGCAAAACCAAATTAAAAGATAGAGGGAGGAGCTCACTGGACAAGGAACAACATTAAAGGAGGGTATAGGTGAAGAACTCAGCCTTTTTCACTTCCGCTTCTGGGAGTGACGAGGGCCTTGCTGGGATGAATTGGTGTCAGGGGTGTATCTGGCCCGCAGGCCATAGTTTGGGCACCCCGATCTAGAATCCTGGCTATAGCCTTGATTCTCTCTCTCTCTCTCTCTCTCTCTCTCTCTCTCACACACACACACACACACACACACACACACACACACACACACACACACACACACACACACACACACACACACACACACTCACACTCTGGGCAGGCTGTTTTCCGGCCCACGCGAGGGGGGCCCTTCCAACCAGTCCTGCTGAAAGAAGGGCGCTTGACTTCAGGGATCCAGACAAGCTCGATCCGGACGCTCCTTCGCCGCCCGCTCCCGCCGCGCCTTCTGCCTCCTCCGACCGGTGTGGACTGCGCCGTTCTCCCCTGTGGCCAGTAGGAGGCGCTGAGAGGCTGGGCGAAACCCGCGTTTCTGCCCTCCGGTTACATGACGTTGGCGTCTGCCTCAGCCAGTGGCTCAGCAGTTGGCGGTGGGGAGTAGGGTGGGGGGGGGGGAAGAGATCCAAGCCTTGGGAGAAATTACTCCTCGGCTCCCCCCACCCGCCTCACTTTTGATTGTGAACCCACGCACACGTCCAAGCACGCCTCCCCGCTCAGATTCATTGCGTGGAAGGGCGTGAGCGCCGGTGGGGAGAATCCTCGGCTCCATCCCCACCTTTGGGTGACAAAACTCTCCTCTACGTCCTCCGCCACCAGTTCGAGACCCGGTGTCCGGCTGTCCCCCCTCCCGCCGCTCTTCCTCGACGGGATCCTCGCCTTCGCGACCGTTTCTCTCAAGGCAGCGCTGGGTTTGGGATTTGTGTCAATCACCGCCCAAGAACACGCCTGTCTTTGGAGCCGGACTGAGCGAGTCTTTCCTCCCACTGTGTCAAAGGCTCTGGAAGAACTTGAGCACGGCTGAGATGAATTGTTAGTCCGCAGTACAGCAGGGGGAGGGGAAAAAAAACCCAACCGAGCCACACATGCTGCCCCGCATCATCCGACACCAGAGACTTGCCCGTGGCCAGAAAAGGGTCTGGTTGGTGAGGAATGGGGTCGTCGGAATGGCACAGCCGCGCTGAGAGCTCCATGCTCGCCTGCTCTGACACGGAGGCTCATTCGACGGCAGCCAGCCAGGGAGCCACCTTTCCTGCACCCCAGCACGTCGGTCTGACAGGTAACGGATCGGAAAGGGTGTGTGTGTGTGTGCGTGCGTGTGCGTGTGCGTGTGCGTGCATGTGTGCATGTGCGTGTGTGCGTGCTTGTGTTTGCGTGTGTCTGTGTGTGACCTGCCATTTCTTCTCTGGACGCGTTGCAGGTGAGGAGAATAATGACCAATCGGGCGACTCGGGTGCATGTGCCTCTTCTTCGCAGCCCCCCCTACAGAAAATCAAACCCCCTCCCCCCCCACACACAGTGTATATATTTAGTTTGGCTGCGACACACACACACACACACACACACACACACTCACACACATTTAGTTTGGCAGCGAGATCAATATACAGTGTGTGTGTGTGTGTGTGTGTGTGTGTGTGTGTGTGTGTGTGTGTGTGTGTGTGTGTGTGTGTATATGTATAGTTTGATTGTGAACCCACGCACAGTATATATATATTGGTTGGCTGCGAGGTCGAGACCCCACCCCACCCCCACCCCCACCCCCCGGGCCCCGATCCATTTCATTCATTCACTCCCCGAGTTGGAGGGTGGGTGTGGGTGTGGGTGGGTGTAAGAGCCCGCTGACATGTCAGCAGCAATGCAGATGGGGTTTGAGAACGGCAGTGGCTCACCCGTGAACTGCTCCATGCGAGCGGTGGGTTGGATTTCGTGCGCACGCGCTCGTGGGTACGTGAATGTGTATGCGCGAGCGTGTGTGTGTGTGTGCGCGCGCGTGTCTCAGTCGTGTTACGGGGTTGCTTCTCTTGGTGGTTTCTACCTCTCCCGGTTTTGCAAACCCCCCCTACCCCACCCCTACCCCTACCCCACCCCCACCCCAGTGAATCGCCTCCTGCACAGCCAGGGCATCACTGAAATAGTGATAGACCCGTGCCAGCTCTTTGCCACTCCTCTGGTGGGGCTGATGTTGGGAGATGCGTCTTCCTGGCCATCCTTCGAAACGTGCTAGTGTCTCGGTCGGGGAGCGGTTGGGTCACTCTCATCATCATCATCACACCCCTCTCCGACCCGTCCTTTCCCCCTTCTTCTCTCCAGGAGTGGACGCCTGGGGAGTAACCATGCTCCTCCGAGGACCACAGCCGACAGCCGCCACATCCCGACCCAGCCTCTTCTGCTAGGGCTCCCAGGAATATCTCTACTTCTCTGCAGCATCAGAAGCACCGCTGGGGTATATATTTTTTGGGTGTGTGTGTGTGTGTTTTAAAGCAAAGGAGGCAATTGGAATGATCGCTCTGGATCCAGCACGTTACGACCCTCCTTTCCCCACGGTCTGATTCATCTGCGAAGCCCATCTCTCTCGCTGGCTCCCCTCCTTTTGGCACTTACAGCACTTCAAGGCACGAAAATTAGCCAAGCAGAGGCTTCGTTCGCGCAAGAAAAAGAGATCTTTGATTTTTTAAAAAAAGAAAATATTTTTTTTGCATCGCCCCCTCCCCATTTGTTCCCCAAACCTCGTTCTTCTTATGTGGATATGCAAGCAAGAAGAGGACCCTGGATACTCCCAACATGCTCACTCCCTTAATCTGTCCGCCTAGAGGTTCTGCTTCTTCAAACCAAGGTAGGAGGATACACACTTTCTCTTTCATTCGGTTTTTTTTCTTTTTTTCTTTTGCAAAAGGTGGAGGAAGCTTGGGAGTGAGTGAGTGGGGGTTGCATTGTAGTAAAGTAACCACTCGTTTTTAGCAGCTAATTGGTAACAATGGCACGATCTCTCCACCCAGAAAAAGCCAGCCATGCTGTTTGCAGAGCAGGTACAATTTTAAGATGGGGGAACCCTTCAGACATGTTGATTTCACTCCCTTTTGGCTCTACAGACGAGATCGAGGGAAGAAAGGAGAGAAATCGTGTGCCTCTCCCCCCCTCCCGCCGCACAATACGGTGGGTGATTTGAAAGGGCGGTGGGGTGTGGAGCAGGTGTGCAAGGGTGGACCTTAGCAGACCCCAATATTTTCACCCCCTTGCTAAGGGGTCTTGGCTTGTCAAGGTTTTTTCCGCTCCGGATCGACACCTTCGCGATTTAGGGATTGGCCCCCCGCCTACACGCAATATTGGAGTGGTCTGGAAAGATGGTGCATTCTAACGGAAAGCACACCAGGCCCTGGAGCTGTTGGGAGGCCTGATGTTGCGCCCCCCAAAAAAAAGGGGGGGGTAGGAGACCAGGCGATCAGGGGCCAGCACAGCCCCAAGAGAAGGGACAGGAGCAGAGGAGTCTGCTTTGTATGTGGTTATGTGTGTGTGTGTGTGTGGGGTGGGTGGGTGGGTAGAGGCTGGCTCCGTGCAGGTGCTATTTGAGTCCATGCACGTCAGAAGACATACTACAAACCCATTCAATGCTTTATCTCGACAACACCCCCCTGCACACACACACATCTGGTTTTCTTTTCCTTTTTTGGACTGGTGCAGGTGCTATTCAGCTTGCGATCCCTGCGCTCCTTTGCACGAGCCGTGCGGTCCCTTTCGCCTCCCCCCTCTCTCTCTTACACACACACACACACACACACACACACACACACACACACACACACACACACACACACACACACGTTTGTGTGTGTGCGCACGCATTCCTCAGCAAAGTGCTCCTCCTCGCTGGATGCAAAATGGCTCTCTCTCTCTCTCTCTCTCTCTCTCTCTCTCGCTCTGCTGGGCTCTGCCTGCGCGGCACATACTGATGAAGGCAGGGGTGGGAGTTTGACAGGCGCCTCGGTGTGTAAGATGGTGGCAAGACAAAAGAAGGGCGCGTTTCCTGCCCACCACCCCCTGCCCGTGGGTGTGGGTGACGCCTGGTGCAAAAATCATGGAAGTCCTCGCCTTTATTATTTTAGCCCCTGCTCAATCCGATGGGGCGCCCTTTCTTCCACCACGCGATGGCCATGACAGCCCCTCGTGTCGGTGCGTGACCGTCGCCCACTCCCCGCGCCTCCCTCCCTCCCCTACGACGAAGGGGCTACGACGGGGCTCGCCTTTTTGGGTGGGTCTTTGGGAGGACTGACTGGACTACCAGGGGGCCACCTCGAGACCCTGGACCAGAGGGTCCTCCCTGGAGATCTCGGGTTTGACCCTCCAGAGCTACCCCCACGCCCTCCCCCCCCCAAAAAAAAAAGGGAACGAGGACGTGCGAGGACCACAGAACAGGCCACGCGTTGCCCAGGTGTGGCGGCGGCTCCTTCCCTCCCTCTCTCCCTCCCACTACCACACACCCCCTGAGGCTCTGGGTGCTGCCTTTGGAGAAAGCCAGCGATCCTGGAAGAGCCAGGAAGGAGGAGCGAGGCTGCAGTCGGCTCTCCCGGCAGCGGGAGGCCGGTAGACCATCCTCCTCACTCCCCCCTCGCCCAATCTGGGAGTCCCTCTGGGCAAGCAGTACCGAGAGAGAGAGAGAGAGAGAGAGAGGCGTGACCCCCCCCGGTTTTCCCCGTGGTTCTAAGGCGAGGACGGTGGCCGTTTCTGGCCCGGGTGGGGCAGGCGCGCGACCAGATCCCGCCGCCCGCCCGGCGCTTCCATCAGTCACCAGCTCAGGTTTTTTTTTCGGGGACATCGGGCCCCCCTCTCGGCAAACAGGAGTCGAAAGTTTACCTGTGCAGGGCGGGGCCAGAAGGGCAGGGGCGGGGCCAGGAGGGCGGAGGGGGCGTGGCCAGGAGGGTGGGCCAGCCGCGGAAGGCAGGCAGGGAGGGAGGCAGGCGGGCAGGCAGGCCGTGCCCGGGTGTGGCACGATCGGCTCTACCTGCTGCTCCGCCCGCTTCCCTTTGGAGGCTGGGCGTGGGACGGGGCGAGGCGAGGCTGTCCCGGGTGTGTGGCGCACGTGTGTCTGTCTCCAGCAGGCCACGATCGCCTTTGAAATCATCTGAGAACGGCCAGCCCTGGATCGTCGCCTGCCTGCCTGCCCTGCCTTGGGTGGCGAGGGCTGCTTTCCTCAGGCGACCAGGCAGTTGGGACGGGATCGCCCCTGGCCTCTGGATCCCCAGCTCAGTTTTAGCAGTACGCTTGCCTGCCTGCCTTTTGGAGAACTTTCCTCTTTTTCAGCCAGGGTTTATAGCAGGGGTGCCCAAACTATGTCCCCGGGGCCAGATCCGGCCCTGATGCCAATTCATCCGGCCCACGAAGCCCTCGTCGCTCCTGGAAGCAGAAGTAAAATGCGCCCGTACGGGCACGATTTACTTCCGCTTCCGGGAGCGATGAGGGCTTTGTGGGCTGGATGAATTGGCATCGGGGCTGGATCCAGCCCCCGGGGACGTAGTGACTGGCTCCCTGAACTATGTGACCGGCCTGTGGCCTAAAAAGTTTGGGCACCCCTGGGTTATAGCCTAATTCCTGGTGGAATGGTTATCAAATCAAGTTTTGCTTTCACATTTCAAATGCCAAGAAATTTCCAAGAGAGATTTTAAGAGCGCTTTTTGAGCCTCTCTACCAATAATTCCTTCCAGGGATGCAAACGTCGTTTATGTGGTTTAGGATCATACCTGTCAAGTTTCGGGAAATTTCTGTCAAACCCCCGGAATTTACACTCATCCCATATTAGTTAGACTGCAGCTAGACTGGAGTTGGACTGGAGGCCAGCACAGGATAATCATCGCTGTCCAGTTTCCTGTTTTGGCCCTTATTTGACTGAAATTTCCCGAAACTTGACAGGTATGTTTAGGATGTGAAAGAGAAATTGGATGCCTGTTCTTGCCAATTCAGATTCAATACAAATTTTGGGGCTCTGGGGAAAAAACCCTATAGTCAGTGGCCAAAATTTCCATTTCATTTAAAGGTGCTCTCAGACGACACTTGTAATCCAATCCTATATGAACTTAGTTTTCACTTAGACATACCTGTGATTGTATTTCAAATGGACTTGTTTTAATTCCTATGGCTGTGATGGCTGGAATTGACATTTTGTTTTTAAAAATGGTCTTTCTGTCTTGTATCCCATACCTGTAATTTCCACATTCTCAAATGAATGGGAAATGAAGGCTCACATGCATTATATGAATTAACATCCTTTTAACTGCTCCTATTCTACTCTGCATTAGCAACTTGTATAAGCGACTGGGGGGGAAAGTGAACTGAAAGACCTCTGGAGCTCTTTTTGTGAAAACATCGTCTGCCTCTGATTTATCAGGTTTAAAATAGTGATTTGAACAGGGTGGATGTGACACATCAGACCCCTATTTTCATAAAGTGATTATATTCAGCAGTCATGATTGATAAACAGCATATGCTTGGGGTGTGTTTGAGGAAATTCATGTCTTGGTCATCTATTAGGAAAAGCAGAAAGAATTAGGGCTAGGGTGCCACAATGAGGAACTGCATTTCTAGATTTTCTGTGTTCAGATGGACCTGTTCGACATGCTTTAAAACATTTATTAAAAATATTTCCACTATCTTATTCTTTTGAGAGCTTCACTTTGTCCTTTAAATTAATGTCATTATAATAATGCTTTTAATAATTACAGTTGTTAAAATGTGCAAAAAGTGTCAGTGGACTTTCCATGGACAACTAGTTGGTTGTTGTGTTAACAGAGTCCTGGACTAGACAGGCCCTGGTTTGTAGTCTTTAAAGAAGCTTCAGCAAGGAAATGGTGAGCTGCCTTGTGAAAAGTCTGATAAGTGGTAGGAAATGGCCAGGATAAACTAAGAAATATGTGGGACAATAGGGGCCAAGGTGGCAGAAATTTGTGGAAGGCCAAGATGGAGGTTGGGGACTGTGGTGTCTTAGTGGTTAAGATGCTTAACTTGACAATTGGAAGGTCAGCAGGTCAGCAGTTCAAGACCTGAGTGCTGCATGATAGAGTGAGCTCCCATCTCTGTCCCAGTTTCTGCCAACCTAGCAGTTTAAAAGCAAGACACTGCAATAGATAAATAGGTTCAGAAATGTCTGCAGATGCTGTAAATGGAGATGAACACCGTACCCTAGAGTTGGATATGACTGGCATTTGAGCAAGGGCGACCTTTACCTTTACCTAAGATGGAGGTTACACATAATTAATAATTGTGTGTCATCAAATCAATTGTGATTTATGACAACTTTCCCCAGGATTTTCTAGGTAGAGAATACGCAGAAGTAATTTGCCATTCCATTCTTCTGGGGTTGCTCTGAGACTGAGTAGCAGGGCCGGCATCAGAAATTTCTGGGCCCGGTATGCCCCCTTCACATTTTGGCCATGCCCTTGTGGTTTCCTGCGCATGAGTAGTTTGTTTGCGCATGCGCACATCAGTGGTTTCCCGGCACCGCTGGGCCTCCATCATCTCCGGGCCCGGGATGGGAGTCCTGATGCTCCCCCACCAATGGCAGCCCTGCTTAGTAGCATGCCTAAAGCCACATAGACAGACTCTTCTCGCAGGTGGCAAAGTGGAGAATCGAGCTCCCAACCTCTGGCTCCATGAGGAGATACCCATACCACTGAATTATCCAGCCAGAGGTGAACTATTGCACTTGAGTAATAGCACAAAGACAAATTAATTCACACTGAGAGAGATATGCATGCACACATATCAAGATGCAGATATGCAGAATAAGCATAAAATTTAAATTGTGATAGATATAACACAAATGACAGTAATACAAATGACATAAATAAAATACAGTTAAATGGGTGCAGCTGTATTAACACAGAGATACAACACACAGTAGTAAAGAATAAAAATAGCAATAATATTGTGCTTTCAGGCACAGATTCACCAGACATGCATTTACATGTATTTAGCATACGCATATAGATGTAAAGAGTTAAATACCTGTACATGAAAGTTAAACTCAGAGACATAGCTAAACATATGTGTCCATGCATGTGTACTATAGACAGTCAGAGACGTAGAATAACATTTATACAAAGTTAATCTTGAATATACAGTATTCACTACATAGATATACAGTAGTGTAGAGATGAAAGATGTAAAATATACACTGCTTAATAATAAATCCACTCTCTCACTAACAAAGGAACACACAAACAAATATATGCTGGTGTCTGTACATGTTTGGGAGCCACCAAAAGCCCAAAAACATGCAGAAGATATCAGGTTGAATTCTTAGCATCTAGGTACAACTGAAAGCCCAACAGATGGCTGTCAGTCAAGGTTGACAGTACATACTAGAGGGACCAAATCTCTGCCTTTGTGTAAGGCAGCTTTTGTTCCATTTCCCAGAAATACATAATAATGGCAAAGTAGACAGTAGTGTCCAGGTATGTTGATGGTGTGCATGGTTTTGCATAGATACAGATTATCAGCATGTGAGAAAGATTTCAAATGTGGTGTGGCCCTCAAACAAAAGTGAAGAAATGTGTAGCTTTCATGCATTACATGCTGCTTCTGCAGTATATTCCTATTCCTTCTAGGCATTGCAAACAGCTAGAGGGTTTTGTGTGAACCTGGGTTTAAATAGTGACAAAGTTCACTGGGACATGTGAAACTACCAAGTTTCAGCTAAGTCTCAGAAATAATACCTCGAAGAAAGTATGAATATGTACTCTGGTTTGATGTGACCCACTGAATTGAATGGAGGCTTAACAACAACAATGACAACAACAACAACAACAACAACAACAACAACAACGATGATGATGACAACAATGACAACATACAAATCAACCATTTGATTCACAGTTGAGGACTGGAACAAGATTAACAGTTCAAGCCCTAATCAAGGACCCAAGAACTGTTAAGGCAACGTCTGAGTATATATGCAGTTCTTAGTAGAGTTTTTTTTTTTTGAGATTTAGGATGTTCAAGTCCAATAAGTCCAAAATTTAGGTATTGCTCCAAGGGCTCCAATCACTATGGGTACAATAGCAGATTTCTTCCTCCATAGAAGATGTTTTGTGATTTTCTCCAGTTGTTTGTCTTCATTTCTTGCATCTCCTGGTATAGCAATAGCAATAAACCAGACCTTCTTCTTTCCCACAACAGTTATATCAGGTATGTTGTGAGGCAAATGTCTATCTGTTTGAATTTTAAAGTCCCAGAGGAACTTGACTCTCTCATTTTCTACAACTTTCTCTTCTTGATGTTCCCAATGATTTTTACTTCATTCAAATCCAAACTTCTGGCAAAGTTTCCAGTGGATAATTTTTGCAATCCTGTTATGGCATTGCAAATAATCAGTCTGTGAAATTTTGCTGCATCTGCTGATCAGATGATCTACTGTTTCATCCTTTTCATTACAAAGTCAGCATTTGCTATTGTTGGATATGTGCTGTATTTTTGTCTTCATGCAATTTGTTGGCAAAACTTGTTCCTGAGCTGCCAAGATAAATCCTTCCATTTCCTTCTTCAAAACTCATGCTCTCAACCATTCTTATGTCAGCTTTGGGTCAGCCTTGCCCTCTATGTTTCTCAAGTATTGACCATGCTTAGGCTTGTTTTTCCAGTTTGCAGCTCAACTTTCAGTCCTTTCCTTTCTGTATTCAGCTTTCTTCTTCACTGTTTTCAAAATTACTTCTTTGTTCACTTCCTGAAACATAGGCTGAAACTGCATTACTTGGTTATCAAATTGCTTGATGTCTTCTGCAATGGTCACAACTCTTTGTTTCAACTCTTCAATTATAACTGCAATTCCTTTGTTGCCCATGTCATACTTTGTTATCAGGTTGTTTTTGATCTTCCTCTTTTTAAAGATTTTTTTTGTCGCAGATTCTTCAGACTACTCAAGTCTGATCAAATGCTTTTAATTTTCAACTCCAAGCAAATTTTCTATTTTGGTTTTCCTTTTTTAATCCCTTGACTCTTTTGGATTTTCAAACCCAGTTCTTCAGTGGTAATATAAGCTGCTGCATACATTAGTTGATTTGTTTGAACTAATGCTTCTATTGGAATATATTGGACAGCTTCATTCACTTCTTCAATATTTTGGCTAAGTTTTCCTTGTTAACTTGGTTCAGTTTTGGCAGTCGGACTCTTTCTGCCATTTTCATTTGAGCTATAATCTTTTCAACTAATTCATCACTGGCCATTGGTGCTACAAGACACTTTGCAGGTGTTGTTTTTTGTTTCAGAGTAGCCCTATTGGTCTCTTTCCTAAACTACTTGCTTCTCTATTTGTGAATTAGCTGCCTTATAAATTATGCTTGGGTCTGGATCTTGCACTGATCTGCCTACAATCTCTTGTAATTCAAGTTCAGTGAAGAACTTGTGTTTCAAAATAGCATACCTTTGATCCATTAGTCTTTGATCACCAATTTCCAAACCTGGGTGATTTTCTTTCCAAATTTGGTACATGCATTTTTGAAAACCATGTTTTGATGGCTCAGACTGGAAATAGGCTTCCATGATCGAATAGTTTTCTTCTCTCGTCCAGATTCTTCTGGGTTTTTTATTGTCTTCCAGTAGTTTATCAATAACATGCCCTGGTTGCCTATCAGAGGGAGTTAAGCCCCATAGTCCATTTTTCAATGAATGCCCAGGAGCCATAGCATCCATCACAGGCCTTGTTAATCCAGCCGACAACCGAGCCAGCATGGGATTAGAATTATGTCTTCTCACCATATTCAATGGGTTGTGGAACAGATTTAGTCTGGTTCTTGTGAACACACAGCTCCCCCCCCCCCGCGTCAAGGTACTGTCCCATGGGGTATCATCATCATCATCATCATCATCATCATCATCATCATCATCATCATCATCATCACTTTATTATAGTCATTGATCAACAAAGTAAAAAGGGTTTAAGTACACGAGCTACAATCAAAATGTACCACCACAAATGTATCTACTTGAGTTGAAATAAAATAGAATAAAATCAGTTCTAAAAATTGGTGCTACATTTGGGCTAGGTAATGGAATGGCACCACTTTGAATCTGAATTAAAAAGAATAAAAATCACAGATTTATATGGATAGGACAGCTGATATCTCTAAAGTTTGACATAAATTCAAAAGTTTATCATCATCATCATGCAGAACTAACAAGGTCACTTTGCCCTCACCTTCATTTGCTCTACCACAAGCCAAACAATTTCCTCCCCACTTTTGTCATCTGCCTGTAATGAAAGAGCGCATGGACCTGAAAAAGAAAAATGTCCAGCAGAGCCTGCCTGTGCTTCATGAGCTGCATGCCTGGGAGATTCTCTTGTTGCTGCAATAAGCAATTGTCTGAAGCACTCTCTCTCTCTCCCCCCCTCTCTCTGTGCTTCTATCAGACAAGCTTTAGCTGCCCTGACTTTCAAACAGGCTTCAAGAGTTCTCTCCTGCTATTTTGCAGCTTTGACCATAGTGTCTGCCAACCACAAATCCCCTCTTCTTAATACTTCTTCTGCTTTAAGTTCTTTTCCCTTGGATATTTACTCCTTCACACAACACACTTCCTATGTGGGCAGGCACATAGTGTCTCTTTCCCAGACCTGTCCCCTCTTCTATTCACCCCTGAGTCCACACATTACATCACTGTGCTATAGACATAAGTTCTCCAAGAAAGCACTAGGGGTCATACACAGATACATTACAACTTGCTCCCTTGGTCACAATTTTATTTACCCACACAATTGTGTATGTCCAGAACAGCTTCCCTACACACACACTCTCTCTCACATACACTCTCTCACACCAGTCACTCATAATTTATTTTTGTGCCTGTCTCTCTGTGTATAACCACTTTGTGCTAATTACAATAAAACCAATGCAGCATACTGACAGCTAACAAATGTTGAGGAGTCACGAAAAGCATCACCCTCAGTTGCAAGTTCGTGCTGAAATATTAATTTTTAAAACCCACAAACAATCAAAATTGATTTATTCATGCTGGTCAGCACCATACATGAGGAGGAAAATCTAGTCCCCATTATTTGTGAGTAGGCAATGAGGAGTTGTTTAGCATGGATTAATTAATCAGAAATAGAAGGGTAGAATAATGTCCAATCCATTATTCAGATCCACATACTGATCTCACATCCTGCAGTGCCTCTCTATCTGCTTTTGTCTTCCACCTACCTGTCCTTTGACAGATCACCACAGACTCAAAGCAACATTTTTCCATTTGAATACCCCCAGGAACCTGAATTATACAAAATGAGAATTGTGTGCCTCAGTATAATAAGGTCTGACAATAGGAGGGACATTTAATTTGCTGAGTGCATATTGCTTGGTGCTTTAAAAAATATTGCTGTCACACTTGGGTGACTTATACTGGTGAATTTGCCTCCCTCAGCTTCTATGCTTCTCCCGGGGTACACAAAAAGAGCCTCCTCAAAGATTGTGGTATTTTTGAACCACAATTGGGCATACCCTGGTAATGGCAACCTTGTGTTGCCGGCTAGTCTTTCTCACACTAGGTCAGACAGAAAGAACTGCAGAATGAACTCCCCAAAAGGTGACTTCATTTTGGCAGTTTCACCTCTGACCTAGACATGGAAGAAGAAGAAGAAGAAGAAGAATGCTTCTCCCAGCTTGCAAGGCTAGCACGGCAACAGTTGTCTTTTTGTGTCTCTGATGGCAGAGTGTTCTGTTTAGAGCTGGCAAAGAAGGCGTCTGGCGGCTCATCTTCCACTGCTTGGTGAGCCCTGAGAAACTGGCTGTAGCCCAGCCCAACTGCTTTTACCTGCTAACATCGTGTGGACAAAGGCACCAAAGAATCAAGTTCAATATACTGTAACATTCTGGCTAGTCTCCTTGCTTGCTTCCCAGGATAGCTAGAGAAATTTAGGATCAGCTGAAGGAAGGCTGTATTATTGGCTCTCTGATTGTGTAGGATCTGACTGGAAAGGAAATGGCCACTCTCTTTTCATCCCTAAGTGTGAGAGCCTGAAAGGAAAAGTAAGAATAATGATAGACATGCCAATTTCCTATGCTCTTGATATAATATTCACCAATTTTCCATTTGCTTAAAAGCTACCCATGCACAATCCATTACTTCATTTATCTTGGAAAATTGGTGTAATCTAGTAGTTTTATAGACAGTGGTGGGATTCAATTTTTTTTACTACCTACTCTGTGGGTGTGGTATGGTGGACATGGCCAGGGGGAAGCCCTGCGTTCCACCTGAATTAGGACTACTTTATTTCAAAACTTGACTGGGCGGGGCCAGCCAGAATTTCTGTTACCGGTTCTGGCAAACTGGGGCAAACCTGCTGAATCCCACTATTGCTTATAGGTGTATTAAAGTTAAAGGTTTCCCTTGCTCGAAAGCCAGTTGTATCTGACTCTAGGGTTCAGTGCTCATCACTGTTGCAAAGCCAAAGAGCCAGTGCTGTCTGCTTCTGCAGACATTTCCATGGTCATGTGGCAGGTATGACTAGATGCCGGAGCGCACGGAATGCTGTTACCTTCCCACCAAAGTGGTCCCTATTTATCTACTTGCAATGTTTTGCTTTTGAACAGCTAGGTTGGCAGGAGCTGTGACAAAGATGGGAGCTCATTCCGTCCTGCAGTACTTGGGAATCAAACTGCTGACCTCCCGCCTCCCAGTCAGCGTCTTAGCCACTTGAGCCACTGTATGTATTTTGGAGTCTATATACATTCTAAGGCAATCAACAAATGATTAAACACTCATTGGGAAATGAAAGAAGAATAGAGTTATGAGGGTGGTACATGTACTGCACATGGTATAAACAATGATTTTAGATGGACATCACTAGCAGTGGCACCAGTTTGTTTTATGCTATTGTTATTTTGTATTCTTAATAATATCCCCTGGTGTTTTCACATGCTTAAGGAAAACATAGAAAAATCTACACCAAATTTTGGCGGTGGCACAGTGGATTCAGCACTGCATTTGAATTAGATAAGTTCTTTGATCTAAGTGTTTTAAGTCTTATCAAATCTGATGAAGTGATTTAGGGGAATTAGTTGTAGCAATTTGATACTGATTAATTGCTGTGGATCCATCCTGAAATTTTCGGTCCAGGGATTTGTAGTCTGTTGACTTAAACTTCCATGCTGCAATTCAAGAGGTGAACTACTATGAAATATGATAGCTTTTGTCCCACCAAGCCGTTTCCAACTTATGACATCCATGAGTTAGTGACCACTTCTTCTTCTTCTTCTGTGGCTAGGCCAGATGTGAAACTGCCAAAATGAAGGCTCCTTCTGGTGAATTCATTCTGCACTTGATTTTGCCTGACCTCGTGTGAGGAAAAATTAGCCGGCAAAACAAGGTTGCTGTTACCAGGGTATGCCTGATTGCGGTTCAAAAATACCACAATCTTCAAGGAGGCTCCTTCTGTGTACCCCAGTGACCACTAAAGAATCTATAATTAACAGCCTTTCTTAGTCATGCAACCCATAGTCCCTGGCTTCCTTTATTGAAGCAAACTGGTTCAAATTTAGTATTTTCTTTTGGCTTTCACATGTTCTTCTGGCTTTCAGATTTCCCTAGCATTATTGTCCAAAGTACAGCAGCTTCAGTTTAGTTTTTTCTTCTAGAGAAACTTGAGGCTTGATTTGATTGGGCATCCTTTTACTTTTCTTTCTTGCAGTCTTTGGTACCGATAAAGCTGTTCTTTCGAACCTCAGTCTTCTGATTTTGTAGATTTCAAAAATGAAAACACATGTACTGCTTCCAACCCTATGGTGAAACTATAAAGTATTTATTTCGTATTGGTTCCTAGGAACCAATAGGAATGTCTCACTGGAATAACAGTTAGTGATATATAATCTTAGTACAGTAGTTGAGTATTTCACTGCACCTGAAAAGGGGTATTGTAGAGCTAGAAAAGGTATAGAAAAGGGTCAGCAAAATGACAAAGAAACTGGAAAACTCCTCTATGAGAAGGGTTATCATATTTGCCAAATATCTGGTTTGGGAAAAAAGGAAGTTAAGATGTAATTGTCATGTATAATCAAGTTATTTCTGACTCATCGTGATTTTCAAGATATGTGACATGTTCAAGGAGTTGTTTATTATAAAACACCCCCACTGAGTTTTGATTGCCAAATGTATGTAAAGTATGCCTCTTTATATCAGTTGCTGGAGAACTTGAAGAAGTTGATTGTTTGTGTAAGTCACAGTGATTTTAGTGAGTTTATGTGGGTTGGACCCATCAGACCCTTGTATTTAACCCACTTACACAACATATATTTATATATAGACTTTAACAAGTTCTCAAAAGATTCTTGTAGCATCTTAAAGATGAATATATTAGCATTGCGGAAGCTTCTTTTTCATTACAATATGCATACGTGTTGCGTACGCAGAGATGCAGAGAAAAAAAAATTGTGCAGAGACTATGGCATTCAAAGGTGAAGTCTGATATTTCTGTGCAAAACGTAAGCCTACCCAAGCATAACTGCCTGCACAAGCAGTAATTGACAATAACAGAATCTTCCTGGATTTGCTATGCTAATTTTAACATCTGTAGTGAGACAGAATATCTTGGTGCTGACTTTGTTCTAAATGAACAGAATGAACTCATGAATACTTTCTAATTCAGCTGTTTCACAATGCAGTCTCTTTTTAATTTTTTTTAATGTCAGTAACTGAATGTTTCTGAACACTGCAGTTCTTGATGTCAGATTTGTGTCTATCGTCTTTTGACATGGAGACTGATCTGTTTGTAAGCAGCAGAAGGCCATTGCTGGCAGATGAAGGAATGTATTATATTGGTGGGTGCGTAGCCAAAAGCCTATGATATTGTGTCCTAAATAATGCTGATTTAGGGACTGTGAAGATGGTCTTAGCACTCGGATTTGTTGCAGGGTCAGTTTCTTTGGTTCTTATCCTTACTAGGCTACTGTTACTGCTCCTGAATAACCATTCAAGATTAAGGGGATGTTTCCATGTCTGAAACACTGTAAAACATAGTTATGTTGCAAACAGACATAAAATAAAAAAATTGCCATATCCTTTGTTCCATCCAAAAGCCAGCACTCCATCTGTGCTTAGTTTATTTGTATCAGCACATAGTATAAAATGGAGATTTTGAGATTAAAAAAAGAAACCTCTGTGAATTACTTCAGCATTCAAACTTCATGATTAAAGTAACCTTCTTCTCACTTTCAGCCTGATACTATATGGCCCGAGTTCTCAACCTTTAGAAACCAGGGGCCGGGTCATACTCCCTCAGATAGCTTTGGGGGCCAGATGGCCATTTGCCCTTCCTCCACCACATGACACTTCCTGGTATGGTGGAGGAGGAGGTGGGCCACATGAAACGGTGCCATGGGCCGATTCTGGCCCTCGGGCCACAGGTTGAGAATCCCTGCTATATGGCTTATGTAAAACTAAATGTCTCTGAATTCAGTATGGCTTTCTTAGTAAGAGTGGCGGGGATTGCACCTTTAGAGTAGAACAACATTTAAAGTTGGAAAGCTAATTGTTTGCTCGATACATTAGCACAGGGAATCTAGAATCTATTTTCTGTCTGGACTGCTCTTGGACTGGTTTGGCATCAAAGCTTGGTGTTCAGGTGTTAGTGTGTCTGCAATGCCATATGGAAAGTCTGCACTTCAAACTCTCATCTGTGCTTTCTCCAAGATGTGGCAGGCTAAGAAATGATGCAAAGATTATTGTGTTTTTTTGTGGTGAGTTTTATTTTTCTTTTCTACTCAGTTTGCAAGGCTAACAATTTTTGCAACAGCCAATAAACATAATTCAATACTAATGAATAAGGATAAAGGTAAAGGTCACCCTTGCTCAAAAGCCAGTCGTATCCGACTCTAGAGTTCAGTGCTCATCTCTGTTTATAGCCAAAGAGCCAGCAGTGACTGCATCTGCAGACATTTCTGTGGACACGTGGCAGGCATGCCTCAACAATGAAGTGCACGGAAGGCTGTTTACCTTCTCACCGAAGTGGCCCCTATTTATCTATAGTAAAACCTCGCATAAAGAGCACCTCACTTAGAGACTAACTCGCTTAAAGAGCAGACTTTACTCTGAATGGTTGCCTTGTTTAACAACTAAAACCAACCAAAAACTCACTTAACAACTAAATCGGGGCTCGCACCTCTCCCCCCCCCGAAATCACAATTGGTCACTTACAATGGTGTTTCGCATAAAGAGTAAACTCACTTAAAGAGCAAACCCGTGGAACACATTACGCTCTTTAAGTGAGGTACCACTGTACTTGCAATTTCTTGCTTTTGAACTGCTAGGTTGGCTAGGGAATAAGCCTCATTGAATTAAATAGATATTACTTCTGTCAAGACACACATGTGATTGCTTTGTAAATGTATGTTCCACTGTTGAGTCTTTTCAGCATAGTTCTATTCATATTAAACCCACAGAGGTCTGAATTACTGAATTGCTGAATTAAGAGGTAAACTGAGCTACTCTCGATTTAGTGAGTATAGGATTGCAGGCTCAGATGGTTAGAAAATAGGAAGGAGGCTGTTTACTCACTTCCCTAAGTGTAAATAGCAACAAAGTTAACGGATTTTACCTCTGAGTAGCAATGTGTATGATTGTGTTGTAATTGCTACAGAAATAGCATGCTCTTTTCTTCAGAAACATTACTTTTCTTCTAATACTTGAAGCTGAGAAACGTGGGACTTTAGAGGCAAGGGCAAAAAGGAGAGAAAGTTCTAATGGCCAAATAAAGTAGTACTGTATCTTATTTTGAGATTCAGTAGGTTAAACTTAATACAGCTGGCTGAACAACTCAGTGGTATATCTGGTGTATCTGGCCACAGACTCAGAGGCTGGGAGTTCAATTCCCCAACATACATCTTGGGATAATAGGCAGACAATAAACCCTTCCCAAAAATTGCACTGATCAATACATGTCAAGCACTTTTGCAGATCAGTTTCAAGAGACATGTCTTCTCATCCTTCTTAAAAGGACCGAGAAAGGGAACTGGCAGTAATTCTAAGAGTTCATTCCATTACATGGAAACAAGAGAGGACAAAAACCTCTTCAATGTACCCACAGAGCAGGTCTCCACAGATCAAGGTATTCGCAAGACAAATTCATTATAAAGATATGATAGTCCCGTAATAGTAAAAGCCTCAAGATATTTAACCCTTTAAAATTTAAAACTTTCTTTCAACATCCCTGATAGATCTTGGATAGAGATAGATAAAGGGGCCTAAGGAGAATAGGAATTTATTTATTTATTTATTTACCATCCACTAGCAAGCTCCTCTAGAATACTATAATCATAATGCTATAATAAAATGCTCCCACCCTCTGGAATAAATTGCTACTGGAGATTAGAACTGCTCCTACTTTAATAATATTTCATAAACAACTTAAGACCTACCTGTGTCATCTAGCCTTTTAAGGCGTATAATATTTTTAGAATTATGCAATGCTGACCCTGGACTCTTTTAAATTGATGTTACCCAATTTTTACTGCTGCTGATAATAACAACTTAATTTTAATACTGTTTTTAATGCCATCTGGATGCTCCCTGTGTTTTTTCTTGTGTTTTTTTAAATTAAGAGATGATTTTTAATATTATATTTTTAATATTATATATTATATTTTTAATATTATATTTTAAACATTTTTAATATTATGTTATTAATATTTTTAATATTATGTTTAAATATTTTTATAATATAATATAATTTTAAATATTTTGATATTATGTTTTTAATTAATTATATATATATATATATATATATATATATATATATATATATATATATATATATATATATACACACACACACACACACACACACACACACACACACACACACACACACACACACACACACACACAGTACTGTATATATCATATATACCCTGTTGGGGTATAAATGTAAACAAGCAAAAAAACACAAATAAAAATACAAACATAAAAGATAAATAACCACATAAAAATCCAAATCCAAAGGGTGATAGGTATGAAATAATTAACAGAGAGAATGTCACATATTCTATCATCATTCTAAATCAGTGAAACAATAATAATGTCTCAGAATTTAAAAAATTACTCAGAAAACAAATCTCCAAATGTTTTCTAAAGAGAGCCATCTCCAGCTCTTTTTGAAGGATTGCAAAGACAAGGCTAACTGAATTTCTGTAGGGAGGGTGTTCTATAAAGAGGAACTTACCACAGAGAAGGCTGTATTCTTCATCCTCAATTTCTTGGCTTCCCTGGAAGTGGGAACCCTCTAACCATACAATGATGAAGCACAAGTTTAACAGGCAGACACACTCAGAAGAAGACAGCCTGAGAGGTTTCAAACAGTAGGGCTTTCTAGGCCAAGACCAAACTTGGACTTAGCAGGGTACTGGACCAGGAATCAATGCAGACTGGCCAGGATTATAGATTGTAGGAGTTCCTGTAAAATTCCCATACCACCACTTTAGCCAGCTTTCCACCAGATTTTAGAGTTACTCCCCAGCACCTGTTTGAACTATTTTATTTATTTATTTATTTATTGTTTAGATTTCTTTACCGCTTTACTCCCCGAAAAGGGAACTCGAAGCGGTTTACAATAATAATGCTAAATAATACAAAATACAATACAAATAAGATACAAAATGTCAAGAGCATAAGCAATACAATATCAAATTACCCTAAACAGCATAGCAAACAAAGCAGCTTAATAATAACAAGAAAAAACAAGAACTCAGAGAGAGGGTCCCCACTCACACCCAACTAAAGAAAGTGGGATAAGAGAAGCCCTTCTGCCACCGCACCTCCCGGCATTTTCGGCCCCGGTGGCGTGGGGACAGAAGTCCAGGGGTGTGGTGGCTCGACCAGCGCTGGAGCTGGCAAAGTTCCTCCCAGCCGCGCCGTATTCCCCGGCTTTTGTAGCCCTGGTGGCATGGGGGCGGAGGCCCGGGGGTATGGCGGCTCACTCACAGCTGAGGCTGGAACCGGCCAAGCTCTTCTTCTCCGCGCCGCCCCTCCCGGCATTTTCGGCCCCGGTGGCGTGGGGACAGAAGTCCGGGGGTGTGGTGGCTCAACTAGCGCTGGAGCCGGCAAAGTTCCTCCCAGCTGCGCCACATTCCCTGGCTTTTGTAGCCCCAGTGGCGTGGGGGCGGAGGCCCGGGGGTATGGTGGCTCACTCACAGCTGAGGCTGGAACCGGCCAAGCTCTTCTTCTCCGCGCCGCCCCTCCCGGCATTTTTGGCCCCGGTGGCGTGGGGACAGAAGTCCGGGGGTGTGGTGGCTCAATCAGCGCTGGAGCCGGCAAAGTTCCTCCCAGCCGCGCCGCATTCCCCGGCTTTTGTAGCCCCGGTGGTGTGGGGGTGGAAGCCCGGGCGTATGGCGGCTCACTCACAGCTGAGGCTGGAACCGGCCAAGCTCTTCTTCTCCGCGCTGCCCCTCCCGGCATTTTTGGCCCCGGTGGCATGGGGACAGAAGTCCGGGGGTGTGGTGGCTCAACCAGCGCTGGAGCCGGCAAAGTTCCATCATCTGGCCTAGACTCCAAGCTTTCATTTTTAAAAGATTAAAAAAAGTTTTAGTTTCCTAAGGAAATATGGTTACTTGAGAACTTAGCCAGGTGCCACCCTGAAGAAACAAACATTTGCCCTCACCGCAAAAAAAGCAGGGGGATATAAATGATTTGAATATTCTGTTTATTATTGATGTAGCTGATCTTATGGTTGCTGTGAAGCATAAATTTCTGAAAAGTGGTTTCAGGAGTGAATTATGTTCTTTTCAAAGAGCTAATGTTACATGCATTTATTTTAATATGACTTTATTGAGATATATATCCTGCTAAATTAAATGGGTATTACATCTCATGGTGTTATCAGATGGCTATTTAAATTGCTTTTTGGAACACTGACAGCACAGTTTGGTTTGCAATGTTTGTTATTGGCCAGACAACATACCCAAGATTGAGAACAAGGTTGCCCCTGCCCTTCTGTACCCAGTCCAGATATTTTTTGGTTCAATGGCAGGATTATATTTTTTAGCAATCTGGAGCATTTAAGACTAGACAGCATTTAAATGGAAGGGATTGCTTTAAATGGTCCTTGTAAAGATTGGACCCATGAAGTAAAATCCAATCAGATCTTCTTGTTGTAGTCTGATTGCATCGTCAGTAAATGTGTCCAGGAAACTGATATCATCTGTACTGGTTAAATGGCAGAATTTGTCTAAGTAACGCCAAAAATCTTCCAGCCAACATGGCCAGTAACTGTTCTGGCAGAGATGTTTTGAGCACTAAATTCCAAACAATACATTTCCAAGTTCTGTTATGAATCTTATTCTCAGTTTAGCATAGAAATGATATACAGTACAACCAGAGCTAAGGATGGTAGAGGTTTAGAAAATAGGAGGCATACCGTTTAACACTTATTTATTTTATTATTTATTTATTATTAAATTTATGAACCATCTTCCTGCTAAGATGCCACCCTTGGGCGGTGAACAATAAAGGATTAAAAACAAAAGTAAGATATGTCATACAGTGTAAAAATATAAAATAGGTACTGTATAAAATATAGAATATAAAAATCTACTTGCTTCTATATGTGTGCATGAAAAATCAATATGGCAAAGACAGGTAACACAGAATACTTTCTAGTTATGATAAGATACATAATCTG
The DNA here is from genome assembly GCA_035047345.1 of Bradypodion ventrale. NCBI lineage: Eukaryota > Metazoa > Chordata > Lepidosauria > Squamata > Chamaeleonidae > Bradypodion > Bradypodion ventrale. The sequence continues at coordinate 213,923,016 of JAWDJE010000005.1, read as the reverse complement.
CATCTCTTCATAAAATTTAGCCTTGTCCCTCCCGCCATCATTTCTGCAGCTCATTTTCATTCTTTCATTCTCAGAGGATTTCTCTGCTATTCTCATAGGGGCCAAAAAAATAACAGAAGAATGTGGCAAAATGTCATTATTTATTTATATGTGCCAACAATGTACATGGCTGTTTTGGGTTATTCCCTTATTTCAGTTTTATCCAAAAACTTATCCTTAAGGTAGATTTGGTTGAGAAGTACTAACTGGTCCACATTTTGAGATTAAGGAAGGGTTTGAACATTCATTTCCCTGTATCAAGTGCAGCACTTTATATCAGTTCCCTCAGATCAGTGAAAGTTGTATGAATGATTCTAAGGCTAAAATGTATAGGAAGAAAAATAAGGCAACAATTAATATTTATAGTATACAAATTAGAATACCCTAGTATACAAATGTGTCTGCCTAGATTTGGAGAATTGGAATATAGCAACTGTAGATGCCTACGAAAGAGTAGACGTGGTTGGTTTGTAAATGAACCACCCCAAACTGTCAAGATTAAAAAAAAAACAACAGAAGAAAATGTAATGTCATACAGGAAAAATGAGACTTGGATAATGTTCTTACAGGGGAATGAATTCTGTATATATGGACTGAATAATTCCAGTACAGTATATCCTTGTATAGTATTCTAATTGTTTCTTATGATGAGTGTAACTTATTAATTGTTGCAGGCATAACTTAAGTTCTTATTGTAACCTTTGGTAATTTTATTGCCAGTGCCTCTTGAGAAAATTTTTCTTGGTTTTTCAAAAGGAGAAAGTAATCTTATACAGCCTTTCATCCCTATATATTGGTTGAAGTAGACATCATCACAATATAGTGCTTGTATTGGTGTAATTTTTATAGAAGCATATTTATACACCAGTTTATTGAAATGTTTGCAGTGTTAGTCTGTGCAAGCATATCCGAGAGTAAACAAAACAGAACAGCAAAATAAAATAAAATGTTGTGGCACTTTAAAGACTAACTCCTGTATTTAAATGTGAGCTTTCATGGACCAAGTCCGCTTCACTAGACAGTTAATTGAAATGCTCAGCTGAAAATGACTACACTGTCTCCATTGTTTCCTAGAGAAAGTTCTCCCCATATTTTGAGTTAGTGAAGTTCACTTTGTGATACATTTGCAAGTGGGAAAAGAGACAAGCTGCATTTTCTTCTATACTTTCTGAACACAAGAATTTTTCTCCACTTGGTTCAGATTAATGAATTGTATACAACATAGATTTCATAGGAATCTACTTTCCAAATTTCATTTAAAATGCCTTTGTAATGCATTGTGATAAAAGAACACATGCAGTAGAATGCAGGATGAACAGCTGTATACAGTACATGGATAAAATCATGACGGGATGGTATGCATAACACACAGGCACATGTACGCCTATGTGTGGTATTGTTATTTAATGCTCTGAATGACCTAAGGCTTGCAAGGGAAATTCTACAGTGTTAGATGTGTATTTCTGAAGCATTTGAGAAAGATAATGTCCTCAAGGGAGAACCTAATGAAAGTGACAAGATGACACATCCATTCTTTGGGACTTGCATTTTGCTTGTTTATATTCTCTGTAAAGACAAGCTGAAATTAATCTGTAATTCAGGGCGGCTAAAATCTTGTTGGAACAGCGTTATTGAAAAGCATGATGGGACAGAAGTGTTATTCAAATAGCGCTTCCAGATGCATGCCATGCAATGGTTGCAATGGGAACCATGTGATTGATTTTGCAGTCTAAATTGTGCTAATCTAATTGCACAAAGCTGGTTGCGTGGATGTAACACCCGGCATGCTTATGCTGGCATAACTTTTTATTATGCCAGTGTGCACAGGATTTCAGTCGATGATTACTAAAAATACTGGATCCTTGGAGTAAGTGCAGTACCTTAGAACTTGGAATTCTAGTGTGTTATCATCTTCTTCTGCCGTATCTGAATCAAAATACAATGGTACCTCATTTTACAAAATTAATATGTTCCCTGGGACATTTCTTATTATGTGGGTCATTTTTCCAGTTGTGATGAGAGGGCCTGAGTGAAAACAAACATACAGTAAAACCTCAGTTAACATAATTAATGCATTCCCTGGGACATTTCTTAAAGTGAAAATTATTTAAACCGAATTTCCCATAGGAATGCATTGAAAACCAAAATTTCTAAAGTGAAATGTGGTTTCCCATAGGAATGCATTGAAAACCAATTAACCAGTTCTGAAAAAAATCGTAAAGCAAGTCATTATTGTCAATGTATTTTCATTCGTAAAGTGAAAATTACGTTAACCAAAGCATTCATAAAGTGAGGTACCACTGTATAGGTGATCATCAAGGCAATCATCATGGCGATCAGCTAATGGATAACAATTCTGTGTACACAGTGAGTGAAAATGAACAACTTTGTAAAGCCCTTTCTGCTTCTTCTGCTGTATCTGAATCCGAATATTGGTGATCATCATGGTGATCAGCCATGAAGACTGTCCTGAGAATATAATGCAGTGACTTTCATCTGCCTTCTACATCGCAGCATGACACTGTGGATCCAGTTCCATGAGTCACTTTCTGGCCCTGAGCCCTTTTGGCATGCAAAGTCCTCATCAGCTCCAGGCCAATATTGATGAAGCTGCTGCCCTCCATCAAGATGGATTCAAGTGGGATTTAATCCCCTTGGGGACCATCACCCTTCCCTGTGGACTTTGGCACCCAAGGCCATTAGTCCTCAGGGTGGTCAGGTTTGTTAACTGCCACCTGACACTCGGCGTTGAGTTACTGGCAGTATGGTCTACTCGATTACTACAGCAGGATAACCTGGCCAAACAGACTAGTAAATTATATATACTGCAAATTACAAAACAGAAATTTCCCCTGTTTACTTTTGTAAATAATAGATTATCTGAAAGAAAATCTTCTGAAGACATTAAAGAGAGGGTAAAAGCTGTACTTATAAGTGAACTACACTCTTGGGTTCACCTCAGGCTGTAACAATTTGAAGAGAATTTCAGGACTTGATGCCTGAAATAGTGACTATCAGTGTGACATTTTGGAAGTCATGATTGTCTACGTTGTGTGTCAAAACTAGAGTGTAAGCTTCTCTAGAACAACCTCATACTCTATATACATATGTCAGTTGTGTCAAAAAGAATAGTGTATTTTAAAAATGTATCAGAAGGGGACAAATGAGATTTTAGAAATGAATAAAAGAGGTCAACCTTATAAAATATTTTTAAAACACTTGTTAGCACTCACACAAATAACCACAGTTTGATTAGAAAGTATTTTTCTTTCATTGTAGGATATGATGATAACATACCATTTCTAGAACTCAGCTCTTGTATATCTCTATGTAGTAGACAAAAATTTCTTCATTTCCAGGCCTACACAATGCTGGGATCACTTATTCTAAAAACCTGAACTGGGTATAGTTTGGTTTTACAAAAACTATCATGGTTCCATGTGTATTAGAATATATTGTATCCAATTGAAGATCAGGCTCACATTGCCTACTCTGGTATCACCCCTCTAAAGTTTAGACCAGCTATTCAAGATCCTTTAACCAGGCACTGTATTTTGGTCAATTTGAATACCTTGTATGTGTACTACAATGAACAATAGGCCCACATACTTATGGTTATAGTTATTAGATATAGTTATTAGCTCCCCCCCCCCCCAGTTTCAGATATAAGCTTCAAAATAATTTAAAATCATGGGCTCAGTTTCAGAAGCTGCTAAAATTTCAAATTATGGAGTTCAGATTGGGGGCAGAGTTTATATTCCCAAATATTCAAACCTTACATAAGAAATGTCAGTTGCTGAAATTATATTTTCTATGGTACTATTGTGTTTGGTCACTGCAAAAAGTGCATATCTAAATAACTCTGCTTTCCACATCATATTGTGTTTAGGTAAAAAAACAACCATGCATGACAGAAAACTGCAATTGTTTGTGAGAATATTTTATTCATATTTGTAACAACAGTTGAGAAACATATTCTTGTCTGATACTAGAAATCCATGCCAATTAAAATCTTACTACTTTTTCCCCACATGGAACTCTAATTCTACCCTGCTCCCATGTGATGCAATGTTATTCTTAGCTGAGATACCCCAAAACAAAATTCATAGTGTATACTGTCTTTTCCAACACTACACATGTTAACAGTGAGCTACATAGTGCAGTGATAACCAGTGTGGTATAGAGTATTGAAGTAAGATTTATGAAACCCAAGCTAACATCTCTGTTGGCCACAGAAGCTTACTGGGGGTTAGCAATCGTAAACTATTCTTTGAACATCTCACAAACTCAAAAACTCTTTTAGGCTAGCCATATGTTGGAAACAATTTGGTACCACATAACAATAACAAATATACCATAACACTAAAGAGATTGAGATCTGAAATAGGACATTCCTGGTTCAAGAATTATGTCTGTCTTGAGTGCTTTACCTGTAAACTTAAACTAAGGTTTACACTGTCTGTGAACATCCCTTCCTTGTGCATCTGCAATGTAAACAATAACAACATTAATTAACTTTAGAGATGAATTTCTTGGATGAATTACTTGAGAGAGTAGTGGAAAAGGTAACAACTACCGCATGCAGGTAAAATACATCAATACTTAAAAGTGCTGTAAAGATACTAAAGTTAATGCACCTGATCCACTTTCTCTGTGTGAAAGTATTAGAAGGAAAGTATCTTAACAATGCTGAAATCTAATATCTGGCATTTAGATTATCACACAGGCTTTCATATAGCATTCTATGAACAGTAAACATCATAAAGTCCAATTCTGAAATCTAAGTTTATGAAAATATGTTTTTTTCTTAAGAAAATGCTGCCTCTGTCTTGCTGCAGTGAGTCGGCTGAAGGGGCGAGGGAGCCAGACAAGATGTGTTGGAGTGGGGAGGCAAGACCTTAAAGGCAGGACACAATGCAGGCATCCTTCTTTCTGTATGCTCAGCTGTGGATCCAGAGTGGATCCAGAGTGAGTTACACTGGTTGCTTGAGAGCTGAATAAAATGTTTGACCTGGACAATTGGTGTATTAAGCAAAAGGAACTTGGGAGGCTTTTGCCTGTCCCAGTCTGATCACCCACAGGGTACATAGGAGATCTGTTTTGTGATGAAAAATAATAATAGATTACAACTTTATGAGTAGAAGGGGTGGCAGTGGTGTGCCTCAGAGGGCAATATTGGTCAACATAGATGGGTCCCATTGATTATGCAATTCAATGGCACAGCGAGGAAACACCATAGATCCTATGACTTAGGTTGAAGACAGATATGAGATGACCTCCCCAAGACTGGTTGGCATGGACAAGGCTGAAAAGTAACAGCAATATCTCAGGGCTAAGAGCCATTCTGGGTGAGAAAGGCAGCTTGGATGCACCACTTATTCCATAACCCTTCCTATGCACTACCATCAGGCCCTGCTGTGGGATTCAAATGGTTTCTTTAAGTTGTGGCCCTTTTCACCTGATCTTGTGAGTTTCATCTTTTTATTTCCTGGTTGGGGACAATGCAGTTTTGAGAAGTGTAGTTCTGTGCCGAAGCCTAAATTTCTTTCACTTCCTAAGACAACTCAGTGATATTGTTATTTAAAACTAAATGATATACAAGGAAGGTTTCATTTTAAAGGACACTGGCTGAAATCCTTTGTGCCTAAGTGGCTCATAATCAGGTGGAGGCATTCTGCCAAATCCATCTCCAGCCTATTCGCTGTCCCTCTTCCCATGTCTGTACTAGCAGATGGGTAAGAATCTTACATGCCTTTAGATTTATGGACCTAGCCTGTTCTAGCTTTTTCTCCAAGACTATGTTTGTACTTTTCCACAATTTATATTTCTATGATTTCTTCATTCTTGAAATGCATGTATGTGTTTGTTTTTGCTCAGGCCTTCTCATTACAACTGGAAAAACGACCCACATTTCACTGCTCTTTCCTTTTTGAATTGATCCAGTTTAGTGTATGAAAACCAAGACACAGGACACAGCCTCGGGCTGGGTTAACTCAGGTTTATTGCATGGTGGTCAGAGGGAACATGAGGTAATGGCGGATCAAAAGCTCTTTATATACAGTAGTAACACATTTGAACGTGGTTCCATGATAGCCCATTGGCTACTGTCTGCGTGACGTCATTGCTGGTCACGCCCTTCTTGTCCAGGTGTAGGTGGTGGCGGGAAAACTTCCCGCGCTGTTGCCTTTGATGAGTTTGGACCAAGAGAGCTTGGACGCTCGCTGCTGCCCGCTGGTGGTCATTAGCTCGCGTCCTATTACAGGGTTTATGTGATACAGCTGAAGGTTACATTGTTACCCATAGGCAAGGTTACATTGGTTCCGATACATTGTTATCCATGTGGAGGATTAAACCATTAGGACACAACACCCCTCCCCCCTAGGATGAGACGAAGTCTCGAAACCACACTCCCCCCCCCTAGGATGAGACGAAGTCTCTCAGCCAAGATGGCTTATTTCGAACACGCTGGGGTCTCGGTGCGGGCTGCCTTCCCCCGGGTTTGCTACCTTCTCTTTGTCCCCTGGTTTCCTGTCCTGTAATTGGAGAGGGAGACTCGTTAGTGACTTGCCGCGGCTCCGCGGCGTTGTTGGGAGGTGTGTGCTTTATTGGGGAAGAACCGGGGGCACTGGGGGCTAACGAAAAACCCCTCTTCTCGCTTGGACGGGTGGGGGAACACTCCCGAAAACCCCCCCGGCTCGCAAAATCAAAATCAGAATTAAATTCGGGGGCAGCGGTCGCGAACTCCTCTCCCCCTTCCCCAGCCTCTGATAGAGCTGGCGTATCAAAAGGGTATGACTCGGGGCCGCTGCTTTCTCCCCTTGCTTGGGACCGTTGTCCATTGCTGTCTCCCCCTTGGGCTAAACGGGTGGGGGAGAACCCTAACGCTGAACCCTGTTGCTGAGCTCCACAGACCGGCCCCCCACTCACTCGGTGCCTAAGTTGGTCCGCGTGCCTCCTCCAGAGGAGACCCGTGCTAGTCTCGACCCGGTACGACACTGGCCCCGTCCGCTCCACAACCGTCCCTGGTACCCAGGCCGGACCTGCGCTGGCGTAGTTCCTGCAGTGAACAGGATCGCCGGCGGCGAAACCTTTCGAGACTGCCAACCCTACGTTTTTTCCTTTGTCCTCGACTCTCGTCGGGTCTAGCCTGGACAGGATCGTGGTCAGTTTTCGCCGCATCAACAGCTCCGCCGGCGAGTAACCTGACGCTAAGGGGGTCACCCTATACGCTAGCAAAAACTGACATACTTGGTGATTTAGGTCCCCCGGGCCCATGCGCCGCAGCGCATCCTTTGTTGTACGCACCAGCCGTTCCACTTGGCCATTCGTGGCCGGGTGAAACGGCGCGGATGTGACATGCCGAATGGCGTTTGCCTCCATGAATGCCCTGAATTCAGCGGAGGTGAAACAACTAGCGTTATCGCTGACTAAAGTGTCGGGTAAACCGAACGTGGAAAAGACTCTCCTTAGCTGGCTAATTGTAGTGGCGGAAGACGTACTCTTTACTGGGAGAACCTCCAACCACTTGGAGAACGCATCCACCACCAGGAGGAAAATGGTTCCTCGGAATGGGCCAGCGAAGTCTACGTGCACCCTGGACCATGGCCCCCTTGCTGTGTCCCATTCCCTATGCGGGAGACGGGCCGCCTCTGGTCGGGAGCCCTGGCATGCCTCACAAGTGCCGACCATGTGCTCAATGTCCGCGTCCAGCTGTGGCCACCAGAAGTAACTCCGGGCCAGCGCCTTGGACCGGACGATGCCCGGGTGGCTGACGTGCAGCAGTTCGAGTACCCTCGGTCGCAGGGACGTAGGAACCACCACCCGTTGGCCCCACAAAAGGCAGCCCCTCTCTAGGGACAACTCTATTTTTTTCCGAAAAAATGGGTCGAATTCCGTACCTGGGGATGACGCCGGCCACCCCTTCTGTACCCATGAGCTAACTTTTTCTAGCATTCTGTCCTTGCCGGTGGCCCTGGCAATGTCGGCTGGTACTATTGGGGGTGAGTCTAAAACCTCTATTAACAAAACCTGGTGATCTCTCTCTACCCTTCCCTTTTGGGGCTCGACAAGGGCAAAGGAGACCTCGAGAGTGCGTCGGCATGGCTGATCTGCTTCCCGGGCCGGTATTCCAACTCATGCTGGTATGCGTTGAGAAAAATAGCCCACCGCAGCATTCTTGGGGACAGGATCTGTGGCGTGGGCTTACTTGCAGTGAAAATTCCTAATAGGGGCTTGTGATCAGTCACGATTTTGAACGGCCGACCGTACAAAAAATCGTGAAATTTTTTGGTTCCCGCTACTATCGCTAATGCCTCCCTGTCGGTCTGTGCGTAATTACGCTCTGCTTGGGACAGGGACCTTGAATAGAACGCTATCGGGGCTTCCCTTCCGTCGTCCAACAGGTGGCAAAGCACCGCCCCCACCCCCACCGGGGATGCGTCACAGACTAGGACCACTGGCCGTTTGGGGTCGAAGTGCGTCAGGATTGCCTCAGATGTTAGGAGTTGCTTCAACTCTTTAAACGCCCTCTCTTGCTCGTCGCCCCACATCCATGTTTCCTCCTTTTTTAGCAACCGATGGAGTGGCTCGGCCACGGACGCCTTCCGTGGAAGGAAGGTATGGTAAAAATTGAGGAGCCCCAGAAATGACTGTAGCTCGGTTTTGGATGTGGGGCGAGGGGCATTCTTGATGGCGGCTACTTTGGATTTAGACGGCTTAATGCCCTCCGGTGTGACCCGAAACCCTAGAAACTCAACCTCAGTTTCGAAAAAGACACATTTGTCTTTTCTCAGTCGTAGCCCCGCTTTCTCGAAGACAGTCAGAACTTTATCCAATCTCTTTGCCAGTTCGGCCTCACTCCCCCCTGTTATCAACATGTCATCAAAATAAGGCAACACCCCCTCCAGCCCCTTCAGGAGGCGTTCCACAAACGACTGAAAAAGGCCGGGTGCCGAGTTCACGCCGAACTGTAAACGCGACACCTGGAACGCCCCTTTATGTGTGACTATCGTTTGTGCCGCGGCCGTGGCGGGAGTCACAGGGAGTTGCTGATAAGCTTGAGCCAAATCGAGTTTAGCGAAACACTTTCCCCCATTCAGCCTGGCCAGAAGGTGGCTGACCACCGGCACCGGGTATGCATTAGGGCGGATCGCCTTGTTAATTGTACACTTATAATCAGCGCAAATGCGCACCTCCCCGTTAGCCTTCAGCGCTGTTACAATTGGAGTTTCCCACTCCGCGGAATCAACAGGAATAAGAATCCCCTGGCCCACCAGCTTGTCCAGTTCCGCCTCTATTTTGTCCTTTAGTGCGAACGGCACCCTGCGCGGTTTGAGTCTTATCGGGCGGACCTCCGGGTCTAGGTCGAAGGCTACAGGGGGTCCTTTGAACTTTCCAAGTCCTTTTTTAAAAACGGCGGGATGCGCGTCGCACACCGCTTGTATTGGATCCACCCCCACGGTATGCACTCCCCCTATGAACAAACCTAAGGGCTGAAACCACTGCGTCCCTAGGAGGCTACAACTTCCCCCCTTAAGGACAACTAGGGGCAGTTCCGCAGAATGTCTCTTAAAACTGACCCGAAATTTCCCGACCCCCAACACTGGAATGCTGTTCCCCTGTACATCTCGTAGCGTGGACCTCAACGTTTTAAGTTTGGGTCGCACGTGGGGGTCGATTTTCAAGAACTCTTTCTGGGGAATTATAGAATAGGAGGACCCCGAGTCAATTTCCATCCTGATAGGGGCCCCTTGTACTAGTACCTCAACGAAGTAATGGGACTGTCCCGCGGACACGCTGAACACTGGAGCGTCGTCCTCGCTGTCGTCCGAGATGCGGCCCACGCCGTCCTGCTTCCTCGTGGTCTGGGCGCCATCTTTGGACCTTGCTGGACGGTCCGGTCTGGTCGAGCGGTCTTGTGACTGCCTCCGGCCCTCCTTCCGTTTTCTGCACGCCTTGGCGATGTGCCCCCGATGGCCGCAGGAGTAACACTCGGCTTTTCTGAATGGGCACTTCGCGCGCTCATGGGCCGCTCCGCACCCATCGCAGCGGCGCCCTCCTTTTCGGACCTTCTGGACCTCCTCGCCGTCGCTGCCTTCCGTAGACGACTTTGAGGCCCGTCGGGTTGCGTGCACCGACTGTCTGGACTTTCCGTGCACCGAATTTTCCGCTTTGCCGGCTCTAGGACGCCACTCACGCCACTGGTGCATTTCGTCCACTCCAGCATTCGTGGACTCCGCGGCTTCCGCGGCCTCTACAACCTCTGCCAGCGTGGGTGGTGGCTCCTTGTTCATCAAGCTGCGCTGCACCTCCTTGTCCTTCAGGCCACACAGAACTCCGTCCCTGAGGGCCATCTCTAGGTTGTCCCATCTGCAGGGGGCGGCGGCTATTCTCATGGCTGTTACGAATGCCTCAACCGACTCGTCCGGCGCTTGGACTCGCCTCCAAAACGCGCTCCGAGCGGGAAACATTGCCCTCGAGGGTCGGAAACGCTCACGCAGCAGTTTCATGATGTCATCTGCTTTGAATTCGCTCACCTTCTTCGGTGCAATGATGCCCACCAGCGTTCGCTTGGTTTCTATCCCAAGCATTCTGGTGAGGATGGCCCTCTTCCTCTCCTCATCGTCTTCTTTGACTTTGAGTTCCACCAGTGCCGCCTGGAAGTCCATCTCAAGAAGCTCCCAGTCTTGCAGTTTGTTGATGTTGAACCCGCTCTGCGCCCCGGCTGCTCCTTGGGGATCCATTATCCCACCTTCGTCGCCAATTTAGTGTATGAAAACCAAGACACAGGACACAGCCTCGGGCTGGGTTAACTCAGGTTTATTGCATGGTGGTCAGAGGGAACATGAGGTAATGGCGGATCAAAAGCTCTTTATATACAGTAGTAACACATTTGAACGTGGTTCCATGATAGCCCATTGGCTACTGTCTGCGTGACGTCATTGCTGGTCACGCCCTTCTTGTCCAGGTGTAGGTGGTGGCGGGAAAACTTCCCGCGCTTTTGCCTTTGATGAGTTTGGACCAAGAGAGCTTGGACGCTCGCTGCTGCCCGCTGGTGGTCATTAGCTCGCGTCCTATTACAGGGTTTATGTGATACAGCTGAAGGTTACATTGTTACCCATAGGCAAGGTTACATTGGTTCCGATACATTGTTATCCATGTGGAGGATTAAACCATTAGGACACAACATCCAGGCAGTTATGTTTCCTTCCTCAATACTTTGCCCAGCACAGTTAGCTAGTTAACCTTCTCTATCAATTCTCAACTGGTCGATCTGGTGTGAGAAAAACTAGAAAGCAAAACAAGGTTACCTTTGCCCAGTGATGGTGAACCTTTTAGAGAGCAAGTGCTCAAACAGAGGGGTTGGGTGAACTCTGTGCTGGGGGAGGGAGAAAGTGCTCCCATTGGGCTGCTGGGCAGAGGGGCAGGGTGAACTCTGTGCTAGAGGAAGCACTCCCGATGGGCAAAAGGGTGGGTCAAACTCTGAGCTGGGGGTAGGGAGGAAGTGCTCCCTGGGCAAACTTTGTGCTGGGGTGACAGTGCAGGTGCCCACAGAGAGGGCTGTGAGTGCCACCGCTGGCACACGGGCCATAGGTTTGCCACCACTGGCCCACGGTATGCCCAATGGTATGCCCAATTGTGGTTCGAAAATGTAAAAAGTATTCAAAATCTATCATCTTTCTGTGTTCCCCGGTTCTCAGCTGGTGAAAACTAAGAATAACAACACAGGCACTTTAAACTTGCAGAGAGACAACCATAAAAGCCAATTGACTGCAGTCTAACCTATAACAAATCTTATGCATTTCCTAGTGTCTTCGAGTGATGCAGTTGTAATTGTGAGGACTGCCAGACAAACTGAGTAAAACATGGCCTTGAAGTTCAAAGTGCACCATGAAAATAAGCAACTTAAGCAAGTTAAGAGCAGAGAGAGGTTTTATTTCAAAACTAACAATTTAATGAATCTTGATGTGTATGTAGATGAGCTAAGCTGCAGATCATATATTTGCTTTATGCCTGTTGACTTTACTCTAGGTATGCTGGAGGGTGTTTTAACATTTATTCCCATAATATTGCATCATCATGACAATTCCCCCTGCTTTGCCTAGTATTTTTATATTTCTCTGTATCTGAAACAGTATATGTCCAAGATATTTTTGATGCCAGCAATTTTCAATCTTGGGAAAGGTATCTTTTAAAGAAGCAAATATTTGCTAAGAAAGTTTTGTTATAATCTTCTTATTAACATGACAGGGCAACTTGGAGCTATTTTATTATTAGCTCAGTCTGTACTCTGGTTTCATTATGAAAGCATAAAAATTCTGCTTGGATTGCTACTCAAAGGATTCATCATTAGTATGGTCAAGAAGATAACTCTGATTAATTTTGATACTCGGTTCACCTCCCAACTCAGACTGTAATCACTGGATAGCCTTGGCTTAATTTTCCTCCAGAAATATGTACATCCTTAATTTAGGAATAAATGGCATCCTTTTCTTCTTCCATATCTGAATCCAAATATTGGCGATCATCATGACGATCAGCCATGAAGACTGTCCTGAGAATATATTGCAGTGGTCTTTGTAATAAATAAATAAATATCCTTTATAACTGATGAATAATAAGCATCAGTATGATGAGAGATTAGCATTCTGCTGAAAACATAAATGCATATCAGGGTTTGATTAATTAATTTTGCAGCCTGCTCTTCAGGAATGTTGTAGTCCATGAGAATGACTTTACAAAAAGTTCTTACTCAGGAGCAGAACTTGGAAAGTTTCTTGCAAAATAATTAGAATTATTTTAGAATTACAGCCCAGGATCAAAAGTAGTTACTCTTGTAGCTGTCAATTCTAAAAACTAACATTATCTTTGTTTCCCCAAAATAACTAATTTACTTTTGAATTGTTTTAAAAACCATAAATATGTACAACCTGCTGGCCTGTGATAACGGTCTCTTCCCATCTACTTTGTTACCACTTCAAACTTCAACAGGCCTCAAGGTAACACTTGGAATGTGGCAATCTTCCATTATCATGTAGTCAGGCCATCTGCTATAACTAGAAAAGTAACTAAAGGTTACACTACAGAGAGATTTTTCATTATACGTATTACAGTTGTAGCATAATGTACTTGTAGCCTAGGCTCCAATTGCAAGTACTACTGAGTTAATTCCAAATTTTGCTGAGGATTGCTTAACATTTATGGCATATTAGAGGCTAATCTCATCCTTTGCTGAAAATCTACACACCAGATTAGACTATATAACTCACATGAGACTGCAATGGGGGAGCCACTAACTTGCATTATGGTACTATCAGAGCAAACAGTTTTAAATATTGACGTGTTAACTCAAAAGTCTTCCTAAGACATAATCTTTCTGACCTAGATGGCTTTATAGAAGACTTGTAAAGCAGCACAGAAATTAGGGACAGATGCACTATTTGTTGTTGCTATTATTATTATTATTATTATTATTATTATTATTATTATTATTATTATTATTATTATTATTATTATTATTATTATTATTATTATTATTATTATTATTATTATTATTATTTGACTTGTATGCTGCCCCACTCACGATTATTATTATTATTTGACTTGTATGCTGCCCCACTCGTGATGCGACTCTGGGCGGCTGACAAAGAAATAAAGTATTACAAATAACAGTTGCAAAGTATCACATCATCACAATATAAAAAACATCTCAAGAACAATACATATTTCAAAAGCAATACACATTTGCTGTCAAATATGTTGATTCTGAATGAGTGACTTCCGAAATGTCCTGCGCTTAACAGCCATGCTCAGCTCTTGCAAACTCAAAGCTGTTGGATCATTTATTGAGGTAATCCATCTCATATTTTGACTTTTTCTTTTTCTACTGCCTCCAGTTCACTTCTTCCTAGCACAAATTCTGTTTTTAGCTTTACATATATTTCTTTCAATTTGATTAAATTCTCAATCAAAAATCTTTGAGTATGCACCCCATACTTAAGCTATTTTGTCTCTTCTAAAACAATTGGATAGTTATTATGTAAAAGTAATCATTATCTTCTCCCATCAAATTCAGATCTGTAAAGTTCGCCCTTGTTCGAAAGCCAGTCATATTAGACTCTCGGGTTCAGTGCTCATCTCTGTTTACAGCTAAAGAGCCAGCACCATCTGTGTCTGCAGACGTTTCCATGGACATGTGACAGGCATGTCTAGACACTGGAGTGCATGGGACACTGTTTACCTTCCCACCAAAATGGTACCTATTTATCTACTTGCAATTTCTTGCTTTCGAACTGCTAGGTTGGCAGGAGCTGTGACCTCACTCTGTTGTGCAGTACTCGGGTCTCAAACTGCTGACCTGGGAACGTGTTCTGGATTAAACAGAATTTTGACCCAAAGGTTGAGAGTAGCTATCCACAATCTCGCCTCAACCTTTATCATGCCTGTCTCCAGGTGAAGGGTGGTGTTGGATACACAGCGAGAGATCTGGAGTGCTGCACATAAGAATTTAGATTGCACTTTTTCCATAAGAGCCAGGCTGTTAGGTGGGGGGGGGCCTGATTGGACTCCATAGAGTAGCTGTGACAGGATTTTGGCTTCAAATAGTTGAGTGCAGCAGGGATGTATTGGCCTCCTTTTGTCCTCAGGAAGTTTAGTATGGCAAAGGTGGATCTCTGGTCTGTAAAAACGGTGTGTGTGGTAAGGGCATTCCTTGAGCCTGAAGCTTGGAAGACTACTCCCAAGTATTTAAAGCTGGTAACCTGTTCTATCTTGTGACCATTTATTCTCCAGGTATGTTTCTTAGGCCTTTTATCACTTTTGTTATCTGATAGTTGGTTGCGGTTACAGTAGTGAGCCAGAGTTGTCAGCGATCTTCTGAGGCCTATTGGGGTCCTAGAGAGAATTACAGTATCATCAGCATATAGGAGTATGTGTATGGGTTTGTCAGCAAGCTTTGAGGGGATGGAAGGCAGGGTTGCTTGGTCAACCATGTCATTGATGCAGAAGTTGAATAGAAGTGGGGCCAGTACACATCCTTGTTTGATGCCCTTCTGCATAGGTACTGGTTCCGTAAGGTGCCCCTGCCGGTTTGTGTTGGTGTGGAGTGCACGGATCAGGTGGAACAGCCTCTGGTTAATGGAGGGTTTCTCTAGCTTCTCCCACAGCTTGATCCTGGAGATTGAGTCTAAGGCAGCTTTTAGATCAGGGATTCTCAACCTGTGGCCCATGGGCCAGATGTGGCCCATGGCACCATTTCATGTGCCCCCCTGCCTCCACCACACCAGGAAGTGTCATGTGGTGGAGGTGGAAAAAGGGCAAAATAATTAGAATTCTCCCTCTCTAGATAATCAGAATTCTTCCTCTCTAGCTCTTTTTTATAGAGGGGGTGGATGGTTTTTAAAAATGTTTTAATGTTGACAGTGTTTTTAAATGTTTTTATAATGGTTCTGCATGTGTTTTATGTTTTATCTCATTTGATATGTTGTGAGCCAGCCTGAGTCGGTGTATGCTGAGTGGACGGCATACAAATCAAATAAATGAAATGAATGAATGAAAATGGCCGTCTTACCCCCCAAAGCTGTCTGAGGGAGTGTGACCCGGCCCCCAGCTTTAAAAGGTTGAGAACTGCTTTAGATTGATGAAAGCAGCATACAATGATACTGGGCTCTTGGAAGAATATTTCTCGATG
The DNA here is from genome assembly GCA_035047345.1 of Bradypodion ventrale. NCBI lineage: Eukaryota > Metazoa > Chordata > Lepidosauria > Squamata > Chamaeleonidae > Bradypodion > Bradypodion ventrale. The sequence goes on along the minus strand of JAWDJE010000005.1, from coordinate 213,907,289 downwards.
AGATGTTGGATGACTAAGCAGTGGTCTATTGTGGACCTGCTTTTCCTAAAGCCAGCTTGTCCCTCTGCTACCAAGTTTTAGTCTTCCAACCAACTTTTGAGTTTCTTGTGCAGGTGGCTGGCATAGAGTTTGCTGATAATGTTGAGTAGATTGATTGGCCTGTTGTTCTTGGGGTCGTACTTGTTTCCTTTTGTGAATATGGGAACAATGATTGCTGAACCCAGTCTTTGGGAATTTGTCCGGTGCTGTCAATGTAGGTGAACAGTGAGGCCGAAAGCAGGGACCACCACTCCTTGTTGTTTTTTCATCAGTTCTGGGGGAACGGGGTCCTCTCTCAGGGCCTTGTCTGAGTGGAGTTGGGTGATGAGTGAATCAATTTCCGACTTTGATACTGGTGGCCAGTTGGGGAGGCTTTCTAGGTTGGCAGTCTGGAGATCTGTTTCGGTGGCTACATCTTGGAACAGTAGCCTGTAGTGGCTCTCCAATGCTTCAGGGGGGATGTGGGCACTTAACCTTGATGGGATTGAGTTGGTGCTGATATTGGTGACACACCAGAACAGGGCTGAATCTTTTGATCTGGCTGCATGTATAAGCTGAGATCAGGTGGCCCTCATTGCCTCTTTTTTCTTGCGAGTTAATAACCATTTGTAGTCCCTTTATGAAATACAGTAATACCTCACATAAAGACAGCTTCGCTTAGAGACTAACTCGCTTAAAGAGCAGACTTTTCTCTGAATGGTCGCCTTGCTTAACAACTAAAACCAACCAAAAACTCACTTAACAACTAAATAAGGGTTCACAATCCCCTCCCCAGAGGTCACAATGGGTCACTTACAATGGTGTTTCACTTAAAGAGCAAACTCGCTTAAAGAGCAATCCCATGGAATGCATTATGAATGCATTATGAATGCACTCTTTGAGTGAGGTACCACTTTATAGGATGCAGTGGAGGTACTGTGTGGCAGAAGGGTCAACATTGTCTCTGTGTGAAAGAGAAGCATTGGTGTTGTGTATGCATGTCACTGTACTGATAGAATGTAACCACTCCATTTACAAGGTATCTCAGCTGTAAAGGAACGCGAGCAAGCAGCCCATAGAGGGCAGCTGCGAGCGTTCAGTCTCACATGGTTCACATTGCTCAATCACGGACAGCCGCGGGAAATCCTTCCCCGCATTCAGCAGCAAGAAAGAAGAACTACTGAAGAGAGGCGTGCCTGGGCGAGGCCACGCCGGTAGCGGCCAATGAGCTACCGTGCTACAAGATTCAAATGTTAAACCCTACTGTATATATAGAGATGTATCACCGCCATTACCTCATGCTTCACCCGGTCCTCATGCAATAAACCTGAGTTAAGCCAACCCTTCGGCTGTCCTGTTGTCTTTGGTCCCATACAGTAAACTGGCGACGAGGGTGGGATATGGCTGCCCACGGGACCAAGACATGCGCCGGCTACGAGATCAGGAAGCCGGGAGACTTGGAGCTGTTCGAGATAGACTTCAATGGAGCGCTGGTGGAGCTCGAAGTCTCAGATGAGGACAAGAAGAGGGCCATCTTCGTCCGCATGCTCGGACACGGGACAAAGAGGACCCTGGTCGACCTGATCGCGCCGAGGAGGGTGAGCGACTTCAAAGCCAAAGAGCTTCTGGCTGTGTTGCGCGCCCACCTCCGGCCTGCGATAGCCATGTTCCCCGCTCGGAGCGCGTTCTGGAGGCAAGTCCAAGCGCCCGGGGAATCGGTCGCCGAGTTCGCCGTGGCCCTGCGGCTGGCCGCCGGCCCCTGCAAGTGGGAGACCCCAGAAGTCACCCTCCGCGACTGCCTGCTCTGCGGCCTGAGGGACACCGAGACCCAGCGCGCGCTGATGAAACTGGAGCCGCCTCCCACGTGGCAACAGGTCCTCGACACGGCGCAGGCCGCGGAAGCCACGACGGCCGGCGTGCAAGAGCTCCAGGACTGGCGACCAAAAACCGCCAAGGCAGAGAGCTCGGTGCGCGCGGCCCGGCGGGTTTCGAACTCGTCCACGGAGAGCGGCGACGACGAGGACGTCCGGAGGGTCCAGAAGGAGGGCCGGCGCTGCGACGGCTGCGGCGCCGCCCACGCCCGCGCCAAATGCCCGTTCCGCAAGGCCGAGTGCCACAACTGCGGCCGGCGCGGGCACATCGCCAAGGTCTGCCAGAAGCGGCGCGAGGCCAAGAGGAGTTCCCCAGACCGCTCGGCGAGGAGGAGTTCCCCAGACCGCTCGGCGAGGCAGGACCGCACCACGAGGCCCAAGGACCACGGCACCCGGACCACGAGGAAGCGGGACGGCGTCGGACGCATCTCCGACGACAGCGAGGACGACGCTCCGGTTTTCAGCGTATCCACGGAGCACCCCCGATACTTCGTTGAGGTAGTGATACAAGGGGCCCCTGTTAGGATGGAGGTGGACTCGGGTTCTTCTTACTCTATCATCTCCCAGGGAGAGTTCCTAAAGATAGCCCCCCACGTGCGGCCCAAGCTCAAAGCGTTGAGGGCCACGCTGAAGGACGTGCAAGGGAACCGCATCCCGGTGTTGGGGGTTGGGAAATTCCAGGTCCAGTTCAAAAAACGCACCGCAACGCTTCCCCTAGTCGTCCTCAAAGGGGGTAAATGCAGCCTCCTCGGGACTCAATGGTTTCAGCCCCTGGGGTTGTTCATTGGGGGGTTGCACGCCGTGGGAGTACACGCCGCCGGGACTGACCCAATTCAGAGCGTGTGCGATGCGCACCCCGAGGTTTTCAAAAAGGGACTCGGAAAATTCAAGGGCCCCCCAGTGACTTTCGACCTGGACCCTGGAGTACGTCCAATCAGACTTAAACCGCGCAGAGTGCCTTTCGCACTAAAGGACAAAATAGAGGCGGAGTTGGACAAATTGGTGGGCCAGGGGATTCTTGTTCCTGTTGATTCTGCGGAGTGGGAAACTCCAATTGTAACGGCGCTCAAGGCCAACGGGGAGGTCCGCATATGCGCTGATTACAAGTGCACCATCAATAAGGCGATCCGCCCCAATGCGTATCCGGTGCCGGTAGTCAGCCACTTGTTGGCCAGATTGCACGGGGGGAGGTGTTTTGCTAAACTCGACCTGGCCCAAGCCTACCAGCAACTCCCGGTCACCCCCGCCGCAGCTGCTGCGCAGACCATAGTCACCCACAAAGGGGCGTTCCAGGTATCGCGCCTTCAATTCGGCGTAAACTCAGGCGTAGGGTCCCCAGAAAGCAGGTCGAAGACGAGAGTAGCAACGAATCAGCGTTAGGGTACTCCCCCACCCGCTTAACCCAAGGGGGAGAAAAAGGGGGACATGGGTCCCCACCAAGGGGGGAGGAAAGGGAATCGATCCTCAGAGATCTTTTGCGGGAATTTGCGGCGGAAAGGAAGAGCCCCGATCTCGCAAACAACCCTCGGAAGTTTCCCCAAAACACAGATTCCCCAAGAAGTTTAGACCTTGATTTACAGTACCAGGGGGAGTTAGCGGAGTGGTCCCCCACCCGTCCTAGCGAAAAGAGGGATTTCAGTTCAGCCCCTGGTACTTCCAGTCCCAGTAGCCCCTGTGAGTTAGAGTGCAACATAGCGCCAATGTCCCGGAGACCGACACCCCCAAGACAGGAGGCGACGGCGAGTCCATCCGCCACAGTCTCAAGGTCCCCCGAGCGGGGGACAGAAGGTAGCAGAACCACAAGGGCATCCTCATCGGTCCCGCGGTTCACGATAGGAGGGTCCCCGGGGTCCGAGGGGAACAGACAGGGGTTCACTTCTCAGCTGTTCATTCCATTCCCATCCCCCAGCGCAAGGCAGGCACAGACGCCCCACCGAGCCACTAATGAATCCCCGTTTTCCGTTGCAGGACAAGCACCCACGGAGGCAGGGATCACAGGCTCTCCTGTACTAGGGCAGGCGCAAGCACGCCCCAAGCGCATGTGCGGCAAGCCACATTGGTTGCGGGACTTCGTCCCATCCTAGGGGGGAGGGATGTTGTGTATGCATGTCACTGTACTGATAGAATGTAACCACTCCATTTACAAGGTATCTCAGCTGTAAAGGAACGCGAGCAAGCAGCCCATAGAGGGCAGCTGCGAGCGTTCAGTCTCACATGGTTCACATTGCTCAATCACGGACAGCCGCGGGAAATCCTTCCCCGCATTCAGCAGCAAGAAAGAAGAACTACTGAAGAGAGGCGTGCCTGGGCGAGGCCACGCCGGTAGCGGCCAATGAGCTACCGTGCTACAAGATTCAAATGTTAAACCCTACTGTATATATAGAGATGTATCACCGCCATTACCTCATGCTTCACCCGGTCCTCATGCAATAAACCTGAGTTAAGCCAACCCTTCGGCTGTCCTGTTGTCTTTGGTCCCATACAGTAAAATTGGTAAGCTTTTTCTTTGCCTCCATGCATTCCTTGTCAAACCACGGCTTGGAGAGGTGTGTGGTTGCCTTGGTATGGGGGTTGATTTTGTGGCTTAGAAGTTGCTCTTATTCCTGGATTATGTTTTCATAGGTTGTCAGGGGACCTGGATGGTGTTGGCAGATAATAGGTCCTGTTGAAGTTTCTGCATGGTGTATGTGTGTGTGTGGTTTCCATGAGCAATTTTTCCATCTTCCTGTCAAGGTGTTGGGACCATTTGATGTGGCATTTGCCTTGTCCTGATGGTAGAATGACCTGTGGATGTTGTAAACACGTTCATGACAGCTGTGGGTAATTTATGGCAGTATTATGTGCATGCACTGCGTGTTATACACCTGCACACGTGTGATTTCTGCTTCTGGTGGGAGAAACCACATGACCGGCACACTTAGCCATGTGACCGGCCCACAGCCCTAAAATTTTGGGCATCCTGATTTAGAGAGATGTCTGCCCTTGTCCAGGTTTCTTGTACTAGTATGTCAAACTGAGAGAGGAGATTTCGGGTGTCTGCTTCCCTGTGGCAGTGCTATCCTGTGACATTGAGGTCTGTCAGTTGGTGGGTAGACGTGTGGCAGCTGTGATAAGGACACACTCAGTCTATGCCAGTTCCCTTGATATCTACCCCTGGGCGGAGTCTTGCGGCATGTCAGAGTTGATGGCACTTCCTGTCCATTCCTCTTCACCAGGATGGCTGTCAGGCCTTGTTGCCTCAGCAGGTGTGTCTGTTCTAGATATAATGTTAGGCTGGGATTCCTTCCCATCATGAGGGTCTATGTCACATCTCTGCTCCTTTGTGTTGTCTGAATTTGGTGGTGGGGCTTGGTTTGTACCCTGTGGTGTCAGATTTTGAAGGGGGCGTATTGGTGATTTCTGGCATTCAGGCAGTAGAAGGGCAGTGAACTTGTCAAAGTTTGGGATCTGTGGCAAAAATAGGTCCAGACCTTAGGTCTGTGGAGTTGGCTGCCACCACCATTGGATAAAGAGAATGAGAATGTCTGATGGTGGGTTAATGTGTTTTGTTGGTGTCATCCTCCCCATCTCCAGGTCTGTATCCACATCAGATTCCATGTCAGATTCAGAGTCACTGTCAGGTTCTGTGTAGAAGTCTCCTGGGTTAACTTTTAAAAGACACCTTGGTGAGGGTCTTGTGTGGGCAGAGCTGGCCCCCAGATCCTTGTTTGTTGCTGGCTGGGGAGGCAGACTGTTCTAAAGTTGGGTGACTTTTAAATACTGTGAGGTCATCTGTTTCTTGTTTGCAAGGAGACCTTGCAGAGGAGTGCAGCTTAACAGGATTGTTTTGGAACAGTGTGTTTGTTTTGATATCTTGTGATGCTCTGCTCCAACACTTTGAGGGCGTGGCACTAATTTGCAATTTAGTAATTTCAGGATCTCTAAAGGCACAATTTATGGCCATGTTATAGATCTGTGAAGGCGAACCTTGGCATTCCAGATGTTCTTGGACTTCAATTCCCAGAAGCCCAAGCCCCCATGAATCCACACGAATGGGTTTGCTGTGATTCATCTGGCCCATGCTGCCCCTGTCGCTCCTGGAAGCGGAAGTAAAATGCACCCGTACAGGCATGTTTTACTTCTGCTTCCAGGAGCGATGGGTGAATCCGGATGAATCGCAGCAAACCCATTCGTGTGGATTCATGGGGGCTTGGGCTTCGGGGAATTGAAGTCCAAGAACATCTGGAGTGCCAAGGTTCACCATCACAGTTATAGATAAACAGATCTGCTGACCTGTAGAGGTCTGGAAGGGCTCTCTTTTGATTTAAATGTCAGGAAGATCCTCTTATGGTTTTGAAAGGAAGTAGAAGCTTCCTACGGCATCTTGATTTATATTGCATTTGAGAAGCTGATTAAGAGAAAAAGTGATTTTCTTTTTGTTTGACCAGAGGAAGATTTATCACAGTTTGTAAGATTCTCTGCACCTTGGTTTGGTTGCTTACAGATGGCTCCTGATATATGGTCTGGGGGCCTGGAGCTGGGGGGAAGGGGGGGGGGAATGGCTTTTCCTGAGCTTTTTAACTCCTTTTTGTAGCTTGGCTGGAAATTGGGAAAAGCCCAGGGACAGTGCCAAGGTATTTATCTGCTCCTGAATTTCGTTTAGACGATCGAATATAGCAAGGAGTGTTTCTGCAGAGATTAGGCACACACCTCACGGCTGTTTTGTGATAGTTTCCACCTGTGGGTGTTGAGGTATCTATTCCCCTGGTAAGATTTCTTTTTCACTCGGGATTGTTTCTGGTGGCAGGGCAGCGATAAGAGTAGAAGATTTGTTACTCACATCTAACAATGTCTGTTGGTTTGCTGGCTGGAGAAAGGCTTCAATTCCAATGCACTTTTCCCTCTCCTTTCTTCTTTCTTGGTGCATCCTCTTCTTTTGGAGGGGTTATATGGTGTGTGTGTGTGTGTGTGTGTGTGTGTGTGTGTGTGTGTGTGTGTGTGTGTGTGTGTGTGTGTGTGTGTGTGTGTGTGTGTGTGTGTGTTCTGCTGTCTTTTCTTGCTCCTGGGTGGCAGCATGCCTTTGGTTGGCATGTTTGGGACTTGGGATGTCAGGAGCTGGAGGATTGAGCTGTTAACTTTTGGCTCCTCCCCCTGAATAGAGGTTTAAATGAATTAACAGTGCTTTATCTTTGCTGATGGGATTGCAGTGGCTCAAGTGGCTAGACGCTGACTGGAAGGTGGGAGGTCAGCAGTTCGATTCCTGAGTACTGCAGGATGGAATGAGCTCCCGTCTTTGTCCCAGCTCCTGCCAACCTAGCAATTCAAAAGCAAGAAATTGCAAGTAGATAAATAGGGGCCACTTTGGTTGGAAGGTAAACAGCGTTCCATGTGCTCCGGTGTCTAGTCATGCCTGCCACATGACCATGGAAACATCTGCAGAAGCAGACAGCGCTGGCTCTTTGGCTTTGAAGCAGAGATGAGCACTGAACCCTAGAGTCGGATAGGACTGGTTTTCGAGCAAGGGAAACCTTTACCTTTACCTGTCTTTGCTGGAGTGAATTATGAGTAATTTGTCCAATTTCAGTGGAATTTGCCTTCAACACTACTGTGGCTTCCTCTATTGGTTAGTGTGATAATATAGGAAAACTAGCTTTTTTTGCTCGGCCCTGCTGGGCAGGTATAACTTGTGTGTTGGTGGTTGGGGTGGTTTTTGGGGGTACACACACACACAACAGAACCATACACGCAACAAACAAACAAACAAACAAACAAACAAACACACACACACAGTGCGAAAAGCTTAACCTGCAACAGGTAAGTGGGGAGGGGGACAGGGACTGAGGGGGGGGAATGGGTGGGCAGGCGGGTTCGTGTTCCCCCTTTCTCCTCCCAGACCAGGGCGGGTGACGTGGTTGGTCCCCAGGTCCGTTTCCCCCCAGCCAGGCACCTCTGTCATTCATTCATTCATTCATTTATTCGATTTATATCCCGCCCTACTTAGCCAGGGCCAACTCAAGGTGGCTTACAACAAGTAAATTAAATACAATATAACAAGAGAAAACAATATAAACACACAAAACACAATAGTATACAATTACAAAACAACAACTGCAGAATTAAATATACAATCAATGCAAAAAAACTAGTCTATAAACAACAGCGTCCTAAAATATACCACAAAAATTCCAACTAACAAAGTAGCACAGCACAGAATCAATATGCATTACAAAATTCAATATACAAATAATAAAAAAAAATCAAAACAATTATCACAATCCCATAAAGGTTGCGTCCTTATGGTTCCCACAGAGCCCAAAGTTCCACGCTCTAAACAGACTGGGAAAAAAGCTCTGCTCTCTGTGCCCCAACGTCAGGTGTTAGTGAGCACAAACAGGTACCCTCGTTGCTGTGAGGAGATGGTGCAGATGCTACCACTCCCTCCAGAACGAGACAAGTGTCCGGTGGCCTCAGAAGCAGCAAAGGCAAAGTTCTTTTAAAGTTGCCTGCCTCCATCTCACAGGTGTTTCTGCCCTTCTCCAGCCAGGCTGACTGGGAAGGGACGAGACAAGTGTCTGGTGGCCTCAGAAGCAGCAGAGGCAAAGTTCTTTTAAAGTTGCCTGCCTCCCTCTCACAGGTGTTTCTGCCCTTCTCCAGCCAAGCTGACTGGGAAGGAATGAGGCAAGCGTCCGGTGGCCTCAGAAGCAGCAGAGGCAAAGTTCTTTTAAAGTTGCCTGCCTCCATCTCACAGGTGTTTCTGCCCTTCTCCAACCAGGCTGATTGGGAAGGGACGAGGCAAGTGTCCGGTGGCCTCAGAAGCAGCAGAGGCAAAGTTCTTTTAAAGTTGCCTGCCTCCATCTCACAGGTGTTTCTGCCCTTCTCCAGCCAGGCTGACTGTGAAGGAATGAGGCAAGTGTCCGGTGGCCTCAGAAGCAGCAGAGGCAAAGTTCTTTTAAAGTTGCCTGCCTCCATCTCACAGGTGTTTCTGCCCTTCTCCAGCCAGGCTGACTGGGAAGGGACGAGGCAAGTGTCCGGTGGCCTCAGAAGCAGCAGAGGCAAAGTTCTTTTAAAGTTGCCTGCCTCCATCTCACAGGTGTTTCTGCCCTTCTCCAGCCAGGCTGACTGGGAAGGAATGAGGCAAGTGTCCGGTGGCCTCAGAAGCAGCAGAGGCAAAGTTCTTTTAAAGTTGCCTGCCTCCATCTCACAGTTGTTTCTGCCCTTCTCCAGCCAGGCTGACTGGGAAGGAATGAGGCAAGTGTCTGGTGGCCTCCCCCACTGTCTTCCACCATCCTCCTCAGCCCGCCCAGCTCTGTGCCCATTGCATCTTGTTATGTATGTATGTACAATGTTACTTTAAATATATGAATGTAACCAGCCCACAATCACAATGTATCTCAGCTGTTAAGGAACGCAAGCAAGCCGCCCATAGAGGGCAGCTGTGAGCGTTCAACTCACATGGTTCACATTCCCCAAATCACGGACAGCCGCGGGAACTTCCCCGCATGATCAAGAAGTACAGAAGAAGAACTACAGAAGGGGGGCATGACCCAGGACGACGCCCCGCCGGTAGCAGCCAATGAGCTACCGTGCTACAAGATTCAAATGGTTGCAATACTGTATATAATGAGATGTACCTCCGTCATTACCACATGTTCATGCTGACCATCAATGAATAAACCTGTGTTAGTCCTTCCTGCGACTCCTTCTTTGTCTTCCGTGCAAGACACTAAATTGGCGACGAAGGTGGGATCGATGGCGAATCCCAAGGTCAAGCCGTACCAGTTCGATGTCAGCGAGCCCGAGCAATGGGAGCTCTACGAGTGCCAGTTTCGGCATGCCATGGAAGCTGCAGGCGTCAACGCCACCGGGAAGGTGCGCTCCCACTTCCTGGCTCAGGTGGGGCCGGCCACGCTGCGGATCCTGATGACCCTGGTGGCCCCCCAGAAGGTGGACGAGGTGCCCATCGACCGTATCCTGGAGAGACTACGTGAGCATTTCCAGCCGCCCGTCTCGATCTTCCCAGCCCGGGTCGCGTTCCACAGGCGAGACCAGCAACCGGGCGAATCCGTGTCCGCCTACGCGGCGGCCCTCAGGCTTGCCAGTGGGACGACCTAGACCAGGCCCTCCGTGACCGCATGCTGTGTGGTTTGAGGGACGAGGAGCTTCAGAGGAGGCTCATGACCCGCGACCATCACCTCATGTTCAACGAGGTACTGCGGGAGGCCCAAGCAGCCGAGGAGGCCAGGAGCGGAGTCCGGCTGTTCAAGTCCCGAGGGGCCACGTCCGAGAGGGCCAAGTCACCAGTACAGGCGGCCCGGTGGACACCACCGAAGATGGCCTGGCGGGCACCCAAGCCGCCCGCCGGCGCACCAACGTCGTCCGAGGAGTCGTCCACTACCGCGGACCCCTACTCCAGCGAAGGCGACGACGTCCAGAGGATCAAGAAGCGAGGTGAGAAGCGGCAGACCCGTGAATGGCAGGACCGCCGCTGCGACGGTTGTGGGGCAGCCCACGACCGCACGAGGTGCCCGTTCCGAAAGGCCGAGTGCCACAACTGTGGCCGAAAAGGACACATCGCCCGAGTATGCAGGCGCGGGCTAGTCGAGGACAAGGGCAGTTCCAGCCATCCCCAGACGCACCAACGAAAGGCGGCCGGCACCAGGAAGGTCTCAGCCGGCTACAGCGAGGAAGGCGTGAACCGCGTGGGCCTGGAGCACCAGCGGTTTTTCATAGAGGTACTGTTGCAGGGGGTCCCAGTGAGGATGGAGATAGACTCGGGGTCATCTTATTCCATCCTGTCCCAAAAAGAGTTTATGCGCATTCCCCCAGAGAAGCGGCCCAAACTGCGGGCCATCTACGGGACGTGCAGGGAAATGGGATCCCGGTATTGGGGGTGGGGAACTTCAAGGTGAAGTTCAAGAACTACTCCGAGAAACTGCCCCTAGTGGTCCTCAAAGGGGGGAGGTGCTGCCTTTTGGGAACGCAGTGGTTTGCTCCCCTGGGGATCGAGCTGTCCGGCATTAACGCCATCGAGACTGACCCAATGCAGGACGTGTGCGACGCACACCCGGACGTTTTCAAGAAGGGGCTCAGGAAATACAAGGGGCCCCCGGTTTCCTTTGAGCTGGACCCAGAAATCCGGCCCATCCGCCTCAAGCCAAGGAGAGTGCCCTTCGCCCTCAAGGACAAGATTGAGGCGGAACTGGACAAATTGGTGGGGCAGGGGATTTTGGTTCCAGTTGACTCGGCGGAGTGGGAAACGCCAATTGTTACAGCCCTCAAGTCAAATGGGGAGGTCAGGATTTGTGCGGACTATAAATGTACGATAAATAAGGCCATTCGGCCAAATGCATACCCGGTGCCCGTGGTCAGCCATTTGCTGGCCACGTTACATGGGGGGCGGTGTTTCGCCAAGCTAGATCTGGCCCAGGCGTACCAGCAGCTCTCTGTAACCCCGGCTGCTGCCGCCGCGCAAACGATCGTAACGCACAAGGGGGCGTTTAAGGTAACGCGCCTTCAGTTTGGCGTGAATTCGGCCCCCGGAATCTTCCAGTCCCTCGTGGAACGCCTTTTAAAGGGGCTTCCAGGTGTCCTCCCATACTTCGACGACGTGTTGATAACAGCGGGGAGCGAATCAGAGTTAGCCAAGAGGCTAGATGGGGTTCTCTCAGTGTTCGAGAGGGCAGGACTTCGATTGAGGAGGGACAAGTGCGTATTCTTCGCGAGGGAGGTTGAGTTTCTAGGGTTTAAGGTAACCCTGGACGGAATCAAACCCTCCGAGTCCAAGGTTGCGGCCGTGAGAGACGCCCCTCACCCCACCGTGAAACCGGAGCTGCAGTCATTTCTAGGGCTCCTAAATTTCTATCACTCCTTCCTACCTCGGAAGGCATCGGTTGCGGAGCCACTGCATGCGTTACTTAAGAAGGATGCGGTTTGGCGGTGGGGGGACAAGCAGGAGAGAGCATTCAAAGAGCTCAAGTCACTCCTATCTTCGGATGCTGTCCTGACCCACTTCGATCCAAAAAAGCCAGTGGTACTAGTCTGCGATGCGTCCCCGGTGGGGGTGGGGGTGGTCCTGTGCCACGTGTTGGAGAGCGGGAGGGAAGCCCCGGTGGCGTACTACTCAAGGTCCCTTTCGAAGGCAGAGCGCAATTACGCGCAAACAGATATGGAGGCCCTAGCCATAATTGCGGGAACAAAGAAGTTCCACGATTTCCTATACGGTCGCGAATTTACGGTGGTGACGGATCACAAGCCGCTTTTGGGGATCTTCACTACCGGCAAACCCACCCTGCAAATTTTATCCCCCAGGATGCTGCGTTGGGCCATTTTCCTCAACGCCTACCAGTATGAGCTGGTCTATCGCCCAGGGAAGGAGATCTCACATGCGGACGCCCTGTCCCGATCCTCTCTCCCTAGTTTAGGGGACCCTACATGCGAGGTGGAGCAGGAGCACCAAGTCCTGCTGATTGAGTCTCTCGACTCACCCCCAATTGTCCCGGCCGACCTTGCCAAGGCCACGGCGGCCGACAAGATACTGGCCCAAGTTAGTTCCTGGGTTAGGAAAGGGTAGCCCATTTCTCCCCCCGAGGAGCAGTTCAAGCCGTTTTTCAGGCGCAGGGTAGAGCTTTCCCTGGAAAGGGGCTGCTTACTCTGGGGCCAGCGGGTAGTTATCCCAGAGAAGCTGAGGGCCAAGGTGCTGAGGCTACTGCATACCAGCCACCCCGGGATCGTGCGCTCCAAGGCTCTGGCCAGGAGTTTCTTTTGGTGGCCCCAGATAGACGGGGACATAGAACGCTTAGTGGGCACGTGCGAGAGCTGCCAGAGCTCTCGGCCCGAGGAGTCCCGGTTACCCCATAGGGAATGGGATACGGCCCGCGGGCCATGGTCCCGGATCCATGTCGACTTCGCTGGCCCTTTCTGCGGGTCCATGTTCCTACTGGTAGTCGACTCCTACTCCAAGTGGTTGGAGGTAATTCCCATGAACAGCACTTCCTCTGCCACAACCATTAAACAGTTGCGCAAGCTCTTTGCCTGCTTCGGCCTGCCAGACGTCCTTGTGAGCGATAACACTAGTACCTTCACGTCAGCAGAGTTCAAGACGTTTATGGAGAGGAACGCCGTCAGACACATAACCGCTGCCCCGTTCCACCCTGCCACAAATGGTCAGGTAGAGCGCCAAGTGCGCACTACGAAAGACGCACTGAGGCGCATGGGTCCCGGTGAGTTGAACCTGCATCTGTGCCAGTTCCTCATCTGCTACAGGACAACCCCCTTAGCTTCAGGTTTTTCCCCAGCCGAACTCCTCATGAGGAGGCGTCTGGTAACACTTTTTGACCGGATGGATCCGTCCAGGGTGGAGGATGAAGGGAGAAATATAAGCATAGGGGGAGAGAGCTCCAAGAGTTTTTCGATAGGGGACCCAGTTCACTGCAGGAACTACGCGGCCTCGGGGCCAGCGTGGGTACCAGGGACAATTGTTGAGCAAACGGGGCCGGTATCCTACAGGGTCGAGACTAGTTCAGGGCTACTCTGGAGAAGGCATGCCGACCAACTCAGAAGGCGAGTCACCGGTGAGGGGGAATCAGCGTTAGGGTCCTCCCCCACCCGCATTACCCAAGGGGGAGACACGGCAGAACCCGCGGATACAAACACATATCCTGGGTTCCCAACCACAGAGGAGGATACTTTGAAAGAGAGGGATCAGTTTGACGATGATTATGAGTTGCAGTACCAGGGGGGTGTAGTGGAGTGGTCCCCCACCCGTCCTAGCGAGAAGAGGGGTTTCAGTTCAGCCCCTGGTACCTCCAGTCCCCCCAGTCCTTGCGTACTAGAGTACACCATAGCTCCGGCCCCTAAAAGACAAACACCCCAAAGACAGGCAACCGACGGCAGCTCGCCCGCCTCAGTTTCCCGAACTCCCGAGCAGACGGCAGGAGGTAGCGGAACCGCGAGGGCATCCTCGTCGGTCCCGAGGTTCGTGTTGGGAGGGTCCCCGGGCTCCTCAGGCAGTAGGCAGGGGTTCACTTCTCAGCTGTTTATTCCATTCCCGTCCCCCAATGCAAGGTTGTCGCAGACTCCCCACAGAACCACTAATGAGTTCCCACTTTACGTTGCAGGACGAGACTCCGCGGAACCAGGAGCCAAAGGCTCCCCTGTACTAGGCCAAGCGACCGCACGCCCCAGGCGCACGTGCGGCAAGCCACAATGGTTGAGGGACTTCGTCCCATCCTAGGGGGGAGGGATGTTATGTATGTATGTACAATGTTACTTTAAATATATGAATGTAACCAGCCCACAATCACAATGTATCTCAGCTGTTAAGGAATGCGAGCAAGCCGCCCATAGAGGGCAGCTGCGAGCGTTCAACTCACATGGTTCACATTCCCCAAATCACGGACAGCCGCGGGAACTTCCCCGCATGATCAAGAAGTACAGAAGAAGAACTACAGAAGGGGGGCGTGACCCAGGACGACGCCCCGCTGGTAGCAGCCAATGAGCTACCGTGCTACAAAATTCAAATGGTTGCAATACTGTATATAATGAGATGTACCTCCGCCATTACCACATGTTCATGCTGACCATCAATGAATAAACCTGTGTTAGTCCTTCCTGCGACTCCTTCTTTGTCTTCCGTGCAAGACACTAAACATCTACAATACCATCTAGCCATCTCATTTAGTCTTTACAGTGGCACAACTTTTTTGTCGTCTTTATTTTTTGTTTTGTATCTTGTCTGGTGTCTTTCCCCACACTTACTGACAACAGAAACAGTTCATATTTTAAGTCTACTAATCAGTAGAAAATTACAATGTTATTAAGTTTCCTGGCTTATTGGAGGTGGGGGAGAGGAACTCACCAGGAGTTAGAATGCACCAGGTATCCTAAGTTGGTGTGGGCAAGATCCCAATTCTACAGGCAATGGAGACTGGTCCATCAGGCCTCTTAGGGCATATTGGGCTCTGGCTATCACCAGTCAGCCCACCCACACTGCCACTTTACCATAACTAGAAAGATCAGGATCTCAACTGTGCTCTCCTCTTGCTGTGGGGTCATATGAATGTTTTTCTTTGTCTACTCATGTTTCCATTTGCATGTCACATCTATCCCTACTGACCTGTGTGCCTGTTGTCTTCCTAATCACAATGGGGTGCTCACTACTCACTACTGGTTCTAGGAACGATGCTATGGATTTCTCAAGTTTCTCAGTCACAAACACACATACCAAATATCCTAAGTATTTTATTGTATTTTTATTGTATTTCGTTGCACTCCATTGTATTGCACAGATTTTAATTCTTCTGCTATGTTATTGATAAGGTTGTGAGACTAATCAATTAATAAACATTCATTCATTCAATTATCCTAAGTGTTAGGGAGAAGAAATATGCAAATAATATTGAAAAATTACTCTATCGATGTTGTCTATTTTTAATCATATCTCAACCTGGGACAGGGAAGAAGAAATGGTGCTACTTTGTAATGGTTCATTGGTACAAGCAACATTTTTTTTAACAATAGTAGAAGGTTACAACTGGGGGCTGCCTGCTGGTGGACCAACATTCTGTATCACGTGTACATCTTGACCAAATTCTTATTCAATGAAGCTGAGAAGTGAAGCACTTGGGTGATGGCTCTGCCATGTGCTTGACTTGCTTGTCATTACCCAGGAACGTGCCATGAAAAATTTGGAGAACTTATTGTGTACAAGTTAGGGCATTCTTAAATGATTATCAGAGAGTAAACAACAACAACAAAAGACAAAAAACATTGTGGCACCTTAAAGACTAATTCCTGTATTTTAATGTTAGCTTTTGTAAAGGAGTTAGTCTTTAAGGTGCCACAATTTTTTTGGTCTTTTTTTTTGTCTATTCTCTGATATGCTTGCACAGACTAACACGGCTACCACTTCAAAAATTTCTTGAATGACTGTGTTAGATGATGCCAGCAAACATTCATGCAGAGGATCATATAACTCCCATAGACCCATCTTTCTACTACAAAACTATTACTGGAAGAGGCAAGCACAATTTATCAGTTTTCATGACACTACAGACTGCCTAGTGCTGCTTTTAAGGGTTATGTTAAATGAACCAAAAGTCAGAATTGGATTCAACTTCAGTATCATAAATTCAGTTTCTAAAGGCAATGACCACACTGACAGATTATTTAAGAATTCATTCATATGTGAATTGTGATACAGTGAATAGGAACATATGAGAATTCCAATGGACATCCAGTGTCACCCAGCGCAGTTCTTGGGGAAAATTCTAGTACAATGGGAAGGACCAGAATGATAAATATTTCTTTGCATGGGCTAGCATTTTCTGTTAGACAAACAAAACAATCGTGAAATCAGGAAGCAAGAATAACAATGAAAGAGAGGAAAAGAAGACATGACATCTTTCTTATGTATGATACCAATATGAGAACAGAATTCAAGAATTTTGTTACTAAGACACTGTATTTGAATTTCCTCAAACTAGAGCCAACCAATATAGTTCCACAAAAACATATATGCTGCTCATCTGAACAATGAAGAATACCTATATCTTGGAGTCAGTCAGTATGAAAGGTATAGCTGATTACTTTGCTTATGTATTTGATAAACATAGAAGGTGCCTTCCATAGTATGGATGCAGCTTTTACTTATAACAAATAATGATTTGCCTAGTGGTCAGAGTATAAACTTATACTGTACCAAACTTCAGTTTCCTTGAAATTCTCTTCCTCCTCCTTTTTCTATCCCTTTGGGTATCGAGGGAGAGGCAGCGTTCTTGCTTGGGCACTTGGTGTTCTTGTAATATTTCTTTGATGTTGTCTCTCCACCTTCTTCTAGGTACATGTAAATCCCATTTAACTAAATTATATTTTAAATAAGCCTGCTCTCTCTCTCTCTCTTACTTAATTGTTAATTATGCTAGTAGTATAGAAAACCTGGTAAGGGCCTGAATGGTATATTTGTATGTTGTAGTGTTCAAATTGTCTATCTAGGACTGGAAAAGCATTCATATTTGAAGTAAAATAAGAAAGTCACTGGTAGAGGACTATATATTACATATGTTGGAGCCTGCTCTCTCAACCACCCTCTCAAGCAAATCTGGGAAGGATAATAGAAAGAGCCTTTTTCATGTCTGCTCCTACCCTATGGAACTCCCTTCTGGGGGAGGCAGGCTAGACAGAACTCTGTCTTGCTACCAGGCATGCAGATTTTATTTAAACACACTTTTGGTCGCTAATTAGTACCTTTTAATTATGAGTATTTTTCTGCTGTTCTGTTGGTTTTAAATGGTTTAAACAGTCTTAAATCTTATTAACTGTATGTTTTAGTCTGTTAATTTATATAATGTTATTTTGATTGTTTAATTTATTATGTTTTTAGCTGGGTTTGTAATATTCTCTGGTTCTATGGGCTATTTATATTTGAGTATTACACTCGAGTATTACAAACACAAACTTTGCAAAAATGTTTATATAAATGCACACACAGACACTTATATAACAAACAACAAGCAACAAACAATAGTGATATAACAAAACAGAATGCTACAATTTGCTGAGTTCTTATCACCAGCATCAGACAGGAGCTGCTTGAAGAATTCAAATGTTTCTTTGAAGCTAAATGAGAACAAAGTCCAAGAGGTATTTATTGACTGAAGCAGGACATCCACAACACAGAGGAAATGGCTTCACATATACCATCACTAAAACCCTAAGATAAAACACAAATGCAAATACATAAGATCACTATGTGGATTCATCCTTGCAGGGCCCCATTTGCACAAACATACAGTGTTGAAATTCTACTGCCTAAACTGATGTGGCAAGGGCCTTATTTTCCTGTGTGGGAACAGCAGCTCTTGCTATCTAACTCAGGGGTTGCCAATGTTTTTACACTGCGGGCCTGACCATGTCCCCAGACAGCTGAATGGGCTGGACCACACCCCTGGAAGCAGAAGCCGGTGCATTTACAACTGTCATAAATGCACCTATTTTTACATTTACAACAGTTACGGGCATGTTTGCGCATGCGTGGGCGCATTTTATGCTTGACATAAATGCAACCACTTCCACTTCCTGGTGCAGCAGGGGCGGTGATAGGCCAGATTGAATGACATTGTGGGTCAGGTCCTGCCTGCAGGCTGTAGGTTGGGAACCCCTAATCTAACTTTTCTGTTCTTTCTAATTCAATGAGTAGGATTTTCCTGCTCATTGGGGTGAACAAAATAATCCATAGAGGTTACAACATTCTTTTTTAAAATATGCAGTAATACCTCATATAAAGTCTGCTTCATACAACATCATATTCATACAACATCACCTAATTCCTTGAAAAAAGTTGCCTCATACAAAGTTGTGTGACTTTGTATGAGGCATTGGGGTTTTCCCAGGTTGCATTGTGCCTGGGCAGTATAAAAGGCAGGACACATGCATGCATTGCTCTTGTGGGCTTTGCATGAGGCGAAGAGTGTTTAGGAGTGGTTTTGAGCACGACTTTGGATTTTTTTGAATTTTTTCATCAGAATTTTTAGAAGTATTCCTGGGATTTTTGCAGCATTCTTCAGGTTCTCGGACAATCAGGGTTGTTTGACATGTTTTGGTAATGTTTTTAGCCTTTAGACAATGATTTCTTAAAGTTCTGTCGGTTTCCTGTCTGTTTCCTTGACTTTGCCCTGAAGTCTGTGCTGTTACAGTACAATGTATCTCTATGGAAACAACGTTGTATGAGGCATCGCGGCAAGGATTTGGACGTGGTATGAGGCATCGCAGCTAGGATTTTGCATGCCTCATACAAAGTCCGAATCCGTATAAAGTCCAAACTTGTGGAACCAAGTTTGGACATTGTATGAGGTATCAATGTACATTATAAGTCGTCTTTGATCTCTCAAGAGAGAAAGGTGGGATGTGAAACAGATAGATAGACAGACAATATATGCTAGTTCAGCTCCTTGGAGGACTATAGAGTAGGACCCACTCCCCTCTCAAAGAGTCCATAATGCACACATTTTATATCTCAGAGAGGATAGAGGGCAAATATATACCCACACATATGCATGTGCAGTCTGTTGAGTAGCTGTGTAGTGCATGGAAAGGCTTGTTTGTCCATGATTTCTAAGGAATACGTATTGTCAGCTTGATGGCACAGGCAGCAGCGATTTGAGGCACTCCTGGATGGGAACTTTTGTGATCTTGGACTTTAGGTAAAGGTAAGGTAAAGGTCGCCCTTGCTCAAAAGCCAGTCATATCTAATTCTAGGGTTCAGTGCTCATTTCTGTTTATAGCCAAAGAGCCAGTGCTGTCTGCATCTGTAGACATTTCTGTGGACATGTGGCAGGCATGATTAGACACTGGAGTGCATGGAACGCTGTTTACCTTCCCATTGAAGTGGTACCTATTTATCTACTTGCAATTTCTTGCCTTTGAACGACTAGGTTGGCAGGAGCTGGGACAGAGATGAGAGCTCACTCTGCTGTGCAGTACTCGGGTATCAAACTCCAACCTTCTAGTCTTCAAGTTCAGCGTCTTAACCACTTGAGCCACTGCGGTCTCTCTGCTTTTTCCCTTGGACTTTGCTTTACTATAAATCCTTGCCTATACTGAAGCTTATTGTCTCTGGTGATGAACTGTTGCCTATTGTATAGTTAAATATTTGGCATGTCACAAGGGTTGTGTGAAATTAAACTATGTTCTTTTTACTTGCCTTATGCACTCTTACTGACAACTGTAGTATGGCAAAGGATAGAATCCATTTGCAAAGTTTAACAAACCTTTTACCTGTTCTTTAATTTCTTTGGCCCCCCTGTTTTAGTCCTTCATTTTCATCCTGTCACTCTTTGCCTCTTTCAGTAATTCTAACCCGAGATCATGGTGGGATTCTCTTGGGTGCTGTTATCACCTTAGATGTTTTCAGAAAAAAGCACTTAAGAACACCCAAGAGACTGTAAAGATGAAAAGCAGAATTGATTGAAAGGATTTGAGGTCTGCCTCAATAGTAATTTAATCCTGAAACAATCGTGGAGGAAGTTAAACACTCTGGTTTGTCAATGTTAGAATGAGTACAACAGGGCTCCATCTGGGAATGTTTTCTCTGTTTAGGTACTTCCTAGCTCATGGGCAAACAGCATAGGGAGTTTGATGATATAGTTAATACTTCATTTGAAGCCGGGCTGTTTTGTGAGGTAAAAGAGGGGAGACTATATTCTAATGTGTAAAATTGGTAATTGGAGACTGGGCTCCATTTCCATTTGTAATTTTTCAGGCACTAGCTTTGAAAGATTTTCATGGCTGAATAAAAAAAAGTTGAAAGAGGAGAAAATAGGCATTTCCTTTCATGTGTGATCTGACCCTTTCTCTGCCCCTTCTTTCATTCTCAATGTAAGCAGCCGAGGCCCTCCAAAGAAATGAAGATGCCAAGTGTTGTTTTGCTCTGCAGCATATCTATCACTTTCTGTAAATTAAAGAGTACTGCATTTGGATTGCTTTGGTTGCAAGCCCTGACCAGTGCTGAATGGTTGTCCACATGCAGTCATATTGATATCCAACATCCAACATTCTGTGGCAATTGTAGCTGCTGGGCTACTCTTCCGCATAAACTTTTATTGCCTTTTTGTAAACCCTGCATGAGTTACAGTGTTTAGAAGCCAAGCTAAATAAGCTACGATTTGCTGAGGAATAAATTTGCAGGTTCTACTAGTTTGTTGCACAGCCCGAGATGCATAAGTTCCTTCCACAGTCACAGCAATTACTCTTTGTCCCTCGGCAAAATGTAGTGCTGAAGCTGTGATATTGTGAACCTGGGACTCCACTTGGCAGAGTTTTTTGCATCGTATGATTTTATGACCTCTTACTATTTTTCCCGATCCTCTAGGCTAAGGCGATATTATCTTTATTCTCAAGCACTCATTCAATGTTAATTAGAAAAACAACAATACTATAATTTCCTCAATACTCTACTTTGTGTAAACACACACACTCTCTCTTACAAAGCCAGTAATAGTTGAAATGATGAAAGAATAAAATACAATAGATACAAAGCGAGGACATCCAAGTTAACATTAACAACATTCTGCCTAAAAAGCCTTCTGTATTTGTGTGGGGCGGGGGGGGGGGGGGAAAGGAGAAAACAAGAGGTAGATTGGTGAATTTCCATGTCTTCTTCTTTCGTGTCCTAATCAAACTCTGGACTGCAAAAATGAAGCCACTTTCTTTGCTTTGTCATTGAGCAAACGCAAGTCCTCATCAGTGCATGTCTCTGGCAGCAATCGGCAGACCAGCAAATCGGCCGGACTCTGTGTCTCTCACATTGTGTGTGTTGTTTTGTTTTCTGCCAGCAGTCCCTGTTGAAGAATTTCCATGTGAAAAGGTTCTACAATCCTGGGAACTTGTGCTACTGATTATGGACGCCATTTTGTTTTCTCAGTAGCAGCAAAACTGCATTAGGACTACTGTGCTTCTAAAAGCTATATGATTAGTAGAATCTTTTGAAACTGTAAAGCAT
Source organism: Bradypodion ventrale (assembly GCA_035047345.1). Lineage (NCBI taxonomy): Eukaryota > Metazoa > Chordata > Lepidosauria > Squamata > Chamaeleonidae > Bradypodion > Bradypodion ventrale. The sequence continues at coordinate 213,885,926 of JAWDJE010000005.1, read as the reverse complement.
TGGGGAGTGATGTAAATAACATACTGAAATCTCCTCCTATACCCAATCATAATGATATTCAGAGATCAACCACTCTTGGAAAGTTTCGTGTTCAGGGAATGAAGAAGCAGACGAGTGAAATAGTGAAATTCAGCTCTTTATTAGTGGGGTTTGAACACAGTTTGGATGGGGCAAAACTCGGACTTATATACACTATAAACAGTAACAGTAACAATAATACAACAAGCCCATTGGCTAACAGAGTGTGCACATTTTCGATCCACTTATTTACATAAGAATAGATACATGAGAAAAGATACATTCTGCTCCTGTCAGAAAACAAAGTTAACATACATAACAGAAAGATTAAAATCCATTCTTAAAATCTTCTGTAAGGCTACTTCTATACATTTCCTTAGCATGGATAGTATCATGATCCAAGCTATTTTCTATACCCACCCAAAGACAGTGTCCTCCTTCTTCTTGGGGTGGGTAAGACCAAGTGAGAGTCAGTTGTGAAGAAGGCTATGGACCCTGCCTGGAACCTTATCGCTTCCAACACCCCATTCCACCTTGAACTTGGGAGTGCTCCAGAGAGTTCTGTCTAGCTTACAAGGTTATCACTGCCACCACATCAACTAAAAGAATACCAAGATCTCTAGTCAAGAGATCTCTAGTTAAGGCAAGACCTGAATTTAAGTACCAAAACCCTCTCAGTAAGAAATCCAGACAGTTGGTTGAAAGGATATTTGTATTTTATTAAAAGCAGGGAAAAATCAAAATGCAGAAAGCAAAGATTTCACACAAATACAATAATTTCTCAAAATTATGGATCAAAGTCCAGAGAAATAATTATGAACATTAAAAAATAACATACCAGAAAACAACAAGTCTAGTTGCTTATCTATACTCATACTTTTGTGGTGAGATAGATTACTATTTTTGGGACACACACAATACACACCTCTTTCCAGCACTGCATCAAGTTATGGCAAGAGAAACACCAGGTTTAGCTAGATTCATTCCTAGAATATAAATAAGCTGTGTATCATGACAAATATCTGTTTGGTTTCTTCCTTAAATAGAGTAGTATGCCCCATGCTAATTCTATTTCCCTATTAGCATGTATCCAGTCACATAGCCTTTGAAGTCACAGATTAAACCTAAGGTGGTACTCCTCTCTCAGACCTTCTTTGAAGTCCTTTCCCTGCAGATATCAGTTGAAGGCTTTAATGGTTCCTTTTGTTAATGGAACATACTGGCTTTTGACTGGCATTTGGGCCAGCCAGCTGTCTACAGTCAAGTACACAGAAGTCTCCAGAGTTTTAAATAGAAGATTTATATGTTCAATGTCCCCATTTTTCTCAGTTCTATCATTGATTGACATTAGGTTCTTTGTGTCTTATTGTGATCCCTGTTTCTTTTCCTGAGTCCTGGGAAAAGGCATCACTTGACAAACTGTCTTAAAAGGCAGTGACTAGAATGTTGGTTATTTTTAGAGAAACCATTCACTCAAGCGAGCGGGGGGGGGGGGGGGGACGACACCAACTTTTTGTGCTTTTCTCTCAGTCTGTTTACATGGGGATAACTGCCATTCAAAAGATTTCTAGCCACGTTAACACATCTATACCAAAGCTTCATGCTCCTGCAAACAATGTCATTGACTATCACGATGGCACCAGCTTAAACTTCATGCCCCAAGTGAGAAACAGAGTGAGAAATAATTAGAGAAAATGAAAAAGGGTAAGAAAATTTCTCTTTAAATCTAAAAAGGGAAACCTCAAAAGCTTCAAATTCATTCAGTGATATGCCCTTTCTGCAGCAACTGCTCAGTGCTGCCTTTCACAATTATAATTGCGTAATTTGAGTCTGATTTTTACTGATGTGGAAGAGCAAGGGTGGTGGTGGAATCCTCTCATTGACAGTAGCCCATGGCACAGTTTGACTTGCTAGGAGTTAATATGAAGGATACTTGGAAGGAGGGGATCAGCTTTTATTTTAAATAATGTAGCAAATTAGGAAGATTAATAAAAATGATTTTATTAAAAATAATTTTATTTAAAAAAATATAAAATATTATATGATTGAATTGTCTTTTCTATTAACTTAACTATAATATTTACACTTAAAACTCACCCTGAGATTTTGAGTTCAAAAGTCTGCTCATGTGTGCCTGATAGATTATTGGAATCTAGTTGTGAGTGTGATTTGGGCATTATTGAACGTGTAATCATTTTTTCAACATATAAGATGAAAATCCCACAAATATTCTAAAACATATAAAAATGAATTAAGTATAAGTAATTTGTTCAGGAAACTCATCTGTGACCACCTAATTACTAGCTGGTGGTCTTTTTTGCAGGTTGCCAAGTTTGTTGTTGGACCACTATTCTCACATATGTTGAGGTTACTTTACGTGTTTAATGAATGAATCCAGTTATGAATCCCAATAGGAGTAGAGCCATTGAATTAATGAGACTTATTAAATCATTGCTTGTGTAAATCCCATTGATTCAGTGAATATTTTCTAGATAGGACTAACAATCAGATTTAGCCTTAAGGATTTTATCTTTTTGAGTGACTATGTTCATTAAATCCAGAATAAGTGAATTAAGAAGACATAGAGGCATTAATGGTACAAAATGTAAAATATAAATTGGTTAGAAAAGAAGTTAAAAGATAGAAGAAGCAAAGCACTATTAATTATATTGTCTGTCCCAACAGCAATATTAGCAAAGCAAAGCTCATCCTTATAAATTAAATGTATAACGAACATCTTTTGTTCTCCACTGAGGTCCAGTGTGTAGTGCCATTTCACTAATAGTATGTTATATTTGCATTGCTTAATGAGCATGATTGAATCAAAGGCAGACTAATGATTCAAACAGTCCAAGGGGCCGATCAATACAAGATACATTTTAAGACGTTTAATATGGATTATGTAACTAGTATTGTAGCCATTTAGTACGTGGCTCTTGTAATGCCAGTTACCACTCAGCCTTCCATCGTCCTGAGGTCAGTTAAATGAATACCCAGCATGTTGACCTCTCAGCGTGTTGACCTCTCAGTGGCCTTCGATACCGTTGACCACGGTATCCTTCTGGAATGGCTCCGAGGATTGGGGATCCAGGGCACTGTGTGGTTCTGGTTTTCCTCATTTCTAAGGGGTCGGACCCAGTCGGTGTGGTTGAAGAGGTCCAGTCCTAGGTCCCTAAAATATGGGGTGCCTCAAGGCTTGGTACTCTCTCCTCTCCAACATCTACATGAAGCCGCTGGGTGAGATCATCCGTTCCCACAGGGTGCGGTACCATTAGTATGTGGATGACACGCAGTTATACATCTTGGCCCGTGGGGACCCCAGTGATGCAGTCAAAGTCCTTTCGAGATGTCTGGAGGCTGTTGGGGTCTGGATGGGGGCTAACGGGCTACAACTGAATCCCAGCAAGACTGAGTGGCTATGGATAAGGGGTCCTGCGCTATCCCAGGAGCTCCCATCTTTGGTTTTGGATGGGGTTATTTTGCCCCAGACTGACCAGGTGCACAACTTGGGGGTCCTCCTGGATTCACGGCTGCTGCTAGAAGAACAGGTGGCAGCTATGGCCAAGAGGGCTTTCGCCCAACTTCGGGTGATTCACCAGTTGCGCCTGCTCCTGGACCGGGACTCTTTGCTCATGGTCACTCACGCTCTGGTAACCTCCAGACTAGACTACTGTAATGCGCTCTACATGGGGCTGCCCTTGATGACTATTCGGGAGCTGCAGCTGGTTCAGAATGCTGCGGCCCAGATGGTGACGGTGTGTAGACATTATGCCCATGCCTCACCACTGCTTCGGGAGTTGCACTGGTTACCAGTTAGCCTCCTGGTGCAATTCAAGGTGCTGGTTTTGACCTTTAAAGCCCTATATGGTAGTAGGCCAGGTTACCTAAGAGACCACATCGCCCTAAGGACGTCTGTCTGTCCAATCAGAGCGGGCCAGAGGGGCTCTCTAATTGTGCCATCAGCCAGGGGGGCTCGCCTCTCTGGCACAAAGAGGAGGGCCTTCTCTGTGTCTACACCGGCCTTGTGGAACCTCCTGCCAGTAGAATTGTGTCTCCAGACGGAGTTGCTGCCCCTTAGAAAAGAACTAAAACCCTGGCTGGCGGGCCAAGTTTGGGGGGAGGAGTGGCTTCCGTTGGGTGGTTGGTATAGAGGATTATTGCTTCCCCCACGGTTCCTTCGGTACCTGCACCCTTTTTAGGGGGTGGGTTCTTAATTCTGTTTTATCTGTTTTATCTATGATTGTGAACTGCCCTGAGTCGGCCTTGGTTGAGTGGGCGGTATAGAAATTCAACAATTCAATTAAATTTAAAATTAAATGTTGAGGGCAAAATGCTAATTACCTTGCGAACTGCCCAGAGAGTGTACTAAGCACTATGGGGTGGTATATAAGTGTGATGGCTTTGCTATTCATAGTCTTTCTACTTTTATTCAGTGCATAATATATATATAATATACTGTACTTCATCTATATCTATATCTATAATGATTGTTTGCAATTAAGTCAATTCTTACCTATGGTGACCATTTCCAAAGTTTTCTAGATAAAGAGAACTAAGAAGTAGTTTACCAATTCCCTTCTTCTGGAGCATACTGGGGCTGTGCAGTTTGCCCATGACTCTTCTTGCAGAAGGCACAGTGGGGAATTGAACTAGCTGGCTCTGCAGCCAGAAACCTAAACCACCCCCCTCTCTCTCTTCATTATAAACTTTAGTGTCATATGTGTGTTTGTATTTGTGCATGACTATAGTTTTGAGAAAGGAATGGATTACAGGAATTAACCTATCCCAGGTGTGGAGAAGGACACTATCCTGTCCAACACTGCAGTAAAATGCAACTGTCATTCTAGCTGTTTTCTGTCCATGAAGATGAGGGAGGACATAACTCTTCCAGTTACTCAGGCAGCCAAACCTCTTTAGCCAGCCCTATGTTCCTCTGTAGTGTTACTGAGTACAGTACCATACATTTTTTCCAAGGGCTGCTGGATGTAAGAACCTGTAGAGACAACACTGCAGTGGAGGTAAAACACATTTGCTAAGTTTGCTGATGGTTTGCTTGGAGTCTGCTAAAATAATGCCCATAGGAGGAGATAATTACATACTTTCATATAAAGACACTTATCATTTAGTGATACTCATGCTGCTACAATATCATAAGTAAAGTAGTACTTGTTGATATACAGGAGCACAAGAGCACAAAGATTCTTTTTCTTCTTTCATGTCTAGGCCAGACTTGAAACTTCCAAAATGAAAGCACCTTTTGGTGAGTTCATTCGGCAGTTCCTTTCACCTGACATAGTGTGAGAAAGATTAGCTAGCAACACAAGGTTACCATTACCAGGGTAAACTTGATTGTGGTTCAAAAATACCACAATCTTTGGGGAGGCTCTGACCTGAAGAAGAAAAAATGAGGAATTTTAAAAAAGAAATATTGGAAAGAACAAAGTTACTTTTCAGACTGTGAGTCTGTTGTTATCTGCTGCCAAATCACTTTCAACTTAATGGTAACCCTGTGAATAAATGATCTCCAAAAGATCCTGTTATGGCCAGGTACTATTGCATTTTGCAGACTATACTAGTCAATCCATCTCATATTCTGTCTTCACCCTTCCCAACTACCTTCAACTTTTCCTAGCCTGATTATTATTTTTTCCAGTGACTCTTTTCTAGTGTGTCTTGTCTTGTGAAGACATGGCAACAGTATGATATCTTCAGTTTTGTCATTTTCACTTCTAGAGTTCAAACACACTTATGTGGTCTCCAGCAGTTAGTCACTCCTGTTATCATTGGCTGGCACTTGGGTCATCCAATGTACTGGATCCACTCCCAGTGCTCTACCAGGGATATTGCTGCTGAAATCAACAATGTTGTGGCCTTTTATCCATAAATAATGCCTGCTTGCATTCTTTCCATAGCCAAGGACCAGCTTACCTTTAGAAGCACAAATATTTCATATTCCATCTATACTTTTAATTTTTGGGTCAATTGAGAGCAACATATTTTTTATACAGATTATAATAATAGTCAGAATTCAATCCAGTGTGCTTATTATAGCCCAGCAACACACATTTCCAAACTGCTTAAAGGATAGACATTTCAAAATCCAAAATACAAGGTTCAATCCTGCTATGAATGTAAATTAATGCATTTATTGAGTCATGTAGGGTTGTATAATTTGCAGACCACTTTTCTTCCTGTCATAAATGGGACATGATACTTTGCCTTAGGAACAGATGACTTCTAAAATTGTTGTCATTTTATATTATCTAACTAGATTTGTCTGAAGATTGTTTATTCAGACTTTTGCCTTTCTCAGAAATTCTTTTAAAATTGTGAATGTTACATTCATTGTTAACATGGAATGAACCAAGAAGATGCACAAGACCATGACCATTACTCACCAAAGCAAAGCAAAGCAAAGCAAAGCAAAGCAAAAGGTGCTTAACCATAGAGCAGAATTTCAGTCACTAGTTCCAAATCACCTTCAGTCTGAGACATAGGCAAGACATCAGCATAAAGTTAGTCAAAGCGAGAAGCGAACTAAGTAATTTTCAATACGCCAAGGCTGGGAGGGGTTTCATTGAGCACAGCTTCATCCATCACAAAATCATATCAGCTTCCACTCAACCTCTTGAGCTGGTTGTGATTGTGCTCATATTCATGAGAAAATATACATATAATTGTACTGTAAAGTTGCTTCTCATTGAGAAAGAGAAGGCTTTGTTTTTCTGTTCTGAGGGGCAAAAAATTATAAATTGAGAGGCCAGGAGAATAAATTGTGACTCATATCTTTGTTTCATACATAGAAAAGGTAAAGATTGCCCTTGCTCAAAAGCCAGTTGTATCCGACTTCAGGGTTCAGTGCTCATCTCTGTTTGCAGCCAAGGAGCCAGCGCTGTTTGCATTTGCAGACATTTCCGTGGACATGTGGCAGGCATGACTAGACATTGTAGTGTACAGAATGCTGTTTACCTTCTCACCAAAGTGGTACCTATTCATCTACTTGCAATTTTTTTTTTCGAACTGCTAGGTTGGCAGGAGCTAGGACAGAGACGGGAGCTCATTCTGTCCTGCAGCACTTGGGTCTCGAACTGCTGACCTGCCGAGCTGCCAACATTCCAGTCATCAAGTTCAGTGTCTTAACCACTAAGCCACTGCAGTCCTGTTTTAGACATAGCTAAGGATATTTAACATATCTGGTCAATGTGCATTTTTGTCTTTGAACAACAAGCTCCCATGCCACATCAAAAACTGTTTTTGTTATACCCATTGTTGTTAAAAGCAGTCTGGTTTACAGTCTAGAAAGAGGTGTTTGAGAAACACAAATCAAAAGCCTTCTTTGGCAAACAGAATTTGCAGAGTACTTGCATACTACACAGCCAGTATTGCCATATTCCAATTTAGTAAAGCCGTGTGGCCTAATTTGAATATTATAATTGTAATTAATGTATGTGTTATCCATAATATGCAAATAGCATATAATGAAAATTAAGCACAATACTTGTTGCATTATTTCCCTACCAAAATGTGTCAGCCTTGTTGTCATTTATACAAAGAACCCTGATCTGAGAAAACTAATATAGGGTAGTTTTAGCACATTGCACAGGAACAGCCTGTGGTAAAATCAGATAGGCATTTCTTTTGCTGTTTATTCTGTGTTTCTTCCTGTTCATTTTAATGTTTTCTCCTATAAATGGACAATGTTGCTGCTAATCCCAAGTAGATCTTATAGTTTTGTGTGATTATTCAGTACATTCTGTTCAGTTCCCTGTGTTCCTTTTTTCTTGTGCTTCATTTCCCCACCACCACCACCACTTTTTGGCTCAAAATTGCATTATGTGAATGATTTTCCTCCAGTCCTTCCAGAAAATCACTGGCACTGGATTGAGAAACTATAGATCAAGACTTATACAGGATGATATGGTGTAGGACTGGGCACTTTTGCCTTTTCTCTTGCACTGGTTTCTACTGCCACCAAAATAACAATAACTTGAATAATTTAAAAAAATCTACAACTATTCTAAACAAATCTAAACAATATATTGTGTTATCCTGCTTACATGAATAAACCCTTTGAGCACTACACTGCTTGTTAATTTTTATAGAGCTTTGAATCAATTGTTGTATGCAATGGAAGCATGAAATACGTATACTGTACAATAATAAATTTGGGATAATCATATCTTGGAAAACTGTGAAGTGAAATGACTCTTTGTAGCATAAAATGTTTTGCACCATACTGCTGCACTACTAAGCCATTTCAGCCATACATCTTTGCTTGAATTTGTACTTTTATTTGTAAAGAGCTTTGAATCAAGAGTTATATGCAGTGAAAACATGAAATAAATGTACTACAAGAACAAAAACTGATATTTTGTTTCTAGTAAGGGTGGTGTTAAGTGAAAGGATTATCCTGGTTCATAACATAAACTAGTTTTGCACTATATTGATATACAGTGGGACTGGTGGAATTTGCAGACATTAAATACTTACTTTCTCCACCCTGAGGATCCCCAAAACTTCTACTTGTATTTAAAAATGAAATGCCATGGCTGATGATGTCATCCACCTTACACAGAATTTTAAACACCTAGATTTCTTATGTCTCAGGATAGCACGTTATCATCCCAGGACAGCTTGTGAGATTCATAGCTGTATTGTTACATACTTTGTCATCTTATGGCTGTATGATCAACCAATAATATGAAAGTGAAATCCTTCCATTAAAGTCAAGTTGCATGTAACTTCAGCTTTAGGTTTGTTGTTCCAGGATACCACTCACACTTTTCATTATTAAATACATACCTCATTATGTAAATTTTTAATCCAACTAATATATACCATTCTCCTCAGCCCACCAAACTCTGTGCCCATTGTGTCCACAATACCATCTATCCATCTCATCTTTGGACACCCCCTTCTTCTCTTTCCCGCCACCTTTCCCAGCATCAAGGCCTTCTCAAGTGAGTCCTCCCTTCTCATTTGATGTCCAAAGTACTTTAGCTTCATCTTCACTATTTGTCCCTCCAATGAACAGTCAGGATTGATTTCCTCCAGTGTTGACCTATTTGTTCTCTTTGCTGTCCAAGGGACTCTCAGGACTCTCCTCCAACACCACATCTCAAAGGCATCTATTCTTCTGCGCTCAGCCTTCCTAATGGTCTAGCTCTCACACCCATACATTACCACTGGGAATACCATTGCTTTGACTATGCGAATTTTTGTTTTCAAGGTGATGTCTCTGCTTTTCACTATATTCCCCAGGTTTCTCATTGCTTGTCTCCCCATAATCAGTCGTCTTTTTATTTCATGGCTACAGTCGCCATCTGCAGTGATCTTAGATCCCAGGAAAGTAAAATCTGTCACTGTTTCTACTTCTTCCCCATCTATTTTCCAGGGACTGATCGGACCTGTTGCCATTATCTTGGTTTTCTTGATATTGAGTCTCAAGCCAGCTTTTGCGCTCTCCTCCTTCAATTCAATCAAGAGGTTCTTTAGGTTTTCCTCACTTTCTGCCATTAGGGTGGTATCGTCTGCATATCTCAAATTGTTGATGTTTCTCCCAGCAATTTTGATCCCATATTGTGATTCCTCCATCCCTGCATTGCGCATTATGTGCTCTGTGTATAGATTGAATAAGCAGGGTGATAAAATGCAGCCTTGTCTTACTCCTTTTCCTATTCCAAACCACTCTGTCATTCTGTGTTCTGTCCTAACTGTTGCTTCTTGGTTCGTGTAAAAATTTATCATGAGGCATATGAGGTGCTCTGGTATTCCCATCTCTTTAATTACTTGCCACATTTTGTTGTGGTCCACACAGTCAGAAGCCTTGGTGTAGTCAATAAAACAAAAGTAGACTTGTTTCTGGTATTCTTTTGTTTTCTCCATGATCCAACGTATGTTGGCAATGTGGTCTCTAGTCCCCCTGCCTCTTCTGAAACCAGCCTGCACCTCTGGTAGTTCTCTCTCCACATGTTGTTGAAGTCTATCCTGTATTATCTTGAGCATCACCTTACTGGCATGTGGGATGAGCGTAATTGTTCGGTAATTTGAGCATTCTTTGGCATTGCCTTTTTTGGGGATTGGAACGTACATTGATCTTTTCCAATCCTGTGGCCACTGTTTTGTTTTCCAAATTTGCTGGCATATTGAATGCAGTAGTTTGATTCCATCATCTTTTAGGGCTTTGAAAAATTCAACTGGGATACCATCATTTCCACTAGCTTTATTGTTTGCAGTGCTTTTTAGGGCCTTTCTGACTTCACTCTCCAGAATGTCTGGTTCAAGTTCAAATTTCTCATTATTGTTATTATCAGGAGTGTTGAGGTCCTTTTTGTAGAGTTCCTCTGTGTACTCTTGCCATCTTTTTTTGATCTCTTCTGCTTCAGCTAACTCTTTTCCATCTTTGTCCCTTATCATGTTCATTTTTGCTTTAAATGTTCCCTTGATTTCGCCGATTTTTTAAAAAGATCTCTAGTCCTGCCTCTTTTGTTGTTTTCCTCCATTTCTTTGCACTGTTCAGGTATTTTTCCTTATCTCTCCTTGCTTTTCTTTGACATTCTGTATTCAGGTGGTTGTATTTTTTCCTTTTTCCTTGGACTTTTGCATTCCTTCTTTCCTCTGCTATTTTAAGAGCCTCATCAGACAACCACTTTGCTTTCTTATGCTTCTTTTCTTTTGGTATGGTTTCTCTTGCTGCCTCCTGCATGATGTCCCGCGTCTCTGTCCATAATTCTTCTGGTACGCTGTCTATCAGGTACAGGACATTAAATCTGTTCATGACCTCCACCGTGTATTCTTAGGGATGTTGTGTAGGTCATATCTGTCTGGTCTAATTGTTTTCCCCATTTTCTTTAGTCTAAGCCTGAATTTTGCAATCAGTAGGTTGTGATCTGAGCCACAATCTGCTCCAGGTCTTGTTTTTGCTGACTGAATGGAGGTTCTCCATCTTTGAACAAAGATGTACAAAGACATAAGTACAAAGACATATGTACAAAGACATAAGTCACATAGGTACACTCATAAGGCAATCAAGACAAACTGAATGAGATGATGGTATGTTCAGCATCTGATCACTCTATTTATTTATTTTATTTGGGGATCAGGCGCTCACTAGACTGATCCATATTAACAGTTGTGGCAATAGGCTTTTAATTGTACAAATACTCTGTTTTAATGTGATTTTGTAAGTTTCAGATGTTGTGCTAAGTAGGAAAACTTAATGGAATTATTTGTGTGGTATTATCTAGCAGTTAGAGTCTTAGTTTCCAAGAGTTGGGCTATTGCATTGTCTCTTTCACATAAAGCCCAATATTTGACTCTTTCTTTGTCACATTCACAGATAGTTTTGTAATGGGCAGAAGAAATGAGAAACCTAACTAGTAAAATGCATGACCATGAATTATCTGTAGGGGGATCACTATACATTTTCCTAAGAAACAAGGGACAGTTCCCATTGCAGGCGCACCCCCAAAAAAAGACTCAGACACCGGTATATATGGATAACGGCATTGGGCCACATTTATTGATTCATGCCCTAGTCCGAATTATAAATTTCAATTGGTACTCAGCCAATTATAATTCTTAAGGCAAGCAGGCCGCAGTAACACTGGTAAGGTTCCTCCCAAAATAGCCAATGGCAATTGGCTACAATGTATCCATTTGTATCCATTTGTTTACAACAAACAAATTGTTGACCGTAGTCAATAAACTATCTACTGACCCCACCCTCTGACGTGTATCCGTCAAATCACGGGGTGATGCATGCTGAAGAGCTCCTGCCATCACCCCATTGCCTGGTTCGTCGTTGACCGGTCAATGTTAACAAACTTGTACCTATCTAGTGTTGGCCAGTCAATTGCGAACCTGCCGGATACCTGTGGGTCATAAATATTTACCTTACCAGTGCTACCCGCCCATGTGACCAAAGTCAATAACAAAGCCCCTGTATCAAACCGTAGCAACAGTGTGGGATGGGCAAAAAAGCCAGAACCAGGAGGCCAATTGTAGGTTCCAGCCAAAAATTCCCACCCAGCCCCGAAGCGACCAAAATATCACACTGTTCACTAGGGAGGGTATGGAGGGAAAAACTTCTCCTCTCCGTCGCTTTTCCAAAATGGCAGCTCGGCTGCCTCGTGGCCACCCCTTTTATAGAGGGGTGGCCACGCCCCCTAACTCACCCGGATGTCTGAGTCCGGGTGGGGGGGGCGCAAAGAGCGCGGCGGCCATTTTGGCACCACGCTTTCATTGCAGGCGCACCCCCCAAAAAAGACTCAGACACCGGTATATATGGATAACGGCATTGGGCCACATTTATTGATTCATGCCCTAGTCCGAATTATAAATTTCAATTGGTACTCAGCCAATTATAATTCTTAAGGCAAGCAGGCCGCAGTAACACTGGTAAGGTTCCTCCCAAAATTGCTAATGGCAATTGGCTACAATGTATCCATTTGTATCCATTTGTTTGTTTACAACAAACAAATTGTTGACCGTAGTCAATAAACTATCTACTGACCCCACCCTCTGACGTGTATCTGTCAAATCACGGGGTGATGCATGCTGAAGAGCTCCTGCCATCACCCCATTGCCTGGTTCGTCGTTGACCGGTCAACGTTAACAAACTTGTACCTATCTAGTGTTGGCCAGTCAATTGCGAACCTGCCGGATACCTGTGGGTCATAAATATTTACCTTACCAGTGTTACCCGCAACACGGGGAGGCTTAATAAAGACTCACCGCCCCCCCCCCCCCCAGACCGTCAGCTCGGTCAACAGGCCTGCTTGCAAATCTTCCAAAAAGAGGTTCATACCTCTGGGCGACAGATGGACCCCATCCCCTGTGTAAAGATCGTAATTTTGGAGACTAATGGTGGGGTGTCGGATGACCCGCCCCAAACCCTTATCAGCAAAGAACCGGGCCACTGCCCTGTTCACCGAGCGACGAGCACGGTCAAGGGCCTGGAGGTTGATACCCCCCCTGTAAGCGTGACGCGGTATGATGTCCGACCGTAGCAGCGTTGTGGCAGGCCACACATAATGCAAATAAGCTAGGTCACTGCAGATCGTATGTTTTAAGGAAAGGCCAGTGACCTGGCCCAAGTCATTACCCCTGAGGTGCAGCACCAGGACATGAGGCGGTTCAGCATCCCTGATGGAGAAAAGGAATGGCAACAGTTCCTGCCATAACATTCCGCGCTTACCATACCACCTGATACATGCGGAGGCACGTAGTCCAAGCTGGGGTCCCCACTCTGTCTCCGCAGCGTACTGCGCTGCCCAGTGCACATAGCTATGACCCACCAGCCATACTGCCACTGGTGTGCGGGGACACACAGGGTCTGTAAGATAAAAAAGACAGGACAGTGACTTATCTGGTACTCATACTTGAAGAGGGCGAACATATAATTCAAAACACTTCGATCCCCACCTCCCCATACGGCGTATATCAGCCTCAGAGTACCCAAATGCAGCCGCAGTAGAAGCAGCTCCTATTCTAAAAGCAACGAGCCCCGGGGAGGCCAACACTGGACAGTGCCTTACCGGTCACCTTCCAAAATTGAAATTTAGTAAGGGGAGACCCATCTTGGTGGCAGAAAAACAGGCCAGGGTGCGTGCCACGCACTGCAAGGAACTCTTGTAGGGCACCAACCGGACAGATGTCTGCAATGGAACATCGTAGCAGTCTAACACCACTGCCTACACCGTGCTGATCAACTTTAGAGGACCGTATCCTCAACTGAGCCCACTCATTGGAGACATAGACATCTTCGAGTTCCAGTGCCCTACGAGCCGCATCCGCCTTAGACAGTAGCACCAACTCACTGATGCGGAGCGCTCCAAAAAAGGCCACCGTGGTAGCCGCATGAAACAGAGCTGCCTCATACCTGTCAAAACACAGGTCATGCCAGCCTCGTGCAAGGTGGGTAAGAACCCCTGGAGAAATAGGGTGGCGAGTGTCCGGGCGGCGTCCACGTTCCCGTGGCCATGAATGCCAGTGCTGACAGCCTGGATGCTATGGTGCGGGAAGCTAGGCCCAGACTGTGTAGGTAAACCATAAATTGAAGAACGTGTTCAACTGGAATGGGCCAGACTTCGGGCAACCGAAGTTGCGCAGAAATTTTTTAAAATTGACTGAATGCATGGTGATATGCCTTACGCGTGCGGGGCGCCAGCGACATGCCGATCGCCCGGTTCACCTCTCCTTGCCAAACGACCAAATCTCGTCCGGGAGCGGCGAGGGGAATTCCTCTGCGTCCGGAGCCAAGGCGCGGAACCGGGGGATCTGCAGGCGGGATAAAGCATCAGCAATATCGTTATTAATACCTGGTACATGTCTGGCCCTGAAGAGCATATTGAGGCGTAGGCTGCGCAACACAAACTGGCGAACTAACTCCATGACCTTGGGTGATTTAGATGTCTGGGAATTGACAATGTGCACTACCGCAGCATTGTCACACCAGAAATGAACCACTGAATTGGCCCACTCCTCACCCCATAGCATCAAAGCTCCCAGTATCGGGAAGAACTCAAGGAATGTAAGATCGCGTAGACGATCCGTGCCCCGCCATGCTGGAGGCCATCGGCCGTAGGCCCACCTCCCCTCAAAGTAAATCCCATATCCCAGGGACCCCGAGGCATCCGACTGAACCTGGAACCTAGGGGAAACCAAAAGGTCAGATCTCCAAAATGACACCCCGTTGAAGTCCCTCAGGAACTTAAGCCAAACCAACATGTCAGCCCTCATGCCCTTGTTCAGTTGGACCCTGTGATAGCGCCTGAATAGGCCAGTCATGGCGTCGCATAAGCGTCGAGCAAAAGCTCTGCCAGGCGTGACCACCCTGCAGGCGAAGTTAAGGTGACCATGGAGAACCTGGAGCTCACGAAGTGACACCTTGCGTTTGGCCAGTAAGGCCAAAATCAACGCAGTGATCCGGGTGACCTTATCCATGGGTAACCTGGATGCCTGCGAGACCGTGTCAATTTCGATACCCAGAAATGTGAGCTTAGTTGATGGGCCCTCGGTCTTTTCGGGCGCTAAAGGGACACCGAGTTCCTGCATTAGCGTCTGAAATGTGTTGAGGAGACGCGTACACATGTCCCAGCCCCGTTCACCCCCGAACAAGAAATCATTGAGGTAATGGGCTACAGACCGGGACCCAGACCTGCGAACAAAGGCCCACTGAAGGAAAGTGCTAAAACGTTCAAATGCTGAACAGGAAATAGAGCAGCCAAAAGGCATGGCTTTATCAACATAAAATTTCCCTTGGAATTTAAAACCCAATAATTCAAAGTCACCCGGGTGCACTGGCAACAAACGGAATGCCGACTTAATGTCACATTTTGCCAGAAGTGCACCTGGGCCACAAGAGCGCACCATGCGCAGGGCCTGGTCAAATGACGTATACCTGACAGAACAAAGGTCAACAGGAATAGCATCATTGACCGAATGGCCCGCCGGGTAGGACAGATGGTGAATTAAACGAAACTCCCCAGGGGTCTTTTTGGGCACCAACCCTAAAGGGGAAACCTTCAGATTGGGAAAGGGTGGCATAGGAAAGGGGCCAGCAACCCTACCTGCATTAACCTCCTTAGCGATACTTAGGGCAGCCACCTCCTCCCTACCCTTCAGGGAAAGTAAATTAGGGGCATCTTGGGGGCACCGCTCCCCTTTGAATGGGATGCGAAAGCCCCGCTGGAAACCCTCGAGGAGATACCTAGCATCCTCTCTCCTCGGGTAAGTTGAGAGCCACCGCTCCAACATAGCTACGTTAACCGGGGAGGGGGCCTTTTGAGTGACCAGCTCCATCAGCGGCAGGTCTGCCCACTCCTTGTCCACCTCTACCTCTGCCCCGTGACCCACTGGCTCGCGGACATGCAGCGGCGGCGTGGGGGCCAGCGCAAGAGGGACACTCATGTTTGTATCGGCACTGTTTTCTATTGCATACACCATTGGCCGAGAAACTCCAACACAGCAAGCGGGCTGGAACCCCCTGCCCCGCCAGCTGGCGGGGAGCCTGTGTTGGAGCAGCTCGCTGGACCGCATGGCCACAATGGTACCTCTCCCCAGGCGCCGGGCGCGTGGGGGTCATGTATAACAGCCACAGTTTCTGACATGGCTCATCCCACCTCATCTCCGGGTGTAAGGGCACTCTCATTCTAAATTCCTCATCGTAAGCCAACCACGATGGGCCAGGAAAATCCACCATTGCCCTGTAAATATTGTCCAAATATTGGACCATAGGAATGGCCAGGTCAGGCCGAGCCCTGAGGTACACCGCCATATAAATGAGATATGCGGGTAACCAATTGGCCCAGGTGCGTGGTGGCTTGCGACGGTGAGACAGCTCTTTGTCCTTCTCATCCTGCCCCTCTTTTTCCTCCTTGGTGGGTTCCGGTTCAATAGGGAGAAAATATCGACATACTCCCCCCGCCAAATCTTTTCCCTTATGGCCTGGGCCAAATGATCTCCGAGGGGCAAGGAATACCCGGCCGTCGGCAATGCCGACACCGGCACAGTATTAACACGGGGTATCAGAAGAGGAGCCTGGACCGTCCCTGTGACACCCGGTGTAGCCCCGGGGACGGAAACCCCCCCCCCGCCCAATGTTATGCCAGTATGGGACCAAGCTACACCCGGGTAAGCTGGGAACTGGTGCCCACCCGCCCCGACATTACGAGGCCATGGCCACTGCAACCTATCCCCGAAAGTGGAGTGTGATGTGGGGACATTAGCTTGAACCTGATACTCACTGGGTGCACCCCCATGAGCTGCCCCCACTGGGGGTTCCAGCCCACGGCGGGAGTCGGAGCTCGCGACCGAAATCGAGCTCTGAGGACACATCCGACCACTACCTGTCTGCAGTTCATGATGTACGGGGAGCTGCGAGACCGCGGCGGGCACGGGCCTGCGCGCCTCGAGCAACTCAACCCGACTGGCCGCCTGCTGGAGAGTGGCGGCTGTCGTGGTAGCAGGCAGGCAAAAGGGGGCCCCAGATGGCAGTGAAGCCCCCCCCAAGGGGTTATTGGTGATCCCTAGGGATGCCTCTAGCGCAGCTACGCGGGCCAGTAATGCATCCACTGTCGCAGATCCCCCTGCATAAAGGGGGCCAGGCGGGCTGGACGGCCCACTGGGCAATGGTCCAGGGCCCCCGACTTGAGAGCCAGGTCCCGAATAGGGCCATGCCCAAAACTCCGGCCCATGAGGGGCCGGGGGTAAGCCCTGCTGTGCAACCGCACCAGGCCCTCCCCCATGCTCAAGGCCCATGGCCGGCAATTGCGGGCCGGGGGCTGAAGCCCCTTGTAGGGCCAGTCTGAGGCTGGAGAGCCGCAGGCCATGGCCTAAGATGCCCCATCCCACTGGTCCCGGTGGGTGCCTCCGATAATGGGTCCTGTTGCGGGGGAGCAGTCGCGGTCCTCCGACCCGACTGCTGTCTCCCTTTCGGGCGAGCCTGAGTCGCCATAGCCTTCTTCTTGGGAGGCATAATAAAAAGCATGATCCCTTTCCAGGGATCAGCACCAGATGGCTGGAAAGCCGAAGATTGAGAAGCAAAATACCCGCTAAGGCTCTGCAGCCAACTGCGGCTCTCGGAAAGAGACGAAGAGCGACGGAGAAAACTTTTCCTCTCCGTCGCTTTTCCAAAATGGCAGCTCGGCTGCCTCGTGGCCACCCCTTTTATAGAGGGGTGGCCACGCCCCCTAACTCACCCGGATGTCTGAGTCCGGGTGGGGGGGCCCGCAAAGAGCGCGGCAGCCATTTTGGCGCCGCGCTTTCATTGCAGGCGCACCCCCCAAAAAAGACTCAGTATATATGGATAACGGTATTGGGCCACATTTATTGATTCATGCCCTAGTCCGAATTATAAATTTCAATTGGTACTCAGCCAATTATAATTCTTAAGGCAAGCAGGCCGCAGTAACACTGGTAAGGTTCCTCCCAAAATTGCCAATGGCAATTGGCTACAATGTATCCATTTGTATCCATTTGATTGTTTACAACAAACAAATTGTTGACCGTAGTCAATAAACTATCTACTGACCCCACCCTCTGACGTGTATCCATCAAATCACGGGGTGATGCATGCTGAAGAGCTCCTGCCATCACCCCATTGCCTGGTTCGTCGTTGACCGGTCAACGTTAACAAACTTGTACCTATCTAGTGTTGGCCAGTCAATTGCGAACCTGCCGGATACCTGTGGGTCATAAATATTTACCTTACCAGTGCTACCCGCCACACGGGGAGGCTTAATAAAGACTCACCGCCCCCCCCCCCCAGACCGTCAGCTCGGTCAACAGGCCTGCTTGCAAATCTTCCAAAAAGAGGTTCATACCTCTGGGCGACAGATGGACCCCATCCCCTGTGTAAAGATCGTAATTTTGGAGACTAATGGTGGCGTGTCGGATGACCCGCCCCAAACCCTTGTCAGCAAAGAACCGGGCCACTGCCCTGTTCACCGAGCGACGAGCGCGGTCAAGGGCCTGGAGGTTGATACCCCCCCCTGTAAGCGTGACACGGTATGATGTCTGACCATAGCAGCGTTGTGGCAGGCCACACATAATGCAAATAAGCTAGGTCACTGCAGATCGTATGTTTTAAGGAAAGGCCAGTGACCTGGCCCAAGTCATTACCCCCGAGGTGCAGCACCAGGACACCAGGCGGTTCAGCATCCCTGATGGAGAAAAGGAATGGCAACAGTTCCCGCCATAACATTCCGCGCTTACCATACAACCTGATACATGCGGAGGCACGTAGTCCAAGCTGGGGTCCCCACTCTGTCGCCGCAGCGTACTGCGCTGCCCAGTGCACATAGCTATGGCCCACCAGCCATACCGCCACCGGTGTGCGGGGACACACAGGGTGTGTAAGATAAAAAAGACAGGACAGTGACTTATCTGGTACTCATACTTGAAGAGGGCGAACATATAATTCAAAACACTTCGATCCCCACCTCCCCATACGGCGTATATCAGCCTCAGGGTACCCAAATGCAGCCGCAGTAGAAGCAGCTCCTATTCTAAAAGAATGGGTGCCATAACGAGCCCCGGGGAGGCCAACACTGGACAGTGCATTACCGGTCACCTTCCAAAATTGAAATTTAGTAAGGGGAGACCCATCTTGGTGGCAGAAAAACGGGCCAGGGTGCGTGCCACGCACTGCAAGGAACTCTTGTAGGGCACCAACCGGACAGATGTCTGCAATGGAACATCGTAGCAGTCTAACACCACTGCCTACACCGTGCTGATCAACTTTAGAGGACCGTATCCTCAACTGAGCCCACTCATTGGAGACATAGACATCTTCGAGTTCCAGTGCCCTACGAGCCACATCCGCCTTAGACAGTAGCACCAACTCACTGATGCGGAGCGCTCCAAAAAAGGCCACCGTGGTAGCCGCATGAAACAGAGCTGCCTCATACCTGTCAAAACACAGGTCATAAAGCCAAAAGTTCCAAGGACAAAGACAGGGGCCAAATGGATTATATAATTGAGGAAACAGGAAAACTCCATTTGAGGCACAGGAATGGTAATGTGTTGTTAATAGTTGATTTTAATTTCACAATATAAAATAGTAGATAGTCATCCAGTAATGCTATGTTGTGAAACTTGACCGGTAAACAACTCTTTCGGGGGAACTTCCCTTCTTCAGACAACTTAATAGCTTTACTTTCCAACTTCTGTAAAAACAATTAATACACTCTAAATTGAATGACATTAACTTTGAAATATAATATTCTATTAACAATTATAATAACAAATATAATAACTATAATAACAACTCACCTGGTTACATCATACATATATGCATAGTAGTATCATTCTTTTATTAGGTCCTAACCTCCCATTGTGTTTTCTTTCTGGGCTACGGACTTACTGTATCTAAATGCTATGTCCTTTTATATGGTGATGAATCAGGTGAGTATAATGAGAGCGTGCCCCATCCCGGTCCTCCCACTGCAGCTCCATGTGTATACAGCATACTAATCACAGTTTAAGGGCTAAAAATTCTAACACTAGCCATATATGCCAGGATATATCTATATAAGTACATATCACCACAATATAATTAGTTACAAGACTTCAAAAAGATTAAGCCAAAAAACAATGGCAATGAACGTACAAAACAACAGTGGGAAGAGGTCTCTTTA
Source organism: Bradypodion ventrale (assembly GCA_035047345.1). Classification (NCBI taxonomy): domain Eukaryota; kingdom Metazoa; phylum Chordata; class Lepidosauria; order Squamata; family Chamaeleonidae; genus Bradypodion; species Bradypodion ventrale. Next base: position 213,865,767 of record JAWDJE010000005.1, on the reverse strand, counting down.
TCTCTAAGTCCCGGCTGAATAAGTGTATATGAATTGGGAAAGCCTTGCATATTCTTATAGGGTGAGTCAAAACATAGCTGCATACCTAGTACAGTTTAAGGGCTAAAATTCTAACACTAGCAATGCATCACAGGATATATCTATGTGAGTACATATCACCACAATGTAATTAACTACAAAACTTCAAAAAGATTAAGCCAGGAAACACTGGCAGTTAATGTTGAAAACAACAGTGGGAAGAGGTCTCTTTGTCTCTGAGTCCCGGTTGCATAAGTGTAAGTGAATTAAAGAAGCCCTGCATCTTCTTGTGGAGTAAGTCAAAACGGAGGTACAAACGTGGAGGTTCCGCAAAAATTCCAGCCATAAAGCCAAAAGTTCCAAGGACAAAGACAGGGGCCAAATGGATTATATAATTGAGGAAACAGGAAAACTCCATTTGAGGCACAGGAATGGTAATGTGTTGTTAATAGTTGATTTTAATTTCACAATATAAAATAGTAGATAGTCATCCAGTAATGCTATGTTGTGAAAGTTGACCGGTAAACAACTCTTTCGGGGGAACTTCCCTTCTTCAGACAACTTCATAGCTTTACTTTCCAACTTCTGTAAAAACAATTAATACACTCTAAATTGAATGACATTAACTTTGAAATATAATATTCTATTAACAATTATAATAACAAATATAATAACTATAATAACAACTCACCTGGTTACATCATACATATATGCATAGTAGTATCATTCTTTTATTAGGTCCTAACCTCCCATTGTGTTTTCTTTCTGGGCTACGGACTTACTGTATCTAAATTCTATGTCCTGAAAAGGACATAGCATTTAGATACAGTAAGTCCGTAGCCCAGAAAGAAAACACAATGGGAGGTTAGGACCTAATAAAAGAATGATACTACTATGCATATATGTATGATGTAACCAGGTGAGTTGTTATTATAGTTATTATATTTGTTATTATAATTGTTAATAGAATATTATATTTCAAAGTTAATGTCATTCAATTTAGAGTGTATTCATTGTTTTTACAGAAGTTGGAAAGTAAAGCTATTAAGTTGTCTGAAGAAGGGAAGTTCCCCCGAAAGAATTGTTTACCGGTCAACTTTCACAACATAGCATTACTGGATGACTATCTACTATTTTATATTGTGAAATTAAAATCAACTATTAACAACACATTACCATTCCTGTGCCTCAAATGGAGTTTTCCTGTTTCCTCAAAACACAGGTCATGCCAGCCTCGTGCAAGGTGGGTAAGAACCCCTGGAGAAATAGGGTGGCGAGTGTCCTGGCGGCGTCCATGTTCATTTGATCAGCCAGTTGATTTTAAATGTTCCTTTATATGTTGGAACCAAGATCACTGCAGATAGTGATTGCAGCCATGAAATAAAAAGGCAACTGATTCTTGGGAGACAAGCTATGAGAAACCTGAGGAACATAGTAAAAAGTAGAGACATCACCTTGCAAACAAAAGTCCACATAGTCAAAGCAGTGGTATTCCTGATAGTAATGTATGGTTGTTAGAGCTGGACCATAAAGAAAGCTGAGCGCAGAAGAACAGGGGCCTTTGAAATGTGGTGTTGGAGGAGAGTTTTGAGAGTACCCTGGACAGTGAGGAGAACAAATAGGTTGATCTTAGAAGAAATCAACCCTGACTGCTCCTTAGAAGGTCAAATAGTAAAGATGAAGTTAAAGTACTTTGGACATCAAATGAGAAGAGATGATTCATTTGAGAAAGCCTTGATGCTGGGAAAGGTGGAGGACAAAAGAAGAAGGGGATGGTAGAGAATGAGAGGGATAGATGGTATTGTAGATCCAATGGACACAGAGCTGGGCGTGTTAAGGAAGATGGTGGAGGGCGCAGGTGCCTGGCAGGCAATGGTCCATGGGGTCGCAAAGGGTCAGAATCGACTGTGCAACTGAACAACAACAATATGTGGGAAAGACCACTGTAGAACAGATAGAGTTGATTTTAGGCAGATTTAAGGGCAAGCCTTTATGACACACAACGTTCACTTTCTGGTGACAAACAGGGTTTTATGAGGCAGTAGAACATTTTCTATAGCATCTATTGAATTTATTCTGACTTAGAGATATAAATACCTTCAGGTAAATAAAAGCAGGGCTCCATTAAACAAGATAAAAGAGGATCAGGTCTAAGATAAGTTGAATCTTCTTTCAGAAAAGAGAGGACGTGTTGCGCTCTCTCTCTCTCTGTGTGTGTGTGTGGTAGAGAGAGAGAGAGAGAGAGAGAATATATGGATTCACATTTATGTACGTGTCTGAAGGCAGGCAGAAGGGAGTGAACAAAGTAACTACATTACTGGGAGAGATGACTGGAGCAAAGAGTATAAATGTACTTGACAGGCCGCTCAGTTTCGCTCTCTGGAGAAAAAGGAAAGTCAAGGTGCTTGGCAAAAAAAGTAACAATAAGACAGCACTGAGCAGCTGTTGTCTCCAATTTTGGCTAAGTCTATGTGGAGTATTCTTCTGTCTCATCTTTTGCTATGCTGCTGTAGTTGTTGGCAGTCGTAGCTTTGTGAAAAAGAAACACAATGTAGGAATGAGGTTGTAACCAAAATCTAAGCAGCACAACATCACACAAACATTGGGACTCACAAAGACTGCATAAAGTGAAGAACAAATAGGGACAGAGCACACAAATCTTTAGCATAATAGTGAATCCTCTTTCCAGAAAGGTAAACCACAATGTTAAGAAATAAAATCAATCTTAGTAAAAACAGATGTGGGATTTTTGAGGCTTATTTGTTTAAGTACTTCATTGTGTAGTTTTCCTTATTCAGATGATTTGTTCATTATATATTATAAATATAGATACACTTGCTTATGACTTGTTTTTTTTATTAAGATTATTTTTATTTCTTGTCACTATAGCTTTTTGCCCATGGCTTTGTTAAGTAAAACATTGCTTTGTACCACAAGAAGGGTCAACTAACGTAACCCTGCATGCTCTTGAACCTGACTGTGTGTTCCAGCTGCCAACAACAGAAAGCCTTGGAAAGAGGGATGGGTTTTGATTTACTGAATCACCAGGGCACCATGATTAAGTACACAACTCTACTATATTGTGGAAGTGCTTTATATACAACAGATTGACAACTTCTCAAGGATCAATAAGGAAACCAACGAATGGTGAAGGTAGAAAAAGGACAAAAATGATGAGCTGAAAGATAATAGAGGAAAATGAGAAGAATTTGTGAAGACTGAAGAAATGAACTAAGCATTTTTGTTATATTTCTCTTGAAATAATTTATTTTATTTATGTATGTATTTATTTTAGTATATTTTTATACTGCTTTCCTCACCTATTGGTGACCCAAAGCGGTTTACAGACCAAGATGGTAAATTACATAAAACTTGAAATACAATTAAACATTGTGGCTGAACATCCGAGGGAGCCTAAGAGACGGCATCCAGGCTCAACGTCAGTGACTGAGCCTGGTACTCAACATCCTCTACACCATCTTTGGGCACTATAAGGCCCATGTCATGGGTAACAGCCGCTCCCACTCTCCTCCAACCGGCTGAGGGGAGGAGCTCAGGGGGCTCTGTGGCAGGGACACTGTGCCTCCCCTCCACAAATACTATTGGGATAAAAGGCAAGTCACACTTTTTGTGTATTCCAAATATCCAAATATCTGGTGCATATATCACCCCATAATGCTTAGTATACTCTCTGGGCAGTTCACAAGGTAATGAGCATTTTGCCCCCAACATGCTGGGTACTCATTTTACTAACCTAGGAAGGATGGAAGGCTGAGTCAAGCTTGAGCCCACAACACCAGCAATTTGGGCTGCAGTTCAGCGGTCTATGGGGGCTGCGGTGGCTTACTGGTTAAGATGCTGAACTTGATGACTAGAAGGTCGGCAGGTCAGCAGTTTGAGACCTGAGTGCTGCATGATTGAGTGAGTGTCCATCTCTGTCCCAGTTCCTGCCAACCTAGCAGTTCAAAAGCAAGAAATTGCAAGTAGATAAATAGGTACCACTTCAGTGGGAAGGTAAACAGCATTCTGTGCACCCGGTGGCTAGTCATGCCTGCCACATGTCCATGGAAACATCTGCAGATGCAGACAGTGCTGGATCTATGGCTATAAACAGAGATGAGCACTCAACCCTAGAGTTGGATACAATTGGTTTTCGAGCAAGGGCAACTTTTATCTTTATAGCAGTCTAACCTCTGTGCCACCAGGGTTCTCTTCTTGCTTGCACTCATGTAGAATCTCAGAAGCAGGATTAGCAACAGATGCAACAACCATGCAGAGGAAAGAACATTTTTGTTTTATCATAGCATGCCTCCTCTGCTAGGGTCAAAGTATACAGAACATGATAATCGAACTTCTTACCCTAAAAATCAATATAGTTATTTTAGTGTTCTACGACCAGAAGCAGGACTCCTCCCTTCTTATAACATAATAAAGACAACCATCATGTTCTAAATAATGTAGTCTCCTTTTACAGAAAGAAAACTGGGAAACATTCCAATTAGGAACATTTCACATTGCAGTGAATTTGGTCTTTATGTGTTTATATGGAATTCTGTATTGAAAATGGGTGAAATGGCAAAGAAGTCAGACAAAAAATGCAGTTGATTATTAGTGCAGATATTTTTGCCTTGCACATGCCTACCGTAATTTATTTCCATTTCTCCAACCTGTCTACTTATATGAACGAAGTTTCCTCTTTCCCTATTCTTGTAGTGGATCTATAATTTATTAGTTCACAATAGGAATTATGCTGCAGGTAACAGAAAGTTTCTATCATCTTTTTAAATGCTCGTCTTAGGTTTTACAGCTGTGGTTTCGATGCAGGAGTTTCTTTGCCTTTGGCAGAATAGATTCCTTGCTCTAACAGAGACTATAATAAATGCCTCTTAATCATATTAATTAATTTATTTATATGCCGCTCATTTGGCAGATTTCCCACTCTGAGCAGTGTACAAACAAATATCAGATAACACAACAGAACACACAACAAATCAAAGACAAACCAAGCAAACAAACACTTCCCAAAATAAAATAAAATAACTGGTGCCTCAGGGCACAAGGGATCAACTGAGATAGGTTAAGAGCTAGGTTAGCCATTTTGCAGTATTCTTCCCAACAATTCCTATGAAGCTATAATGAACTGCTATTTTTAAAAACATTTTAAACTTTCCTTATTCCATAATATAAACAAAAAAACAAACACATAAATTTTAGTGTATGCAAACCAAGACACAGGACACAGCCTCGGGCTGGGTTAACTCAGGTTTATTGCATCGTGGACAGAGGGAACATGAGGTAATGGCGGATCGATAGCTCTTTATATACAGTAGTAATACATTTGAACGTGGTGCCATAGTAGCCCATTGGCTACTGACTGCGTGACGTCATTGCTAGTCACGCCCTTCTTGTCCAGGTGTAGGTGGTGGCGGGAAAGCTTCCCGCGCTGTTGCCTTTGATGATTCTGACCAAGAGAGCTTGGACGCTCGCTGCTGCCAGCTGGTGGTCATCAGCTCGCGTCCTCATGCAGGGTTCATATGATACAGCTGAAGGTTACATTGTTGCTATAGGCAAGGTTACATTGGTTCAGATACATTGTAATCCCTGTGGAAGGTAAAACCCTTAGAACACAACATCCCTCCCCCCTAGGACGAGACAATGTCTCGAGCCCATGCTTCTAGACACTCCCCCCCTAGGAGACAAAATCTTTCAGCCAAGATGGCTTGTTTCGAACACGCTGGGGTCTCGATGCGGGCTGCCTCTCCCCGGGTTTGCTACCTTCTCTTTGTCCCCTGGTTTCCTGTCCTGTAATTTGAGAGGGAGACTCGTTAGTGATCTGCCGCGGCTCCGCGGCGTTGTTGGGAGGTGTGCTCTTACTTAGGGAGGAACCGGGGGTACTGGGGACTAACGAAAAACCCCTCTTCTCGCTTGGATGGGTGGGGGAACACTCCTGAAAACCCCCCCGGTTTGCTAAATCAAAACCAAAATTCCATTCGGGGGCAGCGGTCGCGAACTCCTCTCCCCCTTCCCCGGCCTCTGACGGAACTGGCTTATCAAAAGGGTATGAGTCGGGGCCGCTGCTTCTTCCTTCCCCCCTTGCTTGGGACTGTTGTCCGCTGCTGTCTCCCCCTTGGGTTACGCGGGTGGGGGAGAACCCTAACGCTGAATCTTGTAGGAGATCCTCACTGACTGGCCCACTGACTCGGTGCCTCAGTTGGTCTGCGTGCCTCCTCCAGAGGAGACCGGTGTGGGTTTCGACCCGGTACGACACTGGCCCCGTCTGTTCTACAACCGTCCCCGGCACCCAGGCTGGCCCCGCGCTGGCATAGTTCCTGCAATGAACAGGGTCGCCGGCGGCGAAACCTTTCGAGACTGCCAGCCCCACGTTTTTTCCCTTGTCCTCAATTCTTGTGGGGTCCAGCCTGGACAGGAGCGTAGTCAGTTTCCGCCGCATCAACAGTTCTGCCGGCGAGTAACCTGACGCTAAGGGGGTCACCCTATACGCTAATAGGAACTGACATACTTGATGGTTCAGGTCCCCGGGGCCCATGCGCCGAAGCGCCTCCTTTGTTGTACGCACCAACCGTTCCACTTGGCCATTCGTGGCCGGGTGAAACGGCGCGGACGTGACATGCCGAATGGCATTCGCCTCCATGAATGCCCCGAACTCTGAGGAGGTGAAGCAACTCGCGTTATCGCTGACTAAAGTGTCGGGTAAGCCGAACGTTGAAAAGACTCTCCGTAGTTGGTTAATTGTAGTGGTGGAGGATGTGCTCTTTACCGGAATGACCTCCAGCCACTTTGAGAATGCATCCACCACCAGGAGAAACATGGTTCCTCGGAAAGGGCCAGCGAAATCTACGTGCACTCTGGACCATGGCCCCCTCGCTGTGTCCCATTCCCTATGCGGGAGGCGGGCCGCCTCTGGTCGGGACCCCTGGCACGCCTCACAAGTGCCGACCATGTGCTCAATGTCCTCGTCAAGCTGTGGCCACCAAAAGTAACTGCGGGCCAGCGCTTTTGAGCGAACGATGCCCGGGTGGCTGACGTGCAGCAGTTTGAGAACCCTCGGCCGCATGGGAGTCGGGACCACCACCCGTTGGCCCCACAGCAGGCACCCCCTTTCTATGGACAACTCTAGCTTCTTCCGAAAGAATGGGTCGAATTCCTTGCCTGGGGACGATGTTGGCCACCCTTTCTGCACCCATGAGCTGACTTTCTCCAGCGTCCTGTCCTTGCTTGTCACCCTAGCTATATCAGCCGGTACTATTGGGGGTTCGTCTAAAACCTCGATTAGCAACACCTGGCGGTCTCTTCCTATTCTGGCTTTTTGGTCGTCCGACAAAGGCAAAGGAGATCTCGAAAGCGCATCAGCATGGCTGATCTCCTTTCCGGGCCGGTACTCCAACTCGTGTTGGTATGCGTTAAGAAAAATGGCCCATCGCAACATTCTCGGGGATAGTATCTGCGGCGTGGGCTTGCCTGCCGTGAAAATCCCTAACAGGGGCTTGTGATCCGTCACGATTTTGAATGGGCGGCCATACAGAAAATCGTGAAACTTTTTGGTCCCCACTACTATTGCCAATGCCTCCCTGTCGGTTTGTGCGTAATTTCGCTCTGCTTGGGACAGGGACCTTGAGTAAAACGCCACTGGGGCCTCCCGACCATCATCCAACACGTGGCAAAGCACTGCCCCCACCCCCACCGGTGATGCATCACAGACTAAGACCACCGGCCGTTTGGGGTCGAAGTGCGTAAGGATTGCGTCCGATGTTAAAAGCTGCTTTAGTTCGTTGAACGCCTTCTCGTGCTCGTCACCCCACATCCATGTCTCCTCTTTTTTAAGTAACCGATGGAGCGGTTCGGCCACGGAGGCTTTCCGCGGAAGGAATGTATGGTAAAAATTGAGGAGCCCCAGGAATGACTGTAGTTCGGTTTTGGATGTGGGGCGAGGGGCCTTCTTAATGGCTTCCACTTTGGATTTGGACGGCTTAATACCCTCAGGTGTGATCCGAAACCCTAAAAACTCGACCTCGGTTTCGAAAAAAACACATTTGTCCTTCCTCAGTCTCAGCCCCGCTTTCTCGAACACAGTTAGCACTTTATCCAATCTCTTTGCCAGTTCGGCCTCACTCCCCCCTGTTATCAATACGTCATCAAAATAAGGTAACACCCCCTCCAGCCCCTTCAGGAGGCGTTCCACAAGCGACTGAAAAAGGCCGGGTGCCGAGTTCACGCCGAACTGTAAACGCGACACCTGGAACGCTCCCTTATGTGTGACTATCGTTTGTGCCGCGGCCGTGGCGGGAGTTACGGGGAGTTGTTGATAGGCTTGTGCCAGGTCGAGCTTAGCGAAACACTTTCCCCCATTTAGCCTGGCCAAAAGGTGGCTGACCACTGGCACCGGGTATGCATTAGGGCGAATCGCCTTGTTAATTGTACACTTATAATCAGCGCAAATGCGCACCTCCCCGTTAGCCTTCAGGGCTGTTACGATTGGAGTTTCCCACTCCGCGGAATCAACAGGAATAAGAATCCCCTGGCCCACCAATTTGTCCAGTTCCGCCTCTATTTTGTCCTTTAGTGCGAAAGGCACCCTGCGCGGTTTGAGTCTTATCGGGCGGACCTCCGGGTCTAGGTCGAAGGCTACAGGGGGTCCCCTGAATTTTCCAAGTCCTTTTTCAAAAACGGCTGGGTGCGCGTCACACACCGCTTGTATCGGATCCGCGCCCACGGCATGCACCCCCCCTATGAACAAACCCAAGGGCTGAAACCACTGCGTCCCTAGGAGGCTACAATTCCCCCCTTTGAGAACGACTAAAGGGAGTTCTGCGGAATGTCTTTTATAACGAACCCGAAATTTTCCGACCCCCAGCACTGGAATGCTGTTCCCTTGTACGTCCCGTAGCGTGGACCTCAGAGTCTTAAGTTTGGGCCGCGCTTGGGGGTCGATCTTCAAGAACTCTTTCTGGGGAATTATGGAATAATAGGACCCCGAGTCAATCTCCATCCTAACAGGGGCCCCTTGTACTATTACCTCAATGAAGTAATGGTTTTGTCCCGCGGACACGCTGAACACGGGGGCGTCGTCCTCGCTGCCGTCCGAGACGCGACCCACGCCGTCCTGCTTCCTCGTGGTTCGGGCGCCATCTTGGGGTCTCGCTGGACGGTCCGGTCTGGCCGAACGGTCTTTCGACTGCCTCCGGCCCTCTCTCCGATTTCTGCATGCCCTGGCGATGTGCCCGCGCCGGCCACAGCTGTAACATTCGGCTTTCCTGAAGGGGCACTTCGCACGCTCGTGGGCCGCCCCACAACCATCGCAGCGGCGCCCCCCTTTCCGGACCTTCTGTACCTCTTCGCCGTCGCTGCCATCTGTAGAGGATCTCGAGGTTCGTCGGGTCGCGTGCACCGGCTGTCCTGACTTGCCGCGCACCGAGCTTTCCGCTTTGCTGGCCCTAGGACGCCACTCACGCCACTCGTGTATTTCGTCCACTCCCGCATTCGTGGACTCCGCGGATTCCGCGGTCTCTACGACCTCGGCCAGCGTGGGTGGCGGCTCCCTGTTCATCAGGCGGCGCTGCACTTCCTTGTCCTTCAGGCCACACAGCACGACGTCCCTCATGATCATCTCCAGGTTGTCCCACTTGCAGGGAACGGCGGCTACCCTCAGGGCCTCCACGAAAGCCTCTACCGACTCATCCGGCGCTTGGACTCGCCTCCAAAATGCACTCCTAGCGGGAAACATTGCCTTCGAGGGTTGGAAACGCTCACGCAGCAACTTCAGTATTTCGTCGGTTTTGAAGTCGTCCAACGTCTTCGGTTCGATCATGCCCACCAGCGTCCGCTTGGTCTCTACACCCAGCATTCGGGTGAGGATGGCCCTCTTCCTTTCCTCGTCATCTTTGACTTTGAGTTCCACCAATGCCGCCTTGAAATCCATGTTAAAGATGGTCCAGTCTTGCGGCTTGGTAATATTGAACCCGCTCTGTGTCCTGGCCCCTTGGGAATCCATTAATCCCATCCTCGTCGCCAATTTAGTGTATGCAAACCAAGACACAGGACACAGCCTCGGGCTGGGTTAACTCAGGTTTATTGCATCGTGGACAGAGGGAACATGAGGTAATGGCGGATCGATAGCTCTTTATATACAGTAGTAATACATTTGAACGTGGTGCCATAGTAGCCCATTGGCTACTGACTGCGTGACGTCATTGCTAGTCACGCCCTTCTTGTCCAGGTGTAGGTGGTGGCGGGAAAGCTTCCCGCGCTGTTGCCTTTGATGATTCTGACCAAGAGAGCTTGGACGCTCGCTGCTGCCAGCTGGTGGTCATCAGCTCGCGTCCTCATGCAGGGTTCATATGATACAGCTGAAGGTTACATTGTTGCTATAGGCAAGGTTACATTGGTTCAGATACATTGTAATCCCTGTGGAAGGTAAAACCCTTAGAACACAACATAAATAAAACAAACTTTGGTCAGTTTACTTTCAGTTCTGCAGTTCTCGTTTGACCAGGGAAAGCCTTCAGGAGCCTCTAGTTTGAGAGAGGAGATGACTTTAATTGCCAGCATTTGCGGCTAGTCGGAGCAGGACCACCACAAGCACCTTGGTGGTGATTTTTGCTGGAGTTCGTATCGAAGGCTTTTCCATATTCTAAGTGCTCTTCCTTATATGAATCTTCTGATGGGAGCGAAAGGAGCGATGGAAACTAAAGGTCTTTCCACACTCCAGGCATTTAAATGGTTTGGTCCCGGTGCGAGTTGCTTGATAGTAGGCAAGGTGTCCCTGCTGTCGGAAGCTCTTTCCACACTCCAAGCACTGAAAGGGTTTCTCTCCTGTGTGGGTTCTTCCATGTCCCTTAAAGGTTGAGCTGTGGCCGAAAGCCTTCCACCACACTCGGAACATTCAAATGGCTTTTTTCCAGTGTGAGTTCATCAATGTTGAGTGAGAATCCTTTGATGTGATGCAAAATAAGTAACCATCCTCCCTTTATCAGTCCCCATTTTCTTCAGTTTGAGTTTTATTTGCAGTTCTGTGATAAATCTTATTTTTTGTTTTTGTATGAGCCTCCCCCCAGTCCTTTCTCCAAATGATCTTTGAAACCTAGGTTATCCTTATCATCATCACCTTCATTACTTGTTTACTTTGGCAGTTTTCTAAGCAAAGGTGATCTTTGTGGCATAGTGCCACTCTATGAGCCAAATCCAATTTATATATAAAAAACCTCTGGTGGGATATTGTGCCTCTGCATCCATGATTCACACTACCAGGAAATGGCCTGATATTGCTATACAATATTGTACCCACATTGCCAGCAGGAAAAAGGATGTCAAGTGTTACACAGCAATGGCAGCCTGAATGTTAACACTAATGGCAGTAAGTAAGATAGTGTTTGGTGTTGTTCAGTCGCATAGTCGAGTCTGACCCTTTGCTACCCCATGGACCATCACATGCCAGGTACCCCACCCTCCACCATCCCCCTCAACCTGCCCAGCTCTCTGCCAACCCCTTCTTCTTTTGACCTCGACCTTTCCCAACATTAAGGTTTTCTCAAGTGAATCTTCTTCTTCAACATTTGACCTTCCAAAGGAGCAGTCATGGTTGTTTTCTTTTAAGATAGACCTATTTGTTCTCTTTGTTGTCCAGGGTACTCTAAAAATTCTCCTCCAACACCACATTTCAAATGCGTCTATTCTTCTGCGCTCAGCTTTTCTTATGGTCCAGATATCCTTTTGTGTTCACTATCATTTACACTTGTTGAAAAACAGACGTGACAATTGCTTTGTTTTGGGGTGAGGAGTGTTTAACTGATGAAAAAAAAAGGAGTTAACTTCTAGAATTTCCCCCTTACTTAGTGTCTCTATGTGAATGGTACTATTCTCTTTGTGAAAATAGGCCATTTTGACTTTTACTTTGAAAAAAAAAAGATAACTGAAAAACTCTTTGCCCAAACTTCCTCATATTTGACACAGAGTAAGAGCAGACTGTCTGCTGTAGGTGTGATAAGTGTGATGTTGCTCCAACATCCAGTCAGAGTTACAATTTTTTGTTTGAGGTGCCTTAATGTTTAGAATTGCTTTGTAGAACATTGTTCTGTTATTCCACGTGATAACACAACTGTACAGTACTTCCCTTCAGCTATAATTAAGGTGAAGATTTGCCCAAGATTACTCAATGAGCTTTGCAACTAACAGTCAGGTGATGTAATGTGCTTAGCATACAGTTAGAAGTGGATTTAATTCAGGAAAAAAGGTTATACATTTATCATACTACAGTGATGGTGAACCTTGGCACTACAGGTATTCTTGGACTTCAATTACCAGAAGCCCAAGTCAGCACACCTGCTGATCATGGCTTCTGGGAATTGAAGTTCAGGAATAGCTGGAGTGCCAAAGTTCGCCATCATTGGTACAGTATATGCTATCCTTTCCCATACTGCATCTTGAAAGTTAGCTTGTTTTGCTTTGTAATTGGATATTGTGAGGTAACAATAGTAATAATGTGCTGTGAAATCAATCCCAACATAGGATAATGTTTTTCAGAATTTCCTAGTTTGTCCCAATCTCTTTATTTGTTTGTTTAATATATAATAAGTTGTGGTGGGGCACCTTGCTGCACTACAGTTGCTGCACTACAGTTGACTATTTTATGTTGATGTATCACCAGTGTGGACAGTGAATTTCTGATTAAACCTGCAAACTGCACTCATTGTGGTTGTGGGAAGGAATACATACTAATTACAGGAAATATGCATGTGTTGCTTTTCATGATCTCTGTGATGCACACACACAGATTTTATACCTGAGCAAACCCCACATGTAAATTTCCACTGAATAAGAAAAAACAAACCTTTTCCATCTTTGCACACAAGTTGCAACTGTTGCTAATGGTTTCCTCAGTCCTCTTCTGTCCACCACTAAAGCAGCACGCACAAAAGCTCTGTGTAGCTTTATTCTACTTTCAAAAAATAGAACATAACCTACCTTTTTTTCATTTGTAAGTAATTTTTTTCCTTTTAGTCTTCTTTCCCTGAAGGACCCCCCCCCCCCCCCCCTTACACACACACCTTAGTTTCCTTTACGTTTATGCCACTCTTGGTCTGTTTTTAAAACTGTACATTTGGCAAGACTGATGGACATGTGGGGTGCCTTTTTAATTTAGTAGAAAGTCATCAGCCACGGAGGTGTTCTATTTGTAGGTTTGCAAAAGTGGCCTTAAAAACAAAAGTGGAACTCTCAGTGGGAAAACATGCTGAAGGTAGTAGATTCTCTGGAGCAGAAGTCAGAACAGATGCCAAAGCTTCCTTACCTGTGCAACAAAACAAAACAAAAACTTCAGTTATGACTTGGACAACCATCAATGTCCCTTCACAATTGGACCAAAATGGCTCACTTTAGAGGCTGAGTATATTCAGCAGATTCATATTACTTTGTCTTTAATTTTATTTATATCCCGCTTCCCTCAATCCAATGGACAACTCAAAGCGGCTTACAAAAAAATTAAAGATACAATGTTAAAGATACAAAATTCACAAAATACAGTATAACAACAATATAATCAAAAATATGATCTGAAGATACAGAATGACAAAACCAGAAATACAGTATAGCAAAATAAGTAAACACTCAACCCCAGACAAGTCCAAAAGGGCGAATGACGGCCCTGCCCTGTTTTCTCACTCCTTACTTTATTTTAAGCTTCAGAATATTGGTTTATTTATTTATTTTATTTAATTGGATTTATATCCCACCCTCTTGCCCTAGGGCAACTCAGGGCGGCACAATTACACCTAAAAACTGTAAAATCCCCTTTAAAAACTGTAAAATCCCTTTTAAAACTTCCATAAAAACAAACCATGACCCTCTCATAATTAAAAGACCCTCCCTTCCCACCCAACAATAAAAAGGGGCCACTGTTTCTAGCAGAGCCAATGGGCGGGAGTCATCACCCCGTCAGCCCCCCCCCCCCCATACTTGCCCTGCCAACCAGGTTTTCAGCCCTTTCCTAAAGGGCAGCAATTCAGTCTGCAGCTGCAGGTCTGCCGGCAGGAGGTTCCACAAGGTTGGGGCGGACACGGAGAAGGCCCTCCTCCTTGTGCTAGAGAGGTGGGCCCCTCTAGCCGAACACTGAGGGAGCCCCTCCGGTCCACCCTGGTGGGATGGGCAGACTCCCTTGGGGCAATGCGGTCTATTAGGTAACCTGGCCCACTACCATGAAGGGCTTTAAAGGTTATTACCAGCACCTTGAATTCCACCCAGAGACAAACTGGTAACCAGTGGAGCTCCCGAAGCAGAGGCGAGGCACATCTGATGTGGGAAGGGGCACATCTGATTGCACTGGAAAGGGTTGTTTTGCTGGGATTAATCTTTCTCAAAGTGACTCCTTCGTCTGCCAGGAAGTTGCTCCAACATGGCTCAGAGAGAAAAAAGATTACCTTTTGCAAGTAGAATACAGTAATGTAAGAGGACAGAAGGCAGCAACAACTGACCAGTAAACATGGATGAAGAATGTCCAGCCTTGGCATGGATTGGAGTTTGGCTGGAGTGTTAGTCTTCATGTCATGTGATTTCCAGGAAACAACTTGAACCAAACTGCACCACAAGCAGTCCAGAATGCACATTATATGGCTGTTCGTCACAAAATGTCAAACCTAAAAAGTGCTTTCTCCACTCTTTGGCACTCTACTGTTGTGAATTAAGGCACATTTGCAAGTTGTGTGGGCAGAGTCTTGCAAGAAGAAAATGGCAGTTTCCCGCCATCCAAATTAGGAGCTGAAAGTTGCATGAAATCTCCCTCTTTGAGCACGCTCATTATGCTAATCAGAGTCCTGTGATTGGTTACAGTTTTGGATCCTGTTCCCCATTGGTTAATACATATATATTGTGTTATGATTGCTTGGTTATGCTTGTTTGGTGGGTCGCTACTTTATATCAAGGAGCCACCGCCAGGGAGACACTATATAAGCCCCATGGGTAAACAAGGGTGGGGCTGGACCGAATCTATACTATCCATTCTCCACAGGTAGCCAGTACGTGCTAAGCCTGGGTCTCCTCCATACACTATCACTACTAGTGTAGCTTAGTCATTGCCAATCTTCTATGGCAGATTTCGGAGGGACTGATTTCATGGGATTCGTATAGCCATCTTTGTGTCCGGAGCACCTTGTAAGCTTTATCTGAAAGACTGTTTAATAAATGCCTGTTGCTGTTCTGTTCATTGTTGCCTCAACTATTGCTTATAAGGGCCGGATGTGACAACTACAGAGCAATTAAACTACTCCTTCCTCACCAGCAACAATGATCTGGCTTATCAGGATAAACTACAATTGAGAGACATCTAGGCCCCTCCAGAGTCTAGGGGCAGATGCAATAGGGAGAAATCTGCAAAAGTGACTTGCATTTATCTTCTTCCATGTGTTTTTTCTATAATCATGACTTCCAGATTAGTGTTTGCCTCTTCTGCTGTGAATCTTATAGCACCTTGAAAGCCAACACATTTATAATAGCATAAACTCTGTGGCTTAGAGGTTAACACACTGAACTCGATGACTAGATGATTGGGAAGCCAGCAGTTTGAGACCCGAGAGCCGCATAATGGAGTGAGATTCTGCTGTCTGTCCCAGTTCCTCCCAACCTAGCAGTTCAAAAACAAGAAAATGCAAGGATAAATAGATACTGCTTTGGTGGGAAGGTAACAGTGCTCTGTGCACTCCGGCCCCATGCTCTCTCCCCTGGCTCGCCTGGTCAGGGGGTGGTGGGAATGCAGCTGATGGTGTTTGCCTGTGGTGGGGCCATGAAAAGCCACCACTACTGAGCCACCGACCACTCCTGGCTCCCTCCCCTGGCCCGCCCGGTCTAGGGGTGGGGTGGGAGCACAGCTGACGGTGTTTGCCCATGGCAGGGCCATGAAAAGCCACTGCTGCCGAGCCACCGACCACCCCTGGCTCCCTCCCCTGGCCTTCTCGGTCAGGGTAGGTGGGAGCGCAGCTGACCAGTGCCTCCATAGCTGATGCCGAGTCTCCTCCACCTGCTGGCGTCTCCTGCCCCACTTTGCCTTTGAACTATAATAATTTGTTGAGTCCGCTGAGCTTTGTGGCCGTCATTCGCCCTTTTGGACTTGTCTGGGGTTGAGTGTTTACTTATTTTGCTATACTGTATTTCCGGTTTTGTCATTCTGTATCTTCAGATCATATTTTTGATTATATTGTTGTTATACTGTATTTTTTTAATTTTGTATCTGTAATATTGTATCTTTAATTTTTTGTAAGCCGCTTCGAGTTGTCCATTGGATTGAGGGAAGCGGGATATAAATAAAACATCATCATCATCATCATCATCATCATCATCATCATCATCATCATCATCATTATTATTATTATTATTATTATTATTATTATTATTATTATTATTATTATTATTATTATTATTATTATTATTATTTAGTCATGTCTCCCACATGACCACGGAAATGTCTGCAGATGTAAACAGAGATGAGTACCACACCCAAGAATCGGGTGTGATTGGCTTTACCTAAGCTCTGAGGACTAGAGTTTGTGATAGTATAGGCTGTAATATGTTTGGTAGAATTTATCATGCCACAGACTTACAATTTCCACTTCTCCTTGCTTATAAAAGCACTAATATATTCACTGGACAGGTCAAGGGTTCAGACAACTGCAGTCTTTGTAATACCATATGGTATAAGCTTAAACTCTTGTTTAGTCATCCTTTTTGCGCAGAACTAAGCTGTGCAATAAATGTGAAACTGAGGCTTTCTTCCTTATCCAGGTAATGAATGGCATGGTATTATTAAACTATATATTACTTTCTTTCCTCACCTTACATAGTTGATTGACAGCGGCAATCAAACACACAGTATAATAGGATCATGGTACACATTATCTTATACTGTATTACACATTATTGAGAAGAGGATGAAAAGAATAGTGTTAGCTTTCTGTTTCTTGTAACAAAAAGAGTCCAGTTCCTTACTGCAACTGGCTAACATGGCTACCTCCTTAAAACTGTTTCTTGTAATCTCATGTTCTGTCTCCAACTTGCCGAATTATGGAATTACAGGTTCTGTAAATGACCTCTTGAGTCAGGTGGATTTTAGTTGCTACTCATCACTGCTAGCAATAGTACATGAATTAATACTTATTAAGACAAAGCCATGAAAGCTGAATAGTAGTTGCATTTGTTTAGACCACTGTTTCCCAACCTTTGATTTTTGGTCTTGAATTCCCAGAAGCCTAAATCATTTCCCCAAAGCTCTGATCAGCAAATGTACTGATTTAGCCTTCTGGGAAGTGAAGTCCCCCTGTGAGGTGTGTGCCCCATGTTGGGAACCACTGGGTTAGATGAAACAGAGATAAACATGTACTTTCCAAGTTATGATCTCTAGGTGTTTATGGCCTCATGCCAGGCTGTGTCACACTTAATGGCTGCTTTCTCTTTATGTGTTGAGGAGATCATCTTAGATAAGCTAGTTCATACAACCTAGACAGGATTAACTCCATGTTCAATGAGATGGCACTTTAGCTTAATTTTCTTTGGTTTATCAATTTACAGAACAAAGCAAAACAAAAACCCAAGAACTGTCCTAAAAGAAAATGCTTCAAAAACTAGTTATCTTAGATGTGGCAAAAAGAAGACTGTGTCTAGTTTGCTGTATCAGCCATGAATAAATACTTTTTAAAACAGAATATATGATGAAAAGAATTGTTTAGGCTGATCTACAGGAACATAATTAATATAATGGAATAAATCTGAAAGCCACAAAATGTTTAGTCTGTGTATCATACAACAGTTCTTAAGGGTGTGCTTTATTAGAATGTAGGATAATCTTCTAATGGCAGAACCCTCACTGCTTGAGTCATTTCACACTGTATAACTTGAGGAAATGTTCTATGGAGAACAATCTTGAAATGACCAGGGAGAAAATGGGATTATTAAATAGAGGCATTCCATTTATAATTTCTGTGACACAAGCAGTGCTGTTCTCTTCAAATCCCTGGAAGTTGCAGCCAAAGTATCTATCTTCCTGTGTGTAAATTATGAACATTAGTTAGGATTGAAAGAAAGGATTAGCTTTACTACTTTTCCCTAACCAAATTATCTCTAAGAAAATATGTACTCATCACATTTGAATGTTGGGGGGGAAACAGGAAGCTAGACATGATATGGAAGCAATATTTTAGGGGTTATTTAGTATACTGTACTATTATTTCCATGGTAGAATGCTAATTAAGTAAAAAGTCACAGATGTTTTACTGTCTAGGACTTATAGTAGTTCCACATGGACTAGCCCTGTTATTTTTAGACATACTAGTATTGTGCGAGGGCCACCTTTAGTGAAATAGCATTCATTTTTATTAATCCCCCCAAGACAGTTGCTATTGAAAATTTAAAATTTAAAGCACATAAAAAATGAGTTAAGGAACACGATGGGGCAAGATTGTCTAAACAACCTCATCTTAATGAGGATTACAGTAGCTCAAGTGGCTAAGACACTGACTGGAAGGTGGGAGGTCAGCAGTTCGATTCCTGAGTACTGCAGGACAGAATGAGCTCCCATCTTTGTCCCAGCTCCTGCCAACCTAGCAGTTCGAAAGCAAGAAATTGCAAGTAGATAAATAGGGACCAGACACTTGGATAGGACCTCCACTGCATTTTCTAGATCACCACAGGCTGAGATGTACCGCTGAGTATCATCAGCGTACTGATGGCACCTCACCCCGTGGGAACGGATGATCTCCCCCAGCAGTTTCATGTAAATATTAAACAGAAGGGGCGAAAGCACCAAGCCCTGTGGCACCCCATACTGGTGGAGCCTAGGGCTGGACCTCTTGTCCCCCAGCAACACTGGCTGGGTCTGGCCCGTCAGAAATGAGGAAAACCAGGACCACACAGTGCTCTGGATCTCCAATCCTCGGAACTGTTCCAGAAGGATACAGTGATCGACAATATCAAAAGCCACTGAGAGGTCAAGAAGACCAAGGATGGACAGATTAATGAAAGTTCATGGCATGTTGTTGTTGTGCCAGGCGCTGTTCGTAGAAATGCAGGTTGGACAAACAGCAAAAGATTTCATGGTGTTTTAATAATACCGGTTTATATTAGGCCATCTTAGACAGTGATTCTGGGCCATTGGAACAGAGATAACAGTTATAGAAATCAGGATCACTGGAAGATAGACAGTAGTAGCAGGGTTCAGTGAGAAAGGAATTAGTTGTGAGAGGCTCTATGGATGGATGGAGAAGAAGAAGGTAA
The DNA here is from genome assembly GCA_035047345.1 of Bradypodion ventrale. Lineage (NCBI taxonomy): Eukaryota > Metazoa > Chordata > Lepidosauria > Squamata > Chamaeleonidae > Bradypodion > Bradypodion ventrale. Next base: position 213,846,483 of record JAWDJE010000005.1, on the reverse strand, counting down.
TACCTATTTTGGATCACTAAAATAAAAAAAAATCATTGCAAGCTTTCATGATTCAAGATCACTTCTTCAGGCAAAGGTAAGAAAGTCTAATTTTTCATGGCATGTTGGTGTTTGTTAGGCTCTATTCTTAAACAGAGTGATGGATGGAGTGATTCTTGTCACTTCCCAGGGGAGGACAGAAGTTGTAAGGATAATGCTCTACTGAGAAGGACAGAGGCAGTGATTTGGAAACAGAATGCCTCATGTTCTGTTTCCAAGGTGTGAAGACCCCAAATAAGACAAACAATTTGCCAAGGCTCATCAAGCTCACAGATCATTAGCCTTTTTAAATCTAGATTAACAAATGATATTGCCAAACACAGCCTTTGATGTGTTGCAGGTCACTATAAGGCTTTGGGTACAAAGAATAGTCTTTGAAGCACAGGTGGCTTTTCATTGTGTCTTCCTGTGGAAAATCACAGCCAAGGAAGAAATATAAGAATTCAGGAAGTGAAGAACTCACTGCAAAGATTTTGTTGTTGGGGAAGTTTGGATTCTTGGACTAAGGACTGTAGTTCCATGAAGGAGAATTCCTTGAAAAGATGTGATGTATCTCACTGGTGTGAGAAGCTAGATTCTTGCAAACCTGGTCAGAAAACATTTAATTTGAATTCTGCCAGGGACAGAAACAGTATTCCAGAGGAAAGGGAAATACCAAGTAATGAGTGCAAACATTACTGATGCACTAGAAACTGGGATAATGGCACAGGCATCCATTAATGGATGCCAAAGATAACAAGGAGCAGCTGGAGAGAATGACCCATGGTTTCAAACTACTTTATACAAAGAAACAGAACATGGGAAACAAATGAGATAAGCTTGACATCTTAATAGAGGAAGTCAAATATGGTTTGGTATGTAGTAACTTGAATGTACTAATCTCCATTACCAAGGAAATTTGTGACTTGAAAAGTCAAAGTATTTTGGCAAAAGAAGAAGAAGAAAGAAATCAAAGGAGAGGGAAACAACAGTGTTGTCACTGCAAGGTGCAATAGTGAAGGTATACTTTAAACCAATTGAAATGGGAAAAATAACTGGGAACACATCAAAAAGCCATTGTGGCTGCATAAGATGCCAGGTGATCTGTGATTTAAAAGAAATGGGAAAAGAGACAGATCAGGAAAATTGGCAATTAGTAGCCAATATTTTTAGGAGATGGTCAGGAAGGTTAACACTTATAATGAGCTCAGATTTTCAAGAGAGGCTTAAAAAACCTACAGTAAAACCTAGACTTACAAATGCCCCGAGTTACATAAAATTTGACTTACATAATGATTTTGTGCTAAAACCATGTCCCGATTTACATAAATGTCCCTATTTACATAAATTTATGTAACACGATTTCCTATGGGTTTGCTTCAAGTTACACAAAAAATCATTTTCCCTATGGGTTTGCTTTGAGTTATGTAGAAATTAATTTTCTTATGGGTTTGCTTCGATTTACATAAAAATTTCATTTTTCCTGTGGGTTTGCTTCGAGTTACATACAAAAACAAGTTTTCCTATGGGTTTGCTTCGAGTTACATAAAAAACCAATTTAAGCAAAAGCCTACTGAATGGACTTTTTGTGTAAGTAGGGGTTTTACTGTATGTTTAGAGTAAATGGAGGGTGAAGAAAATAATAGGTCTGCTGTGTGGAAAAGATGAAGAAATGCTGTGACAGAGAGAAAGCAGAACTGTTCAGTATCTCCACCTTCTCTCAAAAGGAAAACAGTGTTGAATCTGATAAATCATTGAGCAGTCAGTGAGCTGCAGCCCATGACAGAGATGGTATAGAAACACATGGCTCTCTAAATAACCTCTGGATTCCAAGGCCAGATAAACTGGCAGATGTAATCTCACAGCCTCTGGCTGTAATCTTTCAGAATTCCTAGGGAACAGGTGAAACCCTGGGAAACTGGAGTTGGGCAAATGTCTCCATCTTCAAAGAGGAAGAAAAAGGAGCTGAGAAACTCCTAAGCAGTGAGTTTGACCTCCCTAGGATCAAAGATTCTTGAAAAAATAATTGTACAGTCTTTCTCTAACAATAAGCATTTAGAAAAGAGCATTGTGCTTACAGAATCCCAGCAAAGATTTCACAAAACCAAATTATATCTGACTTTTATTTTCTTTCTGTATTTTCACACAAATATAAACTTTGTATATTATTATTATTATTATTATTATTATTATTATTATTATTATTATTATTATTATTATTATTATTATTATTATTATTATTATTATTATTTCCAATTTAGGGGAATATTAGGGGAATATTATGGTTATTATCTACTTTGATTCCAGCAATTTTGACAAGAGCCACCATGATATTCCTGTAGCCAAGCTGATAAAATATGGGTTAGACAATGCTACTGTTGGATGGATGCAAGGCTGGCTAATGAGTCATGCCCTCAGAATATGCACAAATCTTTATGATCCTGGAGAGAAGTGACAAATAAGATACTACAGAGTTTCATCCTATTTTCAAACTTCTCATTTATTAATGAGAAAGTAAAGGGAATGTTCATGAGATTTGCAGATACCTGTAACATCAAACTGGAAGGGATAGCTAAAATGTCAAAAGACAGAATCAGGATTCAAGATGAGCTTAATAGATTGTACAGGGTCAAGACAAGCAGCATATGTTTCAACAGGAAATAATATAAAGTTCTGTGTTTAGGCTGGAAAAATCAGGTGCAGAAGTATAGGACAAGTGGCACTTGGCTTGGCAGTAGTACATGTAAAATGAATTCAAGATCTCAGTAGACCAGAAGCTAAATATGAATGAACAATGTGATGCAAAAGCAGAAAAAGCTAATGGAATGATAGGCTGCATTGACAAAATTACAGAGTCCAGATCAAGAGGAATCTCAATACTACTGCAATCTGATTTGGTCAAATGCTTAGTGGTTAAGACGCTGAGCTTGGAGACTGGAAGGTTGGGTTTTGATACCTGAGGGCTGCATGGGGACATGGGAGAAGAGGCTTTTGGGTGATCAGGGTGTCCCCTGAGTGGAGTTTCTGTAGCAAAAATCTTTTCAACCCAGAGTAACTACTGACACAAAATTATTATTATCTGGAATACCATGTCTAGTTCTGGCCACTACAGTTAAAGAAGATTAACAAGTAGCAATGTGTTCAGAGGAGGTATACAGTTAAGGGACTGGAAACCAAGCAAGTTAATACTACAATAACCATCTTCAAATAGTGGAATACTGCTATGTGGAAGATGGACAAAACTTATTTTCTGTGGCTCCAAGGAGTAGATAAAAAATAATGGATTCAAATTGTGAAAAGATTTCAGCTAAAGAGTAGGAACAGCTTCCTGACAACAAGAGCTGGGCAAGAGTGAAATGCTCTGCCTTGAAGTGGTGAACTCTTTTTTCATTAAAAGGTTTTAAATAGAGGTCGGATAGCAGTCAGGGATGCATCAGTTGTGAATTTCTTGCTTTGGCAGAAGGTTGGACTTGATGGCTCTTGGCATTCTTGCTGCTATACAGCTCTATCATTCATAGTGGCATATTTAAAGAATGGCTATGAAGAGAAGGAATGCAGCATAAAGGTGTTATTCTCTATTGGAATTCAGAAACCATATAGACCAGGGATTCTCAACCTGCAGCCTGTGGGCCAGATGCAGCCCACAGCACCATTTCATGTGGCACCCACCACCTCCACCCACCAGGAAGTGCCATGTGGTGGAGGAAGGGTAAAATGGCCATCCGGACCCCGAAGCTGTCTGAGGGAGCATGACCTGCCCCCCGGCTTAAAAAGATTGAGAACTCCTGATATAGACACTTTGAGATGCAGCAGCAGTTCCCAAAGAAATGATCAGTTACTGTGTGACCAATGAAATAAGTAAGATTAAGTAAACCAAGAGTTTGGTATCACGATTTTAGAACTTTGAGCTGGCAGCAGTAAGCCATACAGTACAGTAGATAGGAGCCGAATACAAAATGTGCAGTCTGATAAATAATTGTGCAATTGGAAACTGATAAATATGGAGTTGGAGAAACAGAGGAAAAATAGGTAGTTTACATCTAGTTTTTTTTAAATGCACTCAAATGACAGGCAGTGTCATATGAGACAATTCATATAACAGGAAGTGTTTGTTTCTATGCTTAAACAAACAGCCCAAACTACATTAAAAAAACTTCTTTTTGGCAGGATCCTACTCTGCTTCATGTTAATTAGTACTGAAAGTCTTTAGGCCCTGTTGGCAGTAGTATAACAGATGCTAAGGCAACCACTCACACTGAAGTTGTACGTTCAGCTTTTGGGGAAGTGGGGTCAAGTCTGACAGTGTATGCAGTTGGGGAAATCTCCTTTAAAAATGCACTGGAAACCTACTAAGTCTTTGAATGCTTTGTTTCTGACTGAAAAATTTAAGTCAGATTTTGTGATCTGAGCCTTTAGATAACTAAAAGTTTTGTTTAGTTGTTGGAGCTCAGAGAGCTAAAATGATAAATGATGAGCACAGGTTCCAATCAAGATCTTGCTGGTTTCATCAGAATTATTGTATGCTTGGAGGCTGGGTCTAAATTGGATTATACAATAAAGGGGGAAAAAACCAAACAAATAAACGTATGCCAAGTAAACTGAGAAGAATTCCACTAGGTCCTGATTATTTCAGCTGATGGTTTCTACTACTACTACTTTCGTGTCCCGATCAAACCCAGGACTACCAAAATGAAGCCACTTTCTTGGCTTTGTCATTGGCCAAACCTAAATCCTAATTGGTGCATGTTTCTGGCAGTAATCAGCAGACCAGTAAGTGAGCCAGATTTTGTATCTCTCCACATTCACACAACGTGTTGTTGTCCGCCATCAGCCCCCACATTAGCATGCTGGCCTTGCATTTAGGTAGTCCAACCCTCAGCTTAATCAGGGCCCTCCATGAATGAATGAATGAATGAATCACATGAAGTGACATAGGGGAGGTTGGGTTCCTCAGCCATATCCTCCTCTAATGTTGTTCCCTGTCCAGTGAGCTCCTTCCTCCATCTTCTGATTTGGTTTTGCTCTAGCGTACCCTCAAGAATGTTTGTTTTTGCCATAAACTCTTCCTAAATTTACTATAGATCCAGGAGGTTCTATAGTAAATCCAGTAGAGCTACAGATGTTATGTACTAAGATGTTCTGTAGGTATATTAAGAGTCTCAAGATGTCAGACAGTCAGAACTGAAAAGCTTGCTACCCTACCAATAAAGCTGATGTAATAAAAGGTTGTTGTTGTTGTTGTTGTTGTTGTTGTTGTTGTTGTTGTTATTATTATTATTATTATTATTATTATTATTATTATTATTATTATTATTATTATTATTATTATTATTATTATTTGACTTGTATGCCACCCCACTCGCAAAGTGACTCTGGGCGGCTAACAAAGATCTAAAATATACATTTACAATTACAAGGTACCACATTATCATAATACAAAAACATTTCAACATATCATCATCCCAAATCATCATAAATCACAATATCAAAAATATCAGTACTGTATCACAATACCAAAAGCATTACAAAAACAGAAGGAGAAAAAACAACCTCATTTGAGAAGTCCCACAGAAAGTCCGACAGTAACAGAAACAACAAAAACAGAAACAAGAACAAAGTAAAAAATCACTGTTCTTGTCTTCCTCCTGGCTGGTGGAAGGGCCAAGAGGGCATGGCGGCGCGAGGGCATCTTTGGGCCTCCCGTGGCCACGGGGGTGCCTTTATTTTTTATTTTTTCTAATTTGTATTGCCGCCCAACTCTTTGGGCCTTTTGTGGCCACGGGGGCTCCTTTATCCTCCTGGACATGTTATTGAATCCTGAATCTTTTTAGATGTGTCAATATTTACCAGGGTTTCATTCTCACAGTGTCAAAATGAAGGAAGAAAGTTACATTAAAAAGAGTGAAAGAAGTTAGAATTAGTTAAATTGTACTATCTTTTAAAGAATGGAGGAATAGCTTGTGGGGAAATGTTCCTTCATCGTCCAGAATGAATTATTTAAATTCTGGTTGTGAAGGGTGCTTGCCCTTGTCACACAGTGTGCCAGGATTGCTAACTTGCTTATAGATGTCAGCACCCTCTGCTTCCCTGCCTCCTCATTGACTAAGCATATTGTTACTCTTTATTATTATTAGTTTTGCTTATCATTGCCCAAAGTGAACATGGCAAGTCACAGAAAAATAAAATATGTCAAGAGCTTTTCCCAAATAGCATTCTTTCTAAATGAAATATTACTTTTTACATGGGTGGCACTGTCTTCTTGCATCTTTCTTTGTGCTTTGTGCATTGTGAAGAGGTAGGCATGGACACGGCTGAGCCTGAATGAAGAAGATTATTAACAATAAAAATGATATTTTTAAATTGATTGTTTGGCACTAGGCCCAGATTGCTGTTGTTGTTGTTCAGTCGCACAGTCGATTCCGACCCTTTGCGACCCTATGGACCATCGTTCTCCAGGCGCCTCTGTCCTCCACCATCCCCCTCAGTCCTCCCAGCTCTGTGCCCATTGTGTCTACAATACCATCTATCCATCTCATCCTTGGCCTCCCCCTTCTTCTTTTGCCCTCCACCTTTCCCAACATCACGGCCTTCTCAAGTGAATCCTCCCTTCTCATTTGATGCCCAAAGTACTTTAGCCTCATCTTTACTATTTGACCTTCCAATGAGCAGTCAGTGTTGATTTCTTCTAAGATTGACCTATTTGTTCTCCTCGCTGTCCAAGGTACCCTCAAAACTCTCCTCCAACACCACATTTCAAAGGCATCTATTCTTCTGCGTTCAGCTTTCCTAATTGTCCAGCTCTCACATCCGTACATTACCACTGGGAATACCATTGCTTCGACTATTCTAATTTTTGTTTTCAAGGTGATGTCTCTGCTTTTCACTATGTTCCCCAGGTTTCTCATGGCTTGTCTCCCTAGAATCAGCCGCCTCTTTATTTCATGGCTGCAATCTCCATCTGCAGTGATCTTAGATCCTAAGAACGTAAAATCTGTCACTGCTTCTACTTCTTTCCCGTCTATTTTCCAGGAACTGATCGGGCCTGTTGCCATTATCTTGGTTTTCTTGATATTGAGTCTCAAGCCAGCTTTTGCACTCTCTTCCTTCAAACCGATCAGGAGATTCTTTAGGTCTTCCTCACTTTCTGCCATTAGGGTGGTGTCGTCTGCATATCTCAGATTGTTGATGTTTCTCCCAGCAATTTTGATCCCATATTGTGATTCCTCCATCCCTGCATTGCGCATTATGTGCTCTGTGTATAAGTTGAATAAGCAGGGTGACAGAATGCAGCCTTGCTTTACTCCTTTTCCTATTCCAAACCACTCTGTCATTCCGTGTTCTGTCCTAACTGTTGCTTCTTGGTTCATGTACAGATTTCTCAGGAGGCATATGAGGTGCTCTGGTATTCCCATCTCTTTAATCACTTGCCACATCTTGTTGTGATCCACACAATCAAATGCCTTAGTGTAGTCAATAAAGCAAAAATAAACTTGTTTCTGGTATTCCTTTGTTTTCTCCATGATCCAACGTATGTTGGCAATGTGGTCTCTAGTCCCCCTGCCTCTTCTGAAACCAGCCTGCACCTCTGGTAATTCTCTTTCCACATGCTGCTGAAGTCTATCCTGTATTATCTTGAGCATCACCTTGCTGGCGTGTGGGATGAGCGCAATTGTTCGATAATTTGAACATTCTTTGGCATTGCCCTTTTTTGGGATTGGAACATATACTGATCTTTTCCAGTCCTGTGGCCACTGTTTTGTTTTCCAAATCTGCTGGCATATTGAATGCAGTAATTTGATGCCATCATCTTTTAGAGCTTTGAAAAATTCAACTGGGATACCATCATCTCCACTAGCTTTGTTGTTTGCAGTGCTCTTTAGGGCCTTTCTGACTTCACTCTCCAGGATGTCTGGCTCAGGTTCATTTCTTCATCATTGTGACTATCAGGAGTGTTGAGTTCCTTTTTGTAGAGTTCCTCTGTGTACTCTTTCCATCTTTTCTTAATCTCTTCTGCATCAGCTAGCTCCTTTCCGTCTTTGTCCCTTATCATGTTCATTTTTGCTTTAAATGTTCCCTTGATTTCCCGGATTTTTTTGAAAAGATCTCTGGTTCTGCCTCTTTTGTTGTTTTCTTCCATTTCTTTGCACTGTTCTTTTAGATAGTTTTCCTTATCTCTCCTTGCTTTTCTTTGAAATTCTGTGTTCAAATGATTGTATTTTTTCCTTTCTCCTTTGACTTTTGCGTTCCTTCTTTCCTCTGCTATTTTAAGAGCCTCATCAGACAACCACTTTGCTTTCTTACTCTTCTTTTCTTTTGGTATGGTTTTCTTTGCTGCTTCCTGCATGATGTCCCTCATCTCTGTCCATAATTCTTCTGGCACTCTATCTATTGAGTCTAAGCCATTGAATCTGTTCATCACCTCCACCGTGTATTCTTTAGGGATGCTGTCTAGGTGATATCTGTCTGGTCTCTTTGTTTTCCCTATTTTCTTTAGTCTAAGCCTGAATTTTGCAATCAGTAGGTTGTGATCTGAGCCACAATCTGCTCCAGGTCTTGTTTTTGCTGACTGTATGGAGGTTCTCCATCTTTGGCTGCAGAGTATGTAGTCAATCTGGTTTCGGTGTTGGCCATCTGGTGATGTCCATGTGTAAAGTCGCCTCTTGTGTTGCTGGAAGAGGGTGTTTGCTATGACCAGTGCGTTCTCTTGGCAGAACTCTATCAATCTTTGCCCTGCTTCATTCTGTGTTCCAAGACCGAACCTGCCTGTTATTCCCTCCACTTTTTGATTGCCTACTTTGGCATTCCAGTCTCCTAGAATAATTTGAACATCATTTTTTGGTGTTTGTTCTATGAGGTGTTGTAAGTCCTCATAGAACTGGTCCACTGTGGCTTCATCTGCACCCGTGGTTGGTGCGTATATTTGGATCACAGTAACATTGAAGGGTTTGCCCTGAATTCTTACTGACATCATTCTGTCATTTTTGAGGTTATATCCCATTACTGCTCTTCTCACTCTTTTATTGACAATTATAGCTACTCCATGTCTTCTAAGGTTTTCTTGTCCACAGTAGTAGATGTGATGGTTTCCAGAGCTGAATTCGCCCATCCCTGTCCATTTGAGCTCACTGATGCCCAAGATGTCAATGCTTATTCTTTCCATCTCATTTTTTACCACTTCCAGTTTACCTTGGTTCATTGATCTCACATTCCATGTCCCTATACAGTATTGCTCCTTACAACATTGCATTTCCCCTCCCCCTTTCCTGTCCCTCCCCTTTCTCCCCTCTGAGGTGTTAAGCATCCTGTATCACCTAGCCTGCCCTTTTGTTTTGTCTTTTGTTTTGGTCCATAGGGTTCTCTTGGCAAGCTTTGTGGCGTGGTTTGCCGGTTTCTACGCCATTTTTTCCTCGCATCATACATCATATCACAGTTTTAAAAGTTTAAAACAGTTTACACAACATATTATCATGCATAATTATCACACTCTAACACACAGTCTCTATGTTAATTGCTATATTAAGTCAGTATGAAGTCTCTATGTCAGTCGCTATATTAATTCAGCTACATTTTTCACATCAGCTACTTATCCTTGTGTCCTCACTCCCCAGGTGGGGTTGTTGTCTCTGGGTCCCTTGCTCCAGGGGCATCGCAGTGGCGGGCAGTGGATGTTTTCCCTGTGTCTCAGCTGTTCCTCTTCCTCTGCCTCTGGCTGCAGTGGTGGATGGTGACCTTCTCCCTCCAAGGCCTCTGGATGGTGACTGGGCAGTTGGGGCCTGGTCTTTCTCTGCCTCTTTCTTCCTTGCACCCAGGTTTTAGGATGGGGTGGGAGGGAGGGGCCGCTTCTTCACTCACCTCCCACCAAGGTCTCTGGATGGCTTCTGGGCAGTTGGGGCCTGGTCTTTCTCTGCCTCTTTCTTCCTTGTACCCAGGTTTTAGGATGGGGTGGGAGGGAGGGGCCGATTCTTCACTCACCTCCCACCAAGGTCTCTGGATGGCTTCTGGGCAGTTGGGGCCTGGTCTTTCTCTGCCTCTTTCTTCCTTGTACCCAGGTTTTAGGATGGGGTGAAAGGGAGGGGCCGATTCTTCACTCACCTCCCACCAAGGTCTCTGGATGGCTTCTGGGCAGTTGGGGCCTGGTCTTTCTCTGCCTCTTTCTTCCTTGTACCCAGGTTTTAGGATGGGGTGGGAGGGAGGGGCCGATTCTTCACTCACCTCCCACCAAGGTCTCTGGATGGCTTCTGGGCAGTTGGGGCCTGGTCTTTCTCTGCCTCTTTCTTCCTTGTACCCAGGTTTTAGGATGGGGTGGGAGAAAGGGGCTAAAGATTGCTAAAGGGTGGAAAAAAATCTGAGAAGTAAATAGTGGTAATGATTCTCAAAATATAGCATTCAAATCAAAGAACAGCAGAATAACAAAGGAATAGCCTTACATATTACGTAAACCATGTATGTAAGCCCTGAGTTTAATCCATGCCTAAATACAGGGCATGCATATTGGGGTTCTAGCAGGATAGGTGTCTTCTGAGATGTAGGATCCAGTCATTTCCAAAGTAATTGTGTTTGGACAAAGCAAACAACTATGGTGTACATGCTTGGCTCCCACTGCGACTGATCAGGGGAAGTGATTTTTTAAAAAACATCTTGTAGATCATCGCCAATATATTGCATTACTTAGTTTAAACTTAAACATTTCTTTATGTGTGTGTTTGCCTGTTATTGGTTGAAAAAAAGTAAATAATCTCCTTAACTTTCAGTTTTACTCCTATCTATCTCTGACCTTCCCTGAACACAGAAGCCATTTAGCTAACATTTGTCATGCTAACTAACATGTCCAAATATTATTAACAGTTCTGACTGTGCCTTTTCTTAATCACAGACTTAGAAGGAGAAATATAGAAGCAACATGTTTAGCTTCCCACTGCACTAATGAATTCCATACATTTACATGTTGACCCATAAGATCACAGCCATAATGTTTAAATATTATATCTGGTTAATTATATTACATAGATTTAAGAAAGTGACATTTTCTACAGGAGCAGGTTATTCTGTAATCCCATATAGGATTGTGCTTGCAAAAAAGACTACATACAGACTGTGGCTTTTACAGTTTTATTGATATTTGCCTTAGAAGTAACCTTTATAAAAGTACAGTGTTAAATAAAATTCTTGTGGCATTTTGGTTTGTTAGTCCAGCTGTCCTGGCTAAATTCCAATCTCAGTAATTCTACATTCCTGACTTCCCTTGCAGGTTTAATAGAAGTTTGTACATGTTTTCCTCTCTTTTTGTGACATAGGTTTACAGTCACTTTGGAATGTTTCACTACCGTTTTAGACCAACTGCCTTCTGTTAGGAAGCTGTATCTTAAGAATAGAAGGGATATGCTATTATGGGAAAGAGAGATGGGGAGTAATAAATATTCTTCATATTTTTAAACAATTCTATTCTGTGTGAATAGTGCTGTTTTATAAGAATACAACCAATTATTCAAATATGTGCACAAATATATGTACAAATAGTAAGAAGAGTGCTATGGGGTAGTATATAAGCATAATTGCTAATTGCTATAATGATGTATAAACTAAATCTCTATGCTATTTTTCATTTTTTAAGTTAATCATTATAGGAAAGGTTTAAAATGCCATGTCCACTTTCCCCGCCAAAAAGAGGTGTATGCCTGTGTCTATATACTCAGACCATTCACAGATATGTAGAATTCACATTGAGATAGGTACGTTTGGTATAAAAAAATTAAATGAAACAATAAAGGTATAAAGAATAAACTGGTTAGAGCATTCTTATCTATGTTGAATGAGATATACCCTTTGTTGATCAATAGAGCTTATTCTCACGGAAATGTGCATAGAATTACAAGTCTTAAAATACTCAAACCATTGCCATAAGCAGGGAAATTTATGATGCATCTACATTTGGAATACTGGAATTTTGGGCACCACTTGTTAGCATATTGCAGAAACAGGAGTACAGAAAAGGGGAACCAAAATGATCAACAAGCTTGCAACTCTCTTATGAGGAAAGCTTACAACATTAGGGTTTATTTGGCTTAGAAAAGAAGAGAAATAAAGACAAATGACAGAGATACATAAAATCATGAATGTAGTGAAGACAGTAGATATGACCCATTGTGCTATCTCTTTCAAAATATCAGAGTGGTGTGTGTGTGTGTGTGTGTGTGTGTGTGTGTGTGTGTGTGTGTGTGTGTGTGTGTGTGTGTGTGTGTGTGTGTGTGTGTGTATGATCTGCTAAAATAAAAATTGACTGGTGGGCAACTGAGGTCAAAGGAAAGGAGGCACTTCTTTACAGAACATAAATAAATTATGAAATACATTGCCACAAGTAATCACTATCAACATTAAAAGAGGATGAAACAAATTAACAGTGGCTATCAGTGGCTAATTGCCATGATAGATAGACATATTACTTGCAATATCAACAGAGTATGCCTTTGGATAGCAGCCCCCCCCCTTTAAAAAACTTAATGAAAGAACATGAAAACAACAAAATAATAGTACATGTCTTTCACAAGAAATATATCATCTGATATAGTACCTTCACACCATTAAAATCTGTATCAGGTTAGAACGTTGCACCAAAGATTGATATTGGAGGCTGGTGGGAAAACAGTATTTTCTTGTTCTTGTTCTTCTTCTTAATAATAATAATAATAATAATAATAATAATAATAATAATAATAATAATAATAATAATAATAATAATAATAATAATAATAATAATAATAAATTTATATTCCGCCCTACTCAGCTGCAAGGCCGACTCAGGGCAGCTCACAACACATCAAATAAGATATAATACAATAAGGTACAATACAGCAATAACAAGGATACAATATAACAATATAATATAACAAGCGTAAAGCAGAAAATACAATAGCAAATAAATGAAATATTGTAGCTAATAAATGAAAGCAGACCATGTGTTGAAAAAAATCATCTTGGTAGTGTGGTTGTTTAAGAAATCTGAACTGGTTTGCTAATTTTTCCATTATAGCAATATGCCATATTCTATTTCTCCACGCGTGTAAAGATATATTACCATCTCTCTTCCCTTTATGCAATTTCCAAATGTGCTGTCATACAGAAAAAGGCAATGAATTGTTTATGCATTAGCTGTTATAATCTGAAAATAAGAACAGAAGAGCTAGACCTGGTGACTTTACAATTTTTTTGCTTGTGATTAATTTTATATCTACAAAAACTCAGAACCAGAACAACTGAATTCTAGCATATGTCCACCACATATGAAACTACATACCAATATTCCCACATTTCCTCCAAAAGGTTGAACTGAATTCTTCACTGATATATTTTACACAGAGTGTTGTAAAATACCAAGTGTGCAGAAGCTTAATAGAATGCTCCTTAAATTTGGAGGAGATTGATCTGAAATGAATCTTGTTCCATAGAGCCTACCATTTTACATCAGATATGGGCATCCCCAAATCGCTTACCCAAATCATTTTGGGACCTAATTTAGTGAGATTCAGTATTTCATGTAATTTTGAAGCAAGCTCTCACTGGGTATTTTCTGAGCCTAGCAGCAATGTTTCAAATGGAGGTAAAAGTCTATTTAAGTGGCTTGTACCATCCGAAAGACAAAACAGGGTCTACCCCAGCAGTGGGACTGCAGTGGCTTAGTGGTTAAGATGCTGAACTTGATGACTGGAAGGTCAGCAGGTGAGCAGTTTGAGACCCAAGTGCTGCACGATGGAGTAAGCTTCCATCTATGCCCCAGGTCCTGCCAACCTACAGTTCGAAAGCAAGAAATTTCAGGTAGATAAATAGGTATAACTTTGGTGTGAAGGTAAACAGCATTCTGTGCACTCTGGTGTATAGTCATGCCTGCCACATGCCTGCCACATATGGAGACAGCACTGGCTCTTGGGCTATAAACAGAAATGAGCACTCAATCCTAGAGGTGAATATGACTGGCTTTTGAGCAAGGGTGACCTTTGCCTTGCCCCAACAGTGGCCAGGGGTGTGCTGCCTATGCTAAAAGGGCACTAGACAGGGAGTGATGAGGGCGCCTAACCCTAACAAAATATATACGTTCCCACTCGCCTTCTAATTTCAACTCCCCTCTAGGGATTTGAACCAACAACCTCCTATTTGCAAGGCAAAATTGCAACCTCTAAGCCATGGCAGCTCTGCTGTCAATGGAACTGCTTTTGTAATCTTATCTTTGGCAGCACAGGAGGATGAAGGCAGGCAGAGAAACACAGAACCCCCCCTTGTTTGCTCAATCATTCCAGTCATTGCAGCTCGGCTTGGCTCTTTGGATTGGCACCCAAGGGGGGGGGTACCATGGTACTGGGGCCTGGGGGGCATCCTGGGCTGAGTCCTGGTTGCCCAATGGGCCAGCCCACCACTGGCAATGGCAGGGATAATTTAATAAAGGAGAGAGAACCCTATGGGGGATTGAAGGGGAAGGAGGAGATTAAGAGTTTCGCTTGGCAGTGGTAGCTGCAGGTTTAAAAAAACCCTTTTGGGCAAGGTTTCACAAATGACACTCAAATGGGGACAAGCACCACATGGACTTCACCCAATAAAAAAAATGAAAATAATTGGAAACCTGATTCTTTTGATAGTTAAGACACACCCAAAGCAAGTATGATACATGGATTTATTCTCTTGTTTTGTTCATATAAAGACTGGTCCGGGTTCTTTGTTTTTCTGCTTCAAGCCTCCAGCTTAAAATACACGTGGCATTGCCCAAAGCAGTTGGAAGGCTTGCATAGATTTGTCTTCAGTGAAATAGACTGTAAACTGATATATTTGTCATTTCCATCTCATGTACAATCTAAAAGCTCAGCTTTGCCTTCTTGGCAATATGATGCCGGAGCAGAGAACATCACAGATATAATAGTTTTACCTTACCTTTGCCTGGTGAAGACATTTGGAATTAGAATGCTCACCTAATTTGCAACATTTTACTGCCATAAACTTTGCTTTTTTGTATTTTTTATTTTAAGTTAACTAAAGTGGCAATTAAAATAAAATAAAGTAACTGAAATAGTTGTTTTAAGTTACTTTATTCAAATCAGAATGCCGGATTATATATGAAATGGTCCAAGAAATGAGGCCACCCATAACCTGTAAGTATAAAAATAACTAACAAACATTTGTCATTATTCTGGACAAAGAATACTGTTATTCCTCATTAAGTTACATTAATTTTTGTAACAAAATAATTACTAGTTATTATTTGCATTAAGTTACTTCCAAGTGCAAATTTGTGTACATGAATGCAGTAGTTCTTAAACTTCATAGATTTCTTTGTTTTTTTTTAATGAGAACTTTGGTGTGTACTGCAACATTATTGTACAGATCTGTCTAACATTTGGACAGATAAAACCTTTGTTTCTGTTTTGTAGAATACTATATAGGAGCCATAGTGCAAACATTGCAGTCAGTTGATGGCTAACAAATATAATAAGCTAAAAAGGCTCAAGATCACAGGACAAATGTAATATCAGTCTATGCAAAAGTGTATTTATAGAGTATATGTGAGTTGCTCAATTGTAACAGAAGGGGGGACAGCCTTTTTTTAAAAAAGTCAAAATTACGTACTTGAAATTAGAATACGTATTACAATCCTGTTACAAAGGTTAGTGACTTTTTAATGTCATATTCTCAAAGTCTTCAGAGCAGTTAAAATCAGATATTTCACACCCACATTTCTTTCAGCTTGGATCCTATTATGAACTATGGCATGTATTTGTTAGATTTTGCTTTTTAATAACAGGGCATCATGATAATACCATGTGGAAAGCAATGGCTTATATGTTTATATGTAATTTTAGTACCATTAAAAATTTACCACTCTTTCATGATAGTTAAACAGCACTCTATAGTCAGTGAAGGAGTGTGACCACAATACCTTCTTAGTTTTTTTTAGAGTAAATGTAACATATAAAGTTGGGCTTAGCTATTTGCTGTCTAAGATCTTAGCTTTGGCACTTATTTTATTTGAAATCGCTATCAATGTATCTTGCCACCTATTTTTGTGGCTATTGGTATTTATCTGGAATATGTCAGTGGGATTTAGGAATGGGTCATAAAACACAAATGATACAAAGTGACCTTGATTTCTTTCTTTACTTTTGATATAGCAGAAAGGCAAAGGTATTCATAGTTGTCGCACCTGGAATATCTCACTGATTACTGTAAATAGATCATAGCCCATTTTAAAAGGTGTTTTGCAGTTATTTCAATGTTTCCATTAAATGAATTAGTAACGCTGTAACTGTGGTTTGAGCATAAGACCAGACACCTGCTTACTTTCTATTTTTCTCCTGATATATGCTGCCCCTGGGCCTACCACGTGACTCTCACTGCTGTGATATTCAGATTGGGAAAATAGTGATAGCAACATGAACCTTTCAGAGGTGTTATGTGGATTAATTAGTTGCAGCTTGTAAAATGCTTAGCAGATGAAAAGAACTCAATGTTATTAAACCAGGTACACAAAAGTATCCTGTAGGGAGCAATCTAACACTGGCAAGGTTGAACTGATGACCTCAACAGTCTTCATCACTGGAATGAGTGGGGAAAGAAGCCACTATTTTAAGAATGACAACTATGCTAGCAGTTTTATTAGCTGGAAGAATACTGATCTTAAGACTAGAAATCAAAGATGGTTACTAAAGGTAGTAGGAAAGAAGATAAAAGGCACAACTGATCATGCCACTTCTTGCCTGTCTTTAAAATAAAGTTAGTGTTGTCAAATGCCAATTTACTGGAAACAGCGGAATACAGCACGGCTCTGTTGTTGTGTCTTCTGTAGCATAAATCATCCAGATAATTAATGGGAAATAAATGAGGACTGCTGACTATGTAAAGAACATGTGTTATTAAAGGGTGCTACTTGGACAATGTGGTGACTGCTGGAATCTCCCACCCCAGACCATTATTTTGAATCCATGGGTCTTTTTCAACTCAGGTTGGCCCATTTATTTGGGAAACTAACAGAAAAATGCCTGGTACAGTACAAGCAAAGTCTGCCTATCTTTGTTACGCTTTCTCAGCAGCCATGGGGCCAAGCTATCCTCCTGTTTGAAATTGAAAGCAATATGCTGTCCCCCTAACCAGCCATGTGCCCTGAGAAGACAGGAAGACATTTCTCTGACTCTTCCATATGAGATAGAAGTGGAAGCCAGCTGCTTCACAAACTCTGGTCATAGGCAAAAGAAGAGGAACACTCCTTATTGTGAGCAGTGGTGGGAGCAAGTGGTAACAAATTGCTCCCTTCCTTGGACAATGATGGAGAGGGCAGGTGGAGAAAGCAGTTTCCTCTAGGTCCATGATGGTGATCCTTGGCACTCCAGATATTCTTGGACTTCAATTCCCAGAAGCCCAAGCTCCCATGAATCCACACAAATGGGTTCACTGCGATTCATCCAGCCCATGCTGCCCTTGTCGCTCCTGGAAGCGGAAGTAAAACGTGCCCCTATGGGATCCAAGGATCTAAAACAAAGGGCTTTCCCCAGGCAGCAATAAAGAAGAAGCAAACCAAATTAATAAACTTTAGGATGAAATTAAACACCAGGTTGGGATTGGGATTGTAATTCTATATTAGAGTAGTGCACACTGTGTGTAGAATATCCTGGTTTTGTTCCCAGATATCTGTAGTTAAGAGAAGATAAACATACATTTTAGACAGCTCTTCTTCCTTAGAGTACACAAGGCTGGTTTATGTGGTCCAAGAGTTTCCCAGCTTCGTAATGTCAGTGCTAATGACCAAAAGGAGAAGTGAATTATTGGCTGATTTGATTAGAGATGTGCCATGTTGGTTTAGTGCTTTACAGATGTGTTACTGAATTCTTTCAATGTTCTCTCTTTTCAGGGAGTGAAAGAGCTGAAGATGAGGCCCAGAGCAGAGCGCTGTCCTTCAAAGTTCTGGCTTATGCTGGCAGTCCTTGCAATGACAAGTGGTGGGGTCTGGGCCCAAAAGAACCATCCTAGCATTGGCATTGCTGTTATCTTGGTGGGTACCTCTGATGAAGTAGCTATCACAGAAGTCCACAAGAAGGATGATTTCCATCATCTCTCTCTCACACCTCGTGTGGAACTGGTGGCCATGAATGAGACAGATCCCAAAAGCATCATCACCCGCATCTGTGATATCATGTCTGACCGGAGGGTTCAAGGTGTGGTGTTTGCTGATGACACCGACCAGGAAGCCATTGCCCAGATCCTGGACTTCATTTCTGCCCAGACCCTCACACCCATCCTAGGTATCCATGGAGGCTCTTCCATGATTATGGCAGACAAGGTAAATTATAACTTTCTTTCCATAGACATTGAGAGTGGATCATAGAAAATTATTTCATTATCACATGCCATGATCCATTTAATAAAGTGTCTATAAAATTGAATGAATGGGTTACTCAAAGTAATACAATTAAACCTTGATGATATAGATCAGGGGTGCTCAAACTATGGCCCATGGGCCAGATCCGGTCCACACCGCCCTCAATGCTCTCAAAAGCAGAAGTTAAATGCACCCACACATGAATAAAACACTGCCATAAGGCACCCGTGACTGTTGTAAACATGTTTACAACAGCCACGGGTGCATTTACAGCAGCATTTTGTGCATGTGCAGGTGCATTTTACTTCTGCTTCCAGTGGGAGGAACCACATGACTAGCCCACTCAACCACATGACTGGCCCACAGCCTGAAAAGTTTGGGTACCCCTGATATAGATGTCTTTTAAAAAGAGTTTGCAGTATGTAGTACAGTATCTTGTACTTGGTAAGAAGAGGGCTGGTTTATCCTACTACATTTCTGACACTTGCAATTGTTCTGAAAAGTTATTACCAAATACTGGGCAACCACCTGTGTGCTTGGCTGGAAAGTCTGTAAAAAGTGGTCCATTATGATATTATCTCCAGTGGCTGTTCGCTGTCCAAATTTTACACAGTAGTTTTGCAAAAACTGTATATGTGATGATAGCAGCCTCTACCACTATAGCACTGATATGCCATTGGTGCAAATGTTATCACATTACCAAGAAAGGAATCTTGTGTTTCAATACAGAGTCATGGGGTGGGAGAATGTTGATTGACTGGCAACATTCTTTTTAGCAAGACTGAGATGTTCCAATAAACAGTACCAAAGGTAGAATCTGAAACCTACATTTCTGACTTAAGTCTGCAGCCTCCAATTTGAAATTTACTTTTAACAAATGAACCTGGCATGCACATTTGGTCATGAGTTTTGGAATGTTTATTTTTCCTCTGAGCCATCCATAACTCTGTGGTACCCAGCCTGATAAAGACTTGTCCAAGGTCAAAAGCTAGATTATGTTTGCGACTGTTTAAAGGGGTCTAATAGAGTTATCATCATCTCTTGTCTTCAAATAGTGTTACATCTTAAACTCTTGCCAATGCAGTGAATCACAAAATTAGGTCATTAAATAACTAAATGCATGAAATGTAGCTGTCACACAGGCATGGAAAAAGATTACAATGATCCTGAAATGTTGAAAATACAGCTCAGTCAAATACAGGATGAGTTCACAGCATTCATAGAAGGGCTGTAACTTACCCATTCTGTACACTCACAAGCCCCTAAGAAAGTTTATTTTGTTTGCTTTGCTTTAATTTAATATTAAGAAACCAAGATGGTCAAATCTGAAAATGCCTGGAATAGGGCATGAAAGATGATGCAAGTATTTTGAGGTTTCACAGAAACAATCAGGGAGCAATTGTTCATAAAAGCTTTCCTGCAAAATATTTGATAGTGAATATATAGTGTTAATACAAACTTGATTTGTTTAGCTTTATTTAGTTTGCAAATCCTTTGTTGCAGAGAATGTTGACTATGCTTAAAGATACTTCTGTGTCTAGGCCAGACATGAGCCACGTGTGGTACCTTTTGGTCAGTTCATTCTGCAGTTCCTTTCACCTGAGCATGATTAGCCAGCAACACAAAGTTGCCGTTATATATACAATCTTCCTTAAAGATACTTAAGTATCCCTTAAAGATACTTAAAGATGCCTTATCCCAGACTATCTTTACTTATCTTGCAAGGGGTGGATTCCTTACAACACTAGTATCAGTATGGAAGCAGCACTATCAATGAGAACTTTGAAACGTGTGTTTTCATTGGGTCATAAATCTATAATTATAAACCTAGTCTAGTTTAGGGGTGGGCAAGATGAATTCTGTGGCCTTCATGAGGCTTCCAGGGGACCAAATGAAATCCTCAACACCACAGTGTCCCTCATCTTCTCTACACTACCCAGATTTTTTTAGAAATAGCTTGAAAAGCCCTCTTGTGACCTGTAGAAACATTGGGGCCAATTTTGCCATGTTTTAGGTCCCATACACCCCTCCCCAATACCTTTACAATTTCTACACGTAGTGTATTTTTAAATAAAGAAAAAAGTTGGCCACTAGAGGGCATGAGGGGGAATTTTCAACCAGGAGAAAGTTTTAAGCGTTGGTGCTACTAATCAGCTTTAGTAGTCTTCCCTCACCTGCTGAATACAGAAGTATATATAATTCATGCTTCAGGATGTTTGGTCTGAGTTGGCCTGCTTTTTCTTCAGGTACTCGCATGTGTTGGAGTGGAGCAACCTACCCCAAAGTCCAGCTTTTAAGTCCAGCTTTTGGGGCTGATCAGATATCAGAGGATCACAGAGCAGTGCTTCCGTGATGCTGCAGCCTTTACTGCTGCTTAGTGCTGTCATATTAAGCTAAGCACCAGTGTTCTAAACAGAACTAATACATACTGAAATATAATTTGAAATGTGTGCATTTATTTTATTTAATGGCTGAAGTCCTGTTGCCTGGTTACACAAGCAGTGTAGCTTTTAGAAGCAGATAATGTTTATGGAGATTTCAGAACGTACACCAGTTCATGTCTAAAAGCTGCACCAATTTGTGTAAATGGGCAACAGGATATGAGCCACTGTAGCAAAAGGTCCTTGCTCACCCCACCCCTTCTCTGTCCCACATTTTATTTTTATTTTTGCTATTCTGTTGACTAATTTTGACTGTGGTGGCTTAGTGGTTAAGATGTTGAACTTGACTGGAAGATTGGCAGGTCAGCAATTTGAGAGGCAAACAGTGTTAAGAGAAGGGGGAAAATGCCTCTATAAATGCTGCAAAGTGCCCCTTTAAAAAGTAACTAGAAAATAGTGTACTCAAATTTACTTTGAAACTCCCCCCTTTTTAAAAAAAGGTTACTTTTTGTTACCAAATTAACTAGTTGTTAGTAATTATATTATTTGTGACTGGTTACTTCCAAGCTGCTCTTAAAACTCTCTGTTTTCTAAAAAAATCTTAAAACAGCAGGTACGAACTATTTTTAAGGACTGTGATGACCTAGTGGTTAAGACACTGAACTTGATGACAGGAAGGTTGGCAGGTCAGCAGTTTGAGACCCGATTGCTACATGATGGAGTGAGCTCCCATCTCTGTCCTGCCAGCCTAGCAGTTCAAAAGCAAGAAATTGCAAGTAGAAAAATAGGGACCACTTCTGTGGAAAGATAAACAGTGTTTTGTGCACTCTGGTGTCGAGTCATCATGCCTGCCATATGTCCACAGAAACATCTGCAGATGTAGACAGCACTGGCTCTTTGGCTGTAAACAGACATGAGCACCAAACCCTAGAGTCAGATATGACTTGCTTTCAAGCAAGGGTGGCATTTACCTGACTAATTTTAGCCAATATAACAGTTGTACGAAACTTAATGACAATTAGCTTGAAGATTCAAGCTTAATGGTAGTACCTTGGAGCAGCACTGGCTATACTGGGTTTGGAATGGACAGAAACTGCTTGGGCTAGAGAAGAGGTGGGGCGAGGGAGGACCTGAGTTACACTGGCAGAAATTCTTTTGCCCTCTTATGCAAATAGTATAGCTTTTACTGTTCAACAGAAAATGCCCACAGGGATATCTTAATGTATGGCAATTTCTTTTCAAAAGTTACACCATTTCTTTAACTGCAGAACAGGATTTTAGCCAATGAATTAACCTGGAGGATTAACAATGATTTTCAGAAAATGAGTAATACTTTAGAAATTAAAAATAATGTTTTAAAAATGAAATATTTTATTTATCATGTATTAATTAAGTATGTATAGTATGTTAGGGAATTTCTGATTTGTTAAGTTCATTTAACCATTTCATTAACTATTAAATAAGTAATTTCAATGGCTAGAAGTCTATCTCTGATTTATGCTTACGTAAGGAAAATTACATAAATATTGGTAACAAATTGTCGCTCATTAACTTCAGGCTGCAGGTGAGAGGAGGTTGTATACTTGACTATTATTTTATGGGAGCAAAACTCTCTACAGATAATTTACAAACAGCATGCCAGCAAGATGACTTGACTGAATCCTCTGTCACGCGTGAAGGAAGTTTTTCCTCAGGTGGTGAAACTGCTATCTGTTATCTACAGCAAAAGCAGTGTAGTCATGGAGAAGCTTAACTATTTCATGGTTGCTAAGTGTATAAACTGGTCTTATTATTTTGTTTTATTTATCAATTTCATTTCTTGTTTACTTTGCCTCTCCTAAGGGATGTTCATTCCACAGTGAGACATTGAACAGAGCTGAAAGATAAAGCTATATTGTATCCTTGGATTTTCTATTCTTGTGAAAGACAACAACACTGGGAAATTCAGGAATTGGTGTTGGGAGGTTTCTTTCCATGAGGAAACAACAAGCCACATAACTGCTGAAAAGAGATAATATCGCTCTTCTGTCATAACATATGTATGTTATAGGGTGTGTGATCACCCAATCTTTTGATGTTGATCTTCTCTCTGGATTGCTGACTTGGGCTTCTGGCAATTGAAGTTCAAGAACACCTGGGGTGCCAATGTTCGCTATCACTGCTATAGACTGATCCAGGCTGGGAATCTGGATAAGTAAATCTGCCTGCACCCTCACTTTCTTAACACCAGAATGCACAGTGGCTGGACAGTGACCATATTTTCCCTCAGTTTTACTAAAGCAGAAGGATAGAAGAAGCTTAAATCAAAGGAGGGGTGGCATGTGGAGTGACAGTAAAGCATTTAGAAGGTTGTGGGAATGTCACTGCAGCAGCAAAAGAAAGAAGTGATGGTTGCCCTTTTGCAGTAAATTTTTAAATTTCTGTTCTCCAGTGAACGTCTACACTGAAAGCATGGAAATGTGTTTTTTTACTTGCTTCAGATTATTCAAATATAGATTTACTTGTCTTTTAAGGATCCTTTACATCATCACTGCTTATAAGGCAGCTTTAACATCTTCACAGATTAAGCATGCAGATTATCCAAGAATACCCTACTATGCTTGGTATGTTCCCTGTATACTATGTATATTATGTTGGATATGTTCTCTGATTTAAAAAAACCCACACAAAGACAACTTTCTTTTCTTTCTTTTTGTTTCTCAAAGCTACCTTGTATGAAATGTACATGCTACGGGGTGTAATTTTTAGTTTATAGTTGTGGTAATAATAATAATTTCATGTCAGAAATTATTCTGGGTTGAAAGGATTTTTGTGGGAGAAACTCCACTTGGGGAATGCCCAAATGAGGCTCCTTTCATGTCCCCAAGAGCTGGGACAGAGACGAGCGCTCAATCCATCATACGGTAGTCGGGTTTTGAACTCCCAACTTGCCAGCCTTCCAGCTGACAAGGCAAGCTTCTTAACCAGTGAGGCACCGCAGTTGTGGTGTCTGTAGGGAATCCAGGTCCATTGAACTGGACCAATCTGTTTCAGCTGTTAAATAAATAAAGGATGGAAATCTTGCTGATCTAACAACATAATTTTGTTAAGTTTCCCAAAACTTAATTCATTTTCATATCTGTTCCTATGAATGTGAAATATTATTGTAGTAATTTATGCTGCCTATTTTTTTTTTGATGAGGAACAGCCTCTGAAAGAAACAGGTGAAATTATATGCCAATCAACATTTGTCAGTAAAAAACAAATCTTCTTTTCAACTGAGACAGAAGAATGTAATATACATAGTTTTGAAAATATCACCTCCATGACAATCTAGTGTATATTCTACAAAATTATTGATAAAATGTGGTTTTCATAATAAAATATCACAATCTAATAGCACCATAAAGGTTAAAAATTAATTTGTTCTAAGATTTATCCAGTCGACAGAGTCTGACAGAACAAAAATCTCAGATACTGAGTCACGAAACTGGGTAAGAAATAAGTAAATATTTAAAAAGAAGAATGTTGGTGTTAACACAATATACAAGGTGTACTTATAACGAACCCAAAAACAAGTAGAACTTGGAATGTATTGGGACGAACCACACAGTGGTGGTCAGTGATTTTATCTTCAAGGTACTGAATACTTTCTGTGATGCTTCCAAACTACTTTAGGTTAAGAGTAATATTTATTTATTTATTTATTTATTTATTTATTTATTTATTTTTCACGCTTATATACCGCCCACTCAGGTACAACCCAACTCAGGGCGGTTTACAATATATGCATACATACTGTTGTCTTGGAGAGTATATATTATATTGTTGAATATTCAGGAGTTTCTCACATTTTATAGTTCTCCTTTTCAAGAAATACTTGCTTTTAATTTAGTATTCATAAGGATCAAGGGTGGTCTATAAATTCTTACATGAGTAAGTAATTATTATAGGCAAGTGCTTCTGCATTAGAAGTGCACAGGAGTGCGTGCACCTCTGATACTGCATGGCTACACTATGCAGCATTTCACAAACCATTATTGATAGGAGGGTGCAGTCCAAACAAAAACTTACAATTTTTGAATAGGTTGGTGAATCAAGAACATGTTTGGAAGTATTATTATAGACTGTATGGGCTTGTTATGCATATCAAAGTACAGTATTTGATAGCAACTGCCCAAATGTCTTATCAGTACTTGAGGAAAGCAAGTACTTGAGTCTAGTTGAGTCAAATTGACTTACTTCTGAGTAAGATAGTAGATCAGGACTGCAACCTTATCACAGGAATAATCATCATTGAGCACACTCACACAAATGGTGGAGGGGAGAAGACATACCGTACACAGACAGAGAGAAAAATTAGAGCCACAGTGAAGAAGTGGGAAATGAAGCTAACAAGTAAAGGAAGCATGGAGGAGGAGGAGGGGAGAGAGACCACAAGGAGACAAAGGGAGAAAGAGAGAGCAATAGGGAGGAGTCACAACAGGGAGTAAAGGGAGACCCACAAGAAAAAGAGGGTAAAAAATAGACCAACTGTAAGGAGAGAGAGAAGGCAGAGAGAAAGAGAGGCAATTGATATAAATATAAGTGAAAAAAATGGGAAGTGAGGTGGGGGTAGGTCAGAGGAAAGGAATGAGTAAGACGTTGGACCACTTCCTGGTATTTTATGCTGCAGACACAGAAGCAATGCTCTATACAGTACTTATAAACCTGAGGGTTTTTTTTAAAAAAAGGTTTGAGTACTAAGAATTTGCAAGTCTCTGTGTAGCTATAAATAATGCCGCAAAAGCTCACATGGAGAAGAGCAAAAATGAAATGAAATATTAAATGTGCAAAAGGGGCTTTGACATTTTAATATGGGATGAATAGGTAAAGGATTGGGAGGGAGATTCAGAGTCTGCTTCATTACCTTAAGAACCAGAGAATATCATTTGTCCATATGATAGAAATAAATGTGCTTCTGAATCGCACTTGCTTGGGAACGCTGATCGGAAAGAACTATTGCATTATTATTATTTTTGTGAACAAGTGATTGACCATATTGAGTCTTTGGCCAAATTCAGATTTGCACTTTTTACTTTTGGACTTCTTAATGCTGTACTTACTTGTTTACTTCACACAGAATACAGAGCCTGGTGTGATCACATTGCCAAGATATTAGCTCAGCTTAGGATCTGAAGCATCAAAGACCCTGATAAGAGAGTATGACAAAGGTTTTCCTTGGATTAATTGAGAAAACCTGGCTGGCAGGGCAGGTGTAGGGCACCAATGGAGGGGTGACCCCCGCCTGTTGGTTTGTATAATTAAGATTTCTCTCTCTCTTTTAATGGATGGCATGGGGTGAGGGGGTAAATTATTTTGAATTTTAATGGTGTTTTAAGAGGTTTTAGTTAGTTGATGTTGTTTTAATTGTTGTTAGCCACTCAGAGTCGTTGCCGAGTTGAGCAGCAATAGAAAATTGAAGAATAAATAAATAAATAAAATAATCATGCATACAACTTTAAAGATTGTCCCAGATAAAGAGAAGAATGAACCAGAAGGGACCATACTTTTGTGCTCTCTGTGCCTGATAATGTTTCTTTGCCAATCTTCATACACTGATGGCTAATTTCCAGAATGTTACCTTTCTCTACCTCTAAGGATCCTGTCTTTATCATCACAGCAAAGGTAGTAAGGGACACACCAGTTCTACTGAAGTACTCACCTTAGAAGAAGACAGCTGATCTCTGCCAAGGCAATTGAGTTAATTTCTGAAAGAGCATTTCAGCCCCAGTAGAGACAAGATCACTGCTGGAGCAAAATGTCTAGTTTTATGCTTTCTGACATAGGTACTTCTGGTTAGATATAGTCTTGTCTTCAGCTCCCATGGTGCGTTGGCCTAGTTTCTGCCTCTGGGCTTAGTGTGCACTTTGCTTTAGTATATGCCTACTTCCCCTCTAAACTTTGCAATCAATCAATCAATCAATCAATGGTCAGGACAGCAGGAACTAGGTCTATAGTCAATACTGTACCCTGACATTCTCTACTAGAAAGTAGATTTTCTGAACAGTCATGAACAGAACTATAAAATGACACACTAGAAAAAGGATGGAAACAAAAAAAGGGGGAGCTAAATTATTTTCATTCCCCCTAAAAACTACACATTAAATGGGCCTTTGTGATGCTGTAAATGGAGACAATGCTGATAAAACCAGCATGTCTGCTCAGTGAAGCTTTAAAATTACTTTTACGTTTCCAGTGGGTGATAAGAAGCAAGGAAAAATATTCTGACATTCCCCACTTAAACGACTTATATATTTATGAAGGTAGTGATAGTATCCTTCTTTGACTCTCGTCATTTTATGTATCTGAACACACACACCCAGATCCTCAATATCCTGAAAGCATTGAGATGACTCTGCAAGAGAGTGCATTTCTCTCTCTCACTGATTCTGTGACAGTTATTACTGACAGTGGTCTACAATAAAAACCGGGGTGGTTTGGTGATTTGGAGCAAGAGTGTGCAAATGTTGTCCAGTTCAATTTGTATCCAAATATTTGGTATACAAATCAGGACCAATCCACTGCAAGGTGATTTGGGGTGGTGGTGGCTTTAATTGATTTGTTCTTGGATTTTTGAAAGTATTTGTAGGTTTCCAGATTAGGAGGAACCCACCCCCCCCCCCCCAGTGGGAAATAAAGGGCTGTGATCTATGGAGGTTTGAACACTAATGTACTACATTCCTTTTAGAGGCTACTATACAACTCCATTAGCTTTAGGAATCTGCTGGATCTTCATGCCATAGGACAGTGATGGAAAACCTTGGAACTCCAGGTGTTCTTGGACTTCAATTACCAGAAGCCCTGATCAGCAGGACTGCTGACTTGGGCTTCTGGTAATTGAAGTTCAAGAACACCTGGAGTGCCAAGGTTCACCATCACGGCCCTAAGAAAAGGTCTTACTTACTTACTTACTTAATTATTTACTTACTTACTTACTTCAACCCCCTGCATGCACCAGCTGTCCTTTGGGAAAATTTGTGTTTCCAGTCAGCATCCTGGCTTGTCTAATTGTACTCAATAACTTTCTAACCCCAGTCAGATCACTTGTATATTTTGCACTCACTCATGCTGGAACATAGACAAGCATTTACAGTAAGAAGAAGAAAAGAACCACCTGTTGGTATTGGAAGTACAGAGAAGCTGCTCATAGTAAGAAGGGAACCATTAGGCAGATGTATTCAGGAAGATGTTCTTCTTTTGTGGGGAAGTCACTGAGCTGCTGCTGTCAATTGCTGAGATGGGAAACTGTCAATCATGGTGCTGTCTCACCCGCATGAAAAAAAACCCTTAAAATCCAGAAAACAAAATCTAGTCTGAAAGGAGTTTTTAAAAATATTAAACAAAACCACCCCTCCTCCTCCTCCTCATCATCATCATCCTCACCATCTTGTGTCAGAGATTACTCTGGGTTGAAAAGATTTTTAGGGGACACCCGAATGAGGCTCCTTTTATGTCCCCAAGTGCAGCTCTCAGGTATTGAAACCCGACCTTCCAGTCTCCAGCTCAGCGTCTTAACCCCTAAGCCACAGGAGGAGCTGCACCACCCCTCAAAATCCAGCAAATTGAACCTTTGCTGACAGGCTTTCCTGAATGTGTATGAAAGAAAGAATTGGAATTTATAGATTAGATTCAAGGAAGAATTCATCTCTGATCCCAGCATTTGAAATGGGAAACTCAGTGCTATAACTGTCCTCCCCACCATGAAAATCTTTGTTGAAGGGTCTCCCCAATATTTGTCAAAGAACTCAAAGAACTGAGGTGGAAGATATTTGATTTACAGATGAAATTACATGTACAAATGAGCTTCTACTGTTAGCAGCTGAAATGGGAATCTGACAATGGCTGAAATCCTGTTGTGCCTGTGGAGTGGCAATGAGATCATCAACAGTGGCAGATTGCCAAAGATTAAGGGCTGCCTTTTGTGATATTTTGTGTGCATGAGTCATACACAATGTGACAACAGGCCCATCCAAGTAATTTGTTCTTTTAGATTGATGTGGATTAGAATTTTTGACCCTTTCTCCCACTGATTCAGATTGACTCAAGCCATAAATGTAGTCAGATTCCCTCCAAGGTACAGTGGGACCTCGGTTTACTAATTTAATGCATTCTCCGGAATGTTTCATATTGTGAAATATTAATAAACCGGTTTCCCATAGAAATGCATTGAAAACAAAAATTTGTAAACCAAAACGTGGTTTCCCATAGGAATTCATTGAAAACCAATTAATCCATTAAAAATATGGTAAACCAAGGCATAATTTTCAATGGATTGTCATTCGTAAAGTGAAAATTATGTTAACCAGGGTGTTCGTAAACCAAGGTACCACTGTATTCCATATAGAGACTTTTTACAGTACAACATGGTTCCTCCTTTCTGGGTAACTCATTCCCTAAAGGAGAAGGGAAGACAGGAAAGGATTTCAGCAGGAATGGAATCCAGGTAAGCACAACTGCATTTACATGAAGTAGTTTTTAATGCCTGTCTTTCTCTAGTCAAAGAATGTGAGAGACACAGGTAGGCTTCCACTGATCACACAGATAGAGAGTAAAACTGCAGTAATGAGGCCATAAAGGTATTTGGTGCAGCAATTGGAAAAGTATGTTAGTGTTGCAAATACATGATTCAGGCACACATTAGTATCTGGGAAACCAGATGTCAATGGAATGCCATGCATGAGACTGAAGACCAACTGCATAGCATTGCAAGCTCATTTACAAATTATATGAAATGAGGAAACCTGCTACTTAACACTCAAGTGTTTTCAGCAGTAAATGAATTCTTTTCTGTAATTGTGAATTATCCGTAATGCCCTTTTCAAAGTTCTTAACACTTTGATTTTTTCTGTTGATTGTAGATTGAATATGCATACCAGTTATGTTTCAATGTTTATGATAATATTCAAAGAGTGTATCTAGAGTAGAGCATGGAGTAAACAAGGTGTTGCCATCATACTACACTTGGCATACACTGAAAACATTAGGGTTTCAGGTTTTTTTCCCCAGAAAGGAAGAGAATGCAAAAAGGGTAAGTGTTAATCTGGTCAATGTGATTCTGGCCATTTCCCCTCTGATTTAAGCTGAAGCATTTGTCTTGATTGATTCAGTTTGTCTAAGTGTTGTGTTCTAATGGGTTTATCTTCCACATGGATTACAATGTATCTGAACCAAATGTAACCTTGCCTATAGCAACAATGTAACCTTCACCTGTATCATATGAACCCTGTAATAGGACGTCTTGGTTTTCATACACCAAACTAAGGCTGTACTGTGGCTCTAAAAATTGTCTCTCAAGGCCAAATTACTTACCAAAATTATGAGAGAAAACATTTAATCCCCCAATTGCTTATTTAGACAAATCTGTCAACTCTTTAAAATATGTGCTGTAACTATGATAAAAATTCTGAAACATCTTACATTAAATCATTTTTCATCATCCAGAGCTGGGTCAAGAAGATTAGTTTTCCATTCTGGACTACGTAGACCATTATCATACTTTAAATTAATTTATTTCAAATTTTTCTCTTTCATAATCTTGTGTAAATGAAATGGAAAACTTAGAGAGTGAAACTAATAGATCTTGCTTTTTTAGATGGTTATGCCATTCTTCAGTGCAGGGTTAGCTATAGATTGCTTTGCATATAGAAAGGTCTGAGTTCAATCTCTTGCATTTGTTCTTAGAATTGGCTCTCAGGTAATGATGTCATGAAGGGTCTATGCCAGGCCTGAAAACTGTTGCTAGACCACTTCAGGAAAAGAAACATAATATTTTGGCAATGCAAGCGCGGCGCCAAAATGGCCGCCGCGCTCTTTGCGGCCCCCCCCCACAGGACGAAGAATCCGGGTAGTTTAGGGCGTGGCCAGCTCCCTTATAAAAGGGGTGGCCACGAGGCAGCCGCGCTGCCATTTTACCTCAGCGACGGAGCGGAGAAGTTTTTCCCCTGTGTCTCCGTCGCTCCTTACGGGAAGCCTTTTGGCGGCGAATCTTCTTTTCAGCTTCCCTCTCCTGCGTTGAGATGCCTTCGAAGAAGAAGGCAGCTTCGAGTGCGGCTCGAGCTGTGAGGAGGCACAACCCGGGTCGGAGGACCACAGCTGCACCTCCCCAGCAGCCGCCTGTCCAGGCCCCCGGCGGAATGGGGTCTATCGCCCCTTGGCCGGACGCGGGGGACCAGAATGCGGGCGCGGCAGGGGCTTCGGCCCGCGGCCCGCGAGCGGTGGACACCGCTACTCCCTCTGCCCATCCTGTTGGGCCTGCCTCTATTCCTCTTGGGCCTTCTAGCCTGGGTGGGTGGTGTGGCCCCCCACCTTGGCAGGTTCCTGCACCGACCCTACCGGGCTTCGGTATTGGGCAATGGCCCTATTCGGGTCCTGGGGTACAGGGCCCTGTACCCGCGCCCGGAATTGGCGGGCCGGCCGGCCCTTGGCCCCAGATCGACGTGCAGGCATTACTGGCCCGCCTTGCGGCCCTCGAAGCGTCTTTAGCTCGGGCCAGCCAGGCTGGGGCTCCTTTTGGCGTCCCTTTTGCGGCGCCGTCGGCGGGAGGACAACAGGCGGCAGGCAGGGTTGAGCTGCCTCAGGCGGGTGGCGTGGCTTCGGCCACTGCCCCGCAGCTCCCCAGCCAGCATACGAGTGCAGGTCAGGCCCCGATGATGAGCTCTACGTCGGTCGTGAGCTCCGACGCCCCCAGTGGGCCAGAACCCCCGGTGGGGGCGGCCCGCGGGGGTGCAGCATGTGAGTATGCGGTCCAAGCCAGTACACCTACACACATTCCTTCTATGGGGGGAGCTTTTCAATGGCCTTGGCCTCGCTCGGGTGGTGCGGTGGCACAGCAGCCGGCACTCCACTCGGCGACGGTAACTGCCACCCAGGGCACTGGGGTGGGTAGTTTTTCTCACAATCCGGGGAATGTACTGGGGGTGGCTGGGTTAGCTCAGGCCCCTTTCCCGGTGTCTGTGGTGCCTTTTTCGGCCTTGCCAACTGTGGGGTACTCCTTGCCACTGGGTGACCACTTGGCACAGACAACCAAAGAAAAGATTTGGCGGGGGGAGTATGTAGATATCTTCTCACTCCTGAATAGAGAGCCCACCAAGGAGGAAAGGGAGGGACTGGATGAGAAGGATAAGGAGCAGGCGCGCCGTCGTAAGCCGCCACGTACCTGGGCCAACTGGCTGCCGGCTTATTTAATTTACATGGCAGTGTATCTGAGGGCGCGGCCGGAGTTGGCTATTCCGATGGTCCAATATTTGGACAACATATACAGGGCAATGGTGGATTTCCCGGGCCCTTCGTGGCTTGCTTATGACGAGGAATTCCGTATGCGGATTCCACTCCACCCGGAGATGAGGTGGGACGAGCCGTGCCAGAGGCTTTGGCTTCTGTACATGACACCCACGCGCCCCGTCCCAGGAGACAGATACCATTGCGGACATGCAGTCCAGCGAGCTGTCCCAACACAGGCTACCCGCCAAGCGGCGGGGCAGGGGGTTCCAGCCCGCCTGCTGTGCTGGGCTTTCTCGTCCAATGGTTCCTGCAATAAGAAGAATTGCAAATACCGGCATGAGTGTCCCACATGTTCGGGCCCCCACGCAGCCTCTGCCTGTCCCAGGCCTGGGGGGACACGGGGCAGAGGAAGGGGCGGACAGTGGGCTGGCAAGGCTGCCACAGATGGAGCTGGTTCACCGAAAGGCCCCCTCCCCAATTAAGGTGGACATGTTGGAGCGTTGGCTCACAGTGTACCCGAAGGGGGAGGATGGGGAGTATCTCCTTCAAGGCTTTAAGTACGGGTTCCGCATCCCTTTCATGGGTGATAGGTCCCCTCAGGATGCCCCCAATCTTTTGTCCCTCAAGGGGAGGGAGGAGGTGGCTGCTGCCAGTATCAGGAAGGAGTTGGATGCGGGCAGGGTCGCCGGCCCTTTCCCTTCACCCCCGTTCCCCAACCTTAAGGTGTCGCCCCTAGGTTTGGTTCCCAAAAAGTCTCAAGGCGAGTTTCGCCTTATTCATCATTTATCCTACCCAGCCGGCCGGTCGGTCAATGACGCTATCCCTGATGACCTTTGTTCAGTCAGGTATACGTCTTTTGACCACGCGCTGCGCATGGTGCGCTCGTGTGGCCCGGGTGCCCTGCTGGCCAAGTGCGACATTAAGTCGGCCTTTCGCCTCCTGCCGGTGCACCCGGGCGACTTTGAGTTGCTGGGTTTCAAATTTCGGGGCGAATATTATTTTGATAAGGCCATGCCTTTTGGCTGTTCCATATCATGCTCGGCCTTTGAGCGCTTTAGTACCTTCTTAGAGTGGGCTTTCGTCCGCAGGTCAGGGTCCCGGTCTGTAGCCCATTACCTGGATGACTTTTTATTCGGGGGTGAACGGGGCTGGGACACGTGCGCACGTCTCCTTAACACATTTCAGACGCTAATGGAGGAACTCGGTGTCCCTTTAGCGCCCGAAAAGACCAAGGGCCCATCTACCAAGTTAGTATTCCTGGGGGTGGAGATTGACACGTTAGCGCAGGCTTCTAGGTTACCGGAGGATAAGGTGTCCAGGATAGTGGCCCTTATCTCGGAGTTGATGGCCAAGCGCAAGGCATCACTGAGGGAACTGCAGGTGCTACATGGTCACCTGAATTTCGCTTGCAGGGTGGTCGCTCCGGGCAGGGCTTTTGCTCGACGCTTATGCGACGCCATGGCAGGGTTATCCAGGCCTCACCACAGAGTTAGACTTACCTGGGGTATCAGGGCAGACATGTTTGTCTGGTTACAGTTCCTGAGGGAGTTCAATGGGGTCTCATTTTGGAGGTCTTACCTCCTGGCATCCCCCAATTTTCAGATCCAGTCTGATGCCTCAGGATCCCTGGGTTATGGGATGTACTTCAATGGGAAGTGGGCCTATGGTGGGTGGCCACCGGCCTGGGCAGGCACGGATCGCCTGCGTGATCTCACATACCTTGAATTTTCCTATACTAGGGGCTTTGATGCTATGGGGCGAGGAATGGGCCAACTCGGTCGTGCATTTCTGGTGTGACAACGCTGCTGTTGTCCACATTGTTAATGCACAGACTTCCAAATCGCCCAGGGTTATGGACCTAGTGCGCCATTTTGTGCTGCGCTGCCTGCGCTTCAACGTTTTGTTCAGAGCCAGGCATGTCCCAGGGATTAATAATGATATTGCTGACGCTTTGTCCCGCCTGCAGATCTCCCGGTTCCGTGCCTTGGCCCCGGATGCGGAGGAATTTCCCTCGCCACTCCCGGACGAGATATGGACCATTGGCAAGGAGAGGTGAACCGGGCGATTGGCCTGTCACTAGCGCCACGCACGCGTAAGGCGTATCAACAAGCATTTAATTCTTTCAGGGCATTTGCTGCTCAATTTCAACTGCCAGAGACCTGGCCTATCCCGGTTGACCATGTTCTGCGGTTCATGGTCCACCTGCACGCTCTCGGCCTCGCACCTCGCACCATAGCATCCAAGCTCTCGGCGCTGGCTTTTATGGCCAAAGTGGGGGGTCATGTGGACAGCACCTCTGACTTCCGTGTGAGACATGTTTTGGAGGGGTGGGTGCGCGAGCGTGGGCGTTGCCCGGACGATCGGCACCCTATTTCCCCAGGGGTTCTTACCCAGTTGGCCCGGGGCTGGCCAAGCCTCTGTTTTGATCATTATGAGGCAGCCCTTTTTCATGCAGCCACAACGGTGGCATTTTTTGGAGCGCTCCGCATCAGCGAACTTGTGATGCTGTCTAAGGCGGATGCAAGTTGTAGGGCACTGGAACTCGGAGATGTATATGTTGCCAAAGACTGGGCCCAGTTGAGGATACGTTCCTCCAAGTCAGATCAGCATGGCGTAGGCAGTGGTGTAAGACTGCTACGGTGTTCTTTGGCAGACATCTGTCCGGTTGGTGCCCTACAGGAGTTCCTGGCACTGCGTGGCATGCACCATGGCCCGTTTTTCTGTCACCAAGATGGGTCTCCCCTTACTAAATTTCAGTTTTGGAAGGTGACAGGCGGAGCCCTCGCCAGGGTGGGCCTACCAGGTGCCCGTTATGGCACACATTCGTTTCGTATTGGGGCAGCCTCTACAGCAGCTGCTTTTGGGTACTCCGGGGCTGACATACGCAGCATGGGGAGGTGGGGCTCGCAATGTTTTCAGTTTTATGTGCGCCCACTTCCACCGTGAGTACCAATCCTATCACCTTACCTTCCCCCTTTTTTCTTAATTTTCTTACAGACCCTGGGTGTCGTGTTACACCGGTGACAGTATGGCTGGTGGGCCACAGCTATGTGCACAGGGCAGCGCGTTACGCTGCGGCGACAGAGTGGGGACCCCGACTGGGACTGGGTGAACACGCCAGTCTCACATGGCATGGTAAGCCTGGGATGTTGTGGCGGGAGCTGCTGCCTTTCCTGTTTTCCAGCAGGAGTGCTGACCCGCCTGACATTCTCATCATACACCTTGGGGGCAATGATTTGGGTCAGGTCACCGGCTTATCGCTCAAGCATGCGATTTGCGGGGACCTTGCTTACTTGCACTACGTCTGGCCTGCCACAACCCTGGTTTGGTCGGACATGATCCCGCGCCATTCTTATAGAGGGGGCATTGACCTCCTGGCCCTTGACCGCGCTAGGCGCGCGGTCAACAGGGCGGTGGCGCGGTTCCTTGCCGACAAGGCTTGGGGACGGGTCAGTCGTCACCCCGCTATTAGCCTACGAAATTACGACTTGTATGTAGGGGATGGGGTCCATCTGTCGCGAGGAGGTATGGACCTCCTGTTGGGTGATTGGCGAGCAGGCCTGTTGACCGAGCTGACGGTCTGGGGGGGGGGCGTCAGGCCTTCTTTGAAGCCCCTCCGTGTGGTGGGTAGCACTGGTAAGGTAAACAGTATGACCCACAGGTATCCGGCAGGTTCGCAATTGACTGGACAACACTAGACAGGAACAAATTAGTTAAACGTTGTCCGGTCAACGATGAACCAGGCGACGGGGTGATGGCGATAGCTAGCCAGCATGCATCACCCCGTGATTTTACGGATACGAGTCAGAGGGTGGGGTCATGAGTTAGATATTGACTACGGTCAACAATTTGTTTGTTGTCAACAAACAAATTGATACAAATTGATACATTGTAACCAATTGCCGTTGGCAATTTTGGGGTGGTACCTTACCAGTGTTACTTCGGCCTGCTTGCCTTAAGAATTATGATTGGTCGTTTTACCAATACAAATTTATAATTCGGATTAGGGAATTGAATCAATAAATGTGGCCCTATGCTGTTATCCACTTTCAATGTTGTCTGAGTCCGTTATTGGGGGGGTGCGCCTGCAAACCCACACTATTAATATTCCTTCTCCTATATACAGTACTTTGATATTTTCCATTTGCCTGGATTGAACTAAGTTAATCATCTGAGTGGTTTACTGTAAGAGTGGTTTACTGTAGTGAGCAATACAACTTTCAACAAGACTCTTATTGCTTGTCAGCAATCAAAGGTTGTTGAGAAGTTATTTAGTGAACAGGTAGCCTGTATTTTAAATAAAAACTTTATAAATTTGTGTTTTTGTTTTTTAAAAATTTGTTCTAATACACGAAATGCTGTAAACCTATAATGATGGAATGTCAGTTAAGTTAATACAGGTGGTTCAGCTATAAAGACTAGAAGAATTTTTATGTTAAAATTTATGGACTAGAAGTATTTTAAATGTTACACTTAATTAAATTATGAAATATTAAAATAAGTGGGCATTACTTCTGATTAAACATGATACAGATGGTGCTGTAAAATAAAATATTAAGCACAACCCCCCTCCTGTCAATTTAGCTGTAGAAAACCAAAAACCCATAGTCCAGTCTAAGAGAGATTTAATAGGACAAAAGATGTAGAATTGCCAGAGTTGGAATATTTTAAGGGAAAGGAAAATTCACAGTCTTTCTACTTTTCAAAGGACACCATCCATCTGGGCACATCTATTAAGCATGCTGGGTCTCCAAATAATAAAAATGTTGTAAGGCAAAACTAGCAATTTACAAACCTATTGTATTTCCACAATCTTTTTTTATCTGTAGCTTCAGCATAATCTTCATGCTAGCTTCTTGAATTGTACATTAACACATATGTCTTCAGTCCTTTCATTACAGAAGGAGTCCATTAGAAGGTTGTTCAGTTTTATGCTTTATCTGCTTAGAAAAGTCATTTATCTCCTGTCTTTTTTTCCTTGATTTGTGCCAGAAGCATCATAATTAAAATAAACACTAAAACAAGATTTAAATTTAAAATATAGCATTTACATTATTTAAGAGTCTGAATTAGACAGTTTTTGTGCAAAAGCAGGCAACGTTAATTGTTTTCTATTGCCTCCAAATGTACATTGAGCAGGGCAGGGCCGCCATCAGGCCAGTACTACCAGTACTGCCGTATAGAGCCTGGAGCTGACAGGGGCCCTGCTGTTGCCGGCCATAACTGTGACATTACTGTGAGACATTACTGTGGGGGGCCCAATAGGATTGCTCAGTATGGGCTCCAGAAATTTCTGATGGTGGCCCTGGAGCAGGACACAAGGGGCTGGAGTATATATGTGTGACTGTCTGCACCTCTACGGAATCACAGAGGGCTGACATCACCAGGTAACCACATTTATTCAGAATATTTCTAGATATTGCTGTGCCTGTGTGCAGTCTATCTATTTATCTCCTGTTAAAGGGTATTTTACTGGATTTGGATCTGTGAGTGAATGGCAGATGACTTCTGTGACTACTGGTATTTTATTGTAGGATTCAGCTAATATTGAGTGTGGTGGTGAAGGATACCGGTAGTTTGAATGATTACTGTATTTCCGCTAAAGATGAGATTACAACATAAAGTGTATTACTGTATAACTCTTCAAATAAAATTTCTCTAATGGATGATCAATTCTTTGGGAAAATGGTCAAGAGGTTCTGGAAAAATTAGTGTTAAGAGATAGTTTGATCAAAATCAAAATTCACAACAATTATCACTTATTTCTTAAAAAAACATCTTGGATGGTATTATTGAACTGAACTATTCTGTAAGATTTATAATACCACCAGATTTTTTTTATTTTAGAAATAGTCATGTCTTGTGCTGAGTTGCATTGTGAAGTGATTGAGCCTCAAACCTCTTGTTGTTTGTTACATCTTCATGAAATATAAGACACAGTGGCTACTTCAAGTTATACCTGTAGACAGGAATGACTACTAGGGTGTGTACTAGACTCTTGCTGGTACAGTTTACTTTAATACATATAAAATTCACTAAAATGTATGCTTTTTTCCATTGGGTCAATGTATATGATATACATTTGTAATTTCTATATTAAGACTTTGTGAGTGTAACTGACTGACAGCCAGAAGAGGAAAAATAATGTCAAAACAAACACATGAAAGAAGCAAAATAGACTGAAATCAATGGGGATGAAATGATAAGGGCAGTGCCATCATGTACTAAACTGTTATTGAGATCCACAGAAAACATTAAGTATATAGAACAGGTACCCAGTGTGTTGTAGTGGACAGTGTGACAGACTAGGATACTGAAACCTAGGGTTTGAATCCCCACCTTCCCATGGCAACACAGCAGGAGATTGGAACTAGAAAAACAACCCCTTAAATATCTCACCTTGAAATGAATATTAAGGTTTCTATAAACTGATTCCAGCTTGACAGCATGTAACTAGCTATATAAAGGAGATAAGAATTCGACTGGACTGGGAAAGAATTAGAAAAGGTTGACTGGAGACTACTAGGATGAGAGAATAAAAAACACAAGGTACAAAAACACACAGAGGAATTACCAAGTTTGGTCAAAGTCCTTTCAAAACTGTCACTACTATTAACAGAATGCAAAAGAATGCTTAGGGAAAACTGGATATATACTCTTTCACAATCACTCACCCAAATTCCTGTGATTGGAGGTTCTGGTCAGATTCTTGCCTCAGACTGAAAGCTATAGCTGCCAATGAGCAAATCCATCTCCTTTACAACCCTCCCTTCCATCCGTTCTAACACATTTCTTTTATGGCTAAAACTTCCATTCTACTCTGTATTTTGAAATGAGATAGAGAAAAGAGGGAATTGCTCGTTAAGAAGTGAGATTTTTTTAGTGTCCAAAATGCTATGATTACTGGATAACTCCTGAGACAACCCCCTTAGAAAATTGTCAAGCTTCTGAAATGGTTGCTTAACAGAAATGTTCCTTATATTTGCAGTTGTTTCTTATCTTATATTCCATCTGATATTCTTATCCGATATTCCATCTGATATTCTTATCTGATATTCCATCAGTCTTATCCTCCTCTTATTTCTGTGTAAATGTGACTCTGATTTCGGAGGCATTTAGAGCCATACACAGAATTAGAATTTCATAGCTGATTTCTTTTGGATTGACAGCAAACAATGTAGAACTATTCACAAAGTATTAGCTTTGTCAGGAGGTGGTTGTGTGGACAATCAAATTTAACTTCATGCTCTCTTCCTATCTATCTTTATTTCACTTTTGAAAAATAAACAGAAAGCAGCTCTTTCTGCTCTTTCTCCTACTTAGTTTGTTTCATTGCTCTTTGCCATTCTCTCCTTTTTCTTAGGGTGTGACTGTG
Source organism: Bradypodion ventrale (assembly GCA_035047345.1). Taxonomy (NCBI): domain Eukaryota; kingdom Metazoa; phylum Chordata; class Lepidosauria; order Squamata; family Chamaeleonidae; genus Bradypodion; species Bradypodion ventrale. The sequence continues at coordinate 213,807,119 of JAWDJE010000005.1, read as the reverse complement.
ATTCAAAGTTTCCTATGGCAGTTAAATCATTGTTGTCATTCACAGATGGTTTAATTACTGTGGACAAGAATCCACATTGCAATTCAAATTTCATTGATTCTCAGTAGGATCACAGGTCACTCACTCTCACCTGTCATTAACGTTACCCTCTTTCCTGTCTGTTTTAAGGCTCGATTGATATAATAGCATGTGGAACACCAGTGCTCACATGACATCGTGCTATATTGGAAAAGTGCAATTTCAAAAATTGAGAAGAGGCAAAAGGCCCTTTCTCAAGGAGGAATATTCCTGCTATAGTGAAATATCCTTCAGCATGGCACAGTGTGACAGAACAGTAGGAATACCCCCCTCAATTGAATGCCCTGTAAGACATCAGCTATCAACACTCTAGGACCATGATGGTGAACCTTGGCACTCCAGATGTTCTTGGACTTCAATTCCCAGAAGCCCAAACCCCCGTGAATCCACACGAAGCGGTTTACTGTGATTCATCCGGCCCGTATTGCCCGCATCGTTTCCATGAGCGATGAGGGTGACATGAGCCGGATGAATCGCAGTAAACCCCTTCGTGTGGATTCATAGGGGCTTGGGCTTCTGGGAATTGAAGTCCAAGAACATCTGGAGTGTCAAGGTTCACCATCATGGCTTTAGGACACACCCAGTGGTGGGCATCAGCAGTTTCGCACCAGTTCGCCAGAACCGGTAGCAGAAATTTTGGCTAGCCCTGCCCATCTAAGTTTTGAAATAAAGTACAGTAAAACCCCGACTTACAAATGGCTCGAGTTACAAAAGATTAGACTTACAAAAGGGTTTTTGTGATGAAATCCATGCCCCAATTTAAGAAATACAGCACAGTACTGTAAAACCCTGGCACAAGTCTTTCAAGATCAAAATGGTGCTGCTGCCATTTTTATCACTAAAAATCCACCCGCCCCCACCGTCAGAAGTCTCAAGAAGTGACTTACCATGGTGATGATGGAGGTGGCTGGTCCCCGGACAGTGCTACAAGGCAAAACGCTGGGGGGAAACTCCTTCGTTGGCTGCAGGTTTTGCCTTGCAACACTGCCTGGGAAGGTCGGGGAACATCGGAAACAGCCCCCTGAGGCGGCAGGGGCAGTGGAGCTTTGGCAGCAGCAATGGCACGCTTCCCACTCTGGTGAAGCAGGAGGAAGCAGCTGAAAAGGTAAGGAGATTGCTCCATTTAAATTACATTTTTCCCTATGCCTCCCTATGGGGATGCCTCGAGTTACACAAAAAATTGAGTTACACAACTTGCTGTGGAAAGGAATTTTTGCATAACTCGGGGTTTTACTGCAGTCCTAATTTGGGTGCAACACAGGGCTTTCCCCCTGGCTATGCCCACCATACCACACCCACAGTGTCGTAGTAATTTTTTTTGGAGCCCACCACTGGACACACCCACCACTGCTCCTTTGGACCATTATAGGATATCACACATGCCAGAAACTGAAAAAAGGCAATTTACGTGGAATTATTACAAAACACACTCACACACAAGACACACTGATGGCTGAACAAAAGCAATAAATACCCCTTAAGAAAAGGCTGGCCCTACTTAAGAAAAGGCTGGTCCTACACAGCATTATATGTTGTATAATATAGTAATAATCTTGTGTCATTAAGTCAATTCTGACATATGGCATTGCTTTCCAGGATTTTTTAGATGGAGCATAGAGAGAAGTTGCTTACAATTTCCCAATTTTTGGGTATCCAGGGACAGGACAGTTTGCCCAAAGACACACAGGCTGGCTCTTCTGGGATGCCCAAAGGGGAAATGAACTCTGAATCTCTGATTCCATAGCCAGAAAGTTGACAGAGGGTTGTGTTGTCAACATAAAACATTTCAAAATTAATGGTGCCAATTTCAGCACAAACTATGCGTAACTTGCAATGTATTTGCACCCTTTAAAAATATATGTGCATAATATTTTGACATTGTAAAGTGCTATATAAAGTGGCTCAAGTGGCTAAGACACTGACTGGGTGGCGGAAGGTCAGCAGTTCGGTTCCCGAGTACTGCAGGACGGAATGAGCTCCTGTCTTTGTCCCAGCTCCTGCCAACCTAGCAGTTCAAAAGTAAGAAATTGCAAGTAGATAAATAGGGACCACTTTGGTGGGAAAGGTAACAGTGCTCCGTGCACTCTGGTGTCTAGTCATGCCTGCCACATGACCACAGAAATGTCTGCAGTAGCAGACGGCGCTGGCTCATTGTCTTTGAAACAGAGATGAGCGTTGAACCCTAGAGGCAGGTATGACTAGCTTTCGAGCAAGGGAAACCTTTACCTTTACCTTTATATAAATGGTTTAGGTCTCTGGCTGCAGAACCAGAAGTTGGGAGTTCAATTCCTCTCTGTGTCTCCCAAGAGAAGAGCCAGCCTTAGTAGAAAAGGCCAAGGTACACAGTCCCAGAGTGCCCACAGAAGAAGGAATGGTGAGCCACTTCTGTATATTCTATACCTGGAAAACTCTAGGATCACTGTGAGTTGAAATCGACTTGCCTGCATACAATTATTATAGCTAAATTCTAAGCATTTTTCTTTCTGTATTTCTAGGTCTTTTCCTTGCACTTGTCTCTTTAGATTCTCTTTTCTGTGTGATTTCTGTAGAGAGTGTGCAAGTCCAAATTATTTATACATTTATAGAGTAATTACAGATATGATTTAATTAATTAACTCAGTTCTTTGCATCACTGGCTCAACCTTGGTGCAACCTACTTGCTGCAGACTGTCAGATAAAGAAAGGAGAAATGGAAGAAAAGGGGAAAGAAATATAGAAAGTGGATAAAAGAGCAACTTACCCGCTCCCAAAATTGATTTTTTCCAGAATTGTTTTATCTAGAATTAAGGAGTTTTTACATTTTTCCCCAACACATTCTGCTTTGGGTGTAGTAAAATGATTTTAAAAGCCATACATTTGCTTTAGAATTTACATAAGTGAAACCGATTTAAAGATCAAAGATTACTTGACACACAAATAATCTTATATTAGGTAAAAGTAAAGGTTTCCCTTGCTCGAAAGCTGCGGTTTCCCCATGCCCCAATGGCATGGAACGGCCCGCGCAGAGGCCACTTCGGGAGAATGCTCCTTGAGCCGTGGGCTCTGCGGGCAGAGAAATTAAGGGGGGTGGATTAATGATAGGGTTTGATTCACCCAATTCCTTGACCTGACCAGCGGTTCTGCTGAGAGAGCGAATATCTAACCCCGTTACCCATTAAGGTAATCACTCATCTCCGAGCTCAGCCTTATCTCAGGCGCAAATAGAGGCCATGTTTACCCCAGCCTAATCCCTAAACAATGGTGTTTTCCCCTGTCAGTATTTGCCCAAGTTAATTAACTTCCCCCAGAGAGATTCCCAATTAACCCGAGTAAACAGGTGATGTGATTTTCTGTCAGATGACGGTTTTGCCACCGTTGCGCTTTTTCTGCTATATATGTTGAAGTTTTCCCTCAATAAACTACTGATCTGATCACGCTCCATATTGCCTCGTATCGTTTCTTGATCAGTCTCCTCCGGAACCTCCGGCCCCCAGCGGCCCCGATTCCTACAGAAAGCCAGTCGTATCCAACTCTAGGGTTCAGTGCTCATCTCTGTTTCAAAGCCAAAGAGTCAGCGCTGTCTGCTTCTGCAGACGTTTCCGTGGTTATGTGGCAGGCATGACTAGACACCGGAGTGCACGGAACACTGTTACCTTCCCATCAAAGTGGTCCCTATTTATCTACTTACAATTTCTTGCTTTTGAACTGCTAGGTTGGCATAACCAGAAAGGAGCTGGGACAAAGACGGGAGCTCATTCCGTCCTGCAGTAATCGGGAATCGAACAGCTGACCTTCCACCTCCCAGTCAGTGTCTTAGCCACTTGAGCCACTTTATATAGCACTTTACAATGTCAAAATATTATGCATACATATTTTTAAAGGGTGCAAATACATTGCAATTTACGCAGTTTGTGCTGGAATTGACACCGTTAATTTTGAAATGTTTTATAATAATGACACAACCCTCTGTCAACTATCTGGCTATGGAATCAGAGATTCAAAGTTCAATTCCACCTTCCAGTGAGCCACTTATTTTAAACCAATGCTTATGTCAGTAACACATGAATCAGTATCTTCTCTCTCTAAACTTTCAGTATCAAGCTAAAAGACTGCAAAGAAATACCTTTTAGGTATGTTTCTACATTTAGTGCTATGTTGCTTTAGCACTGAGAAATGCAGCAAATGATTTTTTTTTTTAAAAAAAATTACATTTAATCCTGCAAAGATGAGGTTTGTGCACAAGAACAACAAGCAGAACACAAAACCTGTTTTGCAAATAGGTATAAAAAAAGAAATGATTTGCAAAGCCAGTGTAGCTGTAAGCCAGTGTAGTTACACAGAAAATACCCTGAGTTCATTATGGATGTGAGGTAAAAGCAAAGATAAAGGTCGCCCTTGCTCAAAAGCCAGTCATATCCAACTCTAGGGCTCAGTGCTCCTCTCTGTTTACACCTGAAGAGCCAGCACTGTCTGCATCTGCAGACGTTTCCGTGGCCATGTGGCAGGCATGCTATAACACTGGAGTGCACAGAACAGTTTACCTTCCCACCAAAGTGGCACCTATTTATCTACTTACAATTTCTTGCTTTTGTACTGCTAGGTTGACATGACCATGGAAACGTCTGCAGACACAGGCTCTTTACCTATGCTTGTTTCAAGTTTCACGCAACTGCACAAAAATACTGCTTTATAAAAATAGAACTTTTCTCTGACAGCTGAAACATTGTCCTTGTCCTTTTGCTGCAAGGAGGAAACTACCTTGTGAACGGCCCAAAGAATGCTCTAAAAATGCTATGGGACAGTATTTAAGTGTAACTATTGAATTGCTTGCTATTGCTACATAGAAAATCTTGACAGGAGCTTATTCTGTCGGGTATCAAAATGCTGACCTGCCAAACCTTCCATTCGTCAAGTTCAGCATCTTAACCATTTGAGCCACTGCAGCCCCAATGTGAACATTGAATTAAAGACCGCATGACCTTCAACAGAGCTGACAAAACACTGGTTTTGAAACTGTTTTTTAAAACTATGCACTATGATGAGATATTTGTTACTATTTGCTTTCATCTTCATCAGATCATACAGCTGTTTTCTTATGTACAGAGATTCAAAGAGGAGACATTGTCTTTGTTCTCTAGTGACTGGCCTTTATTATACAATCATGAATAGTCTATGAAGAAATCTTACCAGTGTCTCATCTGTGACTTAAACAGAAGCCCTACTAAGTCGGTCAGTGTCCAGGTGGGCTAAACATGCAAAGAGGGAGGGTAGGCTAGCTCTGTCAGTTCTGTCATCACCTTGCTTAGCAGGGGAGACATCATTCTGTGAAGGTGGTCTTTGTGAGGCACTTCCATGATTTGTTGTGGTCTGGCTCACAAGAAAAGCCTTTACAAATGGATAAATCTCATCCTTTAGGACCTGTTGCCTCATGTGAACAAAGCAACAGTGGAGTGTAGCAGGCTAGCTTAATGGGATACTGAACAACTTAACAGAGATAGGCTTGTCTCAATTTATTGTGATAACCTGTTGATAATTCTGAAAGTGGAAGTGTGAGAATAAAACTCCAAGGAATTCCCCCCCTCTTTAGAGATTTGTGTGTCATTTGCACAAAAAGTCTTAAGTATCTTTTCTGTTTCTGAAATTGTGCTCCGACATACAGATCAAGTATAAAAGGCATGCTAAATAAATTAATTTCGTGTCAGAAATTACTCTGGGTTGGAAGGATTTTTTGCTGGAGAAATTCCGGTAGGGGATGCCCTAATGAGGCTCCTTTCATGCCCCCAATATCCGTTGTGCAGCACTCCGGTATCAAAACCGGACCTTCCAGTCTCCAAGCTGGTTGCTCACAAAGATGCAAACAACCCCTCTGCCCTTTAAAGGCTTATGTTGTAACAAGGTAGCCATTGTGCTTGTTTCAAGTTTCACGCAACTGCACAAAATTACTGTTTTACAAAAATAGAACTTCTCTCTGACAGCCGAAACATTGTCCTTGTCTTTTTGCTGCAAGGAGGAAATTACCTTGTGAACCACCCAAAGAATGCTCTAAAAACACTATGGGGCAGTATTTAAGTGTAAATATTGAATTGCTTGCTATTGCTACCTAGAAAATCTTGAAAATGGTTGCCATAAGTTGACTTGACAGCATGCAATTATTATATTATGGAACAAAGTACTCGTGTCCAAGCTGAAGAGAAATGTTTATTGAAGAATAGGAAGAAAAAGAAAGGAATTGGAGACAGCTTTCAACAGATTTACCTTATGCAACTTGATATACATGTAGATGATCTTCTCAAAACTTCCAGTTTTCCCCTCTTAAATATTCAATATGATTTTTTTATTAGTAAATTATTATATTTCTGCTAGACATGCCTTATTCATATTTGGATAGATTGGGATCTTTGATACAGTCATCATTCAGCCAGAAATATGATTTTTCCCTAGTCACAAATTGATACCTGAATTTAGATTTAACAAGCTACTTTATGGTCTATTAACCAAGTCTTTATGGTTAATGCCAAAGCATGCTTGAAAATGTCATTCATAAGAATAGAAGGAAATGACATTTGTTGGCATCACTCTACACTTGTTTCATGAATTTGTTATTGAACAGATTTTGTTGTCAGATGAAATATTCTCATTATTTGTATTAAGGTAAAAAATAAGATTTTACAGTGGTTCTTCCTTTAAAAAAACAAACATATACAGTAGTAGGTGCTCCTCATTTCCTAGCCTTTGCTTCAAAAAAATTGCTTATAGTAAATATGATGGAGGGCAGCAGCTTCATAAATACGGCCCTGGGGTGCCAAAAGGACTCAGCAACCAGAAAGTGACTCACAGAACTGAATCAGTGGTATGGGCAGTGATGCACTGCAGCAGGTTCTGTCAGGTTCTGCAGAACCGGTAGCGGAAATTCCCCCAGGCCATGCCTGCTTGGTTGGCCACACCCACCTCCATAGCCCATAATACAAGATTTTTGGTCACGCCAACAAATTTGGCCCCGCCCACAGAGTAGGTAGTAAAATTATTTTGCAGTGCATCACTGGGTTCGGGGTTCATGCTGCGATGTGGAAGGCAGATGAAAGGCCACTGCATTATATTCTCATGGCAATCTTCATGGCTGATTGCCATGAGGATTGCCGATATTCAGATTTGGATACGGCAGAAGAGGAAGAAGAATACTAAATATGCAAATTCATAGTTTTAATCGCTAGATGGGAGTTTGAGCTAACAGCTTCCAATTGTAGGACAAAACAATTTGAGGAATAGATACCAGGACCTAACATGACATTGCTAATGTCACCTTGTCTCTTTGGCCCTCAGATTTGTATGACAACAGCATTCATTACCTATATATATCTGCTCATATGCATTTCTATCTAGATTTATATCTGCAATGCTCAGGGGACAGAAAGTTGTTGCAATGTATCTTATGCTACTAAAATGCCAGAAGCAAGCTGATGGCTCCCACTGTGCAGTAGCTACAAAATATAGAGGCTTTCTGGAATAATACATTGCTATTTTATTAGTCAGCAGTAGCATGAGCTTTAGTTAGATATTCTCTTTTTCTGGTCTTCCAGTTCAGGCAAATAGGAGAAAAACAAATTATTCCTAGTAATAACCAGTGTTGAAGGGGCCATGTGCAGTAAAAAAAAGGAAGATAAGGACACAGTTGAACTGTATTCTTGACATCATCTTCTTTCTTCTTCTTCTGCCATATCTGAATCCAAATATTGGCGATCTTCCTGGTGATCAGCCACAAAGACTGTATAATACAGTGCCCTTTCATCTGTCTTCCGCATTGCAGCATGACACCCATACCACTGATCCAGTTCCGCGAGTCATTTTCTGGTCCTGAGCCCTTTTGGCATGCCAAGTCTTCACCAGGCCCAGGCGAGTATTGATGAAGCTTCTGCCCTCAATCAAGATGGATTCAAGTGGGATTTAATCTACTTGGGGACCGTTACCCTTCCCTATGTACTTTGGCACCTAAGGCCGTTAGTCCTCATGGTTGTCAGGTTAGTTAACTGTCACCTGATGGTGTATTCCTGACATAGCACCACTAATTATGCCATCTTCCACGTGTAGATTCTGTATTTTAAAAAAATGCATTAGGTACGGAAATATTGTTTTTCTGAAATTAAAATTACCCTCTGAGACAAATTATAGTCCAGACAGTTGACACTGAGTAGGTTTGATATGAAAGTTAAAACCTTTTTCATTACTTTGGAATGGCAACAATACTGAAGCTAATAAACTTCTTCAAACTTTTATTGTTTTTCTTTGTCAGGCAACATTTTCCCTTTTCTAAAATGAGGGTATATCTTGCAGTATCGATTTTCATATGTAAATGCTGTAGTCTTCATCAAAACAATACATTTTCAAAAATGCTTTGTCAAGATAATTCAAAATCCTAAACTTGTACATGTGGCTAATTACTTTCCTTCTTCTTTTCCTCACCTGTTATATTTCCTCCTATCACTGGCAGTCTTCCTCCCCCCCCCCCGTATATTTGGATTTTACACCTTTCTTTTCAATTGTTAGCATTTTCTCTTGATTATTTTTCTAGCATATTTCTACTTTATTTTTCTTATTAAGAAAAAAGGAAATGTTTGTCAACTTTATGTGTTTTATAAATTATGTCTTTGTACATTTTTATTTTACAGCGTTTCATACTACTACTGATGCAGTTATCATTTGTGAAGAGAAGAGCAGTTGAGAATATATCAACCATCAAAATTGAATCACAAAGCTAAAATTCTAGCCAGACTACCCTAAAGCTCGATCAACACATATATTTCTACTAAAATAATCTGAAGGTCGCCAACTTTTATTTATACTGCCAAAAAATCCTAATTCTGCACTTTATAAAAGCTAATTCTTTAATAACTCAAATTTATAACAATAACAAAGGAATACATCTTTAGAAACAGACTTCAAAATATATTCTTCACATTTTAAGTTTTTTTTAAAAAGCACACTTTCTTAAAGGAAAGATCAATGTTTAATTAACTCTCATAAATGATAAAGAACATCTCAAAAAATGTGGCAGTCAAGTTTTTTTGTTTGTTTGCTGCAGATCAATATAGCTATCCACTCAAAATAAAAGAAATGAATAACACCATTATAAGAGAAGGTCTTCAGTTTCCTGCTATAGAAGTCACCAGAGGATTAGCAGACACAGAACTATGTACAATCTTTGACACTTCAGGTAGCTATTAAGGCTACTGAAATATCAAAAAAGAGTCTTATAACACTGTAAATACGAACAGGTTTTATTTAGACAGAATCTTTTCTGGACCATATCCCACTTCTTCAGATTTATCTCAAGGCGTTGGCACCAGTTGATGGCCATTTAGGGTAAAATAAAACTTTTTAGCCTTTAAGGTTAATTGTTTGTTATGTTGGCTACAACTGGGGTGGATATGATGTAAATCATGTCAGTTTAAATCACAATTTAAATCACTGGTCAGTAAGACTAGATTTAAATCATGGTTTTGTACAGAAAGACTACTTCTTGCCAGTATAATCTAAATATTTACAACCAGATGAAAGTTTTATTTTTAGAATAACAATTTTTCAGATTAGTTTTACAGTTATATAAAAACTATTGATTTGGTTATACTATTATAAACACATAATAAGCAGATAATTATGAAATTATTGCAAAGTGAACTATTTCCATTTTTATAGTTAATCATATTTGGACAGCTTTTCTGCTGTACTTTATCAGAAAGAGAAAAATAATAGTTACTTTAACAATTTAAATTGTTTTATTTAACTAAAATAATAACATTATAACATATGTATTCTTGTATTTGTTTAAACATCCATGTTTGTTAACTGATGTGATTAAACAAAACATATTTTACAAAACTTAGATTATCAGTCCAGTCCACACGTAAAGGTAAAGGTTTCCCTTGCTCGAAAGCCAGTCGTATCCGACTCTAGGGTGCAGTGCTCATCTCTGTTTCTAAGCCGAAGAGCCAGCGCTGTCTGCTTCTGCAGACGTTTCCGTGGTCATGTGGCAGGCATGACTAGACACCGGAGCGCACGGAATGCTGTTACCTTCCCACCAAAGTGGTCCCTATTTATCTTCTTGCAATTTCTTGCTTTCGAACTGCTAGGTTGGCAGGAGCTAGGATGAAGACGGGAGCTCATTTCCGTCCTGCAGTACTCGGGAATCGAACTGCTGACCTTCCGCTTCCCAGTCAGCGTCTTAGCGACTTGAGCCACTGCAGATACACTGCACATACACAACTTAAAAATACTGTCCTCTGTAGTTCTCTCATCTTTATTTTCTTGTTTGTTCATAATCTGGAAAAGGAAAACAAACTTTCTTGCTTTATCAAGTCCCAAATAATTTCTCAATTTAAAATGAATGAATCCAAAGGAAGAGAATATTCTTTCTATTCAGCAGCAGAAGAGAAAAACTATTACTTCAACAGTCTCTAAATCTAAGTGTTTAAGTGACTTCTACCAGTTAAATGGTGATACCCTCTTTAAAATATAATCAATAAACATATATTTCTTAAAGTATTTCCCCTTAGCTTTGAAATGTATTATAGTTGGCATTACAGATGGATGATTGGGAGACAGTGCTTGTCCCCTTTTTTATTCTTAATGCTTGTATTTTAATTCTGTCAGTGTGTAGTTATGTTTTAAGTGCTCATTCAATTCCTTCCAAATGTCAATAGCATCAGCAATAAAACAGCTATTCTGTTTAAAGCTATAGAAATAGGTTTTGGGATCCTCAGCATATGTTCACCATTTCTTTAATGCTCTGTGTTGACGATATTGACCATCTCTTGATTTTGTTAACAAATTGTCACCAGACTAGGCTCATAGCAGATATATTGCTCAAAACCATCCACTAGAGTTCCATCAAACATCTTGTGGGAATCTTAGCTTGGTTCCACCCATTCTTTTCAGAGCTGCTTCTGGAAAATGGTTGCTAAGGAGGTATTTAGCACTTTCAATTACATTAGTCTTTATTTCTGGAACACTGAAGTTTTGGTTAGGTGCAGCAATTGAGCACTGCAACCGCATGTTATTAGCTTTGTATTCCTTCCTTGTTTTTCTAAATTTCTTCTTGGCTTGGATACATTTGTAGAGTTGTCTGTGGCAAAACAGTGTAGTAGATATTTGAAGTTTTGCTGCCAACCCTTATAAATATTCTATTGTGTGTTCATATCAATTGTTTCTGCAAGGAAGACATTTCCTTCTCTTATACAAACACATACAACAGGATCGTTGTGGACATTACACTACCCATCAAGACTTAGGTTAACAGTTTTATCCTCTAGCCTGTTGCACATTACTCTATTTCTCTGTCATACACTTTATCCAGTTTCCTGTAACATCTGTTTGGCTGAGTGGACTATATCCTGTCCTCAATGACTGAACCATATTAACGAAGTGTGTGTTGTCAAGTCAGACAGAAAGAAGATTTTATTGCATAAACCAAGTTGGAATTTTCCCCATCAATTAACTCTTTTTAAAAATCTTCTGGTTGTTATCACAAGATTATATTTGGTAGTTCCTGGATGGTTGGGTTTTTTCTTTCTTTTACGTGATATAGTGTGAATGTGTGATGTATATGATGTGACTGAAATACTATCCTGGACAGATAAATTCGAAACTATAGAACTGGAAGAATGTCATCTTGAAGTGGGATATTTTCCAGAATCCTTTATGTCAGGAGTTCTCAACCTTTTAAAGCAGGGGCCCGGGTCACTCTCCCTCAGGCAGCTTTGGGGGCCGGACAGCCTTTTTGCCCTTCCTCCATCACATGGCACTTCCTGGTGTGGTGGAAGTGGTGAGGGGCCACATGGAATGGTGCCATGGGCCGCAGTCGGCCCGTGGGCCACAAGTTGAGAATCCCTGCTTTATGTTGATGATTGATTCTTCTAAACAAAAATTTCAAATTTTGCTGTTATTTTATTATTGATACCATTTATGCTTATTTAGCATTACTCATTGTATTCGCTGCTACTCAGTACAGCAAAAAAGGAACATTTGCTTGTTTCAATTGTTTATTTCTTCATAACTATATCAAAATGACAGTAACATACAGTATTAATAATAACACATATAATTTTGCTCCACCATGACAGTTCCTCAAGCCATTCTTTAAGAAATATGATGACTTCAAAATGTTTACCATCCGGAAGATTATGCCTGTTCAAACATGTTTCTTTTTTTGCCTTCATCACAGCACTTTTTATGAAGTTGTTTCATTCAGGCCCTCGGCCTTGCATTTTTTTTTTATTGCAGTGTTTGCAATTTGCATACATTCCTGTCTTTACCAGTAGGTAGAGGAACTTCATTAAAATGTTCCCATACTGGATCTCTTTTACAATCTGCTGCCATTATAGGTTTTCTCCTCCATGAATGTAATTATATGATAAACCTCAGGCTACACACAAAAAGAATGAAAGATTTGTACAATATTCTGCTCAAAAGGTCTCACTTTCATTTTTACTTCTTGCCTCTCCCTCCTCACAATTAGCTTCTTGTGTAGTTCTATTCCACTCCCAACAATCTTCTTTTATTCATTGATTTTTTAAACTTAGCACTTGAGATGTAAGTAATTGATTCTGTGCATGAATATTTTCAAAGGAACAATGGGATTAGGGTATTTTTTTCAATTTTTATATTTATTTTATAATATTTTTGCTGTGAAGAGGAGGCGTGTGATCTCTTAGACACAAACTCAGTTTTGAAAATTGTAAAATCAAGCATCTGTGATATCTTCTAGATAGAAAAAAATGTCCAATAATTTTACAGAAATCTCTGGAAAAGCATGACATTGTGATGGATTAATAGAATTTGTTTACCAAAAATAATTACACATTGTGTGAATCTACAGGCTCATGCTAAATAATTAAGAACTAATCCTTATTTCATGTTATTAAAAATTCAATCTAACTATAAAAATCGGATTTAAATTGAAAAACCAATTTAAATTTAAAACCATTTTATTTTTAAAAATCATTGATTGTTTTCTACCTTGGCTACAGCAGACTAACATAAGTACTTACTTGAAAGTTGCTGAAATATTAGCTACAAGTTACATAGGCCATTCAATGAAGGAACAATTACTGATGACACATGTGGAACAAAGAAAAGGGTTATGTTATTGGAGAAAGTACAAACGAAATTGCTGCAACGTGAAGTTCCAGGAAGACTCAAGGAAAATAACCTGTCTGGATGCATCAAAAGGCAGTGTGGCAAAACATATGAATAATGAGGAGTCTGTCTTCTTTGTAAGGGAAGGATATACAAGGAACCAGATTTTTATTCATCTGAGGAAGCAATAATAAAGGAACAGGAGCATCAGACTTAAACCTAGGAGAGCAGAAATATTGAGACTAGTTGTTTTAGTGTTAGGTAAATTTTTGTTAATGCCACACTTGAGTCTCCTGTGAAATAAGTTTACAAAATTACTGAAGCAAAGATTATTTTGCAGCCTCAGGCAGATATAGGGTAAAACATGGTGTGTAGAAGGGAACAAGCAACACAGGTCTGAGAAAGGAGAATAATGTTTAGAACCATTCAGTGGCTAAAGCAAAGACAGATCTTCAAGCAATATTTGAATAATTAAACAATGACTGGAGGGATGCTTCTCAAAGAGCAGTAAAATGTGCATTCAGTAAGTTTTACTGCTCAGGCTGCCCTGCCCTTTCAATTTTTCTTGTGCTCCCACTTAGACAAGATGATTGATTTTAGCAACCACATGGTTTGCTTCTAGCACTGGTACAGTTGACTGTTTTGTCACCAAAGGAATATCTGATGCTAGAGATGATTGATGTTCTGTTCACTGCTGTAGTACTATATACAGTTCTGGTGGCCTCATCTCAAAAGCAAATGTATAATTGGAAAAAGTTTGGAAAAGAAAGTAGTAATAATTGTTGGCATGTAACAATTTATAAACAAGGAGTTGATGCATTTGGATAGAGACCTGAGAGCTACCACCTAGAAATATTTGTGTTGTTTTCAGTACGAGAATAATGAAAGATTATTATCTTCGTTGTGTGATAAAAGAACCAGAAAGATCTTACTGAAACAAATGCAAGTCAGATTTTAAATAAATGGCGGGTTCTTCTTCTGTGTCTAGGCCAGACATGAAACTGCTAAAATAAAGCCACCTTTGGGTGAGTTCATTCTGCAGTTCCTTTTACCTGACCTAGTGTGAGAAAGATTAGCTGGCAACACAAGGTTGCCATTACTAGGGTATGCCTGATTGTGGTTCAAAAACACTACAATCTTCGAGAAGGCTCTTTCTGTGTACCCCAATAAAAGGGGATATTTCCATCTTATGCACAACTCACCATTATAACCTACTGACTTGGATGATATTCAGTACCATGATCGAAGATAGTTAACAAGTTAAAAAGTTTGGGAAGAAGGGAGAGCCTCCTATCTCTTTGCCTATGACTGCTAGTCAAACATCCTCCTGCCTATCTGAGTGAGAGTGACTCCCAACCACCCTCAGAACTACAACTGTGGACATTATTTTAAAAAGGAATTCCTTGCATCACTTATTACTTTGAGGCAGTCAGACAATTGTTGTCATTGTCTTATTCTGTTTACAAAAGGTTTATTGGCTGTTGTTTTGCCAGCAAGCCAGGAAAATGTTTGGAAATATCTCTAGTTGTCTCAAGTGGCCAAACATGTAATGCTATGTTTTTTTACTATCAGGATGGAATTGACCTGTCCACCCAATGTGTTTCTTCAGTCACATTGAATTTGAATCAATGTTTTCTGAGTCTTAGTCCATCAATCTATCCATTAAACCACACTGGATAACCACACATTCTTATATAGCACATTGAAGATACAAAACAAATACTTCAGTTGTCACTTGGAATTGGTAAGAGAAGGGGGAAAATGCGTCTATAAATGCTGCAAAGTGTCCCTTTAAAAAGTAACTAGAAAATAGTGTGCTAAAATTAACTTTGAAACTGCTCATTTTTAAAAAAAGGTTACTTTTTGTTACCAAATTAACTAGTTGTTAGTAATTATATTATTTGTGACTGTTTACTTCCAAGCTGCTCTTAAAACTTTGTTTTCTAAAAAAAAATCTTAAAACAGCAGGTAAGAACTATTTTTAAGGACTGTGATGGCCTAGTGGTTAAGACACTGAACTTGATGACAGGAAGTTTGGCAGGTCAGCAGTTTGAGACCCGATTGCTGCCTGATGGAGTGAGCTCCCATCTCTGTCCTGCCAGCCTAGCAGTTCAAAAGCAAGAAATTGCAAGTAGATAAATAGGGACCACTTCTGTGGGAAGATAAACAGCGTTTTGTGCACTCTGGTGTCGAGTCATCATGCCTGCCATAAGTCCACAGAAACATCTGCAGATGCAGACAGCGCTGGCTTTTTGACTATAAACAGAGATGAACATTGAACCCTAGAGTTGGATATGACTAGCTTTCGAGCAAGGACAACCTTTTCCTTTGCTAAGTGCTATCTTTGAAAAAGAAAAACAGATTTTAGAGACTAAGACACATGGACTGACACTAGCTCTTCCCCCTACCACAACCTCACAATGTCAAGGGCAATTAGACCACATCAGTTCCCTAAAATAAGACATCATTGTGCTTGCCTTCTCATAGTAGCACATCCATTCAATCACCAGTTCTCCCTGAAACTCTTTCCTGCATGCATACTTTAAAATGATGAAGAAATTTGAGTGTGTCAAGGAAACGAAGAAAAATGATGTCAGGAGGCTAGACTTTGTAATGAGCCTGAACTCCTAGAAGGATTACACCGATGGAATAGTCAAAGTAGAGACACTGGATTAAGAGTCATCTGTTCTCTTCATGAACTTGCATTTGCATTGGCAGGAGAGAATTGATAGCTCCACTAGTGGTGGGATTAAAAAATTACTGGGCAGTAGCCATAATGGAAGGTGCCACTGACAGACAATCCATCATAGCCGATGAACACTGACACAGGCTAATTCTTTATAGCAGGGGTTCTCAACATTTTCAAGCCAGGGGCTGGGTCACGCTCCCTCAAACAGTTGGCAGACTGGACTGGTGCTCCAGCAGGCACCATCATCAGAATCAGCTGCACACTCATTTACAACTGTTGTAAATGCGTTTATGCTGGCCATAAATGAGTCTACTGCTGATTCCTGCCGCAGTGGCTGGAGCGAGGGCAGGGGCTGGATTATTTGGCATCATGGGCCATATCTGGCCCATGGGCCATAGGCTGAGAACCCCTGCTTTATAGTAATAGGACATATCAGTGGTAAAACACTTTTTGTTGTTCAGTTGCACAGTCGATTCCGACCCTTTGCGACCCCATGGACCATTGCCCTCCAGGTACCCCTGTCCTCCACCATCTTCCTCAACCTGCCCAGCTCTGTGTCCATTGCATCTACAATACCATCTAGCCATCTCATTTTTGGCCACCCCCTTCTTCTTTTGCCCTCCACCTTTCCCAGCATCAAGGCTTTCTCAAGTGAATTATCTCTTCTCATTTGATGGCCAAAGTACTTTAGCTTCATCTTTACTATTTGTCCTAAGGAGTAGTCAGGGATGATTTCTTCTAAGATTGTCCTTTCTCCTCGCTGTCCAGGGAACTCTCAAAACTCTCCTCCAACACCACATTTCAAAGCCATCTATTCTTCTGCACTCAGTTTTCCTAATGGTCCAGATCTCACAACCATACTTTACCACCAGAATTACCATTGCTTTGACTATGCAAATTTTTGTTTGCAAGGTGATGTCTCTACTTTTGACTATGTTCCCCAGGTTTCTAATAGCTTGTCTCCCAAGAACCAGCTGTCTTTTTATTTCATGGCTGCGATCTCCATCTGCTGTGATCTTGGATCATAAGAATGTAAAATCTGCCATTGCTTCTACTTCTTCCCCATCTATTTTCCAGGGACTGATAGAGCCTTTTGCCATTATCTTGGTTTTCTTGATGTTGAGTCTCAAGCCAGCTTTCAACCTCTTTCAAGCTCTTCTTTCAACCTAAGCAGGGGCTTCTTTAGGTCTTAATTTAATTTAATTTAATTTAATAGTCTTATTTATATATGCCGCCCACTCAGGTAGAACCCAACTCAGGGCGGCATTACAACAAGTTCTAAAAACACATAAAAACACTTTAAAAAGACCCATACCCCACCCACTTTAAAAAAAACATATCCCACCCACCCATCCCACCCACTATAAAAAAAGCAGACAGAGTTCTTAATTGTTTACATAAGCCAGCAGGCAGGGACCGTGTTCCCATTAGGGCCCCACACCTGCCCCGCCAGCCAGGTCTTTAATCCTTTCCTTAAGGGCAGCAATTCTCTTTGAAGTCTTAGATCTGTTGGCAGGAGGTTCCAGAGGGTTGGTGCGGACACGGACAAGGCCCTCCTTCGGGTGCTGGATAGATGTGCACCCCTAGTTGATGGCACTATTAGTGAGCCCCTCCGGTCCGCTCTGGTTGGACGGGCAGACACTCTTGGGATGATGCGGTCTCTAAGGTATCTTCCTCACTTTCTGCCATTAGGGTGGTATCATCTGCGTATCTCAAATTGTTGATGTTTCTCCCAGCAATTTTGATCCTAAATTGTGATTCTTCCATCCCTGCACTGCACATTATGTGCTCTGTGTATGTTGAATAAGCAAGGTAATAAAATGCAGTGTTGTCTTACTCTTTTTCCTGTTCCAAACCATTCCATCATTCTGTATTTCGTCCTAACTGTTGCTTCTTGACTCATGTACAGATTTCTCATGAGGCATATAAGGTGGTATTCACATCTCTTTAATTACTTGCCACATTTTGTTGTGGTCCATATAGTCAAAGGCCTTTGTGTAGTCAATGAAACAGAAGTAGACTTGTTTCTGATATTCCTTTGTTTTCTCTATGATCCAACATATGTTGGCAATGTGGTCTCTTGTTCCCCTGCCTCTTCAGAACCCAGCCTGCACTTCTGGTAGTTCTCTCTCCACAGGCTGCTACAGTCTATCCTGTATTATCTTGAGCATAACCTTACTAGCATGTGGGATGAGCGCAATTGTTTGATAATTTGAACATTCTTTGGCATTACCCTTTTTTGGGATTGGAACGTATACTGATCTTTTCCAATCCTGTGGCCACTGTTTTGTTTTCCAAATCTGTTGGCATATAGAATGCAATAATTTGATTCCATCATCTTTTAGGGCTTTGAAAAATTCAACTGGGGTATCATCATCTCCACTGGCTTTGTTGTTTGCAGTGCTTCTTAGGGCCTTTCTGACTTCACTCTCTAGGATGTCTGGCTCAAGTTCAATGTTCTCATCATTATGATTATCAGGGGTGGTGAGGTCCTTTTTGTAGAGTTCCTCTGTTACTCTTGCGATCTTTTCTTTATCTCTTCTGCATCCGCTACCAAATATTTTGTATCTTAAAACTTTGTGATAAGGCAATCCAAAAATAAAGAAGAGATAGTGCTAGAGGATTAAATTCCCACATTGGAAGTCACCTACTGGGGAAGATCAAAGGACAAGAACAAATAGCATTGTTGCCAATAAAACAACTAGGTTAAAACTGGAAGGAAGCCTAGTGGCCGATATGCACAGAATCAAAAGTAAAGCCCAGTATTGCACAATACATTCAATGGGAACATGGAATATAAATATTGTTTGACTTCTTAGAAGATCTACCATGAGAGATGTTACTTAAATCTGTATTCCAGCTATATTATGCTGAAGAAGAAATAGCAAGCTTTTATGCAGATGTCTGTTATGAAATTGACCACACACCAGAGCAGAATAAGCTGATGATTATAGGTGCCTGGAATCCAAGCTAAAGAGGCTTCTATCAAAATACAAAAAAGGATTATGTCAAGAAATATAGGAAACAAAGGGACTACAGGTGGGAAACATTTTAAAAAATTCCAGTCCTAAAGAAAGGAGATCCAGAGAATGCAGTAACTATAAGACTATAGTATTAATTTCCCATGTAAGCAGGTGAATCTCAAGATTTTCAATAAATATATGAAGTGAGAAATCACCAGTGTTCAAGCTGGATTCAGAAAAGAGATAAGCACTAAAGTTCACAGTGCAAACATGGACTCCTAGAGCATGTCAGAGATTTACAGAAAAAAACAGTTTGTGCTTTATGGGTTGTAGGAAGGTCTGACACAAGAGCCTGGCTTATCTGCTGGTCTGTTGACTACTACCAGAAACATGTACTGACATTGATTTAATTTTGGCCAAAGACAAAGCCATGAAGGTGGATTCATTTTGGTAGTTTAAAGTTTGATCTGGATGTGGAAGAATAAAAAAGAAGAAGCAAGAGCTATGAGTCTTGACTTTATGCGTGTTTGAAGTTGATAGGAAGTAGACATAGTTATATATTGCTTGGCCCTTTAAGATCAGAAAGCTTCTTGGGAAGTTATAAACATGACTGATTCTGTGTTACAAAAGTGTTTTAAACTTTTGAATATTTATACAATTGCTGGATGCATTTGCTCCAAATATTAAATGCACCTGAGGTAATGAATATACTTTTTATAAAGATATAAAACTTTAGGTGTTTTAAAATTTATTTTAGCAGTGTTTTTTCCCCTGCTGTTAAGGTTGCCAGTGTATGCATGCTGGTAAATCGAATCTATAAATTTTGAAAATCAGTACTTGAAAATTATGTGACCAAACTACCTCAAATTTGGCATAGAGCATCAGCAGACTATGTACTTTGTGCTTATTCTGAGCTCTGTTTCAAAGTTATATTTTTTTTGTTTCGGGTGCCCCATTTTTAAAATAGCATTGATGTACATTTTTTTCCTGCTCTGCTCCGATCATTCTATTCCTGAGGTTATAACTTTATATCCCTGAATTTTAACTTGCATAGAAGCATTTTCAAGTGTCAAATTACATAAAATTACAGACACTGTAAATGGAATATTTTAAAAAAAGCACTTGATACTTTGGTGTATGAAAACCAAGACACAGGACACAGCCTCGGGCTGGGTTAACTCAGGTTTATTGCATCGTGGACAGAGGGAACATGAGGTAATGGCGGATCGATAGCTCTTTATATACAGTAGTAATACATTTGAATGTGGTTGCATGGTAGCCCATTGGCTACTGTCTGCGTGACGTCATTGCTGGTCACGCCCTTCTTGTCCAGGTGTAGGTGGTGGCGGGAAAACTTCCCGCGCTGTTGCCTTTGATGAGTTTGGACCAAGAGAGCTTGGACGCTCGCTGCTGCCAGCTAGTGGTCATTAGCTCGCGTCCTATTACAGGGTTCATATGATACAGCTGAAGGTTACATTGTTGCTATAGGCAAGGTTACATTGGTTCAGATACATTGTAATCCATGTGGAAGATAAAACCATTAGAACACAACACCCCTCCCCCCTAGGATGAGACAAAGTCTCGAGCCCACACTTAAACACACTCCCCCCCCTAGGAGACAAAGTCTCTCAGCCAAGATGGCTTATTTCGAACACGTTGGGGTCTCGATGCAGGCTGCCTTTCCCCGGGTTTGCTACCTTTTCTTTGTTCCCTGGTTTCCTGTCCTGTAATCGGAGAGGGAGACTCGTTAGTGACTTGCCGCGGCTCCGCGGCGTTGTTTGGAGGTGTGCTCTTTCTTAGGGAAGAACCGGGGGCACTGGGGGCTAACGAAAAACCCCTCTTCTCGCTTGGATGGGTGGGGGAACACTCCTGAAAACCCCCCCGGCTCGCAAAATCAAAATCAAAATTACATTCGGGGGCAGCGGTCGCGAACTCCTCTCCCCCTTCCCCGGCCTCTGGTAGAACTGGCGTATCAAAAGGGTATGAGTCGGGGCCGCTGCTTCTGCCTTCCCCCCTTGCTTGGGACTGTTGTCCGCTGCTGTCTCCCCCTTGGGCTAAACGGGTGGGGGAGGACCCTAACGCTGAATCTTGTTGCTGCGCCCCACTGACTTGCCCACTCACTCGGTGCCTCAGTTGGTCTGCGTGCCTCCTCCAGAGGAGGCCGGTGTTAGTCTCGACCCGGTACGACACTGGCCCCGTTTGTTCTACAACCGTCCCTGGTACCCAGGCTGGCCCTGCGCTGGCATAGTTCCTGCAGTGAACAGGGTCGCCGGCGGCGAAACCTTTCGAGACTGCCAACCCTATGTTTTTCCCTTTATCCTCGACTCTCGTCGGGTCTAGCCTGGACAGGATCGTGGTCAGTTTTCGCCGCATCAAGAGCTCTGCCGGCGAGTAACCAGACGCCAAGGGGGTCACCCTATACGCTAATAAGAACTGACATACTTGGTGATTTAGGTCCCCCGGGCCCATGCGCCGCAGCGCATCCTTTGTTGTACGCACCAGCCGTTCCACTTGGCCATTCGTGGCCGGGTGAAACGGCGCGGATGTGACATGCCGAATGGCGTTTGCCTCCATAAATGCCCCGAACTCCGCGGAGGTGAAACAACTAGCGTTATCGCTGACTAAAGTGTCGGGTAAACCGAACGTGGAAAAGACTCTCCTCAGTTGGCTAATTGTAGTGGCGGAGGACGTGCTCTTTACTGGGATAACCTCCAGCCACTTGGAGAACGCATCCACCACCAGGAGAAACATGGTTCCTCGGAATGGGCCAGCGAAATCTACGTGCACTCTGGACCATGGCCCCCTTGCTGTGTCCCATTCCCTATGCGGGAGACGGGCCGCCTCTGGTCGGGATCCCTGGCATGCCTCACAAGTGCCGACCATGTGCTCAATGTCCGTGTCTAGCTGTGGCCACCAAAAATAACTCCGGGCCAGCGCCTTTGAACGAACAATGCCCGGGTGGCTGACGTGCAGCAGTTCGAGCACCCTCGGACGCAGGGACGTAGGGACCACCACCCGTTGGCCCCACAACAGGCACCCCCTTTCTAGGGACAACTAGCTTTTTCCGAAAAAATGTGCTTGGGGACGATGCCGGCCACCCCTTCTGTACCCATGAACTAACTTTCTCCAGCGTTCTGTCCTTGCCTGTCGCCCTAGCAATGTCGGCTGGTACTATTGGGGGTGCGTCTAAGACCTCAATTAACAACACCTGGCGGTCTCTTTCTACTCTCGCCTTTTGGTCGTCCGACAAGGGCAAAGGAGATCTCGAAAGTGCATCAGCATGGCTGATCTCCTTTCCGGGCCGGTACTCCAACTCGTGTTGGTATGCGTTGAGAAAAATAGCCCATCGCAGCATTCTCGGGGACAGGATCTGCGGTGTGGGCTTGCTTGCTGTGAAAATCCCTAACAGGGGCTTGTGATCAGTCACGATTTTGAACGGGCGGCCATACAGAAAATCGTGAAATTTTTTGGTTCCCGCTACTATCGCTAATGCCTCCCTGTCGGTTTGTGCGTAATTTCGCTCTGCTTGGGACAGGGACCTTGAATAAAACGCTACCGGGGCCTCCCTTCCGTCATCCAACACGTGGCAAAGCACCGCCCCCACCCCCACCGGGGATGCATCACAGACCAAGACCACTGGCCGTTTGGGGTCGAAATGCGTCAGGATTGCCTCAGATGTTAAGAGCTGCTTTAGTTCTTTGAACGCCCTCTCGTGCTCGTCACCCCACATCCATGTCTCCTCCTTTTTAAGTAACCGATGAAGCGGTTCGGCCACGGACGCCTTCCGTGGGAGGAATGTATGGTAAAAATTGAGGAGCCCCAGGAATGACTGTAGCTCGGTTTTGGATGTGGGGCGAGGGGCCTTCTTTATGGCTGCTACTTTGGATTTAGACGGCTTAATACCCTCGGGTGTGATCCGGAACCCTAAAAACTCGACCTCAGTTTCGAAAAAAACACATTTGTCCTTCCTCAGTCTCAGCCCTGCTTTCTCGAAAACAGTTAGTACTTTATCCAATCTCTTTGCCAGTTCGGCCTCACTCCCCCCTGTTATCAACACGTCATCAAAATAAGGCAACACCCCCTCCAGCCCCTTCAGGAGGCGTTCCACAAGCGACTGAAAAAGGCCGGGTGCCGAGTTCACGCCGAACTGTAAACGCGACACCTGGAACGCCCCTTTGTGTGTAACTATCGTTTGTGCCGCGGCCGTGGCGGGAGTTACGGGGAGTTGCTGATAGGCTTGTGCCAAATCGAGTTTAGCGAAACACTTTCCCCCATTCAGCCTGGCCAAAAGGTGGCTGACCACCGGCACCGGGTATGCATTAGGGCGGATCGCCTTGTTAATTGTACACTTATAATCAGCGCAAATGCGCACCTCCCCGTTGGCCTTCAGAGCTGTTACAATTGGAGTTTCCCACTCCGCGGAATCAACAGGAATAAGGATCCCCTGGCTCACCAGTTTGTCCAGTTCCGCCTCTATTTTGTCCTTGAGTGCGAACGGCACCCTGCGCGGTTTGAGTCTTATCGGGCGGACCTCCGGGTCTAGGTCGAAGGCTACAGGGGGTCCCTTGAACTTTCCAAGTCCTTTTTCAAAGACGGCGGGATGCGCATCGCAAACCGCTTGTATTGGGTCCACTCCCACTGCATGCACTCCCCCTATGAACAAGCCTAAGGGCTGAAACCACTGCGTCCCTAGGAGGCTACAACTTCCCCCCTTAAGGACAACTAGGGGTAGTTCCGCAGAATGTCTCTTAAAACTGACCCGAAACTTTCCGACCCCCAACACCGGAATGCTGTTTCCCTGTACATCTCGTAGCGTGGACCTCAACGTTTTAAGTTTGGGCCGCACGTGGGGGTCGATTTTCAAGAACTCTTTCTGGGGAATTATAGAATAGGAGGACCCCGAGTCAATTTCCATCCTAATAGGGGCCCCTTGTACTAGTACCTCAACGAAGTAATGGGACTGTCCCGCGGACACGCTGAACACTGGGGCGTCGTCCTCGCTGTCGTCCGAGACGCGGCCCACGCCGTCCTGCTTCCTCGTGGTCTGGGCGCCATCTTTGGACCTCGCTGGACGGTCCGGTCTGGTCGAACGGTCTTGTGACTGCCTCCGGCCCTCCTTCCGTTTTCTGCATGCCCTGGCGATGTGCCCCCGACGGCCGCAGGTGTAACACTCGGCCTTTCTGAAGGGGCACCTCGCGCGCTCATGGGCCGCTCCGCAACCATCGCAGCGGCGCCCACCTTTTCGGACCTTCTGGACCTCCTCGCCGTCGCTGCCTTCCGTGGACGACTTTGAGGCCCGTCGAGTTGCGTGCACCGACTGTCCGGACTTCCAGTGCACCGAATTTTCCGCCTTGCCGGCTCTAGGACGCCACTCACGCCACTGGTGCATCTCGTCCACTCCAGCATTCGTGGACTCCGCGGCTTCCGCGGCCTCTACGACCTCTGCCAGCGTGGGTGGCGGCTCCTTGTTCATCAAGCTGCGCTGCACCTCCTTGTCCTTCAGGCCACACAGCACGCCGTCCCTGAGGGCCATCTCTAGGTTGTCCCATCTACAGGGGCCGGCGGCTATCCTCATGGCGGTCACGAATGCCTCAACCGACTCGTCCGGCGCTTGGACTCGCCTCCAAAACGCGCTCCGAGCGGGAAACATTGCCCTCGAGGGTCGGAAACGCTCTCGCAGCAGCTTCATGATGTCGTCTGCCTTAAATTCGCTCACCTTCTTCGGAGCGATGATGCCCACCAGCGTCCGCTTGGTTTCTAACCCAAGCATTCTGGTGAGGATGGCCCTCTTCCTCTCCTCGTCGTCTTCTTTGACTTTGAGTTCCACCAGTGCCGCCTGGAAGTCCATCTCAAACAGCTCCCAGTCTTGCGGTTTGGTGATGTTGAACCCGCTCTGTGCCCTGACTGTTCCTTGGGGATCCATCATCCCACCTTCGTCGCCAATTTGGTGTATGAAAACCAAGACACAGGACACAGCCTCGGGCTGGGTTAACTCAGGTTTATTGCATCGTGGACAGAGGGAACATGAGGTAATGGCGGATCGATAGCTCTTTATATACAGTAGTAATACATTTGAATGTGGTTGCATGGTAGCCCATTGGCTACTGTCTGCGTGACGTCATTGCTGGTCACGCCCTTCTTGTCCAGGTGTAGGTGGTGGCGGGAAAACTTCCCGCGCTGTTGCCTTTGATGAGTTTGGACCAAGAGAGCTTGGACGCTCGCTGCTGCCAGCTGGTGGTCATTAGCTCGCGTCCTATTACAGGGTTCATATGATACAGCTGAAGGTTACATTGTTGCTATAGGCAAGGTTACATTGGTTCAGATACATTGTAATCCATGTGGAAGATAAAACCATTAGAACACAACAGATACTTATTCTGTTTAAAAGTAAATTCGATTTTTAAAAGTTCATTCTATGTGATAACAATCTAATGACTAAAATTGGGAGAATTACACATTTTTTTTAAAAAATAATAATTATCATAATTCATGAATCTATTGCCCAAACCTCTCCAAATATGGCACATTGCTAAATCTGTGTCAAGTTTGGTGCTGATCTGAACCCCAGTTTAAAAGTTGCAGTTTGTTTCTTTTTGGATTATCCTCTTTTAAGACTTGCATTACAAAACACTGTTTTGCTATGTGCAGTGAAAATGTGTACGGAATTCCAGAGAGGCATAAATATCACCCATGATAAACTGGATTATAGAACCCCAAAGAAACCACAATTTATTGCTGTAATCTTTATAGTTTTGCCCATTTGCTCCTTTCCCCTAATAGTTCAGCCATTAAACACCACAAATAGCTAGTTCTAGCAGCCAAGGGGTGAGTCAGAGTTGCCATGGCAATGAGACCTGCCTCTCCAAATTAGGACATTTTTGTGCTGCCTTTTTCCATATGAGTTTTTCTCTTCTCTCATCTTTTTCCTTAGCAGTATCCCTCTGTATCGATGTTGAATTTGATTACCCACTCTCCCCCTCACTTCTTAAAAAGGACAGAAATTTATGAGTCTGAATTAATTCTTATGAAGCTTGAGCCAAAACAAGGTAGTTGATTTGTGCTATGTTCAAGCAACGGCAACCTTTACCTAAAGTTAAGTGGCTTGAGTGGCTAAGACGCTGACTGGGAGGTGGGAGGTCAGGAGGCGGAGGTCAGCAGTTCAATTCCCAAGTACTGCAGGACGGAATGAGCTCCTGTCTTTGTCCCAGCTCCTGCCAACCTAGCAGTTCAAAAGCAAGAAATTGAAGTAGATAAATAGGGACCATTTCAGTGGGAAGGTAACAGCGTTCCGTGCGCTCCGGTGTCTAGTCATGCCTGCCACATGACCTTGGAACATACCTGTCAACCATTTGGCCGGGATTACTCCGTAATTTGACGTCGATTGACGTCATAACTCGCCCCGCGCTGCCAAAACCCCGTAATTTGGCAGCGGGGGAAAATGCTTTCCACGCATGCGTGGAAGCGCTATGCTGCTTGTGCAGCTCCTATGCTGCTTGCGCAGCTCCTACGCAAGTGGCATAGCGCTTCTGCGCATGCGTGGAAAGCGACCTGCGCACAAGCGATCTGTGCAGGTCCCCTTTTTCCAGAGCCGCGGGTTGACAGGTATGCCATGGAAATGTCTGCAGAAGCAGACAAAGCTGGCTCTTCGGCTTTGAAACAGAGATGAGCACTGAACCCTAGAGTGTGCTTTGTTTGACATTGTATCTGGTAAAGAAATCAGAATCTGTAATCTGAAACTCTTTGTACCTCCAGGTAGTGAAAGGTCTACATGTCCCTTTAGATTCCTTCCCTCTGCAAGGTATATCTAATGTTCTTCTTATTTGTTCCGTAAAGACATGCCAGGAATGACAAATATTATTATCCACCACAACAGCCAAGTGGACTGTACTTGTTCAGAAATGCTATAGCTCTCAATATCACCTACGTGGGGATGCAGTGGCTCAGGGGTTAAGAAGCTCACCTTGTTAACTGGAAGGCAGGCAAGTTGGCAGTTTGAGACCCAGATACTGCATGATGGATTGAGCACCCATCTATGTCCCAGCTCCTGCTAACCGAGCAGATCAAAAGCAAGAAATTGCAAGTAGATAAATAGAGACCACTTAGGTGGGAAAAAGATCTTGGTGACATGAAAGGAGCCTCATTCAGGCATCCCCTGAGTGGAGTTTCTCCAGCAAAAATCCTTTCAACCCAAAATAATTTCTGACACGAAATTATTATTATCAGCTATGTGAATCAAAAAGAGCAGTTAATATTCAGGTTTGATAGATCAGCAGCATCTTTTATTTGACATTTTAGGGCAAAACCTGAGAATGGGGTAGACCAAGTAATGACTTTTTTAATGTGATGGGGTTGGAGCATGCAAAGATCTTCTGGGATAGCTGACTGTGAAACTGGGCAAGAAGGAAATTGGGGTAAATGCCCCTACAATCTGTTAAAGTCTTGCTAATTAGCTAATATGGCAAGGAAACGGGGGAAGACAAGAGGCAGCCAAGCAAGTGGCAAAATATACCCAAGTTACCAAGCCATCCCATAATATTGCTACCACAGCTTGTATAACAAGCCTACTCACAAGCTGCAGTTGTCACACATCATTCGTTACCTTCCATCAGATGGTATGATGGGCTCAGGAGAACACACCCAATACATACGAATGCACTGTCTTGCTGAGGTAGTGAACCCTGACACAGCTGAGAATGAGACAAATACTGTGCTCCAAGACCACAACTGAGTACAAAGCAGAGTTAGGACTGATGTGCAGTGTAGACACATATTAAAGGCATGCATAAACCATCTAATATATACATGTTTTGAGCAATACTCTTATTCAGAATAACTGTGGAACAACTAGAGGATCACATACCTGTTTTTAAAAAAATGCTTCAAAGATACAGTACAATAACCTGCCCGACAACTTTTTTTTTAACATATCATGCTTTAAAATTATCAGAACTCTCATTTTTTGCTAATTATGATAAACAGGGTTCAAAGCTAGTAGGAAAAGATAATAGCTACTTTTATTTCTCCCTGTTCATAAGAGAGGTAAAACAAAATGTGGTAGCTTTCACAATCTTGCCAAAAGATCACTCAAAAAAAAAAAAAAGGGGGGGGGGAATTGGCAGATTTTTAGAATCGGGCACTAGCATGTAATGTCAGCTTCCTCAAGAAGGTTTCTTTCCTCATTATGAGGCAACTCTGATGGATTCTGCTGACAAAAAATCTTTGGAATAACAAGGATTCCGCTAGCTTCGGAGGACAGGCATTTTATGTCTTCTGGAATTGGAGTCTACTTTTACTGCAGTCTAGTTGTCCTTGACCCTTTCTCAATTCTCTATAGTCTTGAATTCAGTACCTATGCTTTATCATTTATAAGCTCTGAAACAGTTTTGAGCTAACTTTCACACACAGATTTATCTCAGAAAAGTAGGAGAGTAACATCTATGCATTCTGAGTCTGCATATTAATTTGTGTCCAGTGAAATATTTAGAGCTTCCATGCTCTCCTGTAGATTATCGTGGTGACACAGTAAAAAGTGATGATCCATTCCTATAATTCCAATTTACCTTGTCTTTCATAGGCCATTTTTGGTGAGTAAGTAGGAATTCTGCTAAGTGCCTGACTGTTTTCTTCGTCCTGAAATAATTGGTGTTCTTTGCTGTCCATTTTGTTAATGTCTGCCAGTCTAGCGGTATGCCATGGCTGCTCATCCAACTTCAGTATAATATTTTACAAGCTCTGTCACAACTTCAAGGGAGTGAGGAGCACATGGTATTGCTTGGAGCAGGACTCTTTCAGCTAGATATGGAGAAACATCTGTGCTTCAGAAGAAACTACAGTGTTGACCTTGAAGAATAGAAGACAACCAAATGCTGTCTGAATCCTTTTCTGAAACACTTTCACTGAAACTTATTATGAGACATAAAGACAGGCACTGTGAATGGAGTGAAAAAAGACAAAAATGGAGAATTTAAGTGACAGTAGTAGAGGTGGAAAATGCCTCTAAGGAGGATTATTCAACCAGAGTGCTCTTATTACTGTTTACAGAGAGCAGCTAATCTCTACAGTTTTGGTGAGCCAGTTCCAAAGTTTAGATGTTTAGGGTGTGACTACACAGTGAGGGATATAGTAGTACCTCACTTAAAGAGCATAATGCATTCCATGGGATTGCTCTTTAAGAGAGTTTGCTCTTTAAGCAAAACACTATTGCAGGTGACCAATTGTGACTTCTGGTGGGGTGGGAGGATTGCAAACCCTGATTTAGTTGTTAAGCGAGTTTTTGGTTGGTTTTAGTTGTTAAGCGAGGCGACGATTCAGAGAAAATTGTGCTCTTTATCCGAGGTTTTACTATATGTGAATTTGCTCATTATGAAATCGGCCCAAGGAATTCAACTTTCTCCAGGTCTGTTCACATTAACTGGGCACTCAGGGAGTTACAAGTAAATTGATTGCTAGCCTCGTTTGCAGATTATTTGCACATTGTTAATGTAGTTCTCTCGTGGCTCTGCAGGAGGCACTGTTACAGAGGAACTACCTAATAAGCAGTAAACAAGAGTTATGTGGCAATTTCCTTGTTTTGTTTTCCCCTCTTGTTATCTATCCTTCTTCTGAGGGGAGGGCTATAGGCGCCCTAGCATAATAGCACAGCAGAAAGAAAGAAAAAGAAAAGCAAAAGTCATTATTTGCAAATATCCCTCCCCCTCAGGTTGGATATTTGCCTTCACCCCTCATTGTGCCATTGCACCAATCGCCCGCACAAAATTTTCTGCATGGGTTCATATGAGCACAGTTCCTAAGCTAATGTGAATGGATCATTTTTAAAAAGTAGAAACCCCAGTGGTGGAGGGAAAAACTATTGATGGGGGGAGGGAGAGGGGAAGGGAGCGAACTCTGTCTTGATTTGCATTTCCTTTTGTGTCATGTGGTCACATCAGTCCATCTCAGTCTTGTAGCACTTCCCAGATTTTTTTAACCAGTTTGGTTGCATTCTTAGTCAGGCATTTCTGATACGAAGACTGACTACAAATTATCCAGGCAGAGACTTTCCTTATAAGATTGCCATTGCTTCATCATTAAAGTTGTGCATGAACCACTCTGAAAATAGCCTTTCTTCTCAATACAATGCTACTTTGACTTGGCATGCAGGGATGATCACAGTAATGAAGTGGGCAGGGATTCAAGAGTGACTTTTGGTATTCATTCATTCTGGTTTAATCTCGTCTTCTTTCAGAAATATTTTCTTTCTGATTTAGCTGTTTTGTTTTGTGATCCTATTTTCTTCCATCCATAAACTGGTAATCTACATAGGAATGAAGATGTCTGGGAGAGGTAGTAACAGGTTGGAAATGGCAGTTTGAAAACTCTCTCTAAGTGAGAGACAGACTAGGAAGAAACGTAACAAACAAAGAGAAAAATGATATAGCAAAATAATCTATGAAAAACTTTGGTTCCAAGAATTTGCAGAGATGTTTGTTAATATACTGCTCAAAATACCTTCTTAATTTATCAGTCTTTAAAGGTTTTTAGGCTACAGTCCTGTAAATGCTAACCAAGACAATGGACTGTGTAACTGTCTGTTGCATCTAAATAGATAGATATGAAAATAATTGCTCTGTTATGCTTTAAATACAATTCTGACAATGAAGACTGAACTGCCTCTAATATGTCTGAAATTGTATGGATATTTTTTTAAAGGACAGAAACATTTGCACAATACCTTTTTAAAATCCTTTAAGTGCTTCATATGCATAACCTTAAGGGTCTTCCATATGACAGTATATGTGTGGGTTGTTTCATTTCATTTTTTTGTGTGACAAAATTGTGGGCTTTTTGGGCAGTGACCTTTATGTAAAAGATGTGCCTGTTTATTCTGTGCTTTACTGTATTGTCTTTTCCCTGTCAGTATTGTTCTTTACCTCTTTTAAAAAAACATTAACTACACTAAAACCCTTCTTTGCTATTCAGATGCACAAACCATAGTGCATCTGACACTTTTCAGTCTCAGTTTATCAAATTGGCAAGGCAACAATATTCTCATCTCCAGTATATTATACATAGGAAAACGAACCGAGGGATAGAGGCTTGTCTAAGGCTACCAAATAGGTTTACGGGTGAATGGAGATTTGACTCAATATTTTCCTGGTTTTGCAGTTGTTTTTAACAGGATCATATTTGCCTTCTTGTGGCAATATTATATAAGCATTAGAACCCAACATAGTTATTTTCCAAAGCATATAAAACACAACCTGGCAGAAATTTAGAAATATGTTCATAAATGCATCCAAGTAAGGTAACAGTCCTCGCGTACCATTTCCAAATGGAAGTACAGTATCTTCCAATTACTTTTCTGCAAGCACAGAGTCTTATGTTGGAAGAGCTTCAAAGTTATTTCCTATCCATCTTTCTCATTCAATCTGGTACTGATGTTAACAGTACCCTTCATGGGTATGCTTTATTAATAGGAGCACATATCAGAACTGGGAATATACATTAATTTTTAAAACTAAAATCTTGTTTTTTTCTTTTTAATCTTTTAGATTGCAACTTTACAGACAGATGTGACTCTATTTATTCTGTTTGAGTGGTGGTGGTAGTAGCAGTGTTAATATTTTCTCCTACACTTAGATCTCTCCTGATTAACTGGGGTTTGGAAATCACTTTAACATTTTCCACATATATTGAGCCACAGGAATTTTTGAATATCTAAAAAAGAACTACATGCTGATAGCTTCAACTAACAGAATCTCCTGGAACATAGAGGAATATTGAACTTTCTTTCTTTACAGGCGCACCCATACAAATAAAGACTCAGACACCAGTATTGGATTAAAGGCATTGGGCCACTTTTATTGAATAATGCCCTAGTCCGAATTATAACTTTCAATTGGTGTATCATCCAATTGTAATTTTTTAAGGCAAGCAGGCCGCAGTAGCACTGGTAAGATTCCACCCAAATTGCCAATGGCAATTGGCTATTATGTATCAATTTGTATCAATTTGTTTGTTGTCACAAACAAATTGTTGACCGAAGTCAATATACTATCTAGTGACCCCACCCTCTGATGTGTATCCATTAAAATATCAAGGTGATGCAAGCTGTGAAGCTCCTAGCATCACCCCCATTCATGGTTCGCCCTTGACCGGCCAAGCCTGTTTCCCCTGTACCTATCTACGTGTTGGCCAATCAATTGCGAACCTGCCGGATACCTATGGGTCATAAATTTTACCTTACCAGTGCTACCCGCCACACGTGGAGGCGTCCATGATGACTCACCGCCCCCCCCCTGACCGACAACTCGGTCACCAGGCCCGCTTGCACGTCCTCCAGAAAGAGGTCCATACCTCTTGTTGATAGGTGAACCCCATCTCCAGCATACAGGCTAAAATCCTGCAACCCTATTCCCCGGGTGACGAATGGCTGTACCGAAGCCATTCTCCGTAAGGAACTGGGCAACAGCCCTGTTCACCAACCGCCAGGCATGGTCCAGACTGCGGAGGTCAATCCCTCCCCTATAACAGTGTCTCGGCATGATGTCTGACCATAGCAACCGTGTGTACAGCCATAAATGGTGAAGGAACGCCAGGTCACTGCACACCGACATCTTTAAGGCAAGGCCAGTGATCTGTGCGAGATCATTGCTGCTGAGGTGCAGAATTAAAACATCTGGTGGTCCGGCATCCCTGATGGACATCAGGAATGGCAACAGTTCCCGCCACCTCATGCCGCGCACACCATACCACTGCATACGCGCGGATGCACGTAGCCCGAGATGGGGTCCCTACTCCGACGAAGCAGCGTACTGTGCCGCCCAGTGCACATAACTGTGGCCCACCAGCCACACTGCCACTGGTGTGCGGAAACACACAGGGTCTGTAAAAGAAAGAGAGAGAATTGAGGGCATAACGAGACACTCATGCAGTGAGGGGACGTACATACAAAGAAAAGCGCGCAGATCTCCACCTGCCCATCCGACGTATATCAGCCTCCGAGTATCCAAATGCAGCCGCAGTTGACGCGGCGCCTATCCTAAACGAATGGGTACCATAACGAGCCCCAGGGACGCCCGCACTGTGAAGTGCCATTCCAGTAACCCTCCAGAATTGGAATTTGGTAAGGGGGGACCCATCCTGGTGGCAGAACAACAGGCCAGGGCGTGAACCACGCACTGCCAAAAAACGCATGTAGGGCACCAACCGGACAGATGTCAGCAAACATGCATCGTAGACGCGTCACACTACAACCCTTCCCATGCTGATCGGCCTTTGAGGAACGAATCCTCAACTGAGCCCACTCCAGGTTGAGAGATACATCTTCCAGTTCCAGTGCCCTACGAGACATGTCCCCCTTTGAAAGTGGGACCAGCTCGCTGATTCTCAGAGCTCCAAAGAAAGCTACGGTAGTAGCTGCATGAAAAAGAGACTCCTCATACCTATCATAACACAGGCTATGCCAGCCCCGAGCAAGGTGTGTCAGAAGACACGGTGAAACAGGCTGACGTGTGTCCGGGCGGCGGCCGCATTCATGTGTCCACCCTTCCAACACATGGCGTATACGGAAGTCACCCATGTAGTCAGTAAAGCTCCGTGCCTTAGCCATGAATGCCAAGGCCGAAAGCCTGGTGGCAATGGTGCGTGGGGCCAAACCTTGAGCATGAAGGTGCACCATGTACTGCAAAACATGGTCAACCGGGATCGGCCACATGTCAGGCAGCTGCCTCTCCCTACAAAAAGCCCTAAACTTAAGTAGCATGTGCTGATACGCCTTACGCGTGCGAGGTGCCAAAGACATGCCAATCGCCCGGTTCACTTCTCCTCGCCAAAGGTCCACATCTTGGCCGGAAGTGGAGAGGGAAGTTTCTCTGCGTCTGGAGCCAAGGCATGGAACCGGGAGATCTGCAGGCGGGATAAAGCATCAGCAATATCATTGTTAATGCCTGGCACATGTCTGGCCCTAAAGAGCACATTAAGGCGCAAGGACCTAAGAACAAATTGTCGAACCAAGGCCATGACCCTGGGAGACTTAGATGTTTGGGCGTTAACAATATGCACTATGGCAGCATTGTCACACCAAAAGTGAACTACGGAATTAGCCCACATGTCCCCCCCAGAGCATAAGTGCACCTAAAATCGGCAAAAACTCAAGGAACGTAAGATGCCTCGAGGGTCGCTATATGGGCAAGCAGCATATCAACAGTGTCCGACCCACCATGATAAGGTGGGCCGGGTGGCCCACCAGGCAATGGTTGACTAGGCAGAGGGGGAAAGCCACGCGGCAGTCCCTGGCCGCAATATGGCCAGGCCAAATAATCCGGCCCATGGGGTGCTGGTGCAATAACTGGGCGCGATCCCGTGCCGTGCCCAATTGGGCCACCATGCCCCAAGCTGGATGAGTCAATGGGGGCGGAAACCCCCAGGGAGCAGGCCCGCACAGCTCCCGCTCGAGCCCTACGACTGGGCGGGGGGGGGGGCAGGGGCTTGGTCACCAACATTGGTGGCAGTGGTCAAAGGAACCCTGCCGCCCCCCTTGGCGCCCTCGCATGAGCCCTCTGGCCCGATGGTGGCCCAAGTGAGGTGGTCAAGGGGGTAGGGTGAGCCCTTCCCCCTGCACGCGGCCGCGGGGTCGTGAGAGTCTTCCGTTTGGGTGCCATGGCCACCCAAACCTATAAGCACTGATCGGAGGAGAGATATCTCTGATCAAGGACAGTAAAAGTCAAAATAGCAGCGTCGGAGCAAACTTCGCCGCTCTGTCGCTGTTCTAAAATGGCGGAGGGGCCGCCTCGTGGCCACCCCTTTTATAAGGGGTTAGCCATGCCCCCTAACTACCCGGATGTCTGAGTCCGGGGTGGGGCCCCCCCCGCAAAGAGCGCGGCGGCCATTTTGGTGCCACGCTTGCCTTCTTTCTTTTCTTTCTTTCTTTCTTTTTTTTTTTGAAAAGACAACTTAACTGAAAAAATGCCATTGTTACTAATATGGTTATACGGATCTGGGATTTTTCTAATTTCTGGGTAGATGTTGCAACCCCCAAATAGATGTTCATATTTAATGCTGAAAAAAGAGAAAATTTCAAAACTGAGAGCCAGTATGGTGTGCTAGCAGTAGGATGTTATGAATCTCTTTTTAATGACATGGGAGATTACTGGAACAACGTAAAAATACACTCAAAATTTGATTTTGGAAAAAGCTTACAGAACACTTGTTTTCGTGGTCTGTCTGAATCTTCCTGTGAGATTCTGGGCCACTCCATCTAGGAGTGGAGCTGCATAATACACATTATTTAGATGTGGTGCCCTTCAAGTGCCCAAACATGTTTACTCTCACAGCACAGTGGCTTTCCTTACCTTTCTATAAATTAAGGTATATGAATAATTCTCCATACTGTAGAAAGAATGCAAATGGTAACTTTAAATCTAGACAAAAAAGTGAATCAATAAAGGTTGTGAAAACTCTGAAAGCCAATGTCCATCCTGCATGTTTCCATCTGCATGAGCACATAGTCCTTTTTCAAACAATCAATCTTTATTACTGTCCAAGACCAGCATAGTACAGCAAAATCAACAGAAGTTAAAATGAAGGTACTTAAATATATATTTTTTAAAAGGACCTTTTCTGCTCAGAGTTAAGGTGTAGTAAAATTATTTAAGACCAATAATGTTACAACTATTATTACGCCTATACTGTAGTGCAAGTAGTTTATTTAGCTGAAGGACCAGCCAGGAATGTTCTTCTGATCTTACACACTATGGTGTAGAACCTGGCAGTATTTTGGGTGTAGGTGGGGCTTTCATCAGATAGCAGCCAGTGGGTGTATGTGCTGTTTGAACAGCTAGGATACTTGCAGAACAGTGGCGATATGAACTTCTTCCGGATGTCTCTATAAAAAAGGGCAGATGCAGAGAACGTGTTCTGTGGTTTCAATTTCTCCAGTGTGATGGGGCATAGCCTCTTTGACTTGGTCTGTCAAGTTGGAGCAGTTACTGGGCCGGGGCAACAATGTGCCTTTCTGTGTCTAGTGTTCTCTACTTGATGATCTGTTTCGCCTGGTCGCGACTCATGGCCTGTATGGTGAGGTCGGGACAAGCCAAGGTACTGCAATCTGGATTGAATTGTTCTTTTCCATGCTGATTGGAAACTATTCTGGAGAGTTGGAGGAGCCAGGCCACTGGGATTAAACAGAAAGGTTAAAAGTGGCTAGCCACAATCTCGCCTCAACCTTTATCATGCCTGCCTCCAGGTGGAGGGTGGCATTGGATACACAGGGGGGGGGGGGGTCTGGAGAGCTGCAGGTAAGAATTTAGATTGTACTCTTTCCATAAAATAGTCATTTTAACCACTACTTTTCATCTCAAATCAGAACTGCCCCTTGTTCCAGCAGCTTTGCAGGTTGAAGGATACTTTGTGATTCTTTCAAGCTATGGTTACAAAATTTAAGCCATTTGGGAGAAAGCAATCAGTATTAGAAGGATGTATGATTCCAGTGCTAAGGTATTTTATTACGAACAAAGCATTTAAGCTGCAGTTAGTTTTTGCTGATCATAATTGTCTTTCAGAATTATGCAAAAGATACCATAATCTCAGGATTTTAAAAAAGTTTAAAAACTAATATAGATTACAGTTTTAAACCTGCCAAATGTATTTTGCCCTGAGCAGTCCACTGGACTACTGGAACTGTGAAATAGCCCCCCCCCCCTCGATGTTAAATTAATCTCACAAATTATTGACTATAAAGAAGGCTATAAATTGTTTTGGCCAAAACATGATGGACAGGTTTTAAACTATAATCTAAATACATCTTGAGACTTTGGTGTTTCTTTCATAATTGGATCGATTGGATGTTACCAGTTCATTCTTTTAAAATAAAAGACTGGAGCTGATGTTTTGGAGACTTCAGGGGCCAAACTATATGTGACAAGGCACCCAAGTTTGTTGCTAACATATCCCTTCATGAATAAAGTAGATCTGGGGTGACAATTGAACTTCTACACTCAATGGAGAACATACTGAAGAAAGTGTTCAACCTCTTATAGAAATAAATCCATATGAGTCACAAAATCATAGATGCCTTAGTTGCATCTAATTTGGGCTCACATTTGTAGAACAAAATGTTTGCTCTGTCTTATGTTGACAGACTTCATGTAGGTTCTGAAGTCTGAACAAGAACTAAGAATTTTAGGATCAAAGCCCCAAGCATATAAAGAGGAAAATGCATGGAAGTGAAAAGTGCATAAGCAGTAAATTTTCACAATACTTAAAGACACTAGATTTTGTTTTAATTGTTGATGTTAATTTCTTGTTCTATTAGTTAACTTCCTTGCATGCTCAGGTTATACCTTAACTTGGATACCTTGGAGTCATTATTCAGTGAGGAGTCCTCATATGAGTAGATGTCTCCACGATGACATTCCGCACAACTTCTGTCCCTAATGATCTGTCCCTGGCAGTTCATCTTCATGTTGGTCCAACATTTTTCTTGAGAAAATCTTCCCATCTCCAAGGTAGTCTTCCCTAGTGTTGTTGTTTTTTTTTGCAATCTCTCGGATACCAGTTCATTATTCTAGCACTCCATCTATTGTCACTTGTGCATGCAACATGGCTAGCCCATGTTATACATGAAGAAAATATATTTATTAGCATTCTCCATTCTTTAAATGAAGCCAGAAAGTAGATTAAAGAGCACAGGATGTTACACAAACAGAATAATGTGGAATATATTCAACATCAAGGTAATAACTTGTAGAGCTGAAAACATTCTTTGACTGAAACATGCACCAGCCCTAGCCAATGGTGAAGGAGCATGGAACTTGCAAACCAAAAACCTATGCAAAGCCACCATTGGCTGCCACTGCTCTACTTACTGTTAACTGACTTCGGCATGCTAGTGCTCCAAGAAAGAAAAGGTCTATCAAAAGGGTGCTTGCAAAAGATTATTGAATCTGACACAGTGCTTGGTAAAGAAAAAACTAGGTTCATTGTCAGGCTAAGAATTGAATTAAGGGAGAAATTTATTATGTTAGCATTTGAGGACACCATTCTCTATTAATATTTGGACAATCATTAGTGCAGCCTTTTTTTTTTTTGTCAGAGTGTACCATACCCTTTAATTGTTTGGAAGGTGGGGGATACATCTCATCTGGAAGTGGGTGTGGTGGAAGAAAAATGCTTTAGTTGCAAAGGGACCTGAAGGAGCAGATTCACAATGATCAGTTTCCATGGCAGTGCTATAGAAACCAGGTTCTGCTACTTGGTACTTCCCAGAATGGAATTTAAATGCTTCTTATAGCTTTAGTAATAAAAAGAAGCAACTCAGCAATAGATCCTTTCTATACTATGTCTCACCTTTTCATTACTTCCTTGTTTTTACTAGCGTGATCTGTAACAAAACACAAAACACTTCCTTTATATGTGGGACCACACTGCTTTTCTGAATGAATACTAACTTTGGTTGACAAAGTGGCTAAAATCCTGTTCTGTACATTACTCCATGTAAGGCTGATTATGTCATCAGCAGGAGTGATTTTTCCAAAGTAAAAAATTCAACCCCGCCCCAAAATCAGAAGGCTCCCAAGAGATCCCTTTTGTTATGGGAGCCTGTTTTGGGCTGTGGGACCAGTGATGCACTGCAAAAAAATTTACTATCCCCACCCTGGGCGTGGCTAACTCTGTGGGCCACACCCACTTGGCCGGTCACACCATGGCCTAGGGTAGGGAGGTGGGCATGGTCAGCCAAGTGGGCGTGGCCTGGGGGAATTTCCGCTACCGGTTCCTGGGATCTGGTGAGAACCTGGAGCAGTACACCACTGTGTGGGACTGAGGAGTAATGTTTCATCTCCAAAAATTGCTGGTGGTAGTAAAGTCATCTTTCAGTGGTGGTTTTTCAAAATTAAAGATCTTTCCCCAACCACATCTTGAAAGAGATTTCCCAAGAAGAAAGAATTTCCATGAGAGCTTCAGGTCCCTGGGAGGAAGATTGAAAAATCTTTCTTTCTGAAAAATTACAGTGGCTGATATCTTAAGTGTTAGGTGATGTAGCTACACGAACAGATATACATAAAAGGAGCCTTCCCAAAGAGTGAAAAGCATTGCAAGTACACTCAGGCATCTCCAGCAATGTGGAACCAGCCAATCCTTCTGATCCAGAAGGTGCTAACAAATAAGGAATGAAATAAGGCAATACTGTACAGCATTAAAACCCATCCACTTCATAATAGACACCAACCCCTTAGACCAGTGATGGCGAACCTTTTGGAGACCAAGTGCCCAAACTGTAACCCAAACCCCACTTATTTATCACAAAGTGCCAACACGGCAATTTAACTTGAATACTGAGGTTTTAGTTTAGAAAAAACAACGCATACATTAACATCTTTTGTCTTAAACACAGTAATAGAGCTTTCAATGATACAAACAACTTACATACCAACCTAGCTCCTCTCCAACCTCACCATGGGAATCACCTTTGCCACAGACTCAACAGGCTGCTGTCCACCCTGCATACCTGTCAAGCGCAGCTCCGGACAAAACGGGACCTGCACAGAATGGTTCTGCGCAGGTCCATTTTACACATGCGTAAAAGCCATTGATGCATGTGTAGAACGGACATGCGCAGAATGGTTTTGTGCAGGTCCATTGTACACATGTGTAGAAGGCTTTTACGCATGTGTACAATGGACCTGCACAAAACTGTTCTGCACTGGTCAGTTCTACACATGCGTAGAAGGGTTCTACGCATCCCCTTCTGCACAGAACCCTTCTACGCATGCATAGAAGGGTTCTACGCATGCGTAGAAAACTTCTATGCATGTGTAGAAAGGACCTGCGCAGAAGGTACTAGACAAAGGCTTAAAGTGATGAAATATTTTTTGCATACCTCTCAAACTCTAAATCTGAAACCAGAAGAGGTTAAGCTAAACCTATGGAGAGCAAAAACAACACAATGCTGAATGGATGAATGTCGAAGAGTTTTCCCATGAGGACAAAATTCTGACTGGACTATCTGAAAGTCACTTATACTTAGATGTGATGTAGGAAGGTCAAAGAACAATGAAATAAAATGTGGCTACTTGGATATATGATAAATCTTCTGTGAATGTGGAGAAATTCAATCAATGTAACATTTATATTTATGCAATATGCCTAACTACCTGTACAGAAGATCTAGTAAATGGCTGAGATAATGCTATCGAAGTACTGTATCTTGCTACTGGCCAAATATAGATAATGTTGCTGAAGTTTAATTATTTTAACATTTTAACTTGTTTTGAATTTTAACTATATTTTATATATGTCCATAATCTTAAATTGTGCATTGCTCTGATAAGAAAAAAGAGAGAAGAGCTGTATAAACAACATTTCAGTCATTACTTACTACATTGAGGCTTTGGTGTTTAGGTGGGACCATGACATTTAAAATAGCATTTGAAAAAGAGCCCTGGTGATGCTGTAATGCACCCAAAACTGCTGATATTGTGAGTTTGATCCTGATGGGGATCAAGGTTAACTCAGCCTTCCATCCTTCCAAGGTTGGTAAAATGAGTGCTCGGCATGTTGGGGACAAAATGCTAATTATCTTGTGAACCACTCAGAGAGTGCACAAAGTGCTATGGGGTGGTATATAAGTGTAATGGCTATAACTGCTATTTGAAATTATACTGAATGTCTTACTATAGCTTGAATGTCTAGTTTTTGGAAACACAAGTACCTTTTACAGCAAAGGTGGGAGATGTCAACAAGACTGAGGGACCTGTAGTCCCAGGGGCTAGGGATAAAGGAGCTAATTTGCATATTTATTTTCTAATGCACCAGTTGTATCTTATAAAGTTTACTATAGTGTTTTTTGAAACTGAAAAGTAGGTTTGACTGCAAAACAACTTTTAATACACAAAAGAAGGTATGTTCTGTACTCTGGTGGCTAATTTTAAAACTTTTAAAATCATTTGAGATCTAGGGAGGCTGGGGTTTTAGGTGAACTCATTTATGGGTTTTGCCTCCAGGTTCATACAGCAGAGTGGGACATTTTGTCCAATTTATTTTTGAGAAGAAGAATTTTTTATATTAACTTATTTTGTTTATGTTCCACATTTCTCTCTGCATTGGATGTCTTAGGGGTTTAAAGGTTGCAAAAATAGCCCAGGGGTTGCATGTGTCATTTCTTGTCTAAAGTATCATGCAGCAGTGGATCAATGCTTCAAAACAATAGTTAACTATCACCAACCTGTGCCCTTGCACAGTGATGGTGAACCTATGGCACATGTGCCAGAAGTGGCACTCGGAGACCTCTCT
The DNA here is from genome assembly GCA_035047345.1 of Bradypodion ventrale. Taxonomy (NCBI): domain Eukaryota; kingdom Metazoa; phylum Chordata; class Lepidosauria; order Squamata; family Chamaeleonidae; genus Bradypodion; species Bradypodion ventrale. The sequence goes on along the minus strand of JAWDJE010000005.1, from coordinate 213,766,013 downwards.
GTAGGCACCCATCCAGTCACCCCAGCACAGAGTTTGCCCCATCCCTCTGCCCAGTAGTCCAATGGGAGCATTTCCTCCCTCACCCTAGCACAGAGTTTACCCAACCCCTCTGCCCAGCAGCCCAATGGGAGCGTTTCCTTCGTCCCCTGTTGCTATGTTGGCACTTTGCAATAAATAAGTGGATTTTGGGTTGCAGTTTGGGCACTTGGTCTCTAAAAGGTTGGCCATCACTGCCCTAGCACTATCGAAGTAAAAAGATGGGGATATTCACTATGTTTTTCAGTGGGCTTATGATGTGCTTACTTTTAAAAAGGTGTCATGTTCAGAGGCTATGTAGTGGGGCCCACTGTCATTCTTGTTTGCTATTCTTCAATAATTTATACACTGTGATAGTAAGATGCCAAATTATAGAATGCTGCAGCAAATCCAATGAAGAACGTTGTGGTGCTTGGCGGCTGGGTCACACTCCCTCAAACAGTTGGTGGGCTGGATTGGTGCTCCAGCTGCCACCGCAGCCACTGCTACTACCACTGCCACTGCTGGAATTGACCACAGACTCATTTACGGCTATTTAAACACGTTTGCAATGCCTGTAAATGAGTCTGTAGCCGATTCTGGCAGCAGCAGCAGTGGCGGCAACTGGAGCGAGGGTGGGGGCTGTAGGTTGAGAACCCCTGGTTTAGTGTAACAGAAATATAGGCTAACCTAGGAATTCTCAACCTGCGGCCCACAGCAACATTTCATGTGGCCCACCACCACCACCACACCAGGAAGTGCCATGTGGTGGAGGAAGGGCAAAATGGCCATCCGGCCCCCAGAGCTGTCTGAGGGAGCATGACCCGCCCCCTGGCTTAAAAAGGTTGAGTACTCCTGGGCTAACATGTCTAGCCCTTTAGGTGAAAGGTGGTTTCTATTTCCTCCTGCATCTGTCAGCTGGTATTTTTGTGTCTGCAGAAGTACCCAATTGGAGCCAAATGTTTTTGAGAAAAATGTTTTGTCTGATTAACCAGGGACAGTAGAAAAGGTCTAAATGTATTGCTTTATCCAGTTTTCACAATACAAAAAAAGCAACTTTTTTTAAAAAAATGCACACTTCCACTTTGCAGGTTGCTTTAGGGACCCTTTTGGCAAAAGATTCAACTGGAGTAATTTAGATAAAGAGATAAATAGACAAAAAAAACCATGGCTTGATCATTCTTGAAAGATTGATCTGCAAACTCCGAAAAGATTTTCATAATTTGAAGGGTGAACAAAAATAAAATGATAAAAGATTCAGTGCAATAACAAGCTTTTGGCAATAGGCAATTTAAAATAATGCCGAACACTTATTTCAGTGAAAATAGAAATATAAATTGGAAAAATAGAATTAGAATGTTAAAAATGGTTGAATATAGCAATTTTAGTTGAATATGTGCATTTTTTTCTTAACTTATTTTGACAGTTTCAAGAAAATAAATTGATTTACTTTCCTGTTTTAGATTATTATGTTAAAACTAAATATACCAAAGTAATTTAAATAAAAATAAATTTTCCTTAGACTTAAAACAAGCCATATCTTCTATTTAAGGCTTTTGAGTTTAATGATCCTATTTCTTTTGGATCATCATAGACAATTTGCTGTTTTGTGTTCCATTTTTGTATCCTTCCCTTCTGCTAAATAATGATGTTCAAGATGACTGACAAGCATAATGAAAACCAGTTGGTAGGGGCAGTCAAAAATGAAAAGTAACCTGGAGGCCAATTCTAGTCTGCATTAAAAGAGAGGCAAGCTCTAGAATTTGAGAGCAACAAAAGAATTGTGGACTCCCTAATCTTTTAATCAAATGAGAAGAGAGGATTCACTTGAGAAAGCCTTAATGCTGGGAAAGGTCAAGGGCAAAAGAAGGAGGGGGGGGCAGAAAATGAGATGGCTAGATGGCATTGTTGACGCAATGGGCACAAAGCTGGGAGGGCTGAGGAGGATGGTGGAGGATAGGGGTGCCTGGCGTGTGGTGGTCCATGGGGTCGCGAAGGGTCGGAATCGACTGTGCGACTGAACAACAACAAACAAATCTTTTAATTTCACCCTAAGATCCTTCTAATGATTTTTCATTGCATTCAAAAGGTAAAGAAGTTAAAAAGTGCCAAGGCAATACCTGAAGAGTAAGAAATCATTCCCAGTGGAGGACTTATATGTTTTTTTGAAGTTGTTTCTACTGCAGCCTCTTGCATTTTTCCTACTGAATGTAACGCATGAGGTGGGATATTTTCCACCCTTTGATTGCCTTAAGGAAAAAATAGCCCCTAAATTGTGTCCCCCCCCTAAATAAATTCTAGCATTTCTGTGAAGCTGCAGAAAGAATTGTTTTAGAGTGGGACGATGATATCCAATGCTGCGTACCTTTATTTAAGCATCCAGATGCAACTCTATCCTGATGCAGTGTCTGTAATCTATATTTAAACATTTAAAAGAGAACACATAAAAGTTAAATCAGAAGATGATGTTAGTTTAGTCATATGGGAAGAAGAAGCCAGGGCAGGTTGAGGACTGAGCCCCCATCAACGTATTGTATTGTAATGTATTGTTTGTAAGCTGCTATGAGTCGCTACGGCAAGTGGGCAGCAATATAAATTTTAACTAATAAATAAATAAATAGAAATACTGTAAGTACTTACTGTGAATTTACTTTTCCTTTCTTGTCCTAATTTTTGATTTACCAGAATATCCACCAAAACATTATGGGAAACAGTCGTGAAGTGATGTCACCAATTTATCTATTGTTATAGGTGGGCATGGCCAACAGAAAAGACCTATTAATAGGAAACGTTACTGCATCGAGTGTTACTGTGAGAACTTGCCCACATATGAAAATTCTGGGAGGTTTTGTCCTTCATATCTTTTAGATTACTTCTGTGCAATGGGGAATAATTTCTTTAAAAGCAAATGGAGCCCATTACAGTTCTGTGAGGTTCAAATTACTTTTGTGTGAATTTATTATTCTGTGCTGCCAAATTCCTCCTGACTAATGGCAACTGTATAAATGAAAGACATTACAATGGTCTTATCATTAACAACTGTGCTTTGGTTTTGTAAACCAAAAGTTGTGGTTTCTTTATTGAGTCAATCCATTTCATGTTAGAATTTCTTTTTTTTGGTATATTGATTTCCCCCCAAGCATTTTTGTCTTTTGAAGTAAGTCTAGTTCTCCTTGTATGTCCAAACTATGATGGTCTCAGTTTAGTCATGGCTATATTCTGCTAGTAATATAGATTCATCTGCTTCTCTTTTGTTACTAATGTTTCCTCTGTCAGTTTTCACTCTCTTGTTATGTAAATCTAATTTAGCTTTTTCTATGGTGCCTTCTAGATACAGAGTGAGCAGAAAGAGAGGTAGAATACACAGCTTTGCCTGTTGGAAACCATTCTGTTTTTCTATCTTCCTTCCTAACAGCAGCTTCTTGTCAAGAATATAATAAAAAACCCATTTCATAGATGTCTCATTTTCCAGAAACCCCATTTTATGGATGGAAATTGTGGGGAAATCACGTCCCATTTTCCAGGGGGTGGTAAAAATAATTTAATGCAACGGGTTTCCCCAGAATTTCCTTCTGTCTGATAAGTCTAAAATGGCGGCCCCACACCATTTTAGGCTAAAAAATTCCACCCTGCGCCACCCACCCCCACCACCGAAAGTTGAAAGACATCACTTAACATGGCGGTGGTGGAGGCAGTGGTGGTGGTGATTGAGGCAATTTTGCTGCATTTTCTACCAGCACTAGAAGAGTGCGGGGGGGGGGGCACTCAATATCTGCTCCGTTGCACTCTTCATCCATTGTGGGTTGCCCAAGTCACTGATTGGACAGCAACCTTTCCCGATAGGTTCGTTCGGTGAGAACACTGCCTTGAAGACCAACCAGGCTTTACCGGAAGGAAATTGGGTACGGGCTAATAGTAATAGGGAGCTATCGTGACTCCATGTTTCCTTGGCTGAGGGCACTGAGAGGAGTAGGACAAATGTCACGAGGAAAGAGACATAAGGTATCATAAACAGCATACGGTGTCTGGCTCACGTCCGCGTAAAGGGCTAAGCAGATACCAACAACAGCTAGACCAAATAGCTAGGTGCATGGAGTCTTCTAGGACTTAGATAAGGCGAGAACAATATGGCCAGCCTGGGCACGCAGGCTGGTAAGTGTAACCCAACCCGCCGAGTGCCACATAGCAAGCCTTCTGTCACGGGGGCCTCACGCAGGCTTTGCGTGATGACCCCCAAAGTAGTCAATAAATACAGACCACCCGAGGATTTGGGGCTGGCTTTTTCCATCATACTTTCATCTCTCGCGCCTTCCTTGAGTTCAGCACCTCGACTCCCATGGACCATTACAACAATCCATGCTGCCTCCACGGCATGCTTTAGCCGGGAATGCGCGTCGGACAAAGACCACTCCATTCCGGTCTTCATCTGACATACGTTCCTGGCTAAAGCATGCTATGGGGGGAGCATGGATGAAGAGTGCAACAGAGAGGATATGCCCCCCACACTTTCCCAGTGCTGGAAGAAGCAGCGGCAACAGCGCTGGCAGTAGCTCCTGCTTCCCCGACGGCCAGACAAACAACTCAGGAATCAGCAGCAGCAGCAGTAGCAACATGGAAATGTTAGGGAGATCGTTTCATCATTCCCTTTGTGCTGTTCCCCTCCCTTTTTATCTCCCACCCCCACACCTTGATCAAGGTGTGGGGGATGCAGGATAATAAAGGGAAATCCTCTAATAACACCCCCTTTTCTCCACTCCAGCTGCTCACCGGCTGATGAGATGATCAGGGTCATGTCTGCCATTTTTGGGATTTTTTAAAAAAATATTTTTGGTCCAGTCGGGACTGTTTTTTTTAAAATTTTTCAATGCATCCCTATGGGAAATTGTATTTTGTTTTATGGAAAAATTGTCTTATGGAAAAAGCTACGAACAGATTTTTGCCATTAAATGGGGTTTTACTGAATATGTTAGTGTTATGGCTCCCCTCCACTGTTGCTGGCACAGCATGGGTTAACTGCACGAAGGAGCAAGGGACAGAGAGAAACAGAAGCCTGGTTCAAATAGCCAAGTTCAATTACCAGTTCAATCAAGTCCAAAGGATAATCCAATGAGCATGGTCAGAGTCCAGGCTGAGGTCAGAGTCCAGGATCGTTAAGCAGACAGAGTATACAGAATGGAGAAACACAGCGTCGGAAGTTAAAGTCTTGTTCTGACAAAAGCCTTTGCTATTGTGGGTGATTTCTTAACAGTCCTCCCTCTCTGGATTCACAGCTGGAAGCAGTCTGTGTAAATGAGCATGTGCTTCCCTCCTTCTCATGTGCAGCTCATGTCTCAGCTGACGGCGACATCTCTCCAAAGAACTTGGCTCCTCCTCCTGCTGCTCACTGACATTTGGAGCCTTGGTGTGGGCTAGCTGAGCTGCTGTCACTTCCTGATCTCTTTGATCAGTTGTGTCCTGACCAAACAGCTCTGATCTGACGGCAGGATGAGGAGTTGACTCTTCTTCTCCGAACTCAGGGTCCAAGGGCATCACACTTACAGATTGGTTCAATGAAATATTGTGGTACATTGATTTCTTTTAGAACAAGCTGTAGCTTTTTTTGATCCATACTGGCAAAGTGTCCGTTGTAATATATAAACTGTCCCCCCCACCCCAAGATTCTTTATTACATTCTAGAAGTTAAAATGTACATGCAATACGATCCTTAGTACCTCTTCCTTTTCTGAATACAGCTTGACAATCAGGAAATCTTGGTAACTTTTCTGAGGCTTTTGGTTCCAAGCTAGATGTATTTTTTTATGTTTTTGAGTATGATGGTGGCTTCATTCAGAGTAAGATAGTAACTGACACCACAGTTCAGTTATGTGCTGCAAAACCAAAGAAAAAAGTGGAGACTATGCTTTTGTTGTATACAGCTGATGAGAATGTATACAATTTCATTTCTCTTAACTTTTAATTCTTCAGGGTAGCCTGTATCATCCATTGAAGATCATGCCTAGCATCAAAACAAAGCCTCTTTTAAAGGTTGTGAGTGAACCCAATTAATTTGGAGGTTTGGACCAGCCCTGTCCTTTAAATACTCACCCTCCATGTCTGGAAAATCACCTTCTTGTAATTTTCTCCCACGGACTGCAGTGGCTCAAGTGACTAAGATGCTGACTGGAAGGCGAGAGGTCAGCAGTTTGATTCCCGAGTACTGCAGGACGGAATGAGTTCCCATCTTTGTCCCAGCTCCTACCAACCTAGCAGTGTGAAAGCAAGAAATTGCAGGTAGATAAATAGGGACCACTTTGGCGGGAAGGTAAAACAGCAATCCGTGCGCTCCAGTGTCTAGTCATGCAGAAACAGACAGTGCTGGCTCTTCAGCTTTGAAACAGAGATGAACACTGAACCCTAGAATCGAATAGGACTGGCTTTCGAGCAAGGGAAACCTTTACTGTTACCTAATTTTCTCCCTTTCCCAAAAAGAGAACTTGATCAAAGCACCTGTTCGGTGAAACAGGGGTGCCAAATGACAAGATTAATTTCTATAATCAAGCAGTTTAATTTGGATAATTCCGATCTCTGTGTTTGTTTGTGGAAAATAAGACAAATCGCATTCTAGCAAGAACCTTTCCCTCTGCATGCAGCAACTCATTTTTCATTGGGAAAGGATAGGGTAGCAATAGCTAGGACAGTGGTGTTGCAAGGCAAGGCATGGTAGAAGGTGAACTTACATAAAAAGAATGCTCTGGGAAAGAGGATTGGACTAATCTGACAGTCCATATAATTTTTCCCCTTTCCATCTGAAATACAGTAATACCTCATACAAAGTCCGCTTCATACAACATCAGATTCATACAGCATCGCCTAATTCCTTGAAAAAAGTTGCCTCATACAAAATCGTGCGACTTTGTATGAGGCATTGGGGTTTTCCCAGGTTGCACTGTGCCTGGGCAGTATAAAAGGCAAGACACATGCATGCATTGCTCATGTGGGTTTTGCATGAGGCGAAGAGTGTTTAGGAGTGGTTTTGAGCACGATTTTGGATTTTTTTTATTTTTTTCGTCAGAATTTTTAGAAGCATTCCTGGGATTTTTGCAGCATTCTTCAGGTTCTTGGACAATCAGGATTGTTTGACATGTTTTTGTAATGTTTTTAGCCTTTACACAATAATTTCTTAAAGTTCTGTCAGTTTCCTGTCTGTTTCCTTGACTTTGCCCTGAAGTCTGTGCTGTTACAGTACAATGTATCTCTATGGAAATGACGTTGTATGAGGCATTGCGGCAAGGATTTGGATGTTGTATGAGGCATCGCGGCTAGGATTTTGCATGCCTCATACAAAGTCCAAATCCGTATAAAGTCCAAACTTGTGGAACCAAGTTTGGGCATTGTATGAGGAATCACTGTACAGTTAATTTAAGGGGAGTAGCAATCATGCATCATGCAGCACTCAGGTCTCAAGCTGCTGACCTGCTGACCTTCCAGTCATCAAGTTCAGTGTTTTAATTACTAAGCCACTGCAGCCTACTGCACAGATTACAATCATACTAAGTTTTCCTAGGAAACCAAACCAATTCCAAATTTATTGTGCAGTTGCCCCCTGAGCTACAGTCTCTCAGGCCAAAATTAGCCTTTTAACACTAGTTCAATATCTAGAAAGTAGTACTCCTTCATGTTCCAGAATGTCTGGTTGTAAAAGCATATTATTTCTCCCAGTAATGCATCTTGCATTTTCCTGGCTTTGTTTCAGTTATATGAGCTTGGAATCCCCACCATCATTGTTCCCCACCATGGATAAAATTAGCAGCATGTCAGAATGCATCATCATACTTATATGTACTGTCCAATGCCTGCATGCAATGTCACATTTAAAATGAAAAAACATTTTCATTGGTGCCAGAATGGCTAAAAATGAGTTCTGCAGAGAACTGGAAAGACAAAAGAAGTGAGTCCACATTCTCTTTGCCCCCTACAAATTCCTAGGCCTACTATTCCATTGTCGTGCAAAACATCTTCTTTTCAGTAAAAAGATAACTGCAACATAGGGTTGTTATGAAAGCAATAGATAGTGATACAGACAGAAGCTAAGAACAATTGAATCATGGGATATTGGAGAATTTGATTTATCAGTGACATTTAAACTCAGGCTTTCTTTGTAGGCTTGAATGCACATTTGTGCATCACAAACAGGATAAGCTCTGGAATTAAAATATCCCAACAGCATGAAATATGACTTTCTGTTTCCAACGTCAGATTCAGATTCAGCATAGCATTGGGCGCATTTTTCTTCTGCTTCCAGGAGTGACGAGGGCGGCATTAGCCTGATGAATTACAGTAAACCCATTCGTGTGGATTCATGGGGGCTTTTGAGAATTGAAGTCAAAGAACATCTAGAGTGCCAAGGTTCACCAACATAGGCCTAAGACCTCCAAATGAACTGGGTTTACCAACACCCCTTAAATAAGCCTTCATTTTTATACTGGGCACAGTGATCAAATTAGGCAAATTTAGGACATTATCTTTGTCTGATGTACTGAAGATGATCTGTGAAGCCTCCTATTATGGGAATTTTCCTCTTCCTTTTTTAGTTTGTCCCTAATCTGTTTGCTGGGATATTTTTCTCTTCAGGTGACATTTTTCACGGAACCAGACTTTCTGCATTTCTTTTAGCCATCCATTTATTTGCTGCAAAATCTGTGTCTGTTTCCAGTTTATGAGCCATTGTTTTATTTTCCATATTTGTTGGCATTTTCTTCTTAGGATTTTGACAGAGTCACTCACTGTTGCTTGAAATAGTTTTATTGATATCCCATCTACCCTGGTGATTTATTTCCAGCACTTTTAGAGCAGTTGTCACTTCACTTTTGAGAACTACAGGTTCTTCATGGTAGGATTCCTCTTCAAAGGATTTCTGTCATCCTTTCATTTCTTCATGGTAGGACTTCAATACACTGTTTCCACCTTCACTTTATCATCTGTGCTTCCCTGTTGGTCTTTCAGCATTCCTTATCTTGGCTTAAACTTCCCTTTGATTTTTTTGGATTTTCTTGTTTCTACTATTTTGTTGTTTCTTCTTTACTTTGCACTGGTTATTATAATAATTTTCTTTGTCTCTATGTGACAGCTACTGAAAAACTGCATTCAAGATTCTTACCCTGTTTTTGTCACTTTTTGCTTTTGCTTCTTGCCTGTCCCTAGCAATTTTGAGTGTCTCTTCTTTCCTCCATCTAGATGTTTCTTTTCTTTTTATTACAAGAATTAACTTTTGCATTGTTCCCTAATAATATCTCTAGTATCAATCCACACTTCTGGTTCATGGTTAGTTGAGTTTAGTAACACAATTTTGTTCCTTATGTAGATTTTATATATTTTTTAAAAAATATTTATTTATTTGACACTACAATTCTTTTAGTGTTTTTTCTCAGCTTTACTCTAATGTTGGATATTTACAGTTCAGTACCTCAATCCACTCCTGATCTTGTTTTGACAAAGAGAATACAGCTAACTCAGTCTCCTACTCCCAGTTATGTAGTCTATTTTGATTTCTACAGTGACCATTAGGTAATGTCCATGTGAACAGTCATCTGTTTGGCTGCTTGAAGTATGTATTTGCAACAAACATATTGATGGCTTTGCAAAACTCTGTCAGCTGTTCACCTGCATTATTTCTATGCCATTGGCCAAAATTTCCAGCCACATTTGTTTCTGCTTTGTTTCTTTAATTTTCTAGTTATATATGATAATAATCACGTCTTGTTTGGGTGTGTGGGATCAATTTCCTCTTGGATGCTTATGTCAAGGCTTTCAATTTTATCTTCTTCAGCACTGGTAGTTCAAGCATAGACTTGAATAATGATTATGTTGATAGGTTTTCTCCAGAGTCTATTTGATATTATTTGATCAGTGTTTGCATTATAGTCCCCAAACTGACTGTGCTACATCTTGCCTCAGTATTAGTGCCACTCTATTTCTTTTTAGTTGTTCATTTCCAGAGCAGAACACCTTACAACTGTGTGACCGAAAATACTTTGATTATTTTCAGTTAAACTTAAATATATCTGTATTGTTTTGTGTTGTGAAGCAACAAGAACAACTGGGAAAAGAAACAGTTACAAAAACTTTCACTCTTTTTGTCTCCTTATAGGAAGGGATGTAGTCTTTAGCTACTTGGAAATCTTTTGGAAAGTACTTACCCCTATTTATTATTACAACCCTGTGGAAAGGGAAGTGCTGAGCAGAATATTTAAATATGCCCCTCTGTAATACAATGCATATTCACCTTTTGATAATGGCAAGTTATTTGATTTCTTCAAAGTGATCAAGTGCATTTCTGTCTTAAAAAATCCATCTCTAATTGGCCAAATGAATTCTAGACCATATGTTTATAGCTGTAGCTTCAAATTACATGTTCTGCAAAATATTTCCCTGGAACCATTTTCCTTTATGTATCTTCCACATCAATCAGAGATGTAAAAGAAATGTCAGACCACACCACTTTATTTTGAAGTTTTTTAAAGGTGATATTTTCTTTTACGTCACAGTAATTTGTAAGCTAGGGCCCCCGGTGGGTTAGTGGTTAGGAGACTGAGCTCAATGACCAAGAGGTTGGTAGGTCAGCAGGTTAAGATCTGAGTGCTGAGTGATGGAGTGAGCTCCTGTCATCTGACCCATCTCCTGCCAACCTAGCAATTCAAAAGCAAGAAATTGCAAATAGATAAATAGGTACCACTTCAATGGGAAAGGTAACAGCATTCCATGTGCTCTGGCATTTAGTCATGCCTGCCACATGATCACAGAAACATCTGCAGACACAGACGTTGCTAGCTGTTTGGCTGTAAACAGAGAAGAGCACTGCCCTCTAGAGTTGACATGACTGACTTTCAAACAAGGGAAACCTTTACTTAATTTGCAAGTTATATCTAGAACAATCAGCCTCCTATTAAAATTGTGTTTCTGGTTGCTTTTTAATGTTTACCAACAAAGCCCTAGTTGTTCTCATTGCTTGCTGATGATCACTAATGAATAATGTAACTGGATCATGTATTATGTTGGCCACTATTTTGTTAATTTTCATTTTCTAAATGATAAACCAGTCTGGCCAGGTTATCCTGCTATGGTAAATAGAGAAGACCATACTGCCATTGACAACGTTGAGTGTCAAGCAGTGGTTAACTAACCTGACAGCCCTGAGGACTAGCGTTCTTGGCAAAGTCCACAGGGAAGGGTGATGGTCCCCAAATGGATTAAATACCACTTGAATCTGTCTTGATTGAGGGCAGTTTCTTCATCAATACTGGCATGGGGCTGAGGTGGACTTTGTGTGCAAAAAGGGCTCAGGACCAGAAAGTGACTCATGGAGCTGGATCAGTGGTGCAGGTGTCATGCTGCGATGCAGAAGGCAGATAAAAGTTAAGGGCATTATATTCGCAGGACAGTCTTCATGGCTGATCGCCATGATGATCACCAATATTTGGAATCAGATATGGAAGAAGAAGAAGAAGAAGAAATGTTTGTTCTTTGAAGGGACTTCTCCATCCCTGTTGATGGTGGAGCCACAGCTGCGAGAGTGAAAATTACTGCCCTAATACATGCTGCCTGAGATATTTACAGTTTTTCCTGCAATGGCAATGCAAGCGCGGCGCCAAAATGGCCGTCGCGCCCTTTGCGGCCCCCCCCCACAGGACAGAGAATCCGGGTAGTTAGGGGCGTGGCCACCGCCTTGATAAAAGGGGTGGCCACGAGGCAGCCGTGCTGCCATTTTGCCTCAGCGACGGAGCGGAGAAGTTTTTCCCCCTGCGTCTCCGTCGCTCGTTGGTGCTACCGGGAAGCCTTTTAGTTCCGTTTACTAGCTAGCTTCCCTTTCTGCTGCGGTGAGATGCCTTCCAAAAAGAAGGCTGCTGCGAATGCAGCTCGGGTGGTTCGGAGGCGTAATCCGGGTCGGAGGACCGCGGTGCCGCCTCCCCAGCAGCCACCTTTGCCATCCCCGGCCGGGGCTAGTGGCATGGGGGCTATCGCCCCTTGGCCCGATCAAAGTGCGGGCGCGGAGGGAGCTCCGGCCCGCGGCCCGCGAGCGGTGGGCACCGCTCATCCTCCTGCTCAATCGGTTGGGCCTATTCCTGTTGGGCCGCAGCCTCTCCCGGGGCCCTCTAGCCTTGGGGGGTGGCCCGGCTCCCTGCCTTGGCAGGTTAATCCACCAGCCCTCCCGGGCTTCGGCGGTAGTCAATGGCAATATACGGCCCCTGGGGTGCAGGGACCTGTCCCCATGCAAGGATCAGGTGGGCCGGCCGGCTCTTTACCCATGGTTAATGTGGACTCCTTACTGGCCCGTATTGCGGCCCTCGAGGCGTCTTTGGCCCGGGCCAGTCAGGCAGGTGCCCCTTTTGGGGTACCTTTGGAGGCGCTAACGGCAGCAGGACAACAGCCGGCGGGGAGGGTTGAGCTGCTGCAGGCGGGTGGCGCGGCTACGGCCACTGCCTCGCAGCTCCCCAGCCAGCAACCTGGTGCGGGTCAAGCCCCGGTGATGAGCTCTACATCGGTCGTGAGCTCCGACGCCCCCAGTGGGCCAGAACCCCCGGTGGGGGCGGCCCGCGGGGGTGCAGCATGTGAGTATACGGTGCAAACGAGTACATCTACACATATTCCCAATATAGGGGGGGCCTTTCAGTGGCCTTGGCCTCGCTCGGGTGGTGCGGGGACTACCCCTCTGGTGCCCCACCCGGCGACAACGACTGCCACCATGCCCACGGGGGTGGGCCTAGGCTCTTACACTGCTGGTAATGTCTTGGGGGTGGCAGGGTTAGCTCCGGCTCCCTTTACCAGGCCTGTTGTCCCCTTTTCGGCTTTGCCGACGGCAGGGTATTCCTTGCCACTGGGCGATCACTTGGCACAGGCTACCAGAGAAAAGATTTGGAGGGGGGAGTATGTAGATATCTTCTCACTCCTGAACAGAGAGCCCACCAAGGAAGAAAGGGAGGGTCAGGATGAGAAGGACAAGGAGCAGGCACGCCGCCGTAAGCCGCCGCGTACCTGGGCTAACTGGCTCCCCGCTTATTTGATATATATGGCGGTATATTTGAGGGCGCGGCCGGATCTAGCTATTCCCATGGTCCAATATTTGGACAACATATATAGGGCGATGGTAGATTTCCCGGGCCCCTCATGGCTAGCATATGATGAGGAATTCCGTATGAGGATTCCCCTCCATCCCGAGATGAGATGGGATGAGCCCTGCCAGAGACTGTGGCTCTTGTATATGACACCCACACGCCCTGCCCCGGGGGATAGATACCATTGTGGACATGCGGTCCAGCGAGCAGCTCCAGCGCAGGTTACCCGCCAACCGGCGGGGCAGGGGGTTCCAGCCCGCCTGCTGTGCTGGACTTTCTCGTCAAATGGTTCCTGCAATCGAAAGAACTGCAGGTATAAGCATGAGTGTCCCACGTGTTCTGGTCCCCACGCAGCCTCGGCTTGTCCCAAGCCTGGGGGGGCGCGAGGCAGAGGGAGGGGTGGACAGTGGGCTGGCAAGGCTGCCACGGAGAGAACTAGTTCTCCAAAAGGCACCCTCCCCAATTAAGGTGGACATGCTGGAGCGCTGGCTCGCATCGTACCCAAAGGGGGAGGACAGAGAGTATCTCATTCACGGTTTTAAGCAGGGATTTCGTATCCCTTTTATGGGTGTTAGATCACCTCAGGATGCTCCCAACCTGTTATCCCTCAGAGGAAGGGAGGAGGTGGCTGCGGCCAGCATTAAAAAGGAATTAGACGCGGGCAGGGTCGCTGGACCTTTTCCTGCACCCCCTTTTCCCAACCTTAAGGTTTCACCATTGGGTTTGGTTCCCAAAAAGTCCCTAGGTGAGTTTCGCCTTATTCATCATTTGTCCTACCCAGCCGGCAGATCGGTCAACGATGCTATACCTGATGACCTTTGTTCGGTCAGGTATACATCGTTCGACCATGCGCTGCGCATGGTGCGCTCGTGTGGCCCGGGTGCCTTGCTGGCCAAGTGCGACATTAAGTCAGCTTTTCGCCTCTTGCCAGTGCACCCGGGTGACTTTGAATTGCTGGGTTTTAAATTTAAAGGGGAATATTATTTTGATAAGGCCATGCCTTTTGGCTGCTCCATATCATGCTCGGCCTTCGAGCGTTTTAGTACTTTCCTAGAGTGGGCTTTTGTCCGCAGGTCAGGGTCCCGGTCTGTAGCCCATTACCTGGATGACTTTTTATTCGGGGGTGAACGGGGCTGGGACACGTGTGCACGTCTCCTCAATACATTTCAGACGCTAATGCAGGAACTTGGTGTCCCTTTAGCGCCCGAAAAGACCGAGGGCCCATCGACCAAGTTAGTATTCCTGGGGGTTGAGATTGACCCAGTAGAGCAGGCTTCTAGGTTGCCGGGCGATAAGGTGTCCAGGATAGTGACCCTTATCTCGGAATTGCTGGCCAAGCGTAAGGCATCCCTGAGGGAACTCCAGGTGCTACATGGGCACCTTAATTTTGCCTGCAGGGTGGTCGCACCGGGCAGGGCTTTTGCCCGGCGCTTATGCGACGCCATGGCAGGGTTATCCAGGCCCCACCACAGAGTTAGGCTCACCCGGGGTATCAGGGCAGACATGTTCGTCTGGTTGCAATTCCTGAGGGAGTTTAACGGGGTCTCATTTTGGAGGTCGGACCTCCTGGCTTCCCCCAATTTCCAGATCCAGTCTGATGCCTCAGGATCCCTGGGTTATGGGATGTACTTCAATGGGAAGTGGGCCTATGGTGGGTGGCCACCGGCATGGGCAGGCACAGGTCGCCTGCGGGATCTCACATACCTGGAATTTTTTCCCATTCTGGGGGCTTTGATGCTATGGGGCGAACAGTGGGCTAATTCGGTAGTGCATTTTTGGTGCGACAATGCTGCTGTGGTACACATTGTCAATGCACAGACTTCTAAATCGCCCAGGGTTATGGATCTAGTGCGCCATTTTGTGCTGCGCTGCCTGCGCCTCAATGTCTTGTTCAGGGCCAGGCATGTCCCAGGGGTTAATAATGATATTGCTGATGCTTTGTCCCGCCTGCAGATCTCCCGGTTCCGCGCCTTGGCCCCGGATGCGGAGGAATTTCCCTCGCCACTCCCGGACGAGATGTGGACTATTGGCAAGGAGAGGTGAACCGGGCGATTGGCCTTTCACTAGCGCCACGCACGCGTAAGGCGTATCAACAAGCACTCAGTTCATATAGGGCTTTTGCCACTCAATTTCACTTGCCAGAGACCTGGCCTATTCCGGTGGACCATGTACTGCGGTTCATGGTCCACCTCCATGCACAGGGCCTTGCACCTCGCACCATAGCATCCAAGCTCTCGGCGTTGGCTTTTATGGCCAAAGTAGGGGGTCATGTGGATACCACCTCTGACTTCCGTGTGAGACACGTTTTGGAGGGGTGGGTGCGCGAGCGCGGGCGTTGCCCGGACGACCGGCACCCTATTTCCCCAGGGGTTCTTACCCAGTTGGCCCGGGGCTGGCCAGGCCTCTGTTTTGATCATTATGAGGCAGCCCTTTTTCATGCAGCCACAACGGTGGCATTTTTTGGAGCGCTCCGCGTCAGCGAACTCGTGATGCTGTCTAAGGCGGATGCAAGTGGTAGGGCACTGGAACTCGGAGATGTCTACGTTGCCAAAGACTGGGCCCAGTTGAGGATTCGCTCCTCAAAAACAGATCAGCACGGCGTAGGCAGTGGAGTAAGACTGCTACGGTGTTCTTTGGCAGACATCTGTCCGGTTGGTGCCCTACAGGAGTACCTGGCACTGCGTGGCAGGCACCATGGCCCGTTTTTCTGTCACCAAGATGGGTCTCCCCTTACTAAATTTCAGTTTTGGAAGGTGACAGCCATAGCCCTCACCAGGGTGGGTTTTTCAGGTGCCCGTTATGGCACACATTCGTTCCGTATTGGTGCAGCCTCTACAGCAGCTGCTTTTGGGTACTCGGGGGCTGACATACGCAGCATGGGGAGGTGGGGCTCACAGTGTTTTCAGTTTTATGTGCGCCCACTCCCGCCATGAGTACCAATTCAGTCACCTTACCTTCCTTTTTTCTCAATTTTATTGCAGACCCTGGGTGTCGTATTACACCGGTGACAGTATGGCTGGTGGGCCACAGCTATGTGCACAGGGCAGCGCGTTACGCTGCGGCGACAGAGTGGGGACCCCGACTGGGACTGGGTGACCACGCCAGTCTCGCATGGCATGGTAAGCCTGGGATGTTATGGCGGGAGCTGAGGCCTTTCCTTTTTTCTGGCCTGGGGGCTGACCCGCCTGACATTCTAATTATCCACCTGGGGGGCAATGATTTGGGCCAGGTCACCGGCTTATCGCTCAAGCATGCGATTTGCGAGGAACTCGCCTACTTGCACTATGTCTGGCCTGCCACAACCCTGGTTTGGTCGGACATTGTTCCGCGCCACTCTTACAGAGGGGGCGTTAACCTCCTTGCGCTTGACCGCGCGAGGCGCGCGGTCAACAAGGCGGTGGCGCGGTTTCTTACCACCAGGGCTTGGGGACGGGTTAGTCATCACCCCGATATTAGTCTGCAAAATTATGACCTCTATGCAGGGGATGGGGTCCATCTGTCGCGAGGAGGTATGGACCTCCTGTTGGGTGACTGGCGAGCAGGCCTGTTGACCGTGCTGACGGTCTGGGGGGGGCGTCAGGTCTTCTGTGAAGCCCCTCCGTGTGGCGGGTAGCACTGGTAAGGTAAACAGTATGACCCACAAGTATCCGGCAGGTTCGCAATTGACTGGACAACACTAGACAGGAATAAATTAGTTAAACGTTGTCCGGTCAACGACGAACCAGGCGATGGGGTGATGGTGATTGCTAACCAGCATGCATCACCCCTGTGATTTCACGGATACGCGTCAGAGGGTGGGGTCATGAGTTAGTTATTGACTACGGTCAACAATTTGTTTGTTGTTGACAAACAAATTGATACAAATTGATACATTGTAACCAATTGCCGTTGGCAATTTTGGGGTGGTACCTTACCAGTGTTACTTCGGCCTGCTTGCCTTAGGAATTATGATTGGTCGTTTTACCAATACAAATTTATAATTCGGACTAGGGCATTGAATCAATAAATGTGGCCCTTTGCTGTTATCCACTTTCAATGTTGTCTGTGTCCGTTATTGGGGGGGTGCGCCTGCAATGCAAGCGCGGCGCCAAAATGGCCGCCGCGCCCTTTGCGGGCCCCCCCCCTACAGGACAGAGAATCCGGGTAGTTAGGGGCGTGGCCACCGCCTTGATAAAAGGGGTGGCCACGAGGCAGCCGTGCTGCCATTTTGCCTCAGCGACGGAGCGGAGAAGTTTTTCCCCTCCACCCCCTCCCTAGTTAACAGTGTGATTATGGTCGCTTCGGGGCCGGGTGGGAATTTTTGGTTGGGACCCATATTGGCTTCGGGTCCTGGCTTTTTTGCCCACCCCACACTGTGGCTATGGTTTGATATAGGGGTCTTTCTCCATTACTACTGTTGACTTTGGTCACATGGGCGGGTAGCACTGGTAAGGTAAACAGTATGACCCACAAGTATCCGGCAGGTTCGCAATTGACTGGACAACACTAGACAGGAATAAATTAGTTAAACGTTGTCCGGTCAACGACGAACCAGGCGATGGGGTGATGGTGATTGCTAACCAGCATGCATCACCCCTGTGATTTCACGGATACGCGTCAGAGGGTGGGGTCATGAGTTAGTTATTGACTACGGTCAACAATTTGTTTGTTGTTGACAAACAAATTGATACAAATTGATACATTGTAACCAATTGCCGTTGGCAATTTTGGGGTGGTACCTTACCAGTGTTACTTCGGCCTGCTTGCCTTAGGAATTATGATTGGTCGTTTTACCAATACAAATTTATAATTCGGACTAGGGCATTGAATCAATAAATGTGGCCCTTTGCTGTTATCCACTTTCAATGTTGTCTGTGTCCGTTATTGGGGGGTGCGCCTGCAATAGCCTTTGGGAAGCCTCCTGAAAGCATTTAAGGCTTGGGGGGAAAACAATTTGTTGCCTGTGAATCTTGCTTTCTGAATAATTGGGGCGTCCAGTAGCCTCTGGTAACATTGACTGCCTGTGTGCTAGTGCCAACCTTTCACTCCCTCTCCATGCAGAAAAAGAGGAAGGGGAATGATTTAGCTTCCACTAAGCCAGTACTTCTAGGAATGTCTTTGCAGTGTTGACCGAGAATGTTTTGCTTCCACACCTTCCTCTCCACCCATAAAGAATAACAAAGCAAATCTTATTACTAGAACCTTGCAAGAAGTGAGTTCATGATCTTACTTAGTTAGAATTATAGTAAAACATTATTTAACCCTTATTATTAAGAAACCAACTCAATTACAAGTAACATTCTTGTAAGAAGAATACCTAGTACAGGAAGCAAATTCTTGGAGTTGCATGAGCTTCAACATTAGTAAGTGCAGAGTGATGCATGTTGGGGCAAAGAACCCCAATTACATTTATAAACTGATGGGGTCTGAACTCTTTGCGACAAACCAGGAAAGGGACCTTGGTGTCCTGGTGGACAACTCAATGAAGGTGTCAACCCAGTGTGCCTCAGCAGTGAAAAAAACAAAGTCAATGCTAGGGATCATTAGGAAGGGTATAGAAAATAAGTCAGCAAGTGTCATTTTGCCTCTTTATAAATCTATGGTGAGGCCCCATCTGGAATACTGTGTACAGTTCTGGTCACCATACCTCCAGAAGGATATTATGGAGCTGGAAAAAGTGCAGAGGAGGGCAACCAGAATGATTAGGGGACTGGAACACCTTCCTTACCATCTGAGGCTGCAACGGTTGGGCCTCTTCACTCTTGAACGACGACGTCTAAGAGGTGACCTGATTGAAGTTTATAAAATCATGCACGGTGTGGACAAAATAGATAAGGAAAAACTGTTTTCCCTATCGCATAACACTAGAACTAGGGGACACTCCATGAAACTTTTGGGTACTAGTTCTCAAACAAATAAGAGAAAGTACTTTTTCACCCAGAGGATTACTGGTCTACTCTGCCAGAAGAAGTGGTGACAGCTGTCAGTCTTGACAGCTTTAAGAAAGGATTAGACAAGTTCATGGAGGACAAGGGTATCAATGGCTATAATTATGGGTACTTAAGGACAACCTCCGGGTTGGAGAGATAGGCAGATATCTCTCAATGTCATTTCCAGGGAATCCTAAGGAGGTGAAGGCATCTGCTTGGGAATACCCTGAAGCAAATGGTGAGCCACTGTGTGAGACAGAATGCTGGACTGGATGGGCTGTGGCCTGTTCCAGCAAGGCTGTTCTTATGTTCTTATGTATGTTCTTATGTAAAGAAGCAGGATCATCAGGAAACATGCTGTGGCTTTGGAGCTACAAGATCAACGTTTGGCCCTATGCAGGGATAGTGATTCTGGACCGTTGGAGTCACAAGATCCAGGACATGGACCCAGTGGTGGGCTCCAAAATTTTTACTACCACACTGTGGGTGTAGTATGGTGGGTGTGGCCAGGGAGAAAGCCCTGCATTGCACCCGAATTAGGACTACTTTATTTCAAAACTTGGATGGGCGGGGCCAATCAGAATTTCTGCTACCTGTTCTGGCAAACTGGTGCAAACCTGCTGATGCCCACCACTGCATCTACCCAGACAAGTAGTCTGAGGAACTGGAAGAGGAACGGCATTCCCAGGACCTTTACACAGACAACATTTCTGAGGCCCTGGAAAAAGAGCACCAATCCCAGACCTCCTCTATGTACAAGGATTTTGAATTAGCAAAGTAGGGGCAGCAGATAACAGAAATGGTGAATGGAAGGATTCCTGACATTTCCCAGAGGAAGAAAATTTGTGGGGTGGTAATAGGTGACTCCCCCATGAGAGGGAAAAAGACAGCAGTTTGCAGACCTGACATGATGTCTTGGGAAGTGTGCTGTTTTCAGGGGCTTGACTAGAATCACCAAGCCCAGATAGTTTGCCCACAATCATCAGGCTCCTAGACCCGTGATGGCGAACCTTGGCACTCCAGATGTTCTTGGACTTCAATTCCCAGAAGCCCAAGCACCCTGTGAATCCACACAAATGGATTTACTGTGATTCATCTGGCCCACGCTGCCCTTGTCACTCCTGGAAGTGGAAGTAAAACGCATCCGTTTGGGTGTGTTTTACTTCTGCTTCCAGGAGCGATGAGGGCAGTGCAGGCTGGATGAATTGCAGCAAATCCATTCATTTGGATTCACAGGGTACTTGGGCTTCTGGGAATTGAAGTCCAAGAACATCTGGATTGCCAAGGTTCACCATCATAGTCCTAGACCCCCATTGTTCCTATCTTATCCATGTGAGAACAGACAGTGCAGCTTGATACAATCTTCAGCATATTGAAACTGACTATGAGTCTCTGGGTAAGAAAATGAAGAAGCTTGGAGTACATGTGTTTGTTTTTGGTCCCTGCTACCTGTTGAAAGTTATGCCCAGCTAGAAAGAGAAAAATACTGGAGGTGAAAAACTGATTGCACTGATAGTGCTATCAGGAAAGGTTTGCTCCTTGCATGGAAGTAATTATTTGGGAAGAACATATTTGGTAGGAAATCTGCAGACTAAATTCAGTTTAAAGAGAGGCTTTTAATTGAATTAGACTGGAGGGAATACTATTCCACAGGGCAGGAATACACCAAGTCGTGAGTAGGAGTGTCACAGATGCATCAGAAACTGGGATAAGGATGCAGGAGCCCTCAAATGGATGGCAAAAGACAACAAGGAAGCAACTGGAGGGAATGACCAATGGTTTCAATGTCTCTATGCTGAAGCAAACATGGTGAGCAGGAACTTTTAACCCAGGAAGGCAACTATGATTTAATAGGTATTATTGAAATCTAATGTGATGAGACTCATGACTGGAATGTATCTATCGGTAGCTATAATTTATTGAAAAGGAACTAGAAGAAGAAGAAGGGTAGAGAAGTAAAGTTGTAAGTAAAAGATGTGCAGAACTGTGGAGTAATACACGAATTAGAACATAGAAAGCTGGTCAAGTACATTTAGGTAAAAATCAAAGCAGAGATAAATAATAGTGTTATCACTGTGGGGAAGACTGAGGAATTTGATACCATTTTAGAACTTTGTTGTTTAGTCACACAGTTGAGTCTGACCCTTTGTGACCCCATGGACTACAGCACGCCAGGCTCCTCTGTCATCTACCTTTTTAGAACAGATTGCCAATATTCAAAGAGGAAAGATGTAGTAGAAATGGGAAACATCAGCTATCTTAATATATCTTGGAATTCCAATTCCACCAATATTGCAAGGTCCAACAGATTCCTGACCTGCTTTGCTGACATCAGCTGTCTTTGAATGTGTCCTAACTAACACAGAAAAATTAGTGAGACAGAAACAGTGGGAACCTCAGCTGGAAATGACCATGCTCTCTTAGAATTTGTTACACTAGTCCCAACCTTCCTTTCCTCCGCTTCAACACATATTTAGAATTTAGGAAAGCTGATTTCAGTAAATTCAGAAAATACTTAGATACTATGTGAGAGATACTTAAATAAAATAGACTCGATCATAAATGGGAGTTTCTTAAAAGGAAGATAAAAAATAATCATTATGTAGAATTCCTGTGAGGAAGAAATGTGGAGATGTCTAAAGAAACTGGGGTACTTCAGAAAGAGTTATCAGAATAGCTGCTATTTAAAAAGCACATGTAAAGGTGATAGAAGCTGGCTGGATAACTCAGAGGTTTAAGTATCTGGCTGCAAAGCCAGAGGTTGGGAATTTGATTCCCCCCTAGGAACAATTTTTCAATATCCCCAAAAAATCTCCTGGTGATGGACCTTTGAAAAGCCAATTTACCAGAAAGGCTTTGGGGATATTGGAAAATTGTTGGAGACTATATTATTATTTCCTTCTTGAAGATACATGTTTTGGGGGAAAGATTTATGAATCTATTTTTGTGATTTTTTACAAAGGAAGAAATTAATACTTGAGTAACTTCACTCCATTCTATTTTGATGAAGAATGATTAAAATATTTTCTTGGCAAATTTATAGGACTCACAGTATTGTATTTACGAAGAAGAATTTTTCTGCCTCAAATGGTTTCCCCTGAACCATGTGACCGGCCTGTGACCTAAAGGCTTTGGCACCCCTGCTGTATAGCCTTGGGCAAGATGCACAGTCCAAGGATACCGCCAGAAGAAGGGAATTGTAAACCACTTCTGAATATTCTGTACTAGGAAACCCTTGAAAAGGGTCACCATAAGTCAAAATTGATTTAACAGCACATTATTATTATGTAGTCAGAGGTAGGAATGACAAATCACCAAGGAAGAGTGTAAAGCCAGTATTTGTAGAGGGAAGGTTAGGAAGACTAAAGTTCAAAATGATCAGACTTCTCAGAAAGGCAGAAAAAAATTAAATGAATTTTCCAGCAATGTTCAAAGTAAGAATAAGGAAGTAGTAAGTCTGCTGCATGGAGATAATGGAGAATTGTAAAGAAGCAATGGAAAAAAGCAAAGCTATTGAATTCCTTCTTTGCCTCTGTTTTTTCACACAAGCAAAATAGTGCCCAAAGTGGTGCAAGTGGAATAGAGGAGAAAATGAGAGTGCTGCTGCCTAAGATGGAGAAAGAGATGGTACAGGAGCACCTAAGTACTTTAAATGAAGTAAAATCTTCAGGGCCAGATGAATTCTATCCAAGGGGATCAAAGGAACTTGCAGATGTAATCTCAGAGCCTCTATCTATAATCTTTAAGATTTTTTGGAGAGCAAGTGAAGGCCCTAAAGACTGAAGGTGAGCAAATATACTCTCCAATGTCAAAAAGTGGAAAAGGAAAAAGGGGTGGGTGATTTACTAGTAAGCTGACCATCATTAGGAAGAAAGGACATTGGATAGATCATTAATCAGTCAGTCTGTGAGCTTTTAGAAAGGACACTGTGATTCCTAAGACTTAGCATGGGTTTGTCAAAAACAAGTCATGCCAGACTAATGTAATAGCTTTTTCTGATGTAGTCACAAGTTTAGCACATAAGGGTCTGGCAAGTTGGCTTTTTGAGACCCCGGTACTGCATAATGAATTGAGCGCTTGTCTCTGTCTCTTGGGGAATGAAAGGAGCCTCATTTGGGCATTCCCTGAGCAGAGTTTCTTCCATAAAAATCCTTTCAACCCAGAATAATTTCTGACACAAAATTATTATTATTCTGGGGGAGGGGGTTAAGTGGGGAGAGCCATAGGGTCTAATCCTGGGCACAGTGTTATTCAGTATTTTATAAATGATTTGGATGAGAGCATGAGATCATGAAATTTGCAGATGATGCCAAACTTGGAAGGTTGGCTAATATTTCAGAAGACAGCATTAGTATTCAAAATGATTGTAACATCTTAAAGACTCAGCCAATGTAAATATACTTCAACAGGTAAATATGTGGACTGCTTCACTCAGTCAGAGGCACAAATATAGGATGGATGAAAGCTGTCTTGGAATTTGTACATATGAAAAAGATCTGGGTTTTTAGGAGCTCACACAAGAGTTTACAGTGTGATGAAGCATTTAAAAAGTGAATGGTATACCAGGGTGAACCAACAGAAATGTAGAATTCAGATCCAGGAAAGTGATTCTACTGCTATGTTCTGTATTGTATCTAATTCTGGTCACTGCAGTTTAAGAAAGATAGCAAGAAGATGGAATATGTTCAGAAGAGGGTGACCAGAATGATAAGTGGGTTGGAAGTCAAGTACTGTGAAGACATGTATTTGAGGGCCTGTCATGTGGAACAAGCCTCTTTTTTCAGCCAAAGAGCAAGTTTGCTTTTTGCAGAAATAATGGGAAAAGTAAGTAATGGCATAATCTGTAACACATTACTTCTGATGGTAATGAAGGCATAACAGTGGCAATTTTGTGAAATTCTGTAGCAACTGGTAATGGTGTTTTTGGGTGGCATAATTAATGTTTAGATGCCCAGTTTGATCTAGTGCTAGTGCAGGGGTTCTCAACCTTTTTAAGCCACTTGCCGGACTATGCCCCTTCAGACAGCTGAGCAGGCCAGATGTGTGGTTCTCTCCTGCTGTAAATGCTGTCATAAAATGCATCCATAGCTGTTGTAAATGTGTGTTTACAACAGCTGCGGGTGCATTTTTGGCTGTTATAAATGCATCTGCTTCCCTTTCTGCTTCCGGTGGCAGCAGTGGTGATGGTGATTGTAGCGGCAGCGGCAGCGGCAGCGGCAGCGGCAGCGGCAGCGGCAGCGGCAGCGACGTGGTCCACATGAAATGGTGCCATGGGCCAGTCCTGGCCCACAGGCTGTAGGTTAAGAACCCCTGATCTAGTGGATAGAGTGATGAAGTAAGACTCAGGATGTCTGGGTTCAAATTCTTGCTAAGCCATGGAAACTCACTTGGAAGTGGAACTGGTAAAGCCATTTGTTAAATATTATATTTCACTTATCTTGAAAGCCCTATAAGGGTCACTATAAGGCAAAGATTTGATGGTACATAACAAATTAACATTTATTCATTGCTTTCAGAAAACCAATTTTATGATGAGGGATGATTTGGGGGATTTTGTGGTGATGTTTGACAATTTTTCTATGTTTAAAGTTTATTTAAAAATAATAATTTATAAGTGACCTGTTAATAATACATTGCTAACCTGTTATTTGTAAAGTCATGTTTGCTGAGCAATGCATTAGAATTTTGAAAGAAAAAGCAACACTAATGCTGAAATAATGCTGATTTATTTTTTTACTTCTCAAAATAGTGTTCCACTCTCTAATTTAACTGACAAGCAGTTTGTTGCATCCTTTCCTCAGTCAATGTTTAGGCCCACTGAGACTAAAAGATCAAACTAGTCTTGAGGAAATAGAAGCTCACTGATTTTGATTAGACTAAAATTTAATTAACCTATACTGGCAGCAACTTGGAGTATTGAAAAATCTGTACCTCTCTTCTGTTTGTGACATAGGTCACAAGCCTTATTTAGGCATTGATTTAAATGTATGAATTTACCCAATATCTGTCCCCAACATCTCGAAAAGTCAATTTTTACACATTGGCTGGAATCCTATTGCACAATTTTATGTTGCACAACTGAATTGATATCATCATCCAAAGCCTTTTTGGGAAAATTCAGTTTCCTATTCTACTCCTTCCAGGTTCTAGAGATACCTAGGGATCCTTTTCATTTTGGGGACAGACTTTGGAAGCTGCAGAAAGGGGTAGGGAACTCTTTAATGCCCCCAAATTGCTGTTGCTAATCCTGACTGTGGGACTAGCACTGGCAGTAGTGATTCTCTGGCATTAACCAGTCCCCCCTCTTTTGTTCTGTGGCTCCCAAATAATTTCCCAGTACAAAAAGGATCCCTAGTTACCCCATGTACCTAGAGGAGGGCAGAAAATTTAAATTCCCCAGAAATGGTTGCAATGATGATTTAATCCAGGAGTTCTCAACCTTTTAAAGCCGGGGGCCGGGTCACACTCCCTCAGACAGCTTCGGGGCCAGACGGCCATTTTGCCCTTCCTCCACCTCATGGCACTTCCTGGTGTGGTGGAGGCAGTGGGGGCCACATAAAATGGTGCCACAGGTCGCATACAGCCTGTGGGCTGCAGACTGAGAATCCCTGATTTAATCACGGTTGCACAATGCAAAGTTGTGCAAAATGATTTTGGCTGCAGAGTATAAAGACTGAAAGATGAGGCTTTAAGCACATTTAATTTAATTTAATTTAATTTAATTTAATTTAATTTAATTTAATTTAATTTAATTTAAGGATTCAAGTGATGCAGATGCTCACCTTGTCAGGGTTTTGAGGTGGAAGAGTGTTCTGCTTAACAAACTTTCTGCTTAACAAACATTAAGGTCTGCTACCCAGGAATGATCTAGCTTGTATGATTTCTGTATGAATAGTGGGGAGTGATTCAATCATTCTAATGAAGTCTTATCATTTCATCATTAGCATCAGGAAGTGGTGAAATAACAAGCCACGTTTGGGTATTGGTAAAGGAATCATTTCCACTGTTCAGCAAAGGTTAGGGAAAGTTGGGAAAAAATCTTTTTGCCTTACTGGTCGAGAAACCACATACAGTTGAATCCACCTTTAGATGATTCTTTGATCAACAATGCAAAGAAAAGATTTTTATAAAAAATATCTAACATAGTGTATCACTGATGATCTTAAACAGATCTTTTTAACTTTCCCTGTCCTCTGCCAAGCAGGAAAGTGATTCATTTACCAGTACAGCATCTGAAAGTGGCTCATTTATTAAACCACTTTGCAATATTGGCAAGTTGACACTACTCAGAGCTAGGTGAACGTAAATCAAGAAAACATATTTACCTGGAATAATCCTTAATTATCCCAATTAATCAGAAGATGCCTAGCCCTCACCACCCTGGGTTGGATTGCATTAGGGACAACACTCTAACTAAAACATTATGTAGCCAACCTTTTTCAGAGCTTTCCCAACCATTCCAGCAGGAAGCTACAAAGCAAGGTAAACTCCCATGTAGTTAATCTCGTTCAGTTCCTCTTCAAAATGTCTTGCTCACCACACAAGGTTGAACTAAATTGTAGGTGAGGGTTGATAATGAGGCAAGGTCTTAGGTGCATCACCATTTCCTCACCATAAAGATATTGCTGAAGTTAGTTGAATGACTGAATAAAGTACAGTTATCTTAGTCTCCTTCTGTCGATTTGGTTTTATGAATTTCTACCAACCGGATCATTCAGCAACATTTAAACTTCAGAGCTAGCTCTTAGTTATGGTTGATTGGTTCATAGTGTTAATTCTGTTTGTTTTAGAATGAATAAATGAGATAATTTTGGCTTAAATACTTGGGTGCATGCATTTAATTTTGTGAGTATTCATGCATATGGTATTAAAGTTTGTTTCCTATGTCAACTTGAAGTTAAAACAAAAATGATTTGGCAATGTTTTAGAGAGGCAAAATGCTGCATCAGTACCAAACCAGTACTACTAGGTATTTTCCATTCCTTTCTGTTGGGCATGACTGCAGTTGTTACCATACTTACTTGAAAGTAAGTGACATTTGACAGCCCTTTAAAGGATCTGCTAGAGATCACTATAACGTGAAAATGACTTGAAGGTATATAGGACCAACTGCAAGTCACTTTATACAAAGTGAGGCAGACTTTGGCATACATATGATGCACAATGCTCAATGACTCTCTGTTTTTAATAGCAGCCAATTTTGCTCACAACAGATTTGAACATGGCTCATCTCTGTTGTATTAGGACAAAAGCACGCAGATACAGCATTTCTTTAATGCAAAATCCAAAGCAAGTTGGTCAATTTAATTATTCATTTTAAACCATCCTTCCAGCTTCCCACACCAGCATCTGCAGTGTACATTACAGGGGACTGCAACGTATATTACAGAGGCTGAAGTCAGGTACAAGAAATCAAGTTCCTTGTACAAATTATTCTGCATAATTCTAAGATCAAGAACTGGAACTCTTAATGCTACAAGAACTAGCAGAAGATTAAAGCTGCAGTTTAAAGGCATTTACTAGGTAATAACATCTGGTGCCCATAAACCTTCACTAACAAGAAAGCTAGCAAAATAGGATGTCAGATGGTTGGTTGACATGGGTCCACTGAAGATTTCCCCCACTTCTTCCTTTGAAGTATGTTGCTTCTTAAAGGAAAAAAAAAACTTGTTGAAGTTCCATGGCACATGTAGTTTGGCACTTCATGAGACATCACCTACTGCTGATGTAAAAGGGCAGGAGACTCACTTCAGAGTAAATGTGCTAAAGGTTGTATTGCAAGTATCAGAATATAAAATTAGTTATTTATAACCAAGAATTAGTAGTAATTATTAAGACTTTTGTCTAATGTCATATATATTGACATAGGTTTGTAATTTACTGAGGGATACTGTCACTCCATAATGTCAGGAAACATCATTATCTTTTTGTGTAGCAAGTACTGTTGACTTGTTATTTTTGTTGTTGTTTAGGACAAATGTGCTTTTAGAAGGATTTAGAAGGTTTTTTAAAAAACAAATGTAAGGCCATTTTAACTTTTTTGATGTCCCCCCCAAAAATAAATAAATAATAGGAAGTACTAAGCAATAAAAAGGCAACAATAATATGATAAGCAATGTTTTTGACTTCATAATGAGATAAACAATGAATTCCTTTTTAAAAAGTAAATTTACCAGTGTCTGATAAGAACAGTGCTTGTTGTCCTGAAGAACTGAAAATTAGATCCAAACCGTGACATGTTTAAGAATATCAGAAAAATAAAAACAGCCTATATGTGAGCTCTATAAAGCTACTCTATGAAAAGTAAAGGGTGGTGTTTGGGGCACACTTAATTTGAAAAAGATTCACCAAAATCATTAGGTTGTAAGTGGTTTATGCCTCAGATTGTAGTGTGCATATACAGTACATATAAATAAGTGTGGGGACCTGAAAATAATCCTCAAAGTTTACAAGATGTTCTTCCCCCATCAAATTACAATGTGCTCTTCATGTCGACATACTCATGGAAAAGGAGAGCGGCCAGGGTGTATGCTACAAAGAGAGAGAGAGGTACCACCCAAGAATGCGGGGCAACAAGGAAAAAGTGAATGCTACTTTAATGTCAAAGATTCGTCATGAAAACGAAGCAACTAGGGAGAGCAACAACATCAGGGGGCTCATGCGAGACCATAAAACTGTGTACCCAATATAATAGGGACACTGTATAAAGATATACAATACATGGAAATTATAATACAATATCTCGTAAGTAAACGACAATAACACTCAGTAACAGTCAAATAAACATATGGTCCGGCGAATATCCAATGTTAATGGAACAATATACATTCAGAAATGTCTCTAGGCAAAGGATCCGAACAACCTACAATTTCAATAGCCGGAAGACCATGCATTGAAAACACCGTGAGGTGAGCCGCAATCGCAAATAGCAAAGTTCTTAAACAGTGTCCTATGGTGGAAAATCTGACGAACAATGGAGAAAGCTCTAGTTGTTCACCATTCATTCAGAATTGCAAGGTCGATATCCGTCCGGTTGAAATGGGATATTTCGGAGTCTTTATCAAGATTCTGATAGTATAAAAAGAAACGCGCTCGATAGTAACCTCTCTCAGTGGATTCCTGCCGGGTTAGAGCTCTAACCCATTTCAACTGGATGGATATCGACCTTGCAATTCTGCTCAATTCACTCTACATTTTATTCTTCTTGCATGAATGGTAAACAACTAGAGCTTTCTCCATTGTTCGTCGGATTTTCCACCATAGGACACTGTTTAAGAACTTTGCTATTTGCGATTGCGGCTCACCTCACAGTGTTTTCAATGCATGGTTTTCCGGCTATTGAAATTGTAGGTTGTTCGGACCTTTTGCCTAGAGACATTTCTGAACGTATATTGTTCCATTAACATTGGATATTCGCCGGACCATATGTTTATTTGACTGTTACTGAGTGTTATTGCCGTTTACTTAGGAGATATTGTATTATAATTTCCATGTACAGTAATATCTCATACAAAGTCCACTTCATACAACATCGGATTCATACAACACCACCTAATTCCTTGAAAAAAGTTGCCTCATACAAAGTTGTGCGACTTTGTATGAGACATTGGGGTTTCCCCAGGTTGTAGCGTGCCTGGGCAGTATAAAAGGCAGGACACATGCGTGCATTGCTCTTGTGGGTTTTGCATGAGGCAAAGAGTGTTTAGGAGTGGTTTTAAATGCGACTTTGGATTTTTTTGAATTTTTTCATCAGAATTTTTAGAAGCATTCCTGGGATTTTTGCAGCATTCTTCAGGTTCTTGGACAATCAGGGTTGTTTGACAAGTTTTTGTAATGTTTTTAGCCTTTAGACAATGATTTCTTAAAGTTCTGTCAGTTTCCTGTCTGTTTCCTTGACTTTGCCCTGAAGTCTGTGCTGTATCTCTATGGAAACGATGTTGTATGAGGCATTGCGGCAAGGATTTGGACATTGTATGAGGCATCGCGGCTAGGATTTTGCATGCCTCATACAAAGTCCAAATCCGTATAAAGTCCGAACTTGTGGAACCAAGTTTGGACATTGTATGAGGTATCACTGTATTGTATATCTTTATACAGTGTCCCTATTATATTGGGTACACAGTTTTATGGTCTCGCATGAGCCCCCTGATGTTGTTGCTCTTCCTAGTTGTTTCGTTTTCATGACGAATTTTTGACATTAAAGTAGCATTCACTTTTTCGTTGTTGCCCCGCATTCTTGGGTGACATACTCATGGAGCCATACATCTTTAATTTTTATGGCCTCTCACCTGAAATAAATTCTTGCTCCACTTTCCCCTCTTTCTCTCTGTGCATTTACTGTTTGTATAGGTATACTAGCAGAGGTTGCCCGGCGTTGCCGGGCTGTTTTAAATTGTGTTGGAAGGTTAAATTGTGTAAATGTTTGTTAAAAATTGCGTAGTCTGTAATTTTTAAAATGTTTATTTATACAAATTTTTTTTTGGCTTGGCTGGCTGTTTTATGTAACTGAATAATGTTTTAGTTTTTGTTTTTTGTTTTTAAATAGTTGTACCATAGGTAATAATTTTAATAATGTGAAAGTAAATGTTTTTTACATTCAATGTTTTTAAAATGTGTTTAGTTGTTTTGTGTTTTTATTTGAGTTAGAACTCAGCACAGGATTTTAATTAATTTTTTATTTTATGTTATTGACATATGTTTGTGATTTGTGTTAAATTGTGTTTTTGAAATGTGGTGTTGGAGGAGAGTTTTGAGAGTACCCTGGACAGCGAGGAGAACAAATAGGTCAATCTTTGAAGAAATCAACCCTGACTGCTCATTGGAAGGTCAAATAGTAAAGGCGAAGCTAAAGTACTTTGGACATCAAATGAGAAGGGAGGATTCACTTGAGAAGGCCTTGATGTTGGGAAAGGTGGAGGGTAAAAGAAGAAGGGGGAGGCCAAGGATGAGATGGCTAGATGGTATTGTAGACACAGTGGGCACAGAACTGGGAGTGCTGAGGGGGAAGGTGGAGGACAGAGGCGCCTGAAGAACAATGGTCCATAGGGTCGCAAAGGGTCAGAATCGACTGTGCGACTGAACAACAACATTATTGTGACCTTTTGTGTAAAATTGTGATTTTTTTTGTTATTGTTTTGATTTGTTTTTAGTGTTATGGCCTTTTGTTTGGGGCTGTTGTGTGTTTTTGAATTGTTTTTACTATTGTGGCCATCAGGTGGTGCTGGTACTGTTTTTTCTCTCCTGGCCTCTAGGTGGAGCTTCTTCCAGTAAGTAGTCTCTTTATTCATTTCGTTTCCAGTCATCATGCAGGTAGGACGTGTGCTGTTGATTTGGCTTGTTTTCTTTATTTTGTGTGTGTGTGGGGGTGTTTGGGTTTTGTTTTGTTTTTGACTGTTTTGTTTTTGATTGTTTTTGTTTACTTTGTATTGTTTTTGTTGTTTTTGTGTATTTTTGGATGTTTTTGATTGTGTTTAAAGGTATTTTTTGATATTTATTTATTTATTTTATAATTTTTGTTGTTGTTGTGGTTTGGGGGGGTTGGTTTATTTCCGCGGGCTTTATTGTGTTATGGTGCTTTGATTGTGTGGAGTCGTGAAAGTAGATCGGGTTTCCCCTTTAATATCAGTGGGTGGGGGGTGTCGATCCCCTTCTCCACTGGCTCCCCAGGGTTTGGGAGGTTTGTGGGGACAAAAGGGGTATGTCCCCCCAACCCTTCTTGACCCAGGAGACCAGGGAGAGAGGATCGGTCCCCCCCCTCCTAAAGAAAACTCCGTGTTTAAAGAGAAGAAACCACTTGGTTTCTTCTCTTTAAAGACAGTTTTTTTTTGGGGGGGGACATACCTCCCCTTTCCCTGGTCTCCTCGTTCCAGAAGTGTGTGTGTGTGTGGGGGGGACATAGCCCTTTTGTTCCCACAAACCTCCCAACTCTAGGGAGGCAGCAGGGGGGGCGCAACCCCCCACCCACTGATATTAAAGGGGAAGCTCCAAAGCTCCAATCGGGACCTTCAGGCGCTGTTGGTGAGGGAAAGAAGGGTGGTTGGTGTTTGCGTGGCTGTGAGGTGGTGAGTTTGTTTTTAATTTTTCGGGTGCCGGCTTCCTCAGCATTCTGTGCGCTCATGGCGCGCAGGATGCTGGGGCTTGTAGTAATGGGTTTATGCTTTGTGTTTGTGCTAGGTTTTTTAAAAACTGTTTTGTTTTGATTGGCCACAGCGCGTTTCCGAATGTTCCTTGTGCCTCACCGCGGCAGAGCCTCTGGGGCTGATTGGCTCTGGTGCGGCGCGGCACAAGGAACGTTGGGAAATGAAGTTGTTTCCCTTTTTCGCATTTGTGGGGCTATTGCCCCACTGGCGCAATTCTCAATCCTGCGTTTACCTGCGTACCCAGTTCAGACGTGTTCCCGAATGGAGGGTGCAGGCTAGTGGGGCCTGGCTAAGGAGCCTATAGCAAGTTCCAACGGTTAACCCTCGATTTTATATATATAGATGTATGTATAGCAACTTTGCAGACGATTCTTATTCAGCTTCTAGAGTATATTGCCATAGGTTTTCATTTCTATAGGAGATGATGGTGATTAGAGCCTTAAAGAAGACTCTGACTGCAAGCTGCTTTTAACAGACTATTTCTAAAAATAAGTACAAATTTGGGTTAAGGAAATGTTTTGTCTGATTAATTGGGGACACCTTTCTGCTGGTCAAAGGGTGTAATGCATCAGTCTAAATGATCAGCTAATCGATATAGTTCTAGTAAATATAGATGCACTTTTAAACTTCTAGATTGACAGAATTAATGCCTGATTCAAAGCAATGAGACTGCAGTCCTCTTTTAAAGATGTCATATTTAATACAGTACACTATTCAGCCCCAGTGTATGAAAACCTTTTGCTGATGTAAAAGGGCAGGACATTTGAATATACAGTATATGACCCTGCAAGTTATTTCTATGCTTTTAGAATTAAAATATACAGATCTAGGATGCAATAATGTGGAAAATTTACCATCAGGAGCTTTACTCATAAGTAAATGCTTGTTTTACTAGTGCTTTCCCCTCCTCCAGCAGTGAAAACTGTGGCACTCCTTAACCAGTTTTTGACTATATCTTCTACAAAAATACATAGATTCAAATTGTGTTTCCATTTGGGGAAAAAATAGTACAACCTTGAGAAGAAGGTATAGATAAGAACAATCTTTTCCTGTAACTTGGAAATAGTAGTGGTGGCAGATTGACTGGTTCATCACTGGTTGGGAAATCAAAAAACCTTAAATACATTGTGTACTGAAAGCTGAAAAAAGATTTTCCTTCATATATAGTTCCTATTTTTTCATCTTTTATTGTTAGAATGAGCATCAGCAGATCATTAAAGGCAATTAGCGGGAATGAAAACTAGTGTCTTTGTAATATTCTGACATGAATTTATGTATAAATATATATTTTTTGGAATTATTAACGTGTCTTATTACTGTGCTTTATTATCCTCCATCTGTTTCTTACATATTATTTCCATAGTGATGATAGAAGAACTATGTGCCTAAGCCTTCTGAGTTCTGGAAGACACATGGCTAGAATTAGCTGGAGAATGTGTACATAATGGATCACTGGTGTGTGCCTTGAGAACGGCTGATAGCAGTTAAAAGACTGAATGATGCACTGAGAGCCTTCCGTTAACTGCCCTGGAATGGACTCTGTTGCTGTGCCTGCTGTTGCCATAGAAACAAAGCTGGGTACCACTCTCAGACTGCACGTTCTACAATCTTCCTTGCTTTTTTCTCCTTTCTATCACCCACCCTGGCAAACGACTAGGAAAAAAAAATCTAGAGAATCTGAGAGCAGGCAGGTAAGACAAGAACACCTGGCTTAATCAGAATAAGTCTGGTAATGGAGACGAGGAAACCACAGTGAATAATATGCTGATGGTGGTGCCACTTTTATTCTGATGATTTAAGTATCTTTCAGATGGAGTAAATTGGGCGCAGGCAGTTTGTAATTGGATTGACTTACATATTGCAGTGGCTGCGATGGCTCAGTGGTTAAGAAGCTTGCCTTGTTAGCTGGAAGGCTGGCAAGTTGGCAGTTTGAGACCTGGGTACTCCATGATGGATTGAGTGCCCGTCTCTGTCCCAGCTCTTGGTGACATGAATGGAGCCTCATTTGGGCATTCCCCGAGCAGAGTTTCTTCTGCAAAAATCCTTTCAACCCCAAATAACTTCTGACACGCAATTATTATTATTATAGATACCACAACTTCCAATTCTCAGTATGTACTGGAAGTTCCTTCAAAAGTATCTACAGGAAGTTTTCCTCTAATAATCTTTAAGTGACATGGGCAGAATATCAGCCCAATGTAAGAGTTAGCTTCATTTCATAAGCGTTTCACTTGATATTCACAAGCTCTTTTTCTTACTCTAATCATATCTCCCTCTTTATTTTTTTAAAAAGTTATGAATTTTGCTGCCTATTTGTGTCTTAAGGGTTGAACAAAAAATTCTAGCTCAATTCACATTATTCAACATTTGTCCATTCCTGTCTTGAATCATATGCCCACATAAGTGACCACCCATACTGACTTCTGTTCCTTATTCTTGTAATTCTACCAGGAAAGCCCAAAATTTCCATTCTCCTCTGCGTACCCTAAAAATTATGTGAAACATTGCTTTCATGGCTGTTTATAGTATGACTATAGAGCAGAGAAAATATGCTTGGATCTTCTGTGATTTGCACCCATGAAAATCAGCTTTTCCATGTGAGATCATTGTGATTGTCCACATGAATTTGCAGGAGTCAGCAGGGGCAGAGGAAGAGAGCTTAGTTGCACTAAGGTCCAACAGCAGAAGCAACCTTAGCAAGGTCTAACATGTGCTGAGTTGCAATTTCCACCCACATCTCTTTTTAAAAATTGTTCTCCTGAGTGCTCTAGTGAAAAATCTGTTCCAGTGCTGAGTTGAAACCTTTTTATTTAAAACCAAGCTGGAGACAAGAAGTGCTTGGTTGAAGAGAACTGGCACTTCTGCAAGCACCCCTTTTGTATCAGATTAGGCAATTACAATGGTAGAAAGCAAACAAAAGCAATGTCAAAGTGATTGGAACAAATTT
The DNA here is from genome assembly GCA_035047345.1 of Bradypodion ventrale. Lineage (NCBI taxonomy): Eukaryota > Metazoa > Chordata > Lepidosauria > Squamata > Chamaeleonidae > Bradypodion > Bradypodion ventrale. The sequence goes on along the minus strand of JAWDJE010000005.1, from coordinate 213,730,915 downwards.
TACCCACCCCTGCTGACTGAACGATTTTTGGCTCAAAAAAATGCAACAAGCTTCCCAGCATTGAGCTTTATATTGTGGCGCCGCTAGGTTTTAATTTGATTTCATCTGTGCCCAATCAGATGTGAATTGTAGGGTAAATGGCCAATGTACAGTAGTTGTGTTGTCAGAGGATTGTAAACAAAATGGGACTACAGAGAGACAAAAGGGAGGTGACCATGTGCTGTAGAGATTCAAAAATTCTTTTTCTAAAGTCCCTAAAGGCCATCCTACATTTTAAAAAATCTCCCCAGACAACAATGTGCATGCGATGAACTCATGGAATATGGAGTGAAGGGGGGGACATAGTTGGGAAAGAGTTGAATGGAACCTTTGAGGAAATGCCTAACTATAATAATTTCATGTCAGAAATTATTCTGGGTTGAAAGGATTTCTACGAAAGAAACTCTGCTCAGGGAACACCCAAATTAGGCTCCTTTCATGTCCCCAATAGCTGGGACAGAGACGGGTGCTCAGTCCGTCATTCAGTTCTTGGGTCTTGAACTGCTGACTTACCTGCCTTCCAGCTAACAAGGTGAGCTTCTTAACCACTGAGCCACCACAGCCCCTAATGCCTAGCTAAAACCCTCAAAAAGAGCAGTTCTTTTATGGTGGAGAATGCAAGGCAAAATTTTATTGGAATTTCCAGTTATGACTACATTTTTCTGACCATCTTTTTGTCTATCAGGTTCTCTGGTGTTTTCCTGTGTTATGTATCTTTTTGACATTTTGATCATACTGTATCAAGATACTTCATGTAAACTCATTAAGAATCCTCTAGCAACTCATGATCTCATTGTGTATGTGCAGAAACATTTATGTAATATAGGCTGCATCCGCTGAAGTTACTTAATTTTGAATGAAACAAGCTTGTACCTGGATGACTACAGCACACACTCATGATGCAATGGACCCATGATGCAAATCACCTCTGCATTAAATTATTGGAAAGGAGGACATTTTACTATAATTAAATATAAATTATTAAATATTTTGGGGGAAACGTGGGAGAACTAGAACTTGATGGAATTCAAATCGATGCAATGATTTCTTATGGATTTTTTCCCCTCTCATGCTGGAAAGTTAGAAAGCTCATTCCTCGTATTAGACAGGCTTTTAATAGGACTTTTAAAAAAGTCTTTCAGGAAGAAGTTTTCCATTTCTCTTTCTTTAAAAAAAAGTGGTGCAGGAGATATTTGCTACCCTAATATAAATTTAATTTCCCCCCACTTCCTCACACCTTTCATGGGCTGAGAAAGTGGTTGATTTGCCAATATCTTGCAGTGACTCTCTTATTAAGCCACTTTACATTATTGGCAAATTAGGTGAAGGCATGCTTTGGGTCTGCTTCTCCTAATCACACATGCTGGAGAAGAACCAAACCAGATAATCCTACATGCACCATAAGTGTAGACGTTCCTGACACAGAACAGGAAAGTGTGAAAAGGAATGCTCTGGGGATGATTTAGTTCACTCCAGTGATTACATTGTGTAATTGCTATCAAAAGGACTGAATCAATCCATTCCCGCAGCAATCAAAACAATGGGGGAAATGGCCATCTAATTGCACTCCAATGGGACAAACTGCTAGAACATCAGAAAGCTGTCTTGCAAGTATACACCTAAATGGGATAAATTGTTTCACCTGGCTGAATCCCACTGGGAAGGGATCATCTTGTGGTTATTTCTCTTCCAATAAGAGCTGTCCTTTTTATTTATTTTTTCTCAAGCAAATTATGCTTTTTATTTTGGATCCTGCTGTGGGATTAAATGAACTGCCTATTTCTCTGTGCAGAGAGTGAACCCGGAAGATTGTTTGTAGAAGCCACATCTGCATCTTTTCTTTTATAGCTTTAGCAATTCCTCTTGAGTGTGGTGGGACTGTGGCATCTGTCCAGCAGTTGCATTTTTGAAGGTTACTTATTAATGTCCCAATTAAATATCTCAAAAAGTGTGGGTGAATAGCTGAGAAAGTGACTGTTTTTGGTCTCTCTCCCTATAGCAATAGCAATTATATTTCTATAGCACCCCACAGCACTTAGTGCACTCTCTGGCTGGTTCACAAGTTAATTAGCATTTTACCCCCAACATGCTAGATACTCATTTTACTGATCTCGGAAGGCTGGAAGGCTACCTACTCAGAAGGTCCTTCCTGTAAACAAACATTAGCTGCATAAAGAAGGTGACATATTTTAGCATAACCAGCACTTTGTGGAAAGATGTGCAAGATGCTGCTAGCACTTTACCTTGCATACCTTGGAGTCATTATTCAGCGAGGAGTCCTTGTATGAATAGACGTCTCCGCGAGGACATTCTGCACAACTTCTGGCCATAATGATCTGTCCCTGGCAGTTCTTCTCCAAGTTGGTCCAACATTTTCCTTGATAAAATCTTCCCATCTGCAAGGTGGTCTCCCCATAGGATTGGTCTTTTGTGTTTTCTCGGATACAAATTCATTATTCTGGTGCTCCATCTATTGTCACTTGTGTGTGCAACGTGGCCAGCCCACCTTAATTTGTTCATCAGGTATTCTGCTACTACGTCTTTTAGTACTGATCTTTGCCTAATGTCCTCATTTTTTACTTTATTGTGAAGCACTTCTTTACAGCAAGGTTATTCAGTGTAATTAGTATGTAGGAAGGCTGGGGAGGAAAGGCAAGCAGGAGCAGCAGAAGTAGAAGAGGAAGGGCAGAGTAATGCAGAAGATGGAGTAGTAAAGATAGCAGCTCCTTTAATTCTTGGGAGGCAAGCTATGAAAAATCTGGGGAACATGGTTAGAAGTAGAGAAATCACCTTGCAGATGAAGGTCCCCATAGTCAAAGCAATGGTATTCCCAGTGGAATAATGGTTGTGGGGGTTGGACCATAAGGAAAGCTGAGCACAGAAGAATAGACACCTTTGAAATGTGGTGTTGGAGGAGAGTCTTGAGAGTACCCTTGACAGTGAGGAGAACAAACAGGTGAATCTTAGAAGAAATCAATCCTGACTATTCCTTGGAAGATCAAATAGTGAAGATGAAGCTAATGGAAGCGTGGCACCAAAATGGCCGCCGCGCTCTTTGCGCCCCCCCCACCGGACAAAGCCATCCGGGTAGTTAGGGGCGTGGCCAGCACCCTAATAAAAGGGCTGGCCACGAGGCAGCCGTGCTGCCATTTTGGCGAAGCGACGGAGCGGAGAAGTTTTTCCCTCTTACCTCCGTCGCTCATTTCCTTCCAGGGGAAGCCTTTTCGGGCAGCTTTTCTTTTTCTTCGGCTTCCTAGCTAATCCAGCTATGCCCTCTAAGAAGAAGGCAGCTGCGAACGTGGCTCGATCGGCGCCAGCCGGGTCGGAGGACCGCGACTGCGCCCGCCCAGCAGCCACCTTTAGCGGAGCCCACCGGGACCGGTGGGATGGGATCGGTGGCCCCTTGGCCCGCTGCGCGGTGCGCGCAGGCTGCCCCGGATGGGGCCTCGGCCCTTGGCCCGCAAACGGCGACCACTGCCCCCGGCATGGTCTGTGCGGCTGGGCCCTCTTGCCCGGGCGCACAGTTCCCCATGGGGGGAGAGAGCCACGGGGGGTGGTTAGGTTCCCTGCCTTGGCAGGGCATGCCCACGGCTCCCCGGGGGCCGAGCATGGGCTCTTGGCCTTATCTGGCCCCTGGGGCCCAGGGATCAGGACAGGTACCCATGACTTATGGGCCGGCTGCCCATTTGCCCCCTGTTGGGGCTGGGGCCTATTTCAACGTGGAGGCCCTTCTGGCCCGTGTAGCGGCCCTTGAAGCATCCTTAGCGAGGGCCAATCAAACAGGGGCATCTCTAGGATTCCAGGTGGACCCTTTGGCTGCCGAACAGCGGCTGGCGACGGGTCGGGTTGAGCTGCCTGAGGCGCACGGGCCGGTGGCGGCCACTGTCTCGCAGCTCCCCGCTCAACAAGAGCAGCAGTCTGGTGCTGGTCTGGCCCCGTCGATGAGCTCAGCTTCGGTCGTGAGCTCTGACGCCCCCAGCGGGCCGGAACCCCCGGTGGGGGCGGCCCGTGGGGGTGCATCGGGTGAGTATGCAGTTCAAGCTAGTGCACCCACACAACTGACTTCCCTGGGGGGGCTTTCCAATGGCCGTGGCCTCGCACGGGTGGCCCAGCGGTCCAATTGCCCCCGGCCCACCCGGCGACTTCACCCCTGACCCAGGGCCCGGGTCGGGGTGGCGCCCCCTATGTGGTAGGGAATGTGTTCGGGATCCCCGGGCTGGTACAGGCCCCCTTTGCTTTGCCCGCAGTTCCCTCTGTGCCGGTGTCGGCATTGCCAACAGCAGGGTATTCCTTGCCCCTGGGGGACCATCTGGCCCAGTCCACCAAGGAACAGATCTGGAGGGCGAGTACGTAGATATCTCCTCCCTTCTTAATAGGGAGCCAACCAAGGAAGAGAGGGAAGGGCTGGACGAGAAGGATAAGGAGCAGGCACATCGTCGTAAGCCGCCACGCACGTGGGCAAATTGGTTGCCAGCGTACCTGATTTATATGGCCGTTTACCTCAGGGCTAGGCCGGATTTGGCCATCCCTATGGTCCAGTATCTGGACAACATTTACCGGGCTATGGTTGACTTCCCGGGTCCGTCGTGGCGGGCTTACGACGAAGAATTCCGCATTAGGATTCCACTGCACCCAGAGATGAGGTGGGATGAGCCCTGCCAGAAGCTGTGGCTTCTGTATATGACCCCCACGCGCCCGGCGCCTGGGGAGAGATACCATTGTGGACATGCGGTCCAACGAGCGGCCCCGGTACAGGTTCCCCGCCAAGTGGCGGGGCAGGGGGTTCCAGCCCGCCTGCTGTGCTGGACCTTCTCGTCCAATGGTTCTTGCAACAGGAAAAATTGCAAGTACAAGCACGAGTGCCCCTCTTGTTCTGGCCCCCATGCTGCCTCCGCCTGTCCCAGGCCGGGAGGATACAGGAGCAGGGGTAGGGGCGGACAAGGGGCAGGTAGGACTGCCACGGAGGGAGCGGGTTCACTGAAAGGCCCCCTCCCCAATTAATGTCGACGTGCTGGAGTGTTGGCTCGCATTGTACCCGAAGAGGGCAGACGCTGTGTACCTCCTTCAGGGTTTTCAACTGGGTTTTCGTATTCCTTTCACGGGGGATAGGTCACCGCAAGACGCACCCAACCTTTTGTCACTTAGAGGAAGGGAGGAGGTGGCTGCCGCCAGCATTAATAAGGAGATTGATGCGGGCAGGGTCGCTGGCCCTTTCCCCGCGCCCCCGTTCCCCAACCTTAAAGTGTCTCCTCTAGGACTAGTGCCCAAGAAGTCCCCGGGCGAGTTCCGCCTGATTCATCACTTGTCCTACCCAGCCGGTCACTCGGTCAATGACGCTATCCCTGATGACCTTTGTTCGGTCAGGTATACATCCTTTGACCAGGCATTGCGCATGGTGCGCTCATGTGGCCTGGGTGCACTGTTGGCTAAGTGTGACATTAAGTCGGCTTTTCGTCTCCTGCCGGTGCACCCGGGTGACTTTGAGTTGCTGGGTTTCAAATTCCGGGGTGAATATTATTTTGACAAAGCCATGCCATTCGGCTGTTCCATATCCTGCTCGGCTTTCGAACGTTTCAGTACATTCCTGCAGTGGGCATTTGTCTGTAGGTCAGGGTCTCGGTCTGTAGCCCATTACCTGGATGACTTTTGTTCGGGGGTGAACGGGGCTGGGACACGTGCACACGTCTCCTCAACACATTTCAGACGCTAATGGAGGAACTTGGTGTCCCTTTAGTGCCCGAAAAGACCGAAGGCCCGTCTAATAAGTTAGTATTCTTGGGGGTGGAGATTGACACGGTAGCGCAGGCATCTAGGTTGCCGGGAGACAAGGTGTCAAGGATAGTGGCCCTTATATCGGAATTGCTGGCTAAGCGCAAGGCATCCCTTCGGGAACTGCAGGTGCTACATGGACACCTTAATTTCGCTTGCAGGGTGGTCGCACCTGGCAGGGCATTTGCTCGGCGCTTGTGCGACGCCAGGGCAGGCTTATCCAGGCCCCATCATAGGGCGAGATTGACACGGGGCATCAGGGCAGATATGCACATATGGCTCCAGTTCCTGAGGGAGTTCAATGGGGTCTCATTTTGGAGGTCCGACCTCCTGGCTTCACCTCAATTTCAGTTTCAGTCTGATGCCTCGGGATCCCTTGGTTATGGGATGTACTTCAATGGGAAGTTTGCCTATGGTGGATGGCCACCTGCCTGGTCAGGCACGGGTCGCCTGGGGGATCTCACATATTTGGAATTTTTCCCATACTGGGGGCTTTGATGCTATGGGGTGAGGAGTGGGCCAACTCTGTGGTGCATTTCTGGTGTGACAATGCGGCCGTTGTCCACATTGTCAACTCACAGACCTCTAAATCTCCCAGGGTCATGGTCCTCGTGCACCAGTTTGTATTGCGCAGCCTGCGCCTCAATGTACTGTTCAGGGCCAGGCATGTCCCGGGGGTGAATAATGATATTGCTGACGCTTTGTCCCGCCTGCAGATCTCCCGGTTCCGTGCCTTGGCCCCGGATGCGGAGGAATTTCCCTCGCCACTCCCGGAGGAGATATGGACCTTTGGCAAGGAGAGGTGAACCGGGCGATTGGCTTGTCACTAGCGCCACGCACGCGTAAGGCGTATCACCATGCATTAGTTTCTTGTCAGACATTTTGTACACAATTTCAGCTGCCAGATACCTGGCCGATCCCGGTGGCCCACATCCTCCGTTTATGGTTTACCTGCATGCCCAGGGCCTTGCACCCCGCACCATAGCATCCAGGCTGTCAGCGCTGGCTTTTATGGCCAAGGTGGGAGGTCATGCGGATAGTACCGCTGATTTCCGTGTGAGACACTTTTTGGAGGGGTGGGTGCGGGAACGTGGGCGTAGCCTGGATGACCGCCACCCAATTTCCCCTGGGGTTCTTACCCAACTGGCACGGGGCTGGCATGACCTATGTTTCGATAGGTATGAGGCACCCCTGTTTCATGTGGCTACAACGGTGGCCTTTTTTTGGAGCGCTCCGCATCAGCGAGCTTGTGATGCTGTCTAAGGCGGATGCAAGTCGTAGGGCACTGGAACTCGAAGATGTCTATGTTGCAATGATTGGGCTCAGTTGAGGATACGCTCCTCTAAAACAGATCAGCACGGCGTAGGCAGTTGAGTAATACTGCTACGATGTTCCTTGGAAGACATCTGTCCGGTTGGTGCCCTACAGGAGTTTCTTGCACTGTGTGGCACGCACCATGCCCCGTTTTTTCTGTCACCAGGGTGGGTCTCCCCTCACTCAACCATTCTTGCAGGATGGGGGCGGTTTCTACTGCAGCTACTTTTGGGTACTCTGGGGCTGAAATACGCCGCATGGGAAGGTGGGGATCACATTGTTTTCAGTTTTTGTGTTCACCCTCTTCAACCGTGAGTGCCAGTTTAGTCACTGCAATGTTTCTCACCCCCCTTTTTTCCCTGACAGACCCTGGGTGTCGTTTTACACCGGTGACAGTATGGCTGGTGGGCCGTTGCCACGTGCACAGGGCAGCGCGTTACGCTGCACAGGGCAGCGCGTTACGCTGCACAGGGCAGCGCATTACGCTGCACAGGGCAGCGCGTTACACTGCACAGGGCAGCGCGTTACGCTGCGGCGACAGAGTGGGACCCCGACTGGGACTGGGTGCACCCGCACATCTCAGGTGGTGTGGTAAGCGCGGCATGTTATGGCGGGAACTGTTGCCATTCCTTTTCTACATCAGGGATGCTGACTCGCCTGATGTCCTGGTTATTCACCTTGGGGGCAATGGTTTCGGACAGGTCACTGGCCTATCGCGGAAGCTTGCGATTTGCAGTCACCTGGCCTACTCACATTATGTGTGGCCTGCCACACCCCTCATTTGGTCGGACATGATACCGCAGTACGCTTACAGGGGAGCGTTTGGCCTTCAGGCGCTTGACCGGGCTCGTCGCTCCAGGGCTATTGCCTGGTTCCTTTTTGACATGGGTTGGGGACGCGTCATTCGCCTCCCCGCCATCAGTCTGCAAAATTATGAGCTTTATTCAGGGGAGGGGGCCCATCTGTTGCGAGGAGGTATGGACCTCCTGCTGAGTGATTGGCGAGCAGGCCTGTCGACCGAGCTGACGGTCTGGGGGGGGGGGCGTCGAGCCTTTATTGAAGCCTCTCCGGGTGGCGGGTAGCACTGGTAAGGTAAACATTTATGACCCACAGGTATCCGGCAGGTTCGCAATTGACTGGACAACACTAGATAGGCATAAGTTGTTTAAACGTTGTCCGGTCAACGACGAACCAGGCGAGGGGGTGATGGTTACCACTAGACAGCTGGAATCACCCCCTGATTTTACGGATACACGTCAGAGGGTGGGATCATTAGTTAGATATTGACTACGGCCAACAATTTGTTTGTTGTCAACAAACAAATTGATACAAATAGATACATTGTAACAATTGCCATTGGCAATTTTGGGTGGTACCTTACCAGTGTTACTTCGGCCTGCTTGCCTTAAGAATTATGATTGGTCGTTTTACCAATAGAAATTTATAATTCGGACTAGGGCATGAATCAATAAATGTGGCCCAATGCCGTTATCCACTTTCATTTGTGTCTGAGTCCATTATTGGGGGGGTGCGCCTGCAATGGAAGCGTGGCGCCAAAATGGCCGCCGCGCTCTTTGCGGCCCCCCCCACCGGACGAAACCATCCGGGTAGTTAGGGGCGTGGCCAGCACCCTAATAAAAGGGCTGGCCACGAGGCAGCCGTGCTGCCATTTTGGCGAAGCGACGGAGCGGAGAAGTTTTTCCCCTCCACCCCCTCCCTAGTTAACAGTGTGATTTCTTGGTCGCTTCGGGGCCGGGTGGGAATTTTTGGCTGGGCCTCGCAATTGGCCCTTGAGTCCTGGCTTTTTTGCCCATCCCACACTGTTGCTATGGTTTGATATAGGGGTTTGTTCTGTGCTGCTGTTGACTTTGGTCACATGGGCGGGTAGCACTGGTAAGGTAAACATTTATGACCCACAGGTATCCGGCAGGTTCGCAATTGACTGGACAACACTAGATAGGCATAAGTTGTTTAAACGTTGTCCGGTCAACGACGAACCAGGCGAGGGGGTGATGGTTACCACTAGACAGCTGGAATCACCCCCTGATTTTACGGATACACGTCAGAGGGTGGGGTCATTAGTTAGATATTGACTACGGTCAACAATTTGTTTGTTGTCAACAAACAAATTGATACAAATAGATACATTGTAACAATTGCCGTTGGCAATTTTGGGTGGTACCTTACCAGTGTTACTTCGGCCTGCTTGCCTTAAGAATTATGATTGGTCGTTTTACCAATAGAAATTTATATTTCGGACTAGGGCATGAATCAATAAATGTGGCCCAATGCCGTTATCCACTTTCATTTGTGTCTGAGTCCATTATTGGGGGGGGGGGGGTGCGCCTGCAAAGTACTTTGGACATCAAATGAGAAGAGAGGATTCACTTGAGAAGGCCTTGGTGCTGGGAAAGGTTGAGGGCAAAAGAAGAAGGAGGCGGCAGAAAATGAAATAGATAGATGGTATTGTTGCTGCAATGGGCACAGAGCTGGACAGGTTGAGAAGGATGGTGGAGGACAGAAGTGCCTGGTGTGCAATTGCCCATGGGTCCACAAAGGGTCGGAATTGACTGTGCGACTGAACAACAAAAAAGGGTTTAGGTTCTCCACTGTGCATCCCAAAAGACCCAGCCTTTGGGGCCAGGGGCAAGCAGCACAGTCCCGGGAAGTCCATAGAACAGTGATGGCTAACCTTGGCACTCCAGATGTTCTTGAACTTCAATTCCCAGAAGCCTTGATCAGCAGGAGTGCTGTCTTGGGCTTCCTGTAATTGAAGTCCATGAACACCTTGAGTGCCAAGGTTAACTATCACTGCCCTAGAAGAAAAGAATACTAAACCACTTCTGACTGCTTCCTACCTAGAAACCCCAGAAAAGGGTCACCATAAGTCAGAATGGTCCTGATCTCACACAATTATTGCTAGTTATTTAAATGAAGGCTCAGTGTAAGATGCAGTTGATTAGACTATATTCTACCATCTCCAATAAGGAAGAAATCACCTTCTCCTAATATGTCCCGCTATTAATCAGCTCACACAGTTAAGTAATCCTCTGTAATTCATTTCAGCCCTGGCCTTTCGTATAACAAAAAAACTGCAACCCTGTTCCATCTCTCAGGCGTGAGTCTTTGAAATGTTTGAAGACTCACATGTCTCTTTTCAGTGTCCTCTTCTCTTTCAACCATTTATCATGCGACTTGTGTCCCATGGTATTGACTGTCATAATTTCCCTTCTCTGAGCATGTATGATCTACTTTGTAAAAGTACTTAAAATGAGGAGCCCAGAATTGGGCACAATAACTGATAAGTAAACTGGTCACCACAGAATAGAAGTTAAGAATTTTTTTCACAATTGTATGGTAGACTGAGGACTATCTAAACCAGTGTTTCCCAACCTTTGGTTTTTGGACATCAATTCCCAGAAGCCTAACTCAATTCCCCAAAGCAATGATCAGCCAGTGTACTGACTTAGGCTTCTGGGAATTGAGGTCCCCCTGTGGGGGGTGGGCCCCACATTGGGAGTCACTGATCTACCCCCCCCTTGCCTACTGAATGGTCATGTTGGAAGAGAAGAAAGTACCAGTCATACTAAACGAAGCCATAATCTTGCAGCCCCGTCCATAAGATCCCTTATAGAGCCTACCCTACCTGGTAGACATGGGTTTCACAATCTTTATTCCTTCGTAAATAAATCCAGAGCAGGAGTTAATGGAAGAGTTAACTAAAAAGTTAAAACAACTTGAACCATGATAAACACATAACTTGCTATGTGTAAGGTACCCCCGCACAGCAATAGTCCCAGTCATATTGATGGGTAAATTTATTTTCTAGTCCCATCATCAAATGATGAATGCATGATGATAATAACTGATCACAATGAAGCATCATGCAGGCCTTCTATTTATGTCTGAGTAATAGAGCAGAGACAGGACTTCTTGTGCTAGGTCTATCCAGAAAATTCAACCTTTAACTTCAATCTGTGTTGCTGGTTGTTCAAGATTACACACTAGTAGAGAATTTATGCCCATACTTAGGTGTGTGGTCCTCTGGCAACGTTGAATGTACTACAAGGAAGAAAAGATTGGCTACTTTATCCCTGTCCTGTAAGCAACAGCTTAGACTTCTGTTTGTGTGTGTTGATTTTTTTTAAAAAAACCAGTTTGATGTAAAGGCAAGATGGGAAGATATTTATATCTCTACTCCAGAGTTAGGAAATTTACTCTAAAAAGGAATTTATTCCCATTGTTTGTTGTAGGCTTTGAAAAGTAACTTATTATTGCTCATCACAGTGCTTGAAAATCATATTGTTATATCTTTTGTTATATTGCTTATTGCATTCTTTAGTACTTATTATCTTTTCTTTATCCACCACTTAAGACTGGTAAGCGATTGAGATTAAACTCACAAAATTTCTGTTCAAATGCCTTTGAAAAAATCCATTAAAACTAACTTTGGCTGAAATCTTGTCCCACAACTTCATGTGTGCAATGGGAAAGATGTCATCAGCAGTGGCAAATTGCCACTGATTAAGATGTCCTTTGGTGATTTTAGAGCACATGTGATTTGCACACAGTAACATCACAAGAACCCTGAAATTGCAAAGGAAGCCTTTGATAAACTATAATTTGCCACTGATAGTAATATGGTTCCTCTTGCAAATGTTGAGCTTCACAACAGGATTCCTGCCTTGGGAAATAGCTAGAAAACATGACTCACATTAATTCCCACTTGTTACCTTTGAGACATCACTCATTATATTTATACACAGCAAACATTGTTTTTCCACATGCAGTATTCACATGTTATTTCCAAGCTCTGCCTTTATCAAAATCATCTATAAATATATTCAACAGTGTAGGACCTAGGGCCAAACCATGCAGCACACTTGAAATTTCCTCCCAGATGATGAAGTGCCATTAATAAACACTCCTGGGTTTGGTTGCTCATGTTCAGCTAAGTTTGGATAAGCTTAAGAGCACTTGTTTCCAACCCATATAGTACCTTCTTATCAACAGGGATGGTGGAAATAAGCAAATTATTGAAGGATGAGTGGTCATTACAGGAAGAGACTACACAGTATAAGGAAAAGGAGTAACTTCTAAAAAGCACATGTCTATTTCCTCAGAAGATGAGAAATGCCAAATGGCATTTTCCTTTCCTTCTCATTTCCTTGTTTGTCCTTTTTTGTTGAGTGCTCTAACTGAGCAGGTATTTTGTCTGAATAGCCTGTTCTTTCCTACTAGCCATAGCTCCTGCTGCTGCTTCTACCTACACTCCGCTTTGCCATTATGCCAGGCTATAGTTAAGAAAGAGAGCAGACAACAGGAGATGCAAGAAAACAAGATGTTTTGGGTTCTCTTTTGAGCTTACAAAAGAGCTCTTTCAAAACCTTACAAGCATCTTTCTGGTTTTTATTCTTGTACATCTTTCTTATTGTTAACACTATTATGCCTGCTTTTGGAAACCAAAAGCCAATGTTCCTACCGCTCAGTGCCTGTATGAAAATTTTGCTCCACATGTGCCACTGATCTATTTTTCACTTGTACACACCTCATTCTAAGAAAGGCAGCTGCAGCTTAGGCTGACAATTATAATTGAAAGGGATCTTTCTAAATCTAGAAGAGATGAGGAGAGGAATGGAATTAAAATAAAAATGCTTTATTTCCTTTGAATCTTATATATAGTTTGACAAGATAAGCTCAAGTGGCTAAGACGCTGACTGGGAGGCAGAAGGTTAGCAGTTCAATTCCTGAGTACTGCAGGACGGAATGAGCTCCCGTCTTTGTCCCAGCTCCTGCCAACCTAGCAGTTCAAAAGCAAGACATTGCAAGTAGATAAATAGGGACCACTTCGGTGGGAAGGTAACAGCGTTCTGTGCGCTCTGGTGTCTAGTCATGCCTGTCACATGACCACGGAAACATCTGCAGAAGCAGACAATGCTGGATCTTCGGCTTTGAAACAGAGATGAGCACTGCACCCTAGAGTCGGATACGACTGGCTTTCGAGCAAGGGAAACCTTTACCTTTACCTAATAAGGTTTTCTAGATATAAAATACTTGGGAGTGATTTATCCAACCTTCATTACTGTGGAGCTCTGGGGCCATGCAGCTTGCCTAAAGCCATACAGGAGTCATGCACACGCCGGGTGATCCTGTTTTGACTTTCCTAAGACATCACACGTGGGGATTTGAACTCCTGATCCCACATCCAGATGAACTGTACCAGCTTTTCACTCACTATAATATCGTTGAATTTAATCTGAGCTGCAGAAGCTTCAGTGACTATGAATGTAATAAATGCACATGCAGTAACTTAATACAGCATATTTATGTTTCTAGAAATGGGACATTCTGCACAGCAAATATTCTTCAAGAAATTATAAATACTGTATGTGAGGTTACCTATGGCAGGGGTGCCCAAACTTTTTAGGCTGTGGGCCTGACCATGCCCCCTGGACAACTGATCGGGCCAGTCGTGTGGTTCCTCCCACCAGAAGCGGAAGTAAAACGTCCACCCATGCATGTGCAGAATGCATTTACTGCATGTTTTACTTCCACTTCTGGGAGCGGCAAGGGTTTCGGTCGCTGGATGAATTTGCATTGGGGGCTGGATCTGGCCCACAGGCCATAGTTTGGGTACTCCTGACTTATGGCATCAAGCAAACAGGATATTTACATTACAGATTGGTACAATTCCAACAAGTCATTGTAGTTTCACTGCGTGGGATATCATTTGGTTTACTAGAACAAGTGTCATGATTTGGGCAGTGTGTAAAGATACTATCTTTGCCTGTTTCCTTGATCATTGGTGGTATTGAGAATAGTGGCTTGTTCTGACTTAGGCAGATCTTAATCATATGACAAATGGATTAAGTGTGATGCTGGAAGCATGAGAATGGGTGCATGTATCTAGAAAACATCAGCTATTCTTTGCTTCAAAAAGTTCAGAAGAACATTTTTCTTGGAATAGCAGACAGACCAAATTATTGACCCTTTTAATATTCTTATAAATAACTCAATGAGCTTTATAAATAACTCGATGAGCTTTATTAGTGTTAGAGTCCCTTTGGTAGCTAGACAGAAAGAGAATCAATAGTTGTTGAAAACGTTAAAAATAAATTAGCTGAGCAAAAAAAGGTGTGACTGGAACTTTCTGATGCATCTATCGCTTTGCTGGTTGATTAGAAAAGAAATCTAAACTAAAAAATTGATTTTTCACTTCATCCTTTTTGTGCGTGTGCTCATGTTTATTAGCTATTACCACAAAGAAGAAAGGTTATGCTTATAAGAATGGATGTGATCTTATATTGGGTGAGGGTAACGCCAGTCTATTCCTTCAAACCAATGCCTGGAGCAAACAGCAGAGATAACTTTGCTCAAAGGCGCCCAATGTAATTGAAGATACAAAGAATTATAAAACTTAATCCAGACAACAAAGAGGTCAGTCAAAAGGCATATCAAGGAATAGAGATCTAATGTTGGATGTGGTTACACTCTCTTTGGAAATACAGGTGCACAGCTTGGTTGTGCTCCTGGATTGGTCTCTAAGCCTGGATGCCTGGGGAGCCTGGAGACTGCAGTGGTTTAGTGGTTAAGATGCTGAACTTGATGACTGGAAGGTCAGTAAGTCAGCAGTTCAAGACCTGAGTGCTGCATGACAGAGTGAACTCTCATCTTTGTCTCAGTTCCTGATAACCTAGCAGTTAGAAAGCAAGAAATTGTAAGTAGATAAATAGGTATCGCTTTGGTGGAAAGGTAAACAGCCTGCCACATAACCACAGAAACATCAGCAGACATACACTCATGACGTCCAGACTGAGGCAGATGTAAGCAAATTTACCTTTAAAGTATTTAGGAAACATGTGACATCATGCCTATGGTGGCTCTTTACATTAAATATATAGATTTTTTTTGGAAGGAACAAGTTAAAGCCAATATGAAAACTCCATTGGAAGGCACTGTGAAGATGCTTTGGGTGAAATCCTGTTGTGCAATGGGAATATCATTATTGGCAGTAGTAAAATGCTGCTGATTTAACAGCTTCCTTTGGCTGTTTTGGGGAAATGCAACTTGTACATAATGTAGTTGCATGCACTCTAAAATTGCCAAAGGGATCCTTTAATCAGCATCATTTTGCTCATGCTGATGGTTTCATTTCCATGATGGAACTGTGGAGCTGCCCAACAGGATTTTAGCCCATGATGGGATGGGAAACATTTATTGCTTCTTCACAGTGCTCACTGCCCATAGTGTAGGTTTCATAATAAGCACTTACTTATGTCTGATTGTATTTACTGTCAGTCTTAAAGATGATATTTGGCAATGATTTCAACTTATTCTTCCAAAGGCATAACTTTCATAAGTTTTAAATGTAATGTTTAGTTCAGTATGAATTTTCATGGATTGCAATCCACTTCTGCAACTATGACATAGCTTATCCCTTCTTTCAAATCTTTGCATACTACTTTCATAATAATCATGCTTTCAAACAAATTCAGAGTTACAACAACCCTTTTAATTTTTTTCTAAGATAGGGCTTACCATTCTCTTCCTCTGGAAGTCTCCTTGGACTGTGCAGCTTGCCAAAGGCCACTTAGGCTGGCTCTTCTAGGGTGCACAGTGGGGAATCAAACTCTGAACCTCTGGCCCTGCAGCCAGATCCTAACTCACCAAGAAGTTCAACCAACTGTACTTATATATTGACGTTCAAATACAAAGAGATACATTGCAGATGATAGTTGTACAAAAAAATGCAGGCCCTGGAAGTTTCCCCCCTGAAATTATGTAGAACCTGCTAAACAAAATCTTTGTTAACACTAATAATTTTTGCAAGATACTTAGGCGATCATCATACCTGTCAACCATCCCGATTTGGCTGGGAAAACCCCGTAATTCGATGTCGATTGACATAATAACCCGCCCCCCGCTGCCAAAACTCCGTAATTTGGCAGCGGGGGGAAACACTTTCCACGCATGCGTGGAAGGGGTAAAACCCTTCCATGCATGCGTGGAAAGCAACCTGCGCACATCGCTTGTGCACAGGTCCCATTATTCCGGAGCCGCGGGTTGACAGGTATGGCGATCATAGCAATAGCAATTACATTTTTATACCACCCCATAGCTCTTAAGGCACTCTCTGGGTGGTTTACAGGTAATTATCATTTTTGCCCCCAACATGCTGAGTTCTCATTTTACTGACCTCAGAAGGATGGAAGGCTGATTCAACCTGGATCCATGCAAGGATCAAACTCACAATGTTTTGGCTGCAGTACAGCAGCTTTACCACTGTGCCACCAGGGTCCTGTAATCATGTCTAGTTATGATCCTTTATCTAGTCCTCATAGGTGAAGAAAATGGAGAGACTGTCCCTATTGGATGGATAAAGTTTGATGGTCATTCCTTCTTCACTTTGAGACATTTGCCTAATCTACATGATTAAGAATTTAAACTCTAATGATTTCTGTAATTTTTAAAGTTTTAAGAGTTCGTAATTTTCTGAGCGTTGGGATATTGACATTGTGAACCGCCCAGAGTCGCTCCAGCGAGCGGGGCGGCTATATAAGTTTGAGCAAATAAAATAAAATAAAATAAATAAATAAATTTGTAAACACTTAAAAGTGTCATTTATGATTGTTTGGCTTTTTTAGTATCTCCATATATTCCTATTATATATCATAGGCATTTTTGGATAGCATAATCTCAACAAAATTTCTTCCTTCGGAAATTCTGTTAGTTTTGTTAGACAGGTAGCTTTTAGATAATTGCTGTTGTTTAAAGCAGCAGAAGCTAATTTACTATCTTCTCAGATCCAGAAGAGAAAATGAGAAATAGTGGTAAATCATACAGTGCTTGTATTTTATACCACAGGAAGTAATTCAATGTCTCCTATTGCCAGTGCTGACTGTAATGAGCTTATGGGCACAGACACATCATTTGTGAGTAGTTGCTAGGGAAACCATAAGATTTCAGCTGGAACTAGAACCACAGGGACTCTTTTACATCCAGCCCTACTCAGTGAGAACTCTAAAACATGCAGCAAATGCTGTGTAACATTGAGCAAAGGAGATCTGTAGTGGAGCATGATTTTGCAATCATTCAGTAGGTAACTGTGATGTCTAAAAAGAGGATGCTCTGAGGAATTCCCAACAGTGAAAGGTCTGGTGCTTCTTTAATTGTGGACTAGATTTAGTTACACATTTCCCTTGGATATTAAGTAAGAAAAACACTTTTATGAAGTTCCCATGTTTGTTCAGCATATTTTACCAAGGTTTATTTGGGGTGACTTAATGGTTAAGATGCTGAACTTGATGACTGGAAGGTTGGCAGGTCAGTAGTTTGAGACCTGAGTGCTGCATGACAGAAAGAGCTTCGGTCCCAGCTCCTGCCAACCTAACAGTTCAAAAGCAAGAAATTGCAAATAGATAAATAGGTAAAACTTTGGTGGGAATGTAAACAGCATTCCGTGCACACTGGTGTCGAGACATACCTGCCACATGTCCACGGAAACATCTGCAGATACACACAGTGCTGGCTCTTTGGCTTTGAAACAGAGATGAGCACTGAACCCTGAGTAGGTTACGACTTGCTTTCGAGTATGGGTGACCTTTACCTTTGCCTACATGAAAGGCAGATGGGCAGTGTTCAAGTAGAAATCTCATCAAATTCCTCCCCACCTGCACCGTCTGGCTTTCTGCTTCTGGAACTGTGGAAAGGAGAACCCAATCTCCTTAATGAAAGAGAGCAGAATTAGTTTTACACGTGTCACTTTTTATAATACATCCTTTTTGCTTTACCATTTTGTATTTTAAAGGTTAAGTTTCAATATCAAGTGGGAAACTTTCTTAACAATAGCAACAAAACTAAATTAATATACTACAAGAATCTGGTAGACCTTGGTACTCTGAACAGTTTTGCAGTTGCACACTGATTCTACATACTGATATCCACATCAGGATGACAGAAACATTTGGATCCATAACATAGAGCCATCAGTCTGGTGCTTGACATCAAGGTTCGTTAGCTGTAGGTCAGGACAGTTAGCTATGCACACAACATGCTCAGGGACATGCAAGTTGTATAACCGTTTCCTGGACTGAATTATGGCTTGATGTTAGGATGGTACTTAGTCTGGGCTGATGGGTTCCTGGATATTAATCTTATTTCTCAGATACAAAGTGTATTTTGGTACTAGAGGAAGGTTCCTCCCACCACTGGTTACTTGTAATTCACTTGTATTATGGCATAGTTTTTCTCATACAGATGAAGGTGTTTCATCCTTGCATTCATTCTATGTACTCCATATTTGTGAATTCATAGATGACCACTTAAAGCCATGATGGCGAACCTTGGCACTCCAGAAGTTCTTGGATTTCAGTTCCCAGAAGCCCAAGCACCCTGTGAATCCACATGAATGGATTTACTTCAATTCATCTGGCCCACGCTGCCCTTGTCGCTCCCGGAAGCGGAAGTAAAATGCGCCCATACAGTTAAGGCTCTTCCGGGTTAGCACTTCCTCCATGCGGGCAAGTTTTTCTTCTGCCTCCAGGAACGACGAGGGCAGTGCGGGCTGGATGAATCACAGTAAACCCATTCGTGTGGATTCACAGGGTGCTTGGGTTTCTGGGAGTTGAAGTCCAAGAACATCTGGAGTGCCAAGGTTTGACATCACGGGCTTAAAGAATCATAGTTAACAGGCAAGGAACCTATTGTTCTGCACAGTAATCCTAGAATCTCCTTTGCAGTCTCTGCTATTCACACAGGAGCAGGACCCATTTGTGTGAATTCTCTTGTTTTTTTCTTTTATATTTCTTTGCATTGATTATTATTATAATTATCCTTTGTGTGATAGTTACTGAAAAGTTGCATTCAGGATTCTGCATTGTATATGACTGCTATATGATCACATATAATTTAACACTGTTGATGATCTATGATCCACGGTTTTAAAAAATCCCGGCTATTTAGACACAAAACAATAGACCCCAGCAAATTAGCTTTCCATTTTATCCATGTTGCCGAATCACAAAACCAAAGAGAAGTCTAGCTTGCCTAACTTTTAACTGTGGTTGTTTCTTGTTTGTAAATTTATGCAGGCTATTGTCTTTTCCTTTTTCACGTCTATCAGTGATATTGTCCACTATGGTGGGGAAATGTGAAACAGGCATGCCCTCTAGGCAGGTGTACTGTAAATGAGAACTGGGCACTCACTAAAATCCTAGGGGCTGCAGTGGCTCAGTGGTTAACAAACTCGCCTTGTTAGCTGGAAGGCTGGCGTGAGCAGTTCGAGACCTGGGTACTGCATGATGGATTGAGTGCCTGTTGTCTGTCCCAGCTCCTGCCAACCTACCAGTTCAAAAGCAAGAATTGCAAGTCAATAAATAGGGACCACTTCGGTGGGAAAAGATCTTGGGGACATGAAAGGAGCCTCATTAGGGTGTTCCCTGAGCACAGTTTCTCCAGCAAAAATCCTTTCAACCCAGAATAATTTCTGACACAAAATTATTATTACTAAAACCCTCATCTCTAGGATGTTTGATTCTGTGTGGTGGCTTAGTGGTTAAGACGCTGAACTTGATGACTGGAAGATCTGCAGGTCAGCAGTTCAACACTAGGGTGCTGTTTGCGGGAGTGTTGTCTGCCCCAGCTCCTGCCAACCTAGCAGTTTGAAAGCAAGAAATTGCAAATAAATAAATAGGTACAACCTCAGTGGGAAAGGTAATGGCGTTCTGTGCACTCTGGTGCCTGCCACATGACCACAGAAATATCTGCAGAGCAGCTATAAACGGAGATCAGCACTGAACTCTAGAGTTGGATATGACTGGTTTGCGAGCAAGGGGGACCTTTATCTTACAGAAGTAAAGTTCATATACTGTATATGAACTCACAGTGATTACTCAAAAGAATCACAGTTATAAGCAACTGGTCTTTCTCTCCAAAGTTTATCTGCTTCTCCTTTCCAGCATCTCTCTCTATTTTCTTTCATAATCCCCTTTCTTCTACCCCTTCTTCCTAACTCCCTACCTTTTTAAATTCTATCACTTTCATAGTACAGTATTTGGACTCCCCATTGAATTACATAGCCTTTTGTTTTATTTGCATTTGATTAATGAAGATTTAGGACCAGTGGATAATTAAATTCTGAAGCAGAAGCTGAGTGAGAAATAGAAATTGAGATAGCCTCTTGATTTACTGGTGGATTGCTTTTGAATTACCATTCTGTCAGATGTTTGAAACTGCATTTGATGTGAACATTGTTAGTTGGGATGTACATGAAAGCAAAAGGACTGATGAAAACCCTACAGCCACAGTCTATTTTGCATTTGTCACACCATTGTACCTTAATAGGTTGAGATGATCTAGGTTTGGGAAGCAAATTAACTGAAGAATTCATTTTATTTGATATCATTTAGATGAGTTTCTCAGTTTGTTCTTTCTTCTTTGAAGTTGAAATACATGACAGAATTATTTCTAAACATTCTTATGTTAATATAACATATGCAAAATTTATATAGACTTGTGTCCTCTGCATTTTTAAGTGTTTAGCAATGCCTCTGCTTGATGCACAACCAGATAAATGGGAAATAATGGAATTTTAAATTGTTTAATTCAATTTGATGGGACTATTTGAAGTGCAAGAATTCTGCCATAGTTGAACAACAATAAAACAGATCTGAAAAACGTTGAAAGAGCAAAGCCACCAATTAACTTGGATAGTTTATGAAAGCCTCTATAGCTCAACTCTGAGGGCTGCAGTGGCTTCGTGGTTAAGACTCTAAACTTGATGACTGGAAGGTTGGTAGATCAGCAGTTCGAGACCCGAGTGCTGCATGACAGAGTGAGCTCCTGTCATCTGTTCCAGCTCCTGCCAACCTAACAGCTTGAAAGCAAAAAAATTGCAAGCAGATAAATAGGTACCTCTTCAGTGGGAAAGGTAACAGCATTCCATGCACTTTGGTGCCTAGTCATGCCTGTCACTTGACCATGGAAATGTCTGCAGATACAGACAGCACTGGCTCTTCAGCTGTAAATGGATATAAACACTGCCTCCTAGAGCTTGATATGATTGGCTTTTGTGCAAGGGAGACCTTTACCTTTACTCTATAGCTCAACACTAGTGTTATCACATTTATATAGTTATATATTTTAAGAAAACCATAATGTTATGTCTAAGATTTATAGTGGTTCTATTCTGTACACTGAAGCAACTTGTTTTCTCCTTCCATTCATTCACCTTTCTAGCCTGATTAGAGAAATCAACAGAAAAACTGTTAAACCAGTATCTCTGATGCAAGAATAAGACATCAGCAGAGGACTTCTTCATCACCCCTAAGTAGACTGAAATATTGTATGTCAACAGGCAAAGGCTTATAAGAGTAAGGGGGTGACATTAATGCAAAAGGTGAGCTATGACATCTCTTAATTTTTACTAGTTAAGCACTGCATACTGGGCAGTTAAGCCTCCAGTCCTCTGATAAATTCCCATTGGAAGTGGTTGGATTGAAGTTAAGGATTCTCCAGACTGCATGGCTGGATTGGCTAGAAAAGCATTCTTGCCAATTTGGAGAGAGGAGCGATGTGCCTCTTGGCTCTTTGAAAAATTGAACACTTCCTCTGAGTGTTGGCAAATATTTCACTTCTCCTGGTTATTTGTAGATGATCAAGAGAAATGGTCAATTTCTAATATATTGAATCAGCTTGCCAGTCCCTTCAGGATACAGGACTCTGAAAGCAACTTTCACAGAGGCAGGGCTCACATTTAACCTATTTTCAGTGTCTGTAATTCACTGGGAATGGGCTAAAAGCGAGTGTGCCAAAATAGTAGAACCCCCTGTTGAGGGTTCAAAAAGCAGCACATTGAAGTGTGTATGAATTGGACTGCTCCACCATTCTAAATGTGTGGATGCTATGACTTTGGATGAACCCCAAAAGCTCCAACTAGCAAGCTTTATGTCACGTGTTGTGATTTTTCTGTCCCTTTAGCTTCAACTGAGCTCTACCTTTAGCTCTATTGGGACTGGGTCATTTGATATAACAATTATTTGCCTACAACCGGGATGGCGAACCTTGGCACTCCAGATGTTCTTGGACTTCAATTCCCAGAAGCCCAAGCACCCTGGGAATCCACACGAATGGGTTTACTGCGATTCATCCGGCCCGCGATGTGGGCCAGATGAATCACAGTAAACCCATTCATGTGGATTCACAGGGGGCTTGGGCTTCTGGGAATTGAAGTCCAAAAACATCTGGAGTGCCAAGGTTTGCCATCATGGGCCTACAGATTTCAGCACTGCATGTTTCCTTCATTCTCCTCCTCCTCCTCCTTTGGGGGTTGGTGGTTGTTAGTAGATGCATTAGAAACTCCAAAAAAGTTTAGATAGCTGAGATACTTTCCTGACACTTTTTTGAGTTTGTTAAAACAAGAATGTGAAATAATTTGGAGCTTTCCCCTTATGACTGCTTATAATTAGTAAAACAGTTGATTGAAAGAAAGCACATTTTATTTAGAATATAAAATGCCTGAAGAAGTGATCATGAATTATGAACGTTCGCAATGGTTGTTTTTTTTTAGTGCTCCAGAAAAAGTATCACCTTCTACTTCTACATATAGACTATAAAAGTAACAGTAGCCAACAAATATATTCTTTTGTGACTTATTGGAAACTGTATAAAATAATTTCAACATCTACATCAATATATCTAATTTCAAGAGAACATACTTGAAGGTAAATGTGTTTAGGACTGTAGCCAGAATATGTTATTTACATATATCAGAACATTATTAAAAATACCTAGGCTAAACTAGGCAAATATGTGGGAATGCAAATGGAAGTCATTAATTTCACTGGAAAATATAGATGTGTGAATTTTCTTAGGCTTTATACATTTTTTCTATCCCTAATTAGGGAGATGTAAAATACTTTGAATAAATTAAGAGTTTTCACAATTTGTTTTCAATTATACAGAATACTATAAATTCAAAAATTAGGATATACTCTTGCTAGTAATGAAACTGAGGACAATGGAGATTATTGCTCTATTTATCAGCTTGATCTGAGTATTGCTATGCTCACATACCGGTCAACCATCCCGTTTTACCTGGGAAAACCCCTTATTTTTACCCCTCTTCCCGCCCCTCCCGTTTTATTGATTTCCCCATATTTTCCCTTATTTTTTAAAAAGAAATATCCTGACCGGAGCCCTCACAGGCAAAGCTGCAGTATTTTTTCCGGCCACCAGAGGTCGCTGTGTGGCTTTTCGCTTGTGGAAGGAGAGAGAGATGGTGGGGGGTGGGGTGGGTATTCTGTAGTTAGTTTCTCTTTCATTTTCCTGCTAGTCACATGGCGGCTTCATTTCATGCTGGGACTAGGGATGGGAGTCTACTCTAGAGGTGAGCAATATTTCATATATGCAGGGGCAAATCAGCTCTTGGTCTGGGGGCAAAGACTTCTCTCTCACTCTCATGCTTTATTGAGCTGTTTCTGCCCCCTGTCTCTGACCCGGCTGGAGGATTCCATTTCTAGAGTTCTAGAGTTAACTTGGGAGGGGGTGGGTGGGGGCTGGGGGGAGTGCTTGATCACTATATGCTAAAGGTAAAGGTTTCCCTTGCTCAAAAGACAGTCGTTTCTAAAGTGTCAAGGATCGTCATCACAGTCAGAGATTCCTACACTATATGAGAGAAAGAGGGTGTGTGTGTTCCATTTCTATTCTAGAGTTAACTTAACTTGGGAGGGGGTAGGTGGGGGCTGGGGGGAAGTGCTTGATCACTATATGCTAAAGGTAAAGGTTTCCCTTGCTCGAAAGACAGTCATTTCTAGAGTGCCAAGGTTCGCCATCACAGTCAGAGATTCCTACACTATATGAGAGAGAGAGGGTGTGTGTGTTCCATTTCTATTCTAGAGTTAACTTGGGAGGGGTGTGTGTGTGTGTGCTTGCACGGTTGTGTAAGGGGATCTGAGTTAGGTAAAGGTAAAGGGTCGCCCTTGCTCAAAAGCCAATCGTATCCGACTCTAGGGTTTAGTGCTCATCTCTGTTTCAAAGCTGAAGAGCCAGCGTTGTCTGCGTCTGCAGACACTTCCGTGGTCATGTGGCAGGCATGACTAGACAGATAGAAAAAACCGTTTGAGATGAAAATGACGATATACAATGTGATATTTCCTCAAAAAATGTAACTTTATGTATTGATGTAAAGTTCAACAAAAATATATCCGACTTGGTGATAGGCTAACTACATACAGTTTATACATAAGTTTTCTTGCCAACGAAAGGCTGTGTAGTCAATATTCTTAATAACAAAAAGTATTCCTCTATGGAATACTAGACACCAGAGCGCACGGAACGCTGTTACCTTCCCACCAAAGTGGTCCCTGTTTATCTACTTGCAATTTCTTGCTTTCGAACTGCTAGGATGGCAGGAGCTGGGACAAAGACGGGAGCTCATTCCGTCCTGCAGTACTCGGGAATCGAACTGCTGACCTTCTGCCTCCCAGTCAGCATCTTAGTCACTTAAACCACTGAGCAAACAAGAAAGAAAACAAAACAAAAGTCCCCCAAGAAAATGGGGAAAGGGTTCTTTGGCCCACACAGCTTTGTGCCCATTGCATCTAAAATACCATCTAGCCATCTTATTTTTGGCCACCCCCTTCTTTTGTCCTCCACCTTTCCCAGCATCAAGGCTTGAATCCTCTCTTCTCATTTGATGTCCAAAGTACTTTAGCATCATTTTTACTATTTGACCTTTAATGAGCAGTCAGGGTTGATTTCTTCTAGGATCGACCTACATTTCAAAGGCATCTATTTTTCTGCGCTCAGCTTTCCTAATGGTCCAGCTCTCACACCCATACATTATCACTGGGAATACCATTGCTTTGACTATGCAATTTTTTGTTTGCAAGGTGATGCCTCTACTTTTCACTATGTTCCCCAGGTTTCTCATAGCTTGTTTCCCAAGCATCAGATCTTTGATCCTAAGAAAGTAAAATCTGCCAGTCATATCCAACTCTAGGGTGCAGTGCTCATCTCCATTTACAGCCAAAGAGCCAGTGCTGTCTGTGTTTGCAGACATTTTCATGGCCATGTGGCAGGCATGACTTGTGCCCAGCAAGCCATATGGCTATATTTGGCCATGCCCACGGATTTGGCCACACCCACAGAGGGGTGTGACCAAAATTTCCCTTATTTTCAAATCCAAAAGTTGACAGGTATGTATGCTCACAGAAATATCTGTAAAACTAATATCAGCCTAATTTTTTTTAAATTTTTAATTTTTTTAAAATATTTTTTATTCAAACTAAATATTCTACAAGATAGATAAAAACATAAACAGAGAACAAGAAGAAAGAAAGAAGAACAAAAAAGGAAACATAATCAAACATTAAAAATACATAACAAACTCAAACACTCCTAAAAATACAAAAATAATGGTAGAGATGTATACACCCCCTTTAAATTATTCATACAATTAGATAATATTAAATCGTCTTTGATCAATTTAACATTTTAAAGTATGTGAATATTTTTGACACTTCTACTTTATTACTACTATCTTATCCAACTACAACTAACCGTCCCAAGCTCTACTAGTATTATTTTGCTTATTACCATTTTATAAAGACACATAATACCTTTGTGCTATTTACATTTGTCCATGAGGCTGAAAACACAAATATTTATACATTTGGTTTCCAAAAAACTAATTGATTGGTTCCTGACACACGTCCATTCCTTTTCTCAATTGCATATGTTATAAAGTCCTTCCAAATTGCATAAAAATTATTCTCTTTAACTAATCCTTTTTTAACATTCATTTCCCAAGTTAATTTGTCATTTAGGGCCATTGACCACATCTCTTTATAACATTCCTTGATTTCAGGAGCAATTTCACCTTTCCATTTTCGAGCAATACACTGCATTGCAGTTGATATCATAATTGAAACAAGATCTTTTCTATGCACATCAATATTTAAATCTTCAATTTCAGTTAACAATGCCATACGGGCTCCTAAATTAAAATTACCATCAATTATTGATTTCACTTTCTACTGCTATCCATTTTTTTTTTATCACATTGCAATCCCACCACATATGTGTGTAGGTACCCAACTCTTTTTTACATCGGTTAAGTACCATTTACATAGTATTTTGAAATTATGTTCCTTAACCCTCACAGATAATGTCTTCATAATTCTTTTACTCCATAATCTTTTCCAATATTCTTAATTTATTTCCATTTTTAGATCCTGTTCCCAAATTGTCCATAATATTTCTTGTGATTTATCATCTGAATTTAGCATATACAGTTTACCTACTAATCCCTTGGAATTTATTGCTCCAGATCTTAAATTACTCAATAAATCCCCAAATTTTGTATTTTTTCTGTTCAGATCATCATATACCTTTTATTCCAATTACAGTAATACCTCATACAAAGTCCGCTTCATACAACATCGGATTCATACAACATTGCCTAATTCCTTGAAAAAAGTTGCCTCATACAAAGTCGTGTGACGTTGTATGAGGCATTGGGGTTTTCCCAGGTTGCATTGTGCCTGGGCAGTATAAAAGGCAGGACACATGCGTGCATTGCTCTTGTGGGTTTTGCATGAGGCAAAAAATGTTTAGGAGTGGTTTTGAGCGCGATTTTGGATTTTTTTGAATTTTGTCGTCAGAATTTTTAGAAGCATCCCTGGGATTTTTGCAGCATTCTTCAGGTTCTTGAACAATCAGGGTTGTTTGACAAGTTTTTGTAATGTTTTTAGGCTTTAGACAATGATTTCTTAAAGTTCTGTCAGTTTCCTGTCTGTTTCCTTGACTTTGCCCTGAAGTCTGTGCTGTTACAGTACAATGTATCTCTATGGAAACGACGTTGTATGAGGCATCGCAGCAAGGATTTGGACGTTGTATGAGGCATCGTGACTAGGATTTTGCATGCCTCATACAAAGTCCAGATCCGTATAAAGTCCAAACTTGTGGAACCAAGTTTTGATGTTGTATGAGGTATCACTGTATCTACAGAAATAATTTGGAGCCAATTTAATTTTAATTGCTTATATAAGTCTAATTTTTTCTTTCTATCTTTGCAAACCCTGATCCAGTCCTTCAGTTTTGACACACTATTATTATTAATAACTTCTTCTAAACTTCTACAAATTCTTATCGGGAAATGTTTAAAGTCTTTTAGTTCTATAATAGGCGAAATACTAGGAGCTAACTTCCCTTTCACATCATGCCATGTTTTCATTGTTGCCTTTAACAACTTATTTTCAGAGCTAATAACTACTCTATTTTTATCTAAAAAAGCTGCTCTATCTATTTCTTTTAATTCATCCATTTCTAAACCTTCCCATATTACTTCTTTTTTTTTTGCTATCAATTTACACATATTTCTTACCTGAAATGCTTTATAATAATTTTGGAGTCCCAATCCACCCTTCTTCTGATTCAGATACCATAAACCTTTTGTAATTTTAGACTTCTTACCTCCATTACAATATTTATTAATCAAATTTTGAAATATCTTCATAACTTTTATTTTCAATTGAATCAGTAGGGTATCAAATAAAAAAATAATTTTAGGTAGTAGTTTCATCTTAGCCAAGGCTACTCTTCCAAACCACGACAAGTTTATTTTATTATATTTTTGTATCAATACTTTAAACTCATTAACCAATTTATCATAGTTTATTTTTTTAAAAAAATCAAATTAACCTGAAATATTTATTCCTAAGTATCTAACATGCTCTTTTATTTTTAATCTTTATTGCATCTTCATTGCTAATATTTAACATAATCACTTCCGATTTTTCCCAATTTATTTCTAACCCAGTAACTTCCTGAAAATCCTTCAAACAGGTTTTAATTTTTGGTACTGTTAATATTGGGTTCTTTATTATTATTAAAGTATCATCAGTGTACAAGTTGATGTAGGGCTTTAAGGTAATGACCAGCACCTTGAATTGCACCCGGGGGCAAATTGGAAGCCAGTGCAGCTCCCGAAGCAGTGGTGAGGCGGGAGCATAACGCCCACACCCCATCACCACCCGAGCTGCTGCATTCTGGACCAACTGCAGTCTCCAGATGGTCGTCAAGGGCAGCCCCATGTAGAGCGCATTCCAATAATCTAGTCTAGAGGTGACCAGAGCACGAGTGACTATGAGTAAGGAGTCCTGATCTAGGAGCAGGCGCAACTGGCGAATCACCCGAAGTTGGGCAAAAGCCCTTTTGGCCACGGCCGCCACCTGATCTTCAAGTAGCAGTCGTGAGTCCAGGAGGACCCCCAAGTTGTGCACCGGATCTGTCTGGGGCAGACTAGCCCCATCCAAAACCAATGATGGTAGCTCCCGAGATAACACCAGGCCCCTTATCCATAGCCACTCAGTCTTGCCAGGGTTCAGTTGTAATCCATTGTCCCATCCAGACCCCAACAACCGCCAGGCACTCGGACAGGACTTTGACAGCATCACTGGGATCACCACGAGAGGAGATGTACACTTGGGTGTCATCCGCGTACTGATGGTACCGCACCCCGTGGCCACAGATGATCTCACCCAGCGGTTTCATGTAGATATTAAATAGGAGGGAAGACAGCACCGAGCCCTGAGGCACCCCATATTGGAGTGGCCTAGGGCTGGACATCTCACTCTCCAATCACACCGACTGGGTATGGCCCTTCAGGAATGAGGAAAACCAGGACAACACAGTGCCCTGGATTCCCAATCCTTGGAGCCGTTCCAGAAGGATACCATGGTCAATGGTATCGAAAGCCTCTGAGAGGTCAAGGAGAGCAAGGATGGTCGGATGGCCTCCATCCCTTTCTCGCCAGAGATCATCCATCAGTGTGACCAATGCCGTCTCTGTACCATGTCCGGGCCTGAACCCTGACTGAAAGAGGTCCAGATAATCCACTTCATCCAGGACCCCCCGCAACTGCCGCGCCACCTCCTTCTCCAATACATTCTCCAAAAAGGGTTTAATTTGCTTTCGCCAGATTCTCTCTTCTATTGGTAAATCATGATAGATTTCAATGTTATTATTTTCCAGTTTTGGTACATGACCGAGTTCTTTAATGTATAACAACACACTAGATTTCACTCCTTCATTCGCAAACCTCAGTAACACATTCCTACTTGTTGACCTGTTCTTTTTTGGGCCCAATCTATGTACAGTTATAATGTCCTCAGGGGTGAAAGTCTTACCCATTTGTAGATCATTTAGCAAACCTAAAATTCTTATCTTTAATTGGTCTGGCACACACTCAGCACCATTTTTTATTATCACATTTTGCTTTTTAAGTTGGTCCTCAATCAATCCAAGTCTCTTTTCATAACTGCCTAACTTTAACACACTTTCTTTAACCTTTTCTTGTGCATCATCAACCCTTTTCCCAAGCACCTCAACCTCCTTAACATTAATATTCATTGCCTCCTTTAATTCCACCATTTCTTTCATGATGCTTGCTGTCTGTGCCTTAGAGATTTCTGCCATGTCTTCAGTCACCAATATCATTTTTTGTTGAAATACTTCCAAACTTTCCTGTTGTAACTTTAGAAAGTTTTGATTTTCAATTACTCTTTGATTTTCCATTGCTTGAAATTTTACATTTAAGAATTCTTCCAGTCTGTCTAATCCTATTTCAATATTGTTTCTATCATCATTTTCTATATCTGCTTCTATCTCCTCTATTTCCTTTTGCTGTTTCTCCTTTCCCTTTACTTCCTGTATCTTGGCTACTTTCCCTTTTTTTTACCACTTGTGCCACAGCTCCTTCCATTCCCTCAGGAATTTTCTGCACTTTCTCAGTTGGGATAGTCTGAGTCTGGGTCTCTAACTGTTGAAGCTCTCCCTGTTCTATACTTTGCTGAGCTTTACGCTGCTGAATTTTTGCTTTTAAATCCTCCAAATCCTGAATCTCAGCTATTTCTTCTTTTAAAGATTTATGTCTCCCAGCTGGTTCTACTCTTTCTAAACGTCCTGTTCTCACCCACAAAGGATCAATTTCCCAATCCTGCCTTGCCTTTGTCTTCTTCCCTATATTACTCATAAAACTAAGCTAATTATTACCTATTATAATATCCTCTTATGTATTAACACTTTAGATAATCTTAAATCATTTGCAGACATTTATAGTTTCTTAATACTATACAATGTTATACAATATACTCTTTCAGTTATAAACTATTTAAACACAAAACTTATTAGATTTAGATATCAACACCAAAACAAGGCTTAAAGTGGACAATTACCTATATAAACACATTTAAAGTATAACTGGCCAGCCGAAGGACGAAATATTAATGTACTTTTCTGAGCTCACCTCGCCTTATGATATCACAATCCTTTCATAGTATGTCAATGTGTTCATAAGTAAGGTTTCACTTTTAAACTATATTGCTTATAGTATTATTGTACTAGCTGGTTACCCAGCCTTGCTCGGGTTTTTGTCACTCCTGTGTTTTTATATTTGTAAGGCCCAAAGCGCCCTCAGAGGGCATCAAAACCTGAAGCATGGCCCACAAACTCACTACCCACTTAGCAAGAGAACTCGTGAACTCGCTACCCACTTAGCAAGAGAACTTGCCTGCTTCCTCTCCTGAGTTTCCCTGGCAGCCTCTCTCATTTCCTCCTCGATCCACTGGACTCCTGCCTTGCCCTGCCAGCTCCACTGGCCAAGGGGCAGGGCCCTGTGATGTCACAAAGGCCCAGACCTGGTCAGCCCTCAGGATTGGTTGATCGGACAAGGATCAATTTGGGGGGCATAAACCCCAAAATGGGTTCCGAGACCCCTACAGTGCTGATCTTACAGGCCCAAGGTAGGTGTATGCCAGTTTTCAATGCGATTGCTGCAGGGATGTGGATTTGTATAAAGAACATACTTGATGACACCTCTGTTTTATATATATAGACTAGCAGAGGTTGCCTGGCATTGCCGGGCTGTTTTAAATGGTGTTGGAAGGTTTTTTGTTTTTGTTTACTTCGTATTGTATTTTGGTGTTACTTTTGGTTGTTTTTGTGTATTTTTGGATGTTTTTGATTGGTTTTTTTTGTTTTTTGTTTTAAGGAATTTTTATTTAAATAATTTATTTATTTGTAAAAGTTTTGTTTGTTGTTGTGGCTTGGGGGGCGCGTTCCTTTCCGCGGGTTGGCCTTGCTGGCCGGACTGTGGGAATCCCCATGCTGCTTCAGGCGGCGTTGGGGGAGGGGGTTCCTTTCCACGGGCCAGCCTTGGAGAGCCATCGGAGAGGGGTTCCCCCCAAAAAACACTCTTTAATAACGGGGTGTCCTACAGGGGATCCCCTCTGCCGTGTCCCCTGGCTCTGGAAGTGTTGGGGGGGACAGACCCCTTTTGTCCCCCCAAACCTTCCAGACTCATGGGACCCAGGAGAGGGGATCGAATCCAGGCCACCCTCTGATATTAAAAGGGAAATCTCAATTAGAGTTTCCCCTTTAATATCAGTGGGGGGGGGGTTGTTGAGATCCCCCTCTCTGCTGGCTTCCTTGGTTTTGGGAGGGTTGGGTGGACAAAAGGGGCCTGTCTCCCCAACCCTTCCGGACCCAGGAGAGCCATCAGAGAGGGGGATTCCCCCCAAAAAAACTCCATTTTTAAAGAGAAGTAACCGCTTGGTTTCTTCTCTTTAATATGGTGTGTGTGTGTGTGTGTGTGTGGAGGGGAATACCCTCTCTGCTGGGTCCCCTGGGGTCAGGAGGGTTGGGGAGACAGACCCCTTTTGTCCCCCCAACCCCAGGGGAGCCAGTAGAGAGGGGGAGCACAACCCTCCACCCAGTGATATTAAAGCGGAAACTCCGATCAGGAGCTTCAGGCGCCAATGGGGAGGGGGCTTTGGTTCCTGTGGCTTGGCCTCGCTGAAAGCGAAACCCTTTTGTGGTAAGTAAAGTCAGTCGATGGAGTGCCTGGGAATGGGTTTATTTTCAAGGGGGGGGCAGTGCCTTTTCCCCCCTTGACCCCCCTGTTTTTGTTATTCTGTGAGGCACTGTGTCCAGCTGCGGTGGACTTGCGCTCCCGGTGTGTTTTTTATTTTTATTTTTCGCTCGCCAGCTTCCTTAGTGTTCTGCATGCTCATGGCGTGCAGGACGCTGGGGCTTGTAGTTTGGCGTTTGCGTTTTCGGCTTGTGCGTCGGTTTTTTCCTGCAGTTTCCTTTTGATTGGCCGCAGCGCGTTTCCTAACGTTCCTTTTGCTCGCGCCTCTCAGCCTGATTGGCTCTGGCACAGCACAGTGCAAGGAACATTGGGAAATGAAGTTGTTTCCCTTTTTTGCGTTTGTGGGGCTCTTGCCCCACTGGCGCATTTCTCAATCCTTTGTTGACCTGCGGATCCAGTTCGGGCATGTGCATGAATGGTCGGTGCGGGCTGGTAGGGCCTGGCTTAGCATCCTATGTGAAGTTCCAATGGCTAACGCTTGATTTTATAGGTATAGATTGTACATTGGATTGCACTGTATATCTGAAAGTGAGATATAAATAATGTGAGAGGAAACAAAAACAGAAAAATAGCCACAGAGCTGAACCAAATCTCTGTTAAATGAAATCTTAAGCAACAAAGATTTCTCTTCTGTGTCATTCATTATGGCTGTAATATATGATGGTGGAAGAATATGCAAATTTTAATTGTAAGAGTTTCTAATTTTTCATTTGAACTTTCAACCAAATTGAAGCCGTTTGATGATTAGCCTGTATGTGAGAATTGTGGAGAGAATAAAAAGACCAATGGTTCCCCACCACTATCACCAAACCTGTTACCTGTGTAGTCTTACGTAAGGGACACAGTCTTGGAGTTCCATAAAAAAGAGGGATTGGTGAACCATCTCTGAGTACTTTATTTCTACAAGACCCTGGGAGGGCTGCCATATGTTTATGTTTATTTTATTTATATCCCACCCTACTCAGCACAGGCCAACTCAGGGCAGCTCACAACCTATCGAAAAAATGCAATAACAGAAAATATACAGTTTTCAGATTACAAAATTACAAGATAAAGTACAAATTACACGATAGGATACCATTTAAATGCTAGAATCATAAATAATATAATAAATAACACAATGTACTCCGCTATAGCATCCGCCACAGAGCCTGGGGCTCAAACGTCCATGATGGAGCCTGGACTCAAACGTCCACAGCGGAGCCTGTGGCTCAATGTCCATAATGTCCATAATGCAAGGGAATGGACCAGCGAGGTGTGAAGGCAGTCCGGCAGGGGCGGCTCCGATGATGGTGTTTTAAAGCTACTCAGTCACCCCCAGGTGTTCCACATTCCCTCCAGCCCCGACCGGGCGAGGGAGCAGAATTGACTTGATAGTATGCAATTATTTTTAATTATTTGTATAAGCAAACTATTCTATTCAGTCACTTCAGCATTCTCTCATTGGTTGCCCTCTCATTCCAAGAAATCCTTTGACCCCATGATAAACCCACATTTCAAATACTTCTGCTTTATAGATAGATACAAGACGTTTTATAAAATATAGAAAAATGTTCTGAAGAAGTTCTAAGTTTGGTGACTGCAAAGCGTAGTTCTACTTAATGTGACAGCTTTCCTGTCTCTGAAGAACAATGCAGTTCTCTGAAAGAGCTTTCACGCCTGCAAAGTACAGCTCAGTTCTGTCCAAGCTAATTAAAGTTTAAATTATTTAAAATACTCTTTTTTCAAAAAAATCCCTGATCAGATGTAGCATGGAAAACTTGAAAGCAGAATGGGGAACCAGATGTGGAAAAATGGGGGATCACTGTGTCCCATGGCATGCTCTTTGATTGGATGTGACCTTGATTGATAGGTAATATGATTCTGCTCAAGTAAAGAGACAATCAGAATTTACCTCAGGAAGGTGAGAATAGAAAAGGAAAGATATTAATCATTTCTTGGCTGGCTTCTTTCTTATATGAAGGGCCACTGAATGCGATATGATGGAAAATTGCAAAAATGGAAGGCAGTATTCCAGACACTACTAGGAAAACTAAACTATCAGCCTTGATATGTTTCAGGACATTGGGATACATATTTGTCATTTAAAGCATTTTATCACAATAGAGTACAAATAAATGTTTACAAATCAGTATTAAATGTATGAAGCATCATTAAATGCATAATTTCTTCTAGTTTTTTTTAATAGTAGCCATGTTAGTCAGTGTTTCAAGCATAATAGAGAGGTAAAAAAAACAACAACCAAAAAACCAAACTGTTGTGGCACTTTGAAGACTAATTGCTGCATTTTAATATTAGCTTTCGTGGATCAAGTCTACTAGCCTTCATACACCACAAATAACAGGTTGTTATATGCAGTTATATGCTTTGTATGTTATATGTTATTATATTATATCACCTTCACAGAAACTACTTCAGTAGAATTCTCATCCATAGCATAGGCTACCTCACAGAACAAAGGATGAACTCACACTACTGTTAATAGATGCTGAAGGTTAAACTCATTAGCAAATGTTTAATGGCAGGTGTTTATTTTGTATTTATTTATTTATTGTTTATTGCTCAAATTTCTATGCCGCCCAATCAGGCGAACCCAACTCAGGGTTGCTCACAACAGGATTAAAACATACAAATTAAAAACAATTAAAACCCCAACATACCCACCCACCTATTAAAACTAACCACATTAAAACTGCCCGCATTAAAAAGATGGGGAGGCTTCATTTTATAAACCAACAGGTGGGGGCCACTCTTCCATCTGAGCCCCACACCTGCCTCGCCAACCAGGTTTTTAAATTCTTTTCTGAAAGGCAGCAGCTCCGTCTGCTCCCGCAACTCTACTGGCAGGAGATTCCACAAGGCCGGTGCAGACACAGAAAAGGCCCTCCTTCATGTGCCAGAGAGGCGAGCCCCTCTGGCAGATGGAACAATTAGAGAGCCCCTCTGGTCCGCTCTGGTTGGACAGACAGACACTCTTGGGACAATGCGGTCTCTTAGGTATCCTGGCCCACTACCATGTAGGGTTTTAAAGGTCAAAACCAGCACCTTGAATTGCACCCGGAGACAAACTGGTAACCAGTGCAGCTCCCAAAGCAATGGTGAGGCGCGAGCATAACGCCCGCACTCCATCACCACCCGGGCTGCTGCATTCTGCACCAGCTGTAGCCTCCGAATGGTTGTCAAGGGCAGCCCCATGTAGAGCGCATTGCAATTATCTAGCCTGGAGGTCACCAGAGCATGTGTGACCATGAACAGGGAGTCCTGATCCAGGAGCAAACGCAACTGACAGATGATGCGAAGCTGTGCAAAAGCCCTCCTGGCCACGGCTGCCACCTGATCTATAAGTAGCAGTCCCGAATCCAGGAGGACCCCTAAGTTGCGTACTGGGTCTGGTCCTCCTACTAACCAGGGTGAAACTTCACAACTAATCTGAATAACAACCAGAGATCTTCTGCTATTACCAGTTGTAAAAAAGACATATTGATTTGTATACTTATCTGTTATGCTAACCAACCACTCTGTATCTTGTGGCACTGATGTGTATAAATTGATGCCATGAAGTCTCACTCCTATGTCTGACAAAGAGGACTTGATCCACGAAAACTAACATTAAAATATAGCAGTTAGGTTTTAAAGTGCCACAATGTTTTTTTTTGTTTTGTTTACTGTCTGATATTCTAAGTTTTTATTTCTAAAATTGAATTACATTTGTTATCAGTCTGTTTATTATAGTTTTTCTTTAGCTGTTCCACAACAGAAGTTTCTAACTATCCTCAAAATGAAAAACCAGTCCTTTAGATGGAAGGCAATTTGATGTTCCATCCCATGGAGATGTTTTAAATGGCATTTTATTTGTAACAGATGTTCTATGTATATAACACTTTTCATAGTTTTTCTATTTCATAATTTTTATCTAGGAATCTGAAAATAAATTCACATTTTCTTTAGACTTTTCAGTTTTCTCACCCTTAGATATTTCCATAGTTTCCTTCTCAATCATTCTTCCTGTGCACTTGATGAAATTGCCTCAGATAGATTTCAATAATGTTTAGCCATTGTTCTAATGATTTTATTTTCATAAGAAGCAGTTTAATGTTTATTTCATTTGTGTGCACTTCTTTTGGCTTATAGGTCTGTAAATAGTCTGACTTCCACTTTTCTTTAACATAAGTCTGTTTTTAAATTTTTAGAGAAGTCATACCCTTTTTGTAGATTAAAGATTACCTCATAATCCTTGTCCGAGCTAACTTTTACTTTATGAAAAGCTTTAGCTCTAAGTTGAAGGCTTCATGAGACACTAACTGCTTCTCTTGCTTCACCATTTTATTACCTTTCACTATTCCTTTTTCACTTTTCCTTTGTTTCTCACAAAGAAAATCCAGCTTTTGGATCTCAAAATATACACAGATTGCCACACACTTTTAGATCCTGATTTTGCCACCAATGATTGTGGCATTCCCCCCCCAAAAAAAACAACAACAACACCCCTACTCTCATATTTCCACTAATTTTCATACTAGCTGTGTCACACAATCCTTGGTAGTCATGGCAACCATTTTGGCACCATTTAACACCTCTTAACACATAAACTCCTTAATGTAACTAAAATGGTGTTAAACTTCATGAACAACCACCCCCAAAATCCTCTTCCAAGTATTTTGAGATTATTTCTTTTGTCCTATCCCAGTCAGAGCTTCCTTGACTCCAGACTGGTGTCTTAGAAAATTCAGATGTTCTGTGAAAGTATTTCTTAATCTCAATAAAATTTCTATGATTCTTATGCTAAACCTTAGCTTCATAAAATAGTCTGGGTTTCTTTTTCTTAGTTATACAGTGGACCCTCACTTAACAAATTTAATGCATTCTCCAGGACCTTTTGTACTATGAAAAATTTGTAAAACGAATTTCCCATAGGAATGCATTAAATGCAATTTCCCATCAGAGAGAAATGCATTGAAAACCAAAATTTGTTAACCAAGACATGGTTTCTCATAAGAATGCATTGAAAACCAATTAATCCATTCAAAAAATATTTGTTAACTGAGCTACTATGGATTTCCTTTTGTTATGCGAATTTTGTGTTAAAAGTGCCGCTTGTTAAGCAAGGGTCCACTGTACACATAATAGGAGGTTAGTTTAAACAATTGAACAGGATTTTCATGTATGGACCATAGATAATGAACTGAAAGGTATGTTCTGGGATATCACCAATTAAGTTTAAAATAATATTATCTAAATGTATTTCTTTAGTATTTAAAGTTCAATGCACTTGTATTATAGACTGTTAAAATTTCTTAAAATACTCTACTCAATTATAGAGTTCATAGGCTCCATCACAGACTACCACTAACTCCCAGACCTCTAACTCTTGCTCTCTGTCTTAATGTTTCTGATCTCCTTAAACAATTATATCTCAGTTGATTTATAGACCTTATTCCTGCAACTTTCCAGTCATGCTAACCAGTCATCATTCAGTCCTTCCCACTAGCACTCTGCCATGCATATCTATACTGTAATACTGTATAGGCATTCACAACTGTTTATATACATATAGGTAGTCATATATAAACTTACTTATAATGGGTCAAAATGGTCAAATGACCAAAGGCAACCCCTTCTAGAATAGACCAGATTGATTTCACACATATGCAGAAAGCTTCTGGACTAAGTCTTAATTTATTTATCCATCCCATCAGCACAGCCATTTAATATTTGATTCAAGACAGCCTGTCTCCTCACCTGTATCTGATGAAAGTATTTTGTTGTAACCTACATCCTGATTCAGCTGAATCTCCAGATGACCTTTCATGTAGGTGAAGTAAGGTCAATAAAAGAAGGGTGGTTAGAAATTGAGAAAAAGGAATGTCTTGGTTATCCTCACAGTCAGGGTTTCTCAACCTTTGGCACCCAGATGTTCATGAGCTTCAATTACCAGAAGCCTTGATCAGCAGGTGTACCTGCTCACAGTAATCATTTTTGAACAGATTTTTTTCAGCAGATTGGATTCATAGCTCACTCAACTCCTCAGAGCTAAATAATGACTATTGTGAATTCAGCATGAGGGAATTCTTGGTCTCTGGAGGGAGAAGATTTGGCAGGAAACCTGCTTCAGATTTTTGAGGGTATTGTGAAATGTTTTGCTCTCTTTTGAAACACCTAACACTCAGATACATGTTGCCCACAGCAGGAAGGGACAGATGAGAGATCATTGTGGAATAATAATTGTTGGTTGGATTCCTGCAGACAATGATGACATCCTCACACTTGAAATAATAAGCACTCAGCTATAGCTGTGCTCCTCCACATGAATAAGCTCTTACTATAAATGCAATTACATTAAAATCAAAGTGCATGTGTGATACATTAAGAGTGCAATGTTAAAATTTTGGATTATGTAGTGCGCCTTCCTGACCTACCCTGAAACCAGGTGATGGGGAGGTGAGGTTTTTCCTGTTCCTGGCAGAATGAAAGGATTGGGGTTAGCGTAACATTTCGTCACTTCTTGCCAGCATGGGGGCAGGGGCAGTCTGATTATATGTGGCACTGGCTGCCCTCATATTGGCCTCTTCTGCACAGTTCAGATGGCCCATCTGACCACCCTGCAGGCACGAGTGCTTAGGGGTTGCTCTTGGGGGCTGGAT
Source organism: Bradypodion ventrale (assembly GCA_035047345.1). Taxonomy (NCBI): domain Eukaryota; kingdom Metazoa; phylum Chordata; class Lepidosauria; order Squamata; family Chamaeleonidae; genus Bradypodion; species Bradypodion ventrale. Next base: position 213,692,224 of record JAWDJE010000005.1, on the reverse strand, counting down.
AGGAATTTTTGGGCCTGGCCTCTGACTGGCAGAGTTAAGAAAGAAGGCCAGGTCATTTTTTGCCTATCCCATTTTGATCTGTGGGTCATTAGGGGCTGTCCGGGGGGGGGGGGGGCATTTTTTAAATAGGTCACAACATTAGTATGGCAGGTAGTGAGAGGGTTAGGATAGTATTGGTGAATCCCAAAGGTTATTGTTGGACAAGGTAGAGACTGTATACTCAACACAATTTATGTGAACCAGTTGGGCATGCAGTGGGCACCATGGGACAGTGCTGCATATGACCAACATCTGTTCATGTGAATAGAGTTGGAACTGATCACAGTGATGCCTCCCTGATTCTGATGGATTTGCTGCAGTATCTGCCAAGGATCAGCACTGTGCAGTAGCAGGGGATTTGCCAGTCCATTCTAGAGAGGTGAAGAGGAATTTACCTGCTCTACGATCAGGTTGCACAGTACCAACCAGCCCCACTGCTGGTCAGGGGTTTAAATTTCAATAAAATTGTTGCCCAAATGCACACCAAATTTGACAGTGTCCTGCCTCTTTATTTCAGGTATTGGGGAGGAAAGCCATAATTATAAAATTTAAGTAATGTGCAGATCCTACATGGAAAAGCATATGGCTAATGTGCAAATCTGGAAGAATACTGTAGAATTTTGTTATTGTATCATATTATTTGCTTGCTCATTATTTAAACTGGGATCCTATTCAGCACCCATGGAGTGGAGAGATCCATTGACTACTTATTACAGGACCTTCTTGTTTAATTACATGGACATCTCCTGGCAATAAAACAAAGGTGCCTTATATCTGATTGCAGCAGTGAGAAATAACAACCCTCAAACATCTTAGCAAAGTGACCAAATGTGATTCTCACCATGATTATATAATCAAAAAAACCATCAACAAAGATAGCAGATTTTTGAAAATACTGTACCCACTTGTATTACATACAACATAAACTCATAGTTCTGTCAGACTACTATTCCTTCCTGCAGGTCATACCTCTGTCTTAATTCCCTGATAAAAGAAGAAGGCTGGTGTTTTCTTTGATGGAACAAACAAGAGAGGCTAAAACATCTGTTCTATGTCAACCATGTTGTGATTTTGCTGTTTACATAATCTGTCTGATTTGGCTTCAGAGAGCAGGTGTGGTGTGGTTTGGGAGAAGATGTGATTATTATTATTATTTATTAAATTTATATCCCGCCTCACTCAACACAACGTGCAACTCGAGGCGGCATACAAAAAAAGATGTCAAGAGTACACAGAGGAACTCTACAAAAAGGACCTCAACACTCCTGATAATAACAATAATGAGAAATTTGAACTTGAACCAGACATTATGGAGAGTGAAGTCAGAAAGGCCCTAAAAAGCACTGCAAACAACAAAGCTAGTGGAGATGATGGTATCCCAGTTGAATTTTTCAAAGCCCTAAAAGATGATGGAATCAAACTACTGCATTCAATATGCCAGCAAATTTGGAAAACAAAACAGTGGCCACAGGAATGGAAAAGATCAGTGTACGTTCCAATCCCCAAAAAAGGCAATGCCAAAGAATGCTCAAATTACCGAACAATTGCGCTCATCCCACATGCCAGCAAGGTGATGCTCAAGATAATACAGGATAGGCTGCAGCAACATGTAGAGAGAGAATTACCAGAGGTGCAGGCCAGTTTCAGAAGAGGCAGGGGGACTAGAGACCACATTGCCAACATACGTTGGATCATGGAGAAAACAAAAGAATACCAGAAACAACTCTACTTTTGTTTTATTGACTACATCAAGGCTTTTGACTGTGTGGACCACAACAAAATGTGGCAAGTAATTAAAGAGATGGGAATACCAGAGCACCTCATATGCCTCATGAGAAATTTTTACACGAACCAAGAAGCAACAGTTAGGACAGAACACGGAATGACGGAGTGGTTTGGAATAGGAAAAGGAGTAAGACAAGGCTGCATTTTATCACCCTGCTTATTCAATCTATACACAGAGCACATAATGCGAAATGCAGGGATGGAGGAATCACAATATGGGATCAAAATTGCTGGGAGAAACATCAACAATTTGAGATATGCAGACGATACCACCCTAATGGCAGAAAGTGAGGAAGACCTAAAGAACCTCTTGATTGGATTGAAGGGGGAGAGTGCAAAAGCTGGCTTGAGACTTAATATCAAGAAAACCAAGATAATGGCAACAGGTCCAATCAGTCCCAGGAAAATAGATGGGGAAGAAGTAGAAGCAGTGACAGATTTTACTTTCCTGGGATCTAAGATCACTGCAGATGGAGACTGTAGCCATGAAATAAAAATACGACTGATTATGGGGAGACAAGCTATGAGAAACCTGGGGAATATAGTGAAAAGCAGAGACATCACCTTGAAAACAAAAATTCGCATAGTCAAAGCAATGGTATTTCCAGTGGTTGAGTATGGGTGTGAGAGCAGGACCATTAGGAAGGCTAAGCGCAGAAGAATAGATGCATTTGAGATGTGGTGTTGGAGGAGAGTCCTGAGACTCTTTGGGCAGCAAAGAGAACAAATAGGTCAATACTGGAGGAAATCAATCCTGACTGTTCATTGGAGGGACAAATAGTGAAGATGAAGCTAAAGTACTTTGGACATCAAATGAGAAGGGAGGACTCACTTGAGCAGGCCTTGATGCTGGGAATGGTGGAGGGCAAGAGAAGAAGGGGGCGTCCGAAGATGAGATGGATAGATGGTATTGTGGACACAATGGGCACAGAGCTTGGCGGGCTGAGGAGAAAGGTGGAGGACAGAGGTGCCTGGGGGAAAATGGTCCATGGGGTCACAAAGGATCAGAATCGACTGTGCGACTGAACAACAACAACAACAACACATAATAATACAAGACAATTATAAATGAAAAAGAGATTAATAAAGCATACCAAAAATGCACAGTTCTCAATTTATAACATTTTCAATACAAATTATGCAATAAACATTGTTTAAATACTGACATAACAAAATTGCACAATACCCTCGGCTACCCAACATCCATGAACGGAGTCCCATGGCTCGCAACATCCACGAACGGAGCCCCATGGCTCGAACATCCATGATCGTTCTTAGAATATATCAACAAACATCTATTATGGGCTATCAAGTCATTTTTGACATATGGTAGTCCTAATATGGTTTCTGATGTATGTGAGATGTTCAAGAAAGATTTTACCTTTGCCACCCTCTCATGAGTTTCCTTGGCTAAGAAGGAGTTTGAGTTTGGTCTCTTGAATCGTAGTCTGATACTCTATCCACTACACCACAGTGGCTGTTTACATGCATCTTAATTATAAAGCATCAGTTTCCAAAACCTTCTCATAGTTAGTATTATCCCATTATGTTTTGCTGCCTGAAGCAGACCAGCAAAGAGCAACTCTTCATACTCCCAAAGCCCTGCTGGCATGTTTTGGTAACTGAGTCAGAAAAACTTACAAGTGTCTCTCTTGCCAGTATAAATATTTACAGTCTGTTGCTCTTCCATCACAACCACCTCCCTGAGGTGGCTTCCTCACTCAGCCTAATGTATAGTTGGCCATATTCTTAGTGATCAGATGTGAGACACAAGGGAACAAAGCTCAGACAGTGGCATCTTCCTTCCATGTAAGGTTGCCTAGCTTAAGTGGTAGGTGTGGTAGGAGGAACCTTCCTGTTACTTGTGTGGGATACCCTTGAGGTTGAACACGGGAAAAACACACTCCATGGATTAGTTAATGGAAATAATATATTTTGTAATTCTGCTTTTCTTCTAAGGAGTCTTTTTTCAGCCTCTCCATATTTTTGTACCTTTACTTTCATGGCCTTTTCTATTGGCCATATTAAATAGAGTTGATGAGTGGTGTGCACATCAGGAGGCATAGGTTGGGAAAACTGCCACAAAGATTTCCTTCCATGACTTTACGAGGTCACAATATCCATTTGATGCTTAATCCCAAAGAACAGATTCATTTGCACACTCCAAAATGATGTCACAAGACAGTGAATGAATTAATAAATGGCTACAACTTTAACATGGCATGCAGGGTCTGTAGCAAGCAGAAAATTATTTTGGACATGCTAAACTCATTCCCACCTAGTTTTGATTTGGTCTACCTTAGAGAAAACACTTGAATTTGGGCTTCTCTCAACTGACACATTGCACACCATTTCCAAAGCTGAATAATATATCTAAAATTACATGCAGTCTAAGTATGGAAGAGTGATCTTTTTGATGCTCCTTTTATACTGACAAATCCATGAAAAGCTATAAAAATGGTTCAACAACTAAAATTAAAATGGTGACAGGGCAAGCTGTACTGTGCCTTGGTGTAAATAAATCTGATCAGAATCATAAGACGACATTCTTGTAACTTCGTTTTATTACTTATATAGCTCTAGTTCTATGCACATGCATTTGTAAATAAGTTCCATTAAACATAACAACTTATTTTTGAATAAATATGCTTAAGTTGGCAACTAAGGACTTCTGCCATCCCCACGGCTCCTAATATTTGTTTCAGGTAGTGCTATAGTTTATAGTCAGATTTATTTTCAGTTTCTAAAAATATCACTGTACAATTTTCCTTGATAATTTTACTGCATTTATTATTAATTTTTAAATCTATATTGCATGTAGTTGTAGAATAATCTATTTCTTTCTTTAACTAGTCAGGTAGTCCATGTTTTAAAGCTAGATTGATTAATGGAAGACTTAATAGCAGTACCAATTCAAACTTTAGCAGACCTTCTGAATAGTCACATTTTTTTCTTAGCAAAAAAAGAACAACAACCCATTAGTGCTTTACTCATTTCCATGCAAGAGACAAGTTTAAACAGTATATTGCTGCTTAATTTAATGAGTGATTAAAATATGCTTTTTTGAAAAATTAAAAAGGAAATGAAACACTTTGTCAATGGGTAATTGTAGATGTAGTTACTTAAGTACCAAAGTGGAGTCTATAGGCTTCAAGATTCAGCTTGGGATGTGGAATAATCAAGTTACACACTAAGAGATGTAGAATCAATAGGTTATCTCTATCTGCCCATCTGAGTGGCCTGAATGCTCCTCATGAACTATCCATTGGGTTTTGCAGGCGCACCCCCCAAAGAAAGACTCAGACACCGGTATATGGATAAAGGCATTGGGCCACATTTATTGAATAATGCCCTAGTCCGAATTATAACTTTCAATTGGTACTCAGCCAATTATACTTAAGGCAAGCAGGCCGCAGTAACACTGGTAAGGTTCCTCCCAAAATTGCCAATGGCAATTGGCTACAATGTATCCATTTGTATCAATTTGTTTGTTGAGACAAACAAATTGTTGACCGTAGTCAATAAACTATCTACTGACCCCACCCTCTGACGTGTATCCGTCAAATCACGGGGTGATACATGCTGAAGAGCTCCTGCCATCACCCCTTTGCCTGGTTCGTCGTTGACCGGTCAACGTTATTACACCTGTACCTGTCTAAGTGTTGGCCAGTCAATTGCAAACCTGCCGGATACCTGTGGGTCATAAATATTTACCTTACCAGTGCTACCCGCCACACGGGGAGGCATCCATGATGACTCACTGCCCCCCCCAAGACCGTCAGCTCGGTCGCCAGGCCTGCTTGCATCACACCCAGAACGAGGTACATACCTCTAGCCGACAGGTGGACCCCTTCTCCTGCCTACCAGCAATTTTTTTGTGTAAGCCTATCATCCGGTCTCCAATGGCCGTCTCACAGCCATGCTCAGAACGGGACGGAGCCAGAGCCCCGTCCACTGACTGCCGGAACAGTCCGAACTAGGGAGATCCGCATCTCCCCTAAATTGGTGTCTCGGCATGATGTTAGACCACAGCGACCGTATGTAAGCCATACGTGATACAAAATGCCAGGTCACAGCCCCTCGACGGTTTAGTAAGAGCAGTGATCTGTATAAGATCGCTGCCGCCGAGGTGCCTGTCAAACATTGGGCGGTCCAGCATCCCTGTCAGACAGCAGGAATGGCCACAGTTCCCGCCCCCATGTGCCGCGCATACCATACCATAGCATACGTGCGGATGCACACAGCCCAGATGGGGTCCACTCTCTGTCACTGCAGCATATACTGCTGCCCAGTGTACATAGCTGCGGCCTACCAGCCCCCTGCCACCGGTGTGTTGAGACCTCTAGGATCTGTAAAAGAGGAGAAAAAAGGTGAAGGACATAACTAGGTACTCGTACAGTGAGGGGACGAACATATCTGAAATTGCGCGTAGACGCATATCCACCTCCGAGTACCCCAAACGTAGCCGCGATCAACGCGACGCCTATCTTAAGTAAATGGTGCCAAAACGGGCCCCACACCGCGAAACGCGGCACCGGTCACCCTCAGGGACTTTACTATGGTAAGGGTAGACCCATCCCGGTGGCAGAAAACAGGCTGGGGCGCGCAGCAGGAACTGTCGAAAATTCATGTCGGGCACCAACCGGACAGATGTCTCAAAAAACTTCCTAGCAGTATACACCACTGCCTACACCGTGCTGAATAACCTGTGAGGACCGCATCCCCACTCGAACCCACTCATGTGTGACAGAGACATCTTCGAGTTCCAGTGCCCTACGAGACACGTCCGCCTTACACAGGTGGCACCAACTCTGGCACCCACTCACTGATGCGGAGTGCTCCAAAAAGGCTACCGTGGTAGCTGCGTGGCCAAGAGCCACCTCACACCTATCTGTACATAAGTAATGCCAGCCTCGTGCAAGGTGGGTCAGAAACTCAGGGAACAGGGGTGACGCGTGTAAGGGCGGCGGACACGTTCCCGTGTCCACCCCTCCCAAACACGACACATGAATGCATAGTGATACGCCTTACGCGTGTGAGGTGCCAATGACATGTCCGGTTCCCTTCTCCTCGCCAAACGTCCAGCCATCGGCCAAAAGTGGCGAGTGGAATCCCTCTGTTTCCGGAGTATGGCACGGAACCGGGTGATCTGCAGGTGGTGGAAAGCACCAGTAATGTCATTATAAATACCTAGAACATGTCTGGCCTAGAACGGCACATTTAGGCGTAGGCTTCTCAAAAGAATAGACAAACTAATGTCATGACCCTGGGGGATTTGCATGTCTGGGTGTTAACAATGTGCACCACTGCCGCATTGTCACACCGAAATTGGACCACTGAGTAGGCCCACTCATTGCACCATAGCATCAGTGCTCTCCAAAATGGGAAAAAACGCAAGGAAGGTAAGATCGCGGAGGCGATCCGTGCACCCACCCTCAGAGTAAACCCCCATAAGTCCGGGAGCCGGAGGTATCCGACCGTACTTGAAATCTAGGGCAGACCATCAGGTCTGATCTCCAGGAAGAGACCCCGCCAAACCCAGGAGTAATTTGAGCCAGACCGGACAAAATTAAGGTGGCCATGAATTAACTGCAGCTCACGAGGTCACACTTTATGTTTGGCAATCAATGCCAAACTCGCCACGGAGATCCAAGCCACTGTATTCATGGTTAACCCGGATGCCCGCGCGACAGAATCGATTCAGAAATGTGAGCTTAGTAGATGGGACCTCGGTCTATTCAGGCGCCAAGGGGACACCCAGTTCCCACCTGAGTGTCTGAATGGTAATGAGGAGACGCGTGCACGTGTCCAAGCCCCGTTCACCCCCAAACCAAAAGTCGTCGAGGTAATGGGCTAGAGACTGAGACCCCGACCTGTGAGCAAATGGCCACTGAGTGAAGTCCCCAATCGGTCGAGTGCTGAACATGAATTAACTCAGTTAGAAGGGGGTTGGCCTTACCTAAGTAAAATTCCCCTTGGAACCTAAAAAACCCGATAGGTCTAAATCATTGGGTGCACTGGCAATAATCTGAAAGCCGAGTGCATATCACACCGTGCCAAAACAGCACCAGAACTGCGTGAGCGTGCCACCCATAGTAGCCGAACCAACTACGAGTACCTGACTGAACAAGGTCATCAGGAATGGCATCCCTGAATGGAGAACCCACAGGGTAAGCTGAATGGAGGATTAAATAACATTCACCCTAGTTCTAGCTCAGTATGAGCTTCATGGGGGAGACATTCGACTTAGGAAAGGTGGTTCCAAGAAGGGCCCCCGCTGCTCTCATAGTCCCAACTCCCTTAGCTGTGGACAGTGGAGCCCCCTCTTCGTTACCCTGCAAGGGAACCAGATTAGTAGCATCCTGGGACCCCCAACACCCCCGAATGGATACAAAAGCCCCCATAGAAAACCCTCCGGCAGGTACCCCGCCCAATCCCTTCTTGAATGACTGAGTGCCATCTCTCCAGGTTGACTATACTAATTGGGGCGGGGGGGGGGGGGCTTATGACAAGGTTAGTTGCTTCAGACGGAGCTCTGATCGCCCCTGTGCACCCCTACCTCTGCCCCGTAACCCACCAACCCGCGGGCACGCGGAGGCGGCGTGAGGGCCAGCGCAAAAGGGGACACGCATCGTCAGCTGAGCAGGCCGAACACAGCAGGCGGGCTGGAACCCCCTGCCCGACCAGTTAGCGTGGAGCCTGTGTCTGAGCAGCCTGCTGCTCAGCATGACCACCATGGTACCTATCACCAGGCACCAGTCACGTGGGAGTGATGTACACGAGCACACTAGCTGACAGGGCTCATCCCACCTCCCCTCAGGGTATAGAGCCACCCTCATCCACATGCCTCACCGTAAGCCAACTGCCATGGGCCCATCTAATCAACCATCGCCCTGCAAATATTAGCGATGGATGGAAGCACCAGGATGGCCCAAGCAGGTCAAGCCCTGCGGCATACCACCATACGTACAAGGTGTGCCGCCGACCAGTTGGCCCAAGGTGCGCGGTGGCTCACGACGATGGGACATCTCATTGTCTCAGTCGCCCTGTCCCTCTCTCTCCTCCTAGTGGGCTCGCAGTTCAATAGGGAGAATATCCACATATCCCCCTCCAGCCCTTACCCCTCATGGCCTGCGGCCAATAAAACCCAGGGGCAAGTAATAGCCGGCCATCGGCAAAGCCCTCGACGGGACAGTCTGCATAAAGGGCATGCGCAGCAGGACCCGGACAGCCCCTGCGATGCTCAGCACTGTCCCGGGGGCGGATACCCCAGTGCGTGGTGGCTTACTACGGTGGGACCGCACATGTCTCTGTCCTCCTGTCCGCACCGTCTATCCTTATTGGGATCTCGGTTCATAGGGAGAATATATCCACGTACTCCCCCCACCAAATCTCTTCCCCCGTGACCTGGAACAAATGATCACCAGGGTGCAATAAATAACCAGAATCGCGGAAACCCCCACCCCCAACGTCGTGCCAGAATGCAACCAAGGGGCACTGGGATAGGCTGGCAAGTGATGCCCACTAGCCTCAAATTGGCGAAGCCATGACCACTGAACCCCACCGCTGGAAGTGGACTGTGATGTGGGTGCATTCAACTTGAACCTAATACTCACTAGTTGCACCCCCATGAGCCGCCCCCACTGGGGGTTCCAGCCCACGGCGGGCGTCGGAGCTCGCGACCGAAATCGAGCTCTGGGGCCACATCCGACCACACCCCGGTTGCAGTTCTGGACAAACAGGGAGCTGCGAGATGGCGGCAGGCACAGGCCGGAGTGTCCCAAGCAGCTCGACCCAGCTGGCTGCCTGTTGCAGAGTGGCAGCAGTCGAAGTAGCCAGCAGACACGAAGGGCCCCGGTAGATAGGGAAGGGCCCCCTCCCACTGGATTTCCCAGGATGCCTCCAGCACAGCCAAACATGCTAACCAGGCATCCCCTGCCACGGAAACCCCTAGTATAAGGTGGGCCAGGTGGGCCGGCCGGCCAGCTAGGGATTGGGCCAGAGGCCCCAATTTGAGATCCTGGGCCAGAATAGGGCCCTGCCCAAAACTCCGGCCCCTGAGGGGGTAAAACTTGCTGTGTGCCAGCACCAGGCCCTCCCCCCTATTGTTCTGGCCCATGGCTGGCAACTGCGGGCTGAGGGCCGAATCCCCTGAAGGGCCGGCCTGAGGCTGAGAGCCGAGGGCCATATCCCAATCTGCCCCATCCCACCGGTAACGGTGGGCAAAGGTGTTGTCTTGCTCCATTGCAGGGGTGCAGCCATGGCAAGGTGGGCCACACAGCCCACTGGTTGATACACTGGGGACCCCCATTTGGGAGCCAGGTCCTGAATAGGGCCATGCCCAAAACTCCGGCCCATGAGGGGCCGGAGGCGAGCCCTGCTGGGTGACCGCACCAGGCCCTCCCCCATTATCTGGACCCATGGCCGGCAATTGCGGGCCAGGGGCCGAAGCCCCTGCAGGGCCATCCTGAGGCTGGAGAGCCGGGGGCCATGCCCTAATCTGCCCCATCCCACCGGTAACGGTGGGTGCCATCGATGTGGGGCCCTGTTGCGGGGGCGCGGTCGCGGTCCTCCAACCCGATTGCTGCCCCCTAGCAAGCGCAGGGCCAGGCAAGTGCCTCCCTCTTGGTCGCGGCTTGGTCGCCGGGGCCTTCCTTTAGGGAGGCATAGCTGAAGAAGACGATCCCTTTCGGGGATCAGAAGCGCCGAAATGGCTCGACAGCCGAAGACTGGGCTGGAGAGCCGAGAAGAAAAAGGAGCGACGGAGAAAAACTTCTCTTCTCCGTCGCTGTTTCTAAGATGGCAGCTCGGCTGCCTCATGGCCACCCCTTTTATAGAGGGGTGGCCACGTCCCCTAACTCACCCGGATGTCTGAGTCCGGGTGGGGGGGGGGGGCGCAAAGAGCGTGGCGGCCATTTTGGCGCCGCGCTTTCATCAGTTGGGGCACATGGCTTCTATTCTGGCTTGTTACATAAGTTCTGAGTACCATGGCAGTCCTTGTATCTGCAATAAAGGATACTAAGTTTACATGGTGGACCATCGCAAAAGCAATTAACTGTGGTCAAATGAAGGGTATTACCTAGCAACAAGAGGAAAATGGGAGACCTCAGTGTAGTACCTGCCCCTAATAATTAAGGCTCCTTCCAGTGGTAGATACTGGCTTAATGCGGTATTTGTGGCATTTTCCACCACACATAAAAGGAAAAGTTGCTTGTCAAGTGGGTGGCAATACAAATGTGACTAATAAATAATAAATAAAATAAATAAAATGCATTCGTTGAAAAAGGTAAAAAAGAAATCTAGCAATTTCTACAGCAAAGTGAAATGAAAAAGAAAGGCTGAAGTATACTTTGTTAGGCAACAAAATATTAAGAAGGCTAGGTTTCAAATCCTTGAGGATTCTTCATTAGTTGGGTGTTACAAAACATATACAGATGATTATAGATAAATGTCCTACAAGCTAAATGTATTGGTCCTGGTATTTTTTTAAAAGCAATTTTATTTTATTTGTGTGTTAAAAGTCAGCAACAGACTGTTTTACCAGTACTGTATATCGTTCAAACCTGTTACTTCAACATAGACGAGTGAGGTATCACTTTGCCTTTCTGCTTTGCCCCCAAAACAGAAAAGATCAATGATGGCTCTTGGATATTAATTAACAACAAGGAAGATAGTAGAGGTGATGGAGCTTTTGAAAATACCATTGTTCTTTTTTGACAAGGAATGCAGAAAGTGACTATGTCTATTCTTCATCTGCTTAGCTCTTTCATATACCACAGTAGGAACAGCATTACATTACTGTTGGATTTTTCAACAATAATTTACAGAAAGCAACCAATGATCAAGTGTAAACTATATAGCAGTACTATAGCATTACTCTCAGCAGAAAACCAGTGGTAATATGCCAATGTATATGCAGCTCCTTAGAAATCATTGTTGATTTATATTCCCTGACAGAAGATATACCTAATTCAAAATTACAGTAGTTAATTAGTTGCAGTATAGTGAAGCTTCATGAAATATCCAAAATACAATTGTCATGTCAGCAATATTCCATTCCCTGAGATTTCAGACCAGAAGGTGAGATTAGAGGTGAGTTTTTATGTTGGCACAGAGACAGGGCACACACGTGTTGAGGGGTGGGAGGTTTCCCTGGCTTCATGCAGTTGCTATGAGAGCTTGTCCAATAAATTTGTTCATGAATTGTGATGCTAGCTTTAGATGTCATGATACACCCAACATCAGGATGACGAAAAGGAAAGAGGAAGGGGTGTTGACTAGGAAAACTGCTGTTAGGTGCATTCACGTTGCCCTGTAGTGCCATCTTGAGAAACATATGCACAGACACTTCCATGTACAACCTTTCAGGATTGTAACTTTCAAATCTTGCCCTTTAATTCTTAAATAATGCCTTTCCTTTTTAATTTTATAATTCTTTTGTATTTCCATTTTCTTTATCCACCATTGTAGCTAAAAAGGGTGCGGGGAAAATAATAGGAATTATAAAATTGGGAAAAATTAAATAGTAAATCAATACTTCCATAAACACAGTTGATTCTATGAATGAAATTCTGTTGCTTAGCATAGTAAGTCATGACTAGAAAAGACTGATTGAATCAAATGAACGTATGGAGAAGATGACTCACAAATCCTCACTGATTTAATGGGTTTACAATTTATTATGCTAAGCAACAGGATTTCAGTCACTAGGTCTGATGTGTTTGGGACTAGCAAATGGATTTAAGCTCTTGTATTTTGGGGCCATGGACATTTATCATAGTTGTTCTTGATCTGATTTTATTTTGCACTTCAATGTTATAGTTTATTCTATTTCATCCCACTCTTACAATGGCCGGTTTTGCTAATTGTGCTACAGTTAATTCAGACAGTTGAAGTGTCATAATGATTAAAGAGAAGAACGTGTCACCAAGCACAAAGATGGATTGGTATGAACAATGCTATCCCTTCTGCTTGAACTGAAGTAGCCTCCTGCTGATGTTATGATAACAGTCAGAATTGCAGTGATTCTAGAATAGCAACTATATGCCCTGTGGACCTGTCCCTGATGTTTTGTGTGGTGTTTGGTTGGAAGTTGATGTAAAGAACTGTAAAGTCAAAGGAGACAAATATCTTGGTATATTCTTATGTTACCCATTTTAACATATGGACAAAGTTACACAGTAATGAGATCTAACATTATAGTGCAGAGAAATGTCTTCTTTGGGAAGGAATTAATCTAAATAGTATGCTTTTTAGAACATTTATAACATTAAAAATGCTATAGGAAATCCAGGGGAAAAAATGGGCAAAGTCCATTGAAATCAATAGCCCTCTAATAAACTGTTAAACCTCTTAGAACAATTAATTTCAATAGGATTTAATTTTTCCTAGATTTCATGGATTTGGGTAGATATGTGTGTGTTTACAAATACGTATGCTTCTTTTGATCCAGAAGGAATATTGGATGTTCAATGCCTAATTCATGTACTTTTCCCTCTAGTTTCTGTTGCGTGGGTCTCCTGCCAGGTCACTGATCCATTTTTAAAATAATCTTGGAGGAGTTTATAATCAGTCAATTTGGTGGCTCTAGAAGTGGTGTGCTAACTGAAATAGAAACTGATGAAAAGCCATGGTGTGCATACACATCAATCTTGAAAATTATGTATATTGAATCCTTCTTCCCTCCAACCCCATCAGCCCCAATATTAAGATTTGTGCTGATGCATAATATTAGACTCTATCTGAATTTTATTTATCATATGATGAATATCTACAATGATGTTATAACAACAAGCACAAATTGACCATCTCAAGTTCCTGGCTAGAGTTTCACATCCAAATTTGAAATCCATTGAAAGGCTTCATCTGTGACACTATGCAAGTCCTCCAGTGTGCCTCCAAATGTGCATAAAGGACACCTAGATATAATGTGGTCCATGGTTTGGTCTTCTTCTCCACAGTCACATTGGGGAGAGGACTTCCATCCCCATGTGAACAGAGTGGCTTCACATCTGCTACAGCCAGTCCTCACTCTGTTCAGCATCCTCCAACGCCGTTTTGGAAGGGAAAATCCGACTGGCCATTCACAGGGATTTTGATGGGGAATTGGAGGTAGATGTTGCCAGCGTTCCATCCAGGCATCTGAGATATTAAAATGGTTATTCTGAAGGTTGATTGCAGTGTGCCAAGCAGGGTGTCTAGATTTTGATTGTTGGGCTGAGAGGGCAGTTATATCAGCATGGATTGGAAGGAGAGGATTATTTATTATTTTTTAAATTTTTTTAATAATGCCAGTGATCTTCTTAGTGGAGGCAGTAGAATGTGGCTCAAGACAGGGAGCCAGTGGGTGTCTCTCTTAATAAAAATGGAAATTCTCCCTTCTGGACCCTTCTGGTTATCTTCCTTAACCTTGGTTTCTCAGATTAAAATGATTAGAAAAAGTATATACTTGTATCATTCTACCAACAAAATTTGTTGTTTTTTTAATATAAAAAATACCTATTCAGATAGCAATACATCTCAATAATTTGTTTTCAGCTGAAACATAGAGTGCCTGTAACGATACAATGGCAACAGTAGGGTTCTCTACACTAGTAAAAAGGCTTGGGGCTGGACTAGGCACAAGGCTGTACCTTTTCATATAATAATAAGCATTTGATGCTTTCATTTGGGGAAAATATGCAGAGATCTGATTGGTTCAAACAGTTTGCATAGCTTCATTCACTCTAAAGAAACATATTGAATTATTTATATTAATTATATATTAAGGTGATAATTTTGTTTTGCACCATTATGCTCCTGATAACACATCACGTTTTCCTGTAATTCTTGATTCTGTAATTATGGAATGACTGGAAAATCTCTTGCAGTTTAATTATATTTGTACTTCAAGCCTACATATCTCTTAGTGCAAGTATCTTTTTTAACAAGCGCATGCCAGTGCAGGGCACTGAACTTACCGGTATACTTTAGTGAAAAAGCAATCTTAGTACTGGTCTCAGTCTTCTCCTGTGGTTTGCAAGACTGTGGCTTCCCACATATGCTTTAGATGTTATTTACTTCTTGTTCTCCTCAACATCAGGACCACTAGATATTCTAGAAAACTTTTTAATATACTGCAGATCGATAGATAAATATTGCACTTGCTCAGGGTTTTACCAGACACCACATTTTGTTTTTGTCTAAAAATCCATTAACCTTACATTTGGCTTATATACAAAGCTCCCAAGAAAGTAGAAAAGGCATTTCCACCTCCATCAGAAAAGACATTGCCTTTTTTTTGCAGTTTGTATCCTTGCTTGTTTTTATTACAGCTGGTAATTTTTTTCCTGCAATGCCTTTTCATAGTGCATGTGCTTCCTACTTATGTCAAGCTGTAGTGTAGATCGTATGAAAATAACCAACAACCTATAAGACTCTTATGCTCCTCTAACTTGGTTTTGTGTGCGTGCTGAATTATGCATATATAATTGTACATAATTATAAAACCAAGCAGGTTAGTATTATACAGCACACCCACACCCTCATCTCAGTTCAGATACTATCATTGCCTTCCTTTGACCTCTGCTTTTTCTTTTATTCCCCACTCTTACAGGATGATTCATCCATGTTCTTCCAGTTTGGCCCATCAATAGAACAGCAAGCCTCTGTCATGCTCAACATCATGGAAGAATATGACTGGTACATTTTCTCCATTGTCACTACCTATTTCCCTGGCTATCAGGACTTTGTCAACAAGGTCCGGAGTACTATTGAGAACAGCTTTGTGGGCTGGGAGCTGGAAGAGGTACTCTTGTTGGATATGTCCCTGGATGATGGTGACTCCAAGATCCAGAATCAGCTCAAGAAACTCCAGAGTCCTGTCATCCTCCTGTACTGTACTAAAGAAGAGGCCACCTATATCTTTGAGGTGGCAAACTCTGTAGGTTTGACTGGGTATGATTACACATGGATCGTGCCCAGTTTGGTGGCTGGAGATACGGACACAGTGCCCTCTGAATTTCCCACTGGGCTTATCTCTGTGTCATATGATGAATGGGACTATGGTCTTCGTGATAGGGTGAAAGATGGAATAGCCATAATAACCACAGCCGCCTCTGACATGCTGGCTGAGCACAGCTTCATTCCCGAGCCCAAGAGTAGTTGCTACAATACACAGGACAAAAGGATCTACCAATCCAACATGTTAAATAGGTAAGAAAAATAAGTACAATGAACTGTTGCTCTCTCATGTTCTAACCATTGTTATATATCTTATAGATGTTATAGGAAGAAAGCTTCTGGTTGCATTAATTTCTTTTATATTCATTCTTTACCTTGAATGCTGTCCTGTTGAGTACTTTATTCAATCCCGTGTATATATATCCAACAGGTGAATAAGTTTGGTGTCCTCTGCAAATTTAACAAGCATCTCCTCAACAAAGTATCTGCATTTCTATGAATGCAAGGTTATTTTTCAAACCTCCTAAAAATAAGCTTAGATTCAAATATCTGAACAGCCATTATTAAAATTTAGCAAAGAATGGTGAAATATCAATACAGTTTGGGTGGAAACAGTGGATTTTTTAAATAGAAGATTTGAAAATACCATGTTCTGAGAAATGACCATTTAATTGGTAAGACGCGAAAGAGAACAGGAATATTTTGTACAGGATCAAAGGTTTGATAGAGACTATGATGGGGATGTGGAACATTAAACATGGAAGGAAGGAAGCCAAGATGAGAGCTAGGCATGGAGAGGTCAGTAGTAGAAAGCATTAGGAACAGGCTAAAATTTGGAAACGTCCTAGGACAGTGATGACCAACCCTGGCACTCCAGGTGTTCTTGGACTTGAATTTCCAGAAGCCCAAGTCAGCACACCAGCTGATCAGGGCTTCTGGGAATTGAAGTTCAAGACCAACTGGAGTGCCAAGCTTGGGCACCACTGTCCTAGGACAAATGTTACAAGGGAGGTAATACAGATTCATAATCTTCATGTGCCAGGCAAGAACTGAGATATTAATGGGAAAAGAGCCAGGCTTTGAAGTAGTAGCCAAAAGTCCCATTTCTTGGATGAGAGATTTGTGTCCATTGTTGCTTGAGAGGAAGGATTCTAGGCAAAGGTATGGCTCGTTATATGGACTCAGCCTCTGGCTTTGTGACTGTGGGTTATTCTACATATGGTGTGTGACTTGGATTGATCTGGTTTTGAATAGTGGTCTGCTTTCATTGGAGATCACTTACCCCAAGCTTCCATACTTGTATCAGTTTTTCTTTTCCTCTAATCTGAATACTTCAAATTAGAATATTTCAGTTGAGTTTCCATACCATAAAAATGTCCTCCCCTTCTTCTCCACTCCTCCTCTTCTTTCCTCTCAAGCCCTCCACATTTTCTGCCCTCTTTCTACTTTTTGGAAGAGATAAATATCTAAAAGAGCCCAGCTCTTTTATGGATAAGGTAAGAGAGAAATCCTTTTCAGAGGTCAAAGGTAAGGAAATGGAATGAAAGATGCAGGAAAAACAAGCCAATGAATCTATGAATGACATACAAGAATCTATGAATGACATACATAGCACAGGGATTCTCAACCTTTGGCCCGCGGCACCATTTCATATGCCCCACCCTGCCTCCACCACACCAGGAGGTGCCATGGGGTGGAGGAAGGGCAAAATGGCAATCTGGCACCCGAAGCTGTCTCAGGGAACATGACCTGGCCCCAGACATTAAAAGGTTGAGAACTCCTGCCCTAACAAAAGTGACTGCTCCTCTTATCCAGGAAAGTACAACCTTAACACTGTCACCATTGCTGTTAGACCAAAGGAGAAAAAACCCACACACACACAGCATTTCCCACAGAGAGTCAACCCTGCTGGTTAAAACACACCCACAGATGATATCTCAGTTAATGTCAGGGGAGTTCTTGACTGCAAAAAATAAATAAATAAAAATCCCTGTTCCCAAGGGAGGAAAAATAATCCAGAAGGAAAAAGGAAGGGATCGATTCAAGTCTTTAGTAACATGATATAGATCACTTAAGCTAATCTAAATCAGTGAATGCTGTTTAGAATACCAATGTGGAATAGTTGATTTTTTATGGAAAAGTCTGAAACTCAAGAGGAGAAATGATGTGTTTGTAAGAGAGAAGGAAAAGAAATAGCTTTTCTTCTGATTTGAATTTTAAAATCAAAAGGTAAATGTATTTGTTTTGTATTATTACATATTACCTTCCCACATGTCTTAGGACCACCGCTTGAAAACATTTAATTGCATAAGAGCTCAGTTGCCCTTGCTCGAAAGCCAGTCATATCTGATTCTAGGGTGCAGTGCTCATCTTTATTTTTGCATTTATACCCTGCCCATCTGGGATATTCTCAAACTCTGGGTGGCTAACAACACATTTTAAAAATGTGATACATTTATACATTATAAAAAGCGGGGGAGAGACCCTTATCAGGTCCTGGGTTTCCAATCAAAAGACCTGCACTTCCGGGCCCTCCCTCTTCTTGGGATACAGACCCTCGACCTTCTCCCCCACCAATGGTTGCTGGTGCCCCTTTCATGCCCTCCCCCGTGCTCTGTTTACAGCCAAATGTCTGCGTCTGCAGATATTTCCATGGTCATGTGGCAGGCAAGGAACGCTATTTACCTTCCCACCGAAGTAGTACCTATTTATCTATTTTTTTGTTTTCGAACTGCTAGGTTGGCAAGAGCTGGGACAGAGACAGGAGCTCATTCTGTCATGCAGTACTCAGGTCTCAAACTGCTGTCCTGCCAACCTTCCAGGCATCAAGTTCAGCATCTTAACCACGTGAGCCACTGCAGTCCCACATAAGAGCTAGAGCACAACTAATCTAAGTTCTGAAGTCTTGCTTAGAAGTATCCGAATCACTTTGCTGGCTCAGACAACTTTGAGATTGTCAGGCATACTGTATTGGCACTGATTATTTTGTCCTGTACCATGAAACTTTAAAAATAAAAAACAAATAGTAAAGTTTCCATGCAGAAATTGCACAGATTGATATACTGAAAGATGTGCTCCTAGATCGGGTTGGGCAAACTACAGCCTATGGGCTGCATTTGGCCTGCATAGAATTTTTTGAAGCTCTCAGTAGCTCTCCAAAGCCCTAGAGTAGGGAAAAAAAAGAACAAAATGGTCTGTTTTAGCAAAAATCAAGCTCTAGGAGCAACAGTTTTCTGGTTCTAAGATTCCCTTATGGCCAACACCTTCCCAAACTGAACTGTTTTTTTCTTCTTCTATAAAATTATAATTACCATGGTGCAGTAAAGAAAAGGTAAGGCTGCTGCTTTCGGTATGCTTTTTCTTTCCAGAGCCAAGATTGCAGTCAGTGTTGAAAACTTGCAGAGCACATCCAGACTAGTGCTGTGAGCACTTTTTTGAGCTCTTGGGTTCATTCTGAGCTCCATGCACCCAGATTGCAGACATTGTAGCACTGCCAACTCCCACTGGCCATTTCTTTTTGAACCCTTGTCAGTGGGTTCATCTCCCCCGCCCCTCCACTAAATATATGCCCTTCTCATCACCTTCAGATGCTGGAATTGATGTATAAAGCAGGGGTGCCCAAACTTTTCAGGCTACAGGCTGGTCAAATGGTTCAGGGAATTGGCCAATATGGCCTGGGGGCCAGATATGGCCCCTGATGCCAATTCATCTGGCCCACAAAGCCCTCATCGCTCCTGGAAGTGGACATAAAATGCACCTGTATAGGTGCGTTTTACTTCCGCTTCCAGGAGTGATGAGGGCTTTGCAGACCAGATGAATTGGTGTTGGGGGCCACATCTGGCCCCTGAGCCATAGTTTGGGTACCCCCGGTATAAAGGGAGACTTGCAGCTCAAAGGCTGCTTCTGGGCATACCTGTCAAATTCTGGATTTGAAAATAAGGGTAATCCAGCAGTGCTGGGCAGTCGTTGCACCGGTGTGGGTTTTGACTTTTCCTTCCGCACAAGGCAGCATGGGGGCTGTAGTTCCTGGCCCATTTAAAAAAAAAAATTATACAGTACAGGAGATTTACGGGAAAATACAAATACGGGATGATGGCGGGAAAGAGGAGTAAATAACGGGGGTTTCCCGGCCAATACGGGAGACTTGACAGCTATGCTTCTGGGATAAACATCTAGTAAACTGATGGAACTAACAAGCTAATTTAGCATGTCAGATGTTGCAATTAGACAGTTTCCCTGTTCCTTTGCAGAGGGGCATGAGAACTGTTTAATTATTTTTCCCTTCCTGTCCAATCAGATATTTACTTAGACTTTGATCCTCCCATGCTATGTAGCATATCAGGCAGCAAGGGATCTCCAATGGTTTCTGTCTTGGGCAAGTACTTCAACGTGTCATTTTCAGGGTCTTTAAATCTGTCATGAAAGTTCTTCGCCATGTGTTTTGAGGGCATCCTCATTGTCATTTGGCACTGGACAGGTCCAACTTATTGCCACCCTAGGGATCCTGTTTTTCTCCATATGGAAAACATGGCCTGCTATTTGGAGTCTTCTTCGTGCAACTAGGAGAATAAAAAATTATATCTTTTTCCTCCATTTTCCCCTTTACTAATAGAAACTAGTTTTTTTAATTTGGTGATTAAAGGGAAAAGGGAGAATAAAAAAAACCTTCCTATCTGATATAGTGCTACAACGATTGGACAGGACAGGGAAAATAATTAAACAGTTTCCCTTCTACTGTGAAGATGAGCAAGGGAATTGTATCATTTGCCTATATGGTGAAGTGGCTCACTATAGGTTGTTTGGGGTGTTCAGACAGGTGGAGCAAACTAAATATAATTTAGCCCCTCCCCCACACTTGAGTAACCAGAAAATGAGCGTGTCCAGAGTATCCCGTCTGGATATGCTCAAAGCTATGTGTGAGATTTCACCCCACTGCAGATGAGGTATCACAGCTGAAAATAGAGCACATAAACAGGAGGTCTTGGAGTTATAGATGAAAGAGTTACCAACAAGATATCTCTGTCAGAATCTTTCCTTCTTGGAAGTTTTTCCCCCTCTCCTGCCTACTTTTGATAATATTGGAGACATGCTACTAAACTTGTCTTCAAGTTTATGTGGAGGAAATCTTTACAGACTTGATTCCTTGGTGCCTATAGGACAGGGTGTTAGCCTCTTATTTCTTGTATTTAGGAAATTCCACCAAATTGGGGTGCTCAAACTTTTTTGGGCTGTGGGCCAGTCACGTGGTTTAGCAGGTTGGTCACGAGGTTCAGTGGGCTGGTCGCATGGCTCCTTCCACTGGAAGTGGAAGTAAAACATGCCTTGCCATCTGTTTTGCAACAGGATGAGATTTTAGGCTGCCATTTTCTCTGCTTAAATCAGGGGTGCCCAAACTACAGCCCGCGGGCCGGATCTGACCCCCAACACCAACTCATCCAGCCTGCGCTGCCCTTGTCACTCCTGGAAGTGGAAGTAAAACGTGCCTGTACAGGCGTGTTTTACTTCTGCTTCCGGGAGTGACGAGGGCAGTACGGGCCAGATGAATTGGTGTTGGGGGCGTGGGGGTTGGAGCTGGCCCATGGGCCATAGTTTGGTCACCCCTGCACTAAATAAATAAATGAAAAGAGCAAAACACATAGCAAGGACCAACTTTAGGGGTATCCAAAAGTTTTGATACACCTAAGTAGGATCTTTTTCTTTTTGACCAACAGACCCCAATATAGCCACAAAAGTCTATTGAACGGGATTGGGGGAAAGGGATGATTCCATGTGACACATGAAACAAAGGTTGTGTCACTTATGATAATGCAGTGGCTTGGAGTTTGAGATGAATCACTTAATGCAAGTGCCATTTCCAGGTTATATCAAATCCAGATTTTCTCTAGCTACTAAAAAAAGGCAAGTTCTAAATGTGTGTTCTTATTACAAAACTGTGGATGGTTGATGCTGTGAGTTGGTCAAATGGTTCCTTTTGATTGCATGACATTTCCATTTCTTCTTGTTAGTAACAAATTACTGATTAGTTATTAGCAATCTTTAATTATAAGAAGTACACATGTCTATAACATACAGTATCGGTAAATGTATTGGAACTAAATACATTTGCAAATAGGAGTACGAAGTAGCCCCCAACACCAATTCATCTGGCCCGCACTGCCCTCGTCACTCCCGGACATCTTATTGTGCCTGTTCGATTTCACATAAAATAGCAGAAGCACGTGAGTGTGAACATCAGTATTTGTGTCATGGGGACAATTGAATAGATTTCTGTTAACACATCGTACAGTCACATAAGCTCCTCATTAGTGGGATTATGTAAAATGAAAATATTATCTAAAGCCCATTAGTAGATTATTGTTATTTGGGTGCAGTCTTGAGTCACACAAGAAAAATACCAGAAACCCTCCTTTTCCCCACAACCTCCTTTTCCCCACAACCGATGAGTAGCAACTATGGATTTATAATGTTGTAAACTGATTGTCTAGAGGGAAAACCCTAAACCATAGTCCAGATCCTTCTTGCTGAAGCAAAGATGGACAATGCATGGCATTTCGGCTACATGTAGTACTCCCAGCTATGTTTGCTATACAGCCTGACTTGTTCTCATCTTGTTCTCAGAAGCATGATTCCACCTATAAAGAAGGCACACACTTGAACAACTGTTGTGTGTGAATGGAGAATTTTGTAGCCATCACTATTGTTGCCAACATTAAATTTGCAGTTGTGGGATCAAGCAAATACACCCCCACACACACACATTCCTGTTTTCTTCTCTTTAAAACAAAGTGCTTGAGCAGTGGTGATTTTAAGGGATGCCAGTGTAACCCACGGTCTCTGATATTTGCCCACTCCTGTGCTAGGCACTCATTATCACCTCCCTTTCTTGCACAACTACATGCTATTAACATTGACCATGTTTGTAAGGTTTCTGCTGTATGTAAAGACTATATTGCTGAACACAATTTCCAGAACCACTAAGCCAACATGGTCAGTGAATATTTTGGTGGGAGATTTTGGATGGTGTAGTCCAAAAATTAAGTGTCTCTAGTGCTGCTATGAATCTCATTCCCTCCTATAATGAGGAGAAATAGAAGCAGAATTAGGAAGTTGTCACTTTGGATTGGAACTTGCTTTGGTGTATGTGTTTCAGCAAAAAGGATGACAATGTGTTATTAGTGGTGGATTCTCATGGTATTCTCATGGTTCTAGCGGGTTGGGGTTGGTTTTTTTTAATCATATGTAAAAACTGATGACAATCCTCCCCCCCTCATAACCATTACATGAGAATACCACTACAAGCTCTTTTGTGTAATAACATGTCATTATTTCTTTATACAACATAGAGGACTACTTTATATGCTTCCTCTCTCTACATATGCACTGAAACAGCCTTGTAAGGTAGGTTTGGTTGATAGGTAATGATTGAGCCAGGCAATATTAAAGAAGTTTTGTGACTCAGGAAGAATTTGAGTGTAGATCTTCCAAATCTAACACTCTTCATCAGTACATTATGGCAGCTCTCTCAAATCAGTGGTTGCTATATAAATGATGCAAATATCAAACATATTGGTAGAACAGCAGTGCAATAATTAATGTTCTCAGAGTATATAATATGTAAATTTGGATTTTATCCAAATAAATACAGTTACTTGATTTGCATATTATACATTAATATGGATATGAAGAACTGGAAAATTGAAACAGAAACCCTAGCCTTGATCTGTTGTAGCTGAGCTTTCACTTAGGACTGAGAATTCCTTCATTACCACAGCTGATGAATGTTGTTGATATAGTTTAGATAGATTTAACTTGTGGTTTTCAATACCGCTGGTCACTGTATCCTGTCGGCTAATGTGGGTTGTTTTGCCAACTAGAAGGTAAATTCCAGAAGGTGGTGCTGTGGGACTACTATTCTTCTCCTTGACCTTTGGGTTATTGATTCTTTCACGGTTGGTTCAATTTACTTCCCATAGTGTTTAACATTTACATTATACCACTGGCAGTAGTCATCCAGAATGCAGTATCACTGCAACATTTTCACCCCTTTTTTCTATGGTTCCAGAAAAGGAGAGGTGGTTCTAAATCATTGTTTAGTGGCTGCAATAGCCTGGATGTGAACTAATATCAAAGGCTTAAATCCATTTTTAAAAATTGTAGATAAGTAGGGAAATTGATGTAGGATTGCTGGTAAAGTCTGCTTTTATTTTATTTTATTTATTTAAATTTTTATTAAACTTTAAAGTATAACATACAAAAGAAAAAGAAAAAGCAAGCAAGCAAATAAACATTACATTGTACTATAAAACACAAACCTAAAAAATATTCTTTTATATAAAGAGCAATTCCCATATTAATAAGCTATACTATATTATACATTTCTTAATAATAAATTTATAATATTGATATCTGTTAAAAATAATTAATTGTACACATGTTTACTCTACTATATCTGGTAATCTAATAATATAAAATTTTCCCAGTATTTCAAAACAACAACATAATAATAAAACCAAAATCATAAACACCAGTGATATTTATAAGTCTGCTTTTAATGGGGTGATGTGCTAAGCTAGACGTTTAGGTTGGAAGTTGTTTCTCATAATTTAAAGGTGCTTCTCAATGTTCAGACAGCAGCTATGTGGTACCTTTGCTCAGTTTTGGCTCAGTATTGGAGAAGACAGCACTTATTTTGGAGCAATGAATATTTAAGTATTATTTATCATATTTATATACTGCCAATCTGGGATATTTTCCTACTCTGGGTGGTGTACAACCATTAAAATATTACAATTTCTATAAATATCAAAGAAACAAAGCATATCTGACAACCATCACAAAACCCTTTATCTTATCCTGTTTAAATTACTGCAATGAATTCTACTTGGGCTATCTTTGAAAGAAATTAAGAAATTGTTGCCACTGACTGCCATTGATAATGGTCTATAACTTTGAGCATGTAACTACTCTTTATTTTGCTTTAAATAAGTATGTTTCCAAGCTAATTTCACTTTTCTAATTACCTTTAATCTTAAAGTCCAAAATAGTGTATGCTCAAAATAATGTCCTGATCTGGATTCAGTTCCCTATGGTTGCAATTTGCATTGAAGATTTTTGCAAAATATGCAAATACAAGGTCATTGATCCAGATTTGGAGTAAAGAATGGAAAGCTTCCCAACACTATGTTTCCATAAAGAATGGAAAGCTTCCCAACACTATGTTTCCAATTTGGATTTCAGGCTTTTGTGTCCGCAATTTATCTTTCAAAAACCTTACATGCTATGGTTAGTCATGTCACACATATTCAGCCAGCGTCTTATTGTTAGAGGCTAAAGATGCAAAACACCTCTAAGATCATGACTAGTATTTTTTAAATAGACCTTTGTAGGAATCTAAACCTTAGAAGCACTGATAGTGGCAATTTGTCATGAAATGTGACTGAATGTGGAAAATTTATGTTGTGAGATTACAGTTCTTAAGAAATCCTAGGAGCATGGCCACTACATGTGGTAGGGAATTTCTAGGAGTTGTCCTCAGAACATTAAGTTTTCCATGTTCTGCCATAAAAAACATATATTTGTGTAGCTCATTCATAAAAATGAAATCTGCTCAAAGCTAAAATACAACTAAGCAGTATGCAGGTAATACAGTATAATAATCCTGTATGTGAAAGGCAAGAACCATGTAGTCTGAGAGAATTACTAAATCTAAAACCCTTCCCAAGTTCACACCAGGGCAGCTGCGGTGGCTCAAGTGGTTAAGACACTGAACTTGAAGACTGGAAGGTCGGAGTTTGATACCCAAGTACTGCATGACAGAATGAGCTCCCATCTCTGTCCCAGTTCTTGCCAACCTAGCAGTTTGAAAACAAGAAATTGCACATAGGTAAATAGGGACCACTTTGGTGGGAAGGTAAACAGTGTTCCATACACTTGGGTGTTTACTCCTACCTGGCACATGTCCACGGAAATGTCTGCAGACACAGACAGCACTGGGTCTTTGGCTATAAACAGAGATGAACACTGAAGCCTAGAGTCAGATATGACTGGCTTTTGAGCAAGGGTGACCTTTACCTAAAAGTTGCCTTTGCTCGAAATCCAGTTGTATCTGACTCTAAGGTTCAGTGCTCATCCCTGTTTATAGCCAAAGAGTCAGAGCTGTCTGTGTCTGCAGACATTTCTGTGGCAGGTATGACTAAACACCCAAGTGCATGGACCACTGTTTACCTTCCCACCAAAGTGGTACCTATTTATCTACTTGCAATTTCTTGCTTTCAAACTGTTAGGTTGGCAGGAGCTGGGACAGAGATGGGAGCTCACTCCATTGTGCATCACTCGGGTCTCGAACTGCTGACCTTCCAAACTTTCAGTTATCAAGTTCAGCGTCTTATCCACTAAACCCCCACAGTCCCCTTTCTTTCTTTTAGAGAGACTCAAAAGTTTCCTTTTCCATGGAAGGATAGGACCCATGCCTCAAACTGGTTGATTATGGCTTTGTTGTGTGAAGACTTCTTTCTCCACATGTGGAAGAAATGCACAATAGTCTATAGCCTTTGATAAGTGAAACAATTTTGAAAATAAATTGGTCAAATATTACAATTTAAGTGAGATGATTTCTTTCTAAACCTCTGGCCTCCAATGCCTACGAGCAAGATGTTTCTTTTTTTAGTACCATGAGCCATAATTTACAGTCACTTATGTTGATTTGAGACTCTGGTCACATTTATTTCCTTCTGCCTTTAAAGAAACAAATTAAAATATATCTTTGAGTTCATTAGGAAAAAGGAAATGGTGAAAGCAAGTTTATAGGCAAATGATATATGAAAAATCTCCCCTATGATAAGCAAGGTGAGTAGGCATCCAGTTACCTTTAAACCATTTGCTGATGATGGATAATTGGCCTATGACAGACGATATAATGAAATTAAAATTGTAAATATCTTTGTTACTTAAGAAGCTGGCAGCTGATAATTTTCCCCATGGCAAAGTCTGGCAAAAGAAGTAGATTAATGAAAGAATATGCATGCCTGCACTCCATTTCCTTAATTGACATTCCTCCACCCCCCACAATGTTCTCACTATATTTCAAATTATAAAAATAGAAAGTGCTGTGTTGCCATGGCTCCCTGTATAACTCCAGAGTGTCTTTCTGTTTCCTTTGATGCATTTTCTTGTAAAATCTGGTCTGACAAGAAATCAGCCCGATGTGGCCCCTAGTGAATGTGTTCTCAGGGCAAGTGCTGACAGTATTCAGGATCATTGGAAGATCCATGCAAACAGTGTAAGTGTTAACCGTAGCCTCCATCCTCAATATGATTTTGGCTAATCACATTCTTCTACTTTCAACATATCCTTGTAGGTTCACAGTTTGACTGCACTGTTTGCTTTAATTTTCAGGCCTAAGTTGCTGAAATGTTGCAGTGTTCTACTTCATAGGTAGTTACAATTTATAAGTAAATGTTTCATGCCTTGTGGCCCAAATTCAGCAATGTGTTCAAACAGATGCTTAAATTTTAAAACCCACCTATGTTATTAACTGAATGGAGACCTATAGCATAATGGAAGAAGGGCGAGAAATAATACTGGGAAGAAATCTGTTTTGCTCAAGAGTCTGAGAAACATGGAGGACCATTTTATCATAATTTATCAAAATTCTACTGGTGTTTGTGAATCAGTTGCATAGGTTGCCATGGAGAGTTACACAGTTGGACAGGTGCATACCAAGACATACCCTGAGATCCTACCAATTAGCAGCAGTTAACTGTGGCAATTTAGGCAAATCCTACACAACATTAGGATTCTAATAATACTTACATGCCGTGCAGTTAATTCCACTCAGAAGTGGTTTATTATTCCATTTTTCTCGGAGTAAAGGTAAAGGTTTCCCTTGCTCGAAAGCCAATCATATCCGACTCTAGGGTTCAGTGCTCATCTATGTTTCAAAGCCAAAGAGCCAGCGCTGTCTGCTTCTGCAGATGTTTCCATGGTCATGTGGCAGGCATGACTAGACACCGGGGCGCACGGAACGCTGTTACCTTCCCACCAAAGTGGTCTCTATTTATCGACTTGCAATTTCTTGCTTTCGAACTGCTAGGTTGGCAGGAGCTGGGACAAAGACGGGAGCTCACTCTGTCCTGCAGTACTCGGGAATCGAACTGCAGACCTTCCGCCTCCTAGTCAGCATCCTAGCCACTTGAGCCACTGCAGTCCCCAGTTTCTAGGAGTACTCAGAGATTATATAACTCAATACCACATAGACATCTCCAGCAAGATGCAATGGAGAATTGAACTCTTGATCTCTATGCTCTACCTCACTGAGCTATCTAATCACTATACATTTTACTTCTTTTGCCCTAATGTACAGTATTATCTTTTTTGCCAGTTGACAGGAAGATACAAGCGTCTGAGCTTCATTATTTGTTTGAACTTTTTTACTGCAAGCATAAAACCAAACTCTCCTTTCAATGGCAATATGTTAGGACAGCCTTTCCTACCCTGTAGTTGTCTCTGTGTTTGGATTATAGCCCCTGACATCTACAGCCAGCAAACTTGCCATGCTGGCTGGAGGTAAGGAAAGTTGGGCCACAGATAGGGAGAACGGTCTAAATCAAATTGCAGATCCCACCTAGAATGGATGCATTTAATCAATGGGAACTCGAGAAATCAACACTTCAATAGCTCAGTGGGTCTTCTACAACAGGACTAATAGTGAAGTAAAGTTATTGTGCTTTTTCCTTTTTCTTTTTTTGCAAAGCACTGTCAATCCAGAAAGCACCTTTGGATGCTTCTGACACGATTTTAAAAATATACTATGGTTAAAATGTGATGCCATTCTTAGTGTTGGCACCTGGAGCTGTGTGCTTTGAGATGACATTGTGATGTCTGATATAGTATACAACTGTAAGCCAATGTAGTCAAGCTAGGGTTGGGGTAAATGCTTGAATTATTTCACTCCTGAAATTAATCTTGCAAAGATTCTGTTGCAATCTCTGTGTCAGGGACAAGGGCAACCGCACATAGAACGCATTACAGTAGTCAATTCTTGAGACATCAATGTATGGACCTGTGTTGTCAGAGACCTCCTTTCCAAGTAGGGGCACAGTTGACCAATCTGTCAAAGATGAATAAAATCAGTTCTGGACACAGCAGCAATCTGGGATTCCACATTAAGTGCCAGATCCAAAATGAAACCCAAGCTTCTCTTTGGTTCCTCAAAGAGAGTGCCACCCCATCTAAAGAAGGAACCAGGCTGTCTAATTGGACAGAACGCAGTGATGGGCATAAGCCGGATCAGACCAGTATGTGTGTGCTGGTAGTAAAAATAGCTTCGTCCAATAGCTTTTACCACAGTGTGGTAGGATTTTTTTTTATGCCCACCACTGACAGAGTCCCTCCCTCACAACAGCCGAACCTCCATCTAGTAAGTTCTAGTGTGACTTACTATGGGTTTATTATCTACATGACTTACTGTTGCTTATACAAATAAGCACCCAAAAGAAGAACAATACAGCACTTAATGTAATTTTAGTCTGAACCACAGAAATGCCTTTTCAGGGGTTCTTTTTTAACTGCTAATATCTTAAATCAAGCCTTAAGATTTTTTAAAAACAGGCTCCAGTATAAATATTGTATTTTAAAACAAACCAGATTAAGAAGTTTACAATTGTGGGTGCTTGGTTCAGTCAATCTATACATTTAAAATTCAGATATTTTCAACATTATTATTTCTTTATCACATTTATAAAGAAATTTACAGCCATTTATTTATTCTTATTGAGGGGTTAATTAGAGCTCTGCAAAATTCACAATGTGGTGAAGCATGAATGTAAAATCAAGTGCCCAACTGCATTTACTGTAAGTTGTCAAAACTGAGTGGAAAATGGTGAGGCAAATACATATGAAATTGCTAACTCAGCATGTGGTCGTTCAATCAAATCCCCACTTCACTGTTTTATTAAATTCTACATTCAGTTCACTTTCTTAGCATACCACATTGATTGTGCCAATTGCATAAACATATACAATAACCAGAGAGCAGAGATGACTCCTGGTCAAATTGGGAAAGGCAGGGGTGATGCTCCCTTCCTCAGATCAGAAGTCACCTAAGACCAGGGATCAGATCACAGAAATATATCATATTAAGATTATTTTTATTATTTTCTTGATGGAAATGTGTGGCATAAATAGATACATGTATAATAAAGATTTAAGAAACTACAGGTTATCAGTCAGTCAAAGCTGGAAAAACTTTACTCTGAAAGACTAACAAACACAATATTTTTTTCTCCAGAATTTTTTGACCGCTCAGTTGACTGGATGACTAAACGAGTTAGGTATTTGTCTATAAAGCCAGAGTTTGGGACTCAATTCCCCACTATTCCTCCTGGGAGAAAAATGGTTTGTTTAAAATAAGCATGAGGAAACTATGGCCCATGGGCCAGTTACGGCCCCAGGAGCTATTCCATCAGGCCCCAACACCCTCACCAAACCAGGAAGGGAAAATGGACATGTGCGGATGTGTCCGCATTCACTTCCTGGCACACCTGTCAAGCGTGGCTCCAGAAAATATGGGACCTGTGCAGAACCCTTTTGCGCAGAAGGGTACTGTGCATGCACAGAAGGTTTCTGCGCATGCGCGCATGTGCAGTAACTACTTCCCCGCCAGTCAAATTATGGGATGGCAGTGGGAAAGTGGAGGAAGCGGCGCGGAAATACGGGAAATCCTGGCCAATCTGGTATACTTGACAGGTATGCTTCCTGGTTCAGCACAGATGTCCTCGCACATGTGCAGAAGCATCCGTATTTACTTCCTGGTTTGGCACAGACATGTTTGCGCATGTGCGGAAGCATCCGCACTAAACCACGAAGTGAATACGGTCACTTCCACACATGCGCAGAAGTGTCTGCGTTGAACTAGGAAGTGAATATGTTCGCTTTTGTGCATGTGCAAAAGTGTCCACGCCAAACCAGGAAGTGAATATGGATGCGCATACACAAACACACCCTGTTCCGGGGGCGTGATCTGGCCTGCTCAGCTGTTCTGGGGATGTGGTCAGGCTCATACCTGTCAAGCGTAGCTCTGGACAATACGGGACCTGTGCAGAACCCTTCTGTGCAGGTCCCTTCTGTGCATGCGTAGAAGGCTTCTACGCATGCACAGAAGGGACCTGTGCAGAAGCCTTCTACGCATGCGTAGAAGCCTGTGCATGCACTTCTGCGTAGAAGGGTTCTGCGCATGCGTAGAAGGGTTCTGCGCAGAAGGGGAGCACAATAACTACTTTCCCCACGCCGTCAAATTACGAGATGGCAGCGGCTCCGGGCAGGAAAGTAGGAAAAGCAGCATTGAATTATGGGAATTCCCAGCCAATACGGGATACTTGACAGGTATGGTCAGGCTCCCGGCCCAAAAAGTTTGGGCACCCCTGATTTAAGAGTTGGGCAAACTGAATAGCCTCAGAGCACCTCCAGAAGAAGGGAATGGTAAATCACGTCTGAGTACTCTATACCTAGAAAACCATGAAAAGGGTCATCATAAGTCAGAACTGGCTTGATGGCATGTAATTATTTAATTTATTGACTTTTGGCATGGAATTCACTTCAGAGAATTCACATATTTGAGTGAGCAGTTGGTCAGGCTTTTGTTATTCAACCTTTTTGCTGTTAAGACTAAAGGTATAACATAAAGGTATTATTGCTAGGATATGTACTACAGTAATGCTGCTATAAACACTAGTTTTGAGAGGAGAGGTCTTGGAAGCCTAAATTAAAGAGGCATAACCTGCTCCTGTTTCTCAATAGGTTGCTGTTTTCAGGAAAAAAAACCTATGGCTTGCAGGACCACAAAAAGGGAAAGATGGTGCTCCTCCCATTAGTGATGTTTTAAATATTATTGCAGGCTTTTTACAGCTACACAGCTTTAAAGAAATCATTCTATAAAGAATGGTGGAAAATATAAGGTACCTACTCATAAAGAAAAGAGTTATGTAGAGTAGTGCTGATATTTTAGCATTGGGGTGGCTTTTAAGCTTCCAAGATGTTGCTCACTACATACTGTGATTTTCCTTTCTCCTGCTCTGTCAGCAACACGAGTCTTTCTTTATTCCACATGTCTCTCTCCCATCCCATTTTCCATTAAATTATTTAATACTGTAATCCAAAAGTTCCCCATTCTTTTTCACTTGCAGATTTTTCAAATTTCCTTCTCAAATCACTGGTGTAACAGTCCATAGTCTGACAAGTGAATAACCTTTGTTTTATGTATTACTACTCATGCATTCTTTCTTAATTATTTCATTATTTTATTACCTTGGGATGAGGTTGGGTCATTGTGTAAGTAACTTCTCGAACATCAAAGTCATTTTAGCTGTTTCACCTTCCTTTTTTCTTTTCTTTAGGGTGTCTACTACATTCACAAGTTAATTCATGCCTTAAGTATTTTTCTCTTTGGTGGTTCACTATAATGAAATGTGTAAAAGGGAAAGATATATTGAATAGAGTGAATGATTTAAGTTAGAGCAAAATTCCTTTTCATGAGGCAGCCATATTCTGCTAGGATTCGTTGTTTTCTTTATCCAGGTGGGGGAGCTTGCCATCTTTGGGCACATATATCTTGTGATACCTGACCATGATTATTGCTCAGAAACCACTTCCAGAGTAGTGAAACAATTTCCTTGTGGCCCATGGTAGTGCAGGCTGACAATAACTAGAGGACAGGGAAGCGATCTTTCTCTAGTAGCCTTTTCCCCTTAAGATGTCCAAGAGACAGGAGCTCTTGATGCAATCTCCCCCCTGGCACCTAAAAGACAAAATCTAAAAACATCAAAAGATACTTTAAGATGTTTCAAATGTTGCCATCTTAACTGGATGCATAAATACATGCCCATCTGTTTGCCACATTCATGGATAAAATAGGTTGCTGCTCCTTTCCCATGTTGTAAAAGGGTAGTGTGTAGATGAGATTTGAGACTTCCTCTACCTTATTTTTTTGATGATGCAGTTGCCACATTCTTGAAGGTATGGAAGAGGAAAACCAAATTAGAAGATGGAGGAAGGAGCTTACTGAAGAAGGAACACAATTAAAAGAGGATGTGGATTAAGGACTTGACCTCCCCTATGTCTTTTTGAGGACCCTGAATAGGCTGAGGGTCGAAGTGTCTAAATGTAAGACTGACACGCTCAAGCGGGAGCTGCTGGCAGACAATACACTATGTGAATGTGGAGAGATACAGAATCCGGCTAATTTGCTAGTCTGCCGATTAATACCAGAAACATGTACCAACAAGGATTTAGGTTTGGCCAACAACAAAGACAAGAAAGTGCATTCATTTTGGCAGTTCCAAGTTTGACCTGGACATGAAAGAAGAAGTTGCCACTTGAGAAAAAAATATCTTGAAATGCAGGGATAGGAGGTGGGTGAGGAGTGTGCTCTTCTCATCCATCTCTCCCTTTCTTCCATTTTAAAATTAAGCTCCCCTGTTTTATTCACAGAAACATGCCCCTCCCTTGAACTAGTTTAGTTCGCTGTCAGGTGGTGTCAACAGTGAATTTAGTCTAGACAACCCAGTAGGTTGGGTTTTCAGTAAGATTCATCTTGTTTACTTTGTAAAATAAAACTAAGCCTGCGAACATACATAAGCTGTGTATGTACAATTGATTGCAAGAACTACCAATCTAAAACATTTACTTTCCTATTTCTTTTGCCTTGTAATTGATTTAGAAAATCTAACAAACAGTAGGATGCTTTCTGTGTAGTTCTTTGTTCTGAAGATTAGGTTAGGTTTGGGTGTTACTTGCTTTTAGTTTGTGGAATATTCTGGGTTTTTTTTGTCTTTATATTTTTAAAAACACACTGTCTCAAACAAGAAAGTTTTAGGAAATATAATCTTTAAATAAAATAATGTATATAAAAGCCCATCTTCTGTATAGTCTTGGTTAAGTTGGGGATTGTGCTGAGATAAAATAAAGTAAGAGAAAACATAGGTAGATTTCAAATGGATAGATTTTATCTAAGGCTGGAAAGATCTATCAATTTTACCATCTGTGCATTCAAGTTATTTTATACTTCGAGTATGAAGAAATCTGTAGATTTTGATATAGTGCTTGTTCAGATGGAGAATTTTGCCTTTTGGTTGTGCTGGCTGGGGCCACTTAGTACCTCTAAAGTGCAGATATTATCTGGATATCTGCACACATATATTAATAAGCATCCAACCTCTCTCGTAAGAAGTCAGCATTTCTGCAAGAAATTGAGTGTTTTTTTAATTGAAGAAACCTTTGAAGAAGTTCCTTTAAAACAATGTTGTCTGCTAGATCTTTTCCTCCTGTGCTTTGGTAACTCAGGACCAAATTAAAATGTTTCTAATGGCAGCGGTCATCAGCATACCCATCAAGCGTGGCTCTGGAAAATACGGGACCTGCACAGAACCCTTCTGCGCATGTGCAGAAGGGTTCTGTGCATACGCGCATATGCACTAACTACTTTCCCTGCCAGTCAAATTACAGGATGGTGGTGGGAAAGTGGAGGAAGCGGTGCGGAAATACGGGAAATCCCAGCCAATCCAAGATACTTGACAGGTATGGTCATCAGCTGCTAATACCTTTGTTTGTGTAAGAGTGAAATAGTGCAAAACTAAAGCTTCTAATCTGTTTAAATCCTGACCTGGTACAAAGTGAAACAAAAACAATAAAAATTACTTGCAGAAGATGGTCTTTAAAAGCACAGGAAAACAGGACATCCCCCACCCCACCAGTTATCTTTATACCAATTTAAGCCTTGTGTCATCTGGTTGGTGGGGAAAATACTGGCATCATCAGTGCACAAAATGGAGCACAAATGCTCCATCTCAAAATCCCAAGCTCTTCAAAAATAAACTGAGAAATTCTTCTCCATTTATGTTGTCCAGAGTCCACAGGTATACAGCCCTCACTACATGGACTGGACTATATTATGCCTGTCTGTCATGTTAAAGAAAAAGAGGCAGATGGCACAACTTGGATTAAATCACAGGGATCCAGATCCAGCTGGCCTGAATCAGAAAATTTGTCATGTTCATTTTTTCTTACATTCATCTTTCAACAAAATATTTCCATCCTAAACATTAAGAAAGTGGAGCATCTTAATAAATTCTTTTCAGAATGAATTGAATCAAATTAATAACCACCTACCCACCCCATGTTATCTAGCTGCAGTCTGTTAAGGATCTAGTCTGTTTTTATATTTTTCCTCTGGAATTACCATGAAGTATAATCCATACAAGGTCAGTCAGGTGTTGTTGCATATGTGTATTATTTTTACATTTAGTGTTTTTTTGTGATGGATTGCCTTAAAAAATAGACTTGAGCCATGATTGTGATGGAGGCTGCTACTGATTTATGACAATGACACCAGTTTTAGTAGAGTGCAATTTCATTACCAGCCTATTCATTGTAGGCTGGCAGAAAAGTATTCCCTTTGAAAACAAGCATTCCTTTAACCATGAATTCTCTTGTTTGTGAATGTGCATGCATTTCTTTTTCTTTTTTGGGGTGGTGGTGGTGGTGTTTGCTTTAGGTAAAGGTAAAGGTCACCCTTGCTTGAAAGCCAGTTGTATCTGACTCTAGAGTTCAGTGCTCATCTCTGTTTATAGCCAAAGAGCCAGCGCTATCTGCATCTACAGATGTTTCTGTGGACTTGTGGCAGGCATGCTTCAACACCAGAGTGCACGGAACACTGTTTACCTTCCCATAGAAGTGGTCCCTATTTATGTACTTGCAATTTCATGCTTTCAAACTACTAGGATGGCAGGAGCTGGGACAGAGATGGGAGCTCACTCAGTCCTGCAGTACCCAGGAATTGAATGCCGACCTTCCAGTTGTCAAGTTCAGTGTCTTAAGTTACCACTTGAGCCACTGCAATCCCTGTGTGCTTGCTTTACAAAGACAAAATAAAAAAGTAATGCAAGAACAGTGGCAACTACCTTTCCTTAGGCGAATAGAATGTGAATAATAAGAAATGATTAAGGGCACATCGATATAACAAAAACAGAATGGTACGTCCGGTTGTCCCGAATGCGTTTCCACGCCTCTGGACACAGACCCCTGAAAGCTTGCACATGCCTACCTTTGGCCTCACAGATTGCATAGCCGAAATCTGGGGGCCGCGGGTGGGTCATTGGTCCCACAAAAAACAAAACAAAAAAAGAACTACAGGCCCCAGCATCCCTTGCGCCATGCCCCAGCCAATCATAATGTCTGGAAGAAGCCAAGGAGGGACAGGGCACAGAACATGTGCTCAGAGAGCGCAGGAAGACAGTTGCCGGGCATGTGCGCGCTTGGCTGCCACCATCACCCCTGCCCGTCCAGTGGCGAACAAGAAAAAAAAGACGTGCCATGATGCCCGAAGTATCCGGGACATTAGCTCCCTGACGGCCACGCCCTCTGCCGCCTCGGCGCCTCCTATGATGAGGAGATCCCCACAGGCAGACTGAGAACTGAGGAAAGGCACAGAGGCTCCAGCAGAGACACACGATGGGGCAGCAAGGATAATTAAACCCCTGTGACTACCAGGACAATCAGTGTGTGTATGTCTGTGTGAGTGTGTCAGTGAGAGAGGGAGAGACTCCACGCCAGAAAAATGCCTCCGCAACGTGTAGACCATAGGGATGTGGAGGAGAAAAGTGTGAGACTCACCACCCTGGCAAGGCACCGGGTCTGTGTGTGTCTTGCGGTGAGCCTACAGGGTGGAGGACAACTGCACCAACGAGGGGACAGGCCAGTTAAACCTCTGCGACTACCAGGGCACAGGATGTGCATGTGCCACAGGTTGAGTCCCCCCAAATAATAATAATAATAATAATAATAATAATAATAATAATAATAATAATAATAATAATAATAATAACCCGTCGAAGATGGGCATCTCTGCTAGTCACCACTAATTCCCAAACAACACTGAATAGGGAGAAAAACAAACCAGAATGTGGGAAACAGGCTTCCTTGAGCTAGCCTTTTGTTGAATAGCACTTATTTGTATGTTTTATATCATAGGTTTATAAAGAAATTGTGCATTTATTGGAGAGGTTAGATGCAAAGACTGTTCAAGGCAGTTGATTCAGTTGAATCTCTGAGTGACTGAGGCATATGATCAGGAATATGGGCATTAAATGTGTTGCAACACTAGGATGACCTGTTATATTACATTTTTATCCTACTTTGATGGTTTTTTTAAATGTAATTGCACCTGTGATTTAATAAAACACAAACCATAAGATGTACAGTATAAGTATGTCTGTCTTCTTAGTACATATGTCTTGAGGTTGAGTACCTGCTTGGCCTCTTTATGCATTATATTGAAGGAAAATGGCTTTTCCTATGTAACATTTGGTAATTTCCTGATTCAACGATTAAACCTTATGTTAGAAAAAAATCCAAATCAATTTTCACAGTGATAAGTTATAGATAGCTTCAGAATGACATTCAATGCATGCCACTTAAAAGTAACTTTCTGAGTTGTGTATATAAAAGGGGTTGAAAATTTAAAAAGGTGAAAGTAAAAGAAGTGGCATGCTGTGGAAAAGAAAGGCAACAAGCTAGTAAAAGAGTTTGGAAGATGAAGTGTTCAGAAAAGTAAGTATGAACAGCAGATAGTGAAAAAGAAATAGTTAAAATGGGAAGAAAAATGCACCTATTGGCACCTACTAGTAGAGGAAGAGATAATAATTTGCATATGACTAAAAATCAGGCTTCTCTACCCACTCACTGCATTCCAGTGGGTTCCAGTATGTTATTTACTTGCTTACTTATTTAATATTACAGTAAAACCCCAACTTACATATACCTCAAGTTACAAAAAAATTGACTTACATAATGATTTTGTGCTAAAACCACATCCCAATTTACACAATTTCCTATGGGTTTGCTTCAAGTTACATAAGAATTATTTTTCCTATGGGTTTGCTTCGAGTTACATAAAAAACCGATTTAAGCAAAAGCCTACAGAATGAACTTTTTCGTAAGTAGGGGTTTTACTATACATTTTACATTGTACATGTCCTCATTTTACTGACTTCCAAAGGATGGAAGGCTGAGTCAACCTTGTTTCCAGTCAGGATTGAACTCATAAACTTTTGGCTGCAGTACAGCAATTTAACCACTGTACCACCAGGGCTCTTTAACCTGGGGAACCTAGTGAAAAGCAGAGATATTACCTTGAAAACAAAAATTCGCATAGTCAAAGCAATGGTATTCCTGGTGGTAAAGTATGGGTGTGAGAGCTGGACCATTAGGAAAGCTGAGCGCAGAAGAATAGATGCCTTTGAGATGTGGTGCTGGAGGAGAATTTTGAGAGTACCCTGGACAGCAAAGAGAACAAATAGGTCAGTTTTAGAATAAATCAACCCTGACTACTCATTGGAAGGGTAATAGTAAAGATGAAGCTTAAGTACTTTGGACATCAAATGAGAAGGGAGGATTCACTTGAGAAGGCCTTAATGCTGAGAAAGGTGGAGGACAAAAGAAGAAAGGGGTGGCCAAAGATGAGATGGCTAGATGGTATTGTAGACACAATGGGCACAGAGCTGGGTCGGCTGAGGAGGATGGTGGAGTTCAGAGGTACCTGGAGGACAATGGTCCATAGGGTCGCAAAGGGTCGGAATTGACTGTGTGACTGAACAACAACAACAACAACTTGCTTCTGCCCTTTCTTTCATACGGGGCCTATGCTGGTTACAAAAGAGCACTTAATGCACTCTCTGGGTGGTCCACAAGTTAATAAGCATTGTACCCAAAACATACTGGGTCCTCATTTTACTGACCTCCAAAAGATGGAAGACTGAGTCAACCTTGTGTCCAGTCAGGATTGAACTCATAAACTTTTGGTTGCAGTACAGCAATTTAACTACTGTACCACCAAGACTCTTTAAGTATCTATGTAATAATCTATTCTTAAAATAGTAAAGGTAAAGGTTGCCTGTGCCATTGGAACAGAGGCTTCATACAAAAGAACTGAGTACTGAGGGTCTGAAAGTATGACTCGATGTTCATGCCTAATATTCTTAATTCCTTTTATTAAATTAAATAGGGAAGTGAATTAGAAACTTTCAGTAAATATATTGCACAACTTTAAAGTATTATAAGCTTTCCTTTGGCCAGTGCCAAATACTTGCTCCTAGTCAGCTGGCAATCTGCATTTGTGACCAGCAGCTAGGACAGTCAAGTAAAAATGTATTTTATCTTTTATTGTTGTTATTATGTGCCATCAAGTTGTCTGGCCTATGGCGACTATATGTTAGCGTGACCTTCAAAATGTCCTGTCTTCAACAGCCCTGCTCAGCTCTTGCACACTTGGTTTCATTTAGGTCAGGGGGCCCCAAATGTTTCAGGCTGCGGGACGGACACTTGGTTCAGGGGGGTGGGCACATGGTTTAGTGTGCCAGTCACGTGGTTCCTCCCACCAAAAGTGGAAGTAAAATGCACCTTGCAACCTGTTTTGCAACAGATATGTTTTGCAACAGGATGAGATAGATTTTTTTAGGCTGCCATTTTCAATGCTTAAACTTGTGGTGCCCAAACTATGGTCCATGGGCTGGATCTAGCCCCCAATGCCAATTCATCCTGCCCGCAACACCCTTGGCGCTCCCAGAAGCAGAAGTAAAATAAACCTGTACAGACGCATTTTACTTCCTATTCCGGGAGCGCTGGGGGTGTTGCAGGCGGGATGAATTGGCATCAGGGGCCAGATCCAGCCCATGGACCATAGTTTGGACACCCCTGATTTAGAGAGTTAATCTATCTCATGTTTGGTTCCCCCCTTTTCCTGCTGCCTTCAACCTTCCCCAACACTATTGATTTTCTCAAGATAATCTTGCTTTTTAACGATGTGCCCAAAATAGGACAGCCTCTCTTTTATCACTTTTGTAACTTTTGCGGCAGCTATCACAACCACTCCCTACTCCTACACCTGCAGAGTCCACCCTGGCCATCTTAATTTGAGTGAGGTCAAGGCAGTTGTGGGATTCAGTAGGTTCGCTCCAGTTCTCCAGAACCTGTAGCAGAAATTCCAGCTGGCCCCACCCATCCAAGTTTTGAAATAAAGTAGTCCTAATTTGGATGCAACACAGGGCTTTCCCCCTGGCCATGCCCACCATACCATGCCCACAGAGTAGGTAGTAAAAAATTTGAATCCCACCACTGGGTCAAGGGAGTCATTCCCCTTTCAATCTCAGAAGATGGCTGCCTTTCCTCCTCTTCTCTAGGTATCATGGTTCCCAAGCAGAGCTTTTCTCTTTTGTTGTTGTTGTTGTTCAGTTGCACAGTCGATTCCGACCCTTTGCGACCCCATCGACCATTTTCCTCCAGGCACCTCTGTCCTCTACCATCCTCCTCAGCCTGCCCAGCTCTGTGCCCATTGTGTCCACAATACCATCTAGCCATCTCATCTTTGGACGCCCCCTTCTTCTCTTGCCTTCCACCTTTCCCAGCATCAAAGCCTTCTCAATTGAGTCCTCCCTTCTCATTTGATGTCCAAAGTACTTTAGCTTCATCTTCACTATTTGTCCTTCCAATGAACAGTCAGGGTTGATTTCTTCTAATATCGACCTATTTGTTCTCTTTGCTGTCCAGGGGACTCTCAGGACTCTCCTCCAACACCACATTTCAAAGGTATGTATTCTTCTGCGCTCAGCTTTCCTAATGGTCCAGCTCTCACACCCATACATTACCACTGGGAATGCCATTGCTTTGACTATGCAAATTTTTGTTTTCAAGATGATGTCTCTGCTTTTCACTATATTCCCCAGGTTTCTCATAGCGTGTCTTCCCATAATCAGTCATCTTTTTATTTCATGGCTACAGTCGCCATTTGCAGTGATCTTAGACCCTAGGAAAGTAAAATCTGTCACTGCTTCTACTTCTTCCCCATCTATTTTCCAGGGACTGATCGGACCTGTTGCCATTATCTTGGTTTTCTTGATATTAAATCTCAAGCCAGCTTTTGCACTCTCCTCCTTCAATCCAATCAAGCGGTTCTTTACGTCTTCCTCACTTTCTGCCATTAGGGTGGTATCGTCTGCACATCTCAAATTGTGATGTTTCTCCCAGCAATTTTGATCCCATATTGCGATTTATCTTGGCTAAATTTTGTTCTAATTTATGTTTGATTATAATTGGTTTTTAAAGAGTAATCTTGGTCCCTGAAAGATTGAACTTCAACAAACTTGCTGCTTGACTTGAAAATATGTAAATTTTGGACTTATTTTCAAAATATCCCAAATTTTTACAGCTTGTCCCTGGTACTCCAGTTCTGAAATAAAGATGCAGCTCCTTCAGTTCTGTCCATTCCCGTACAATTTTCCAAGCATGACAATTAGTTTTAAGTAATCTTGTGAAAGATTTTGAAAGCCAGATTGTTATATAATAATTAAATATTGTTACATAGAAATTGTTGTATGAAAACAAAAAAACTCCATCTGTAAATATTCATTTAAAAACATTACAATAAAAACCTATTCCTTCCAAGTCATCTGTATTCTACTTTGTGCTGTGCATATCTGATTGCCCTGTGTTTCTTCCATTATCTTATTATCCTTAGATCTTTCTCAGACTATGGATTTTTAGCACAATACTCAGTTATCCAGACATCTTCACCTGAGGTTGTATATATATTGTGGGATTTCCCCAGCACTGCATGTGCTGTACTTTGAATCCAGCTGTCTGAACCATGATTGTGTGCATGGCATAGACACCTGTACTAGGTTATTCCCTGTTGTGTGACCATGGTAGGAAATCTGCAGATGATGCAGTTTAGCTCTCATCAGCTCTGGCCAGCACAACCAAAGGTTGCACTCAAGGGTGATCAGAGTTGTAGTCTGACACATTCTGGAGGAAGCTATTTTCATATTCCTTCTCTGTGGTATAGTAATGAGCAACGTAACTTCTTTCACTTGTAATTTAGGATCTTTTGTGAGTTTTAAGCACTGGAAGCATTATTATTTGATGATAAATTAATGCTTCTCTCTGGAGTACACCCCCTCTTATTTGTGTTTTTTTAAAAGGTATGAATGACAAAATAGCCTTTTTTGCTATAATCGTGTTCTACCATGTTGCCTTTTATTTTATGTAGTCTTTCTAATCTTCATCCTCAGTATAAAGGTCAACACCTAAATCAGGGATTCTCAACTTGTGGCCCATGGGCCGGATGCAGCCTGTGGCACCATTTCATGTGCCTCCCCACTGTCTCTACCACACCAGGAAGTGCTGTGTGTTGGAGGAAGAGCAAAATGGCCATCCGGTCCCCAAAGCTGTCTGAGGGAGCATAACCCGGCCCCCAGCTTTAAAAGGTTGAGAACTCCTGACCTAAATGGACTTTTTAAAAACAGTGTATCAATCCCATTTTTAACAGAGCAAGGGTAAATCTTCTCATCTGTTCTGTAGAAGGAAGATGTCACATAGTTATTTTTGAGTGGGAAAGTGTGGAACTATTGTTCAGAGAATAAAATGAAGTCAGTTAGGATACATATTCACTTTTCCCTGGGCAGCACTTCAATTCTTTCTCTCACACAATCTAAAGCAGGAGTGGCCAAACTACGGCCTGGGAGCCAGAGCCGGCCCCCAATGCCAATTCATCCGGCCCACAAAACTCTCATCGCTCCCGGAAGCAGTAGTACGGGCACATTTTACTTCTGCTTCCAGGTGCAACAAGGGCTTTGTGCTGGATGAATTGATATCAGGGCCTGGATCCAGCCCCTAGGCCATAGTTACTAACCCCCTGAACCACGTGGCTGGTCCACGGCCCCAAACCTTTGGGCACCCCTGATCTAAAGACTTTGCTTCCTTATCATGTATCCAGTTTTTCAGGCTTCTTATCTGTTGTAGCTGGCACCCTCTCTCATCCCTTGTGAGTAAAACTGTGTATGGATCTTTGTTGGTGTTAATTGTTTAAACACACTTTTCATGGACCCTGTCACATTCTGTTCAACAATCCAGTAACAATGGAGAATTGAGACAGCACATGTAAAATGGATGAAAGAAAGGAAACACTGGGTCTAATTAGACTGCAGAAGTTGTTGCAACTTCCTAAGCCTGCTGCATTGTCAAGATAGGCTGTAAAATATGGTGTATTGTGTTGGCATGAGAAATTTGACTATTTGAAGAAGAAAGAAAGAAAGAAAGAAAGAAAGAAATTGAATTCCCTAATGAAGGCTTTCTAAGTTTTTGTGTTGCCCTGTGTCCTGGCCAAAATAGGAACTTGCAGTTTCAAAAGAAGGCTATACAATATGTGGGAAAGCACATGCGGATTACCTGCTTATCTTTTGTTTGAGGAGCTGGTGGGTGGTATTCAACTAACAGCTGCGTGGAGTGTATTTTGAAAATCACACCTCCAATGCTGCCTGTGTTGAACTTACATCTAAGAAACAAGCCTGACACAGCCACCTGCAATGAAATTTTTGGGCTCTCATTTATAAGATTTTCTGCCTTATCCAAAATATATGGATACACGGCCTGGGAAGATGGCTATGATCCACAAAAGTTTAATGACTGTTTGAATTTTTTAGATCTTTAATAAAGGTATCACTTGTATGTGAAGCAGATGACACTAACAACTTGTAAATTTTGTTCCATTTTGATTCTGCATGTGCTCTTAAGCAGAGCTGCTGCTGAGGACAGCCAAACAAAGGAAGTGAGCACTGGTAAGTTTTGCAGTTGGAGTAGAGCTGCTTTAGAGGCCCGCACGCCTAACGGCACGCAAGATTGCAAACTAGTAACAAAGGAAGAATATAGTCATACTAGGTAGAAAGGTAGTAAACGTGTACATTTTTGAGGCCCAGAATACTGCACTTGTTAAAATGGATTCTGAGGGAACAGCTGTAGTTACCTGCAATACTTGTGCCATGTTTGTGTTCTTGCCAAAGCATATGGAGAACTACACTTGCAGCAAGTGCAAGCTGGTTGCACTACTAGAAGAGAAGGTCCAGCAGCTAGAGGCCCGCATATCTAACCATCAACAAATTAAGGAGCTTGAGCTGTTCTTGGACAGAGCGGAGCAGACTATGCTGGACAAAGAAGAGACAGGGCACAGTTCTTAGGGAGAAGGCCCTTTACTAACTCAGGAGGGAGATGTTTGGAG
Organism: Bradypodion ventrale; assembly: GCA_035047345.1. Taxonomy (NCBI): domain Eukaryota; kingdom Metazoa; phylum Chordata; class Lepidosauria; order Squamata; family Chamaeleonidae; genus Bradypodion; species Bradypodion ventrale. The sequence continues at coordinate 213,648,363 of JAWDJE010000005.1, read as the reverse complement.
GAATGTGACTCAAAGGAGGAGAAGAGTAGGGGATCACTCTGAGAGTCTGAAATTACAGAATAAATTTGAAGCTCTTTCCCTCATCACACCTGATGAGGAACACACAGAGGAACAACTGGTTCCACCTGATGATCTCTCCTTCATCACACTTGATGAGATCCAGGAAGATAAACAACAGGAACAAACTGAGTTTCTCTCCCTTAATATGGTTGATGAGGTGCATGTAGATGAACAGATTGCAGGAGAGAGGCTCCTTGTACTAGGCGATTCAATAATTAGAAATACAGAGAAATGGATTTGTGATGCACATGATAACCGTATGGTGACTTGCCTGCCAGGTGCAAAAGTTGCAGACATCACAAGAAATCTAGATGGATTGTTAGAGAGAACTGGGAACGAGCCAGTTGTCATGGTACATGTTGGTACCAATGATGTTGGGAATGCCAAGCGGTCTGTCCTGGAAGCCAAATTCAGGTTGTTAGGAAGAAGATTGAAGTCCCGGACTTCCAAGGTAGCATTTTCAGAAGTGCTGCCTATCCCTCGCGCAGGACCTACCAGGCAGGCAGAGCTCAGAAGCCTCAATGCGTGGATGAGGCGGTGGTGTTGAGAGGAGGGCTTCAGATTTGTCAGGAACTGGAGAACATTTTGGGACAAGCCAAATCTGTTCAGGAGGGATGGGTTGCATTTGAACCATGATGGGACCAGATTGCTGGCACTCAACATCAAAAAGGCTGCAGAGCAGCTTTTAAACTGATAACTGGGGGAAAGCCGACAGGAGCTGGGCAGCATCCGGTTCAGGAAAGTGTGTACTTGAGTAGTGAGGAGAATGCAAAAATTACTGAGCAGAGCAAGGAGCTAGTCACCAGCACTGTAGCAGAAGGATGCAAGAGGCAGTCTAACAATGCAACTGGACTCAAAAGACTGTATCAGGAAAGCATATATAAATGCTTGTATACAAATGCCAGAAGTCTCCGGAACAAGATAGGGGAGCTGGAATACTTATAATATTGATATTATTGGTATCACTGAAACCTGGTGGACGGATGATAACCAATGGGATACAGTTATCCCAGGCTACAAACTGTACAGGAAGGATAGGAAGGGGCAAACGGGAGGTGGTGTAGCCTTGTATGTCAAAGAAGTGATAAAATCATATGATGCTCATTAGAAGCTCTGTGGGTAAGAGTACCAGGCCACAAGGATGGTCTAACAGTAGGCATATACTATCGGCCTCCGACCCAAACTCTTGAGGGAGACTGGCAGTTGGAGAATGTTGTAAAGGAGGCATCCAAGAAGGGAAGCCTGGTTATAATGGGGGACTTCAATTACCCTCACATAGACTGGGTGAACTGTTGTTCAGCACATGATAAAGAGATAAAGTTCCTAGATATGCTAAATGATTGTTACCTGGGACAGATGGTTGAAAACCCAACTAGAGGTACAAGAATCCTTGACTTGATCCTGAGTAATACTCAGGATCTGGTCCAAGATGTTAATGTGACTGATCCAATAGGGAACAGTGACCACAACTCAATTATGTTTAACTTGATCATAGATGGCAAGTCACTGATAAAATCTAACACAGAGACCTTAAATTTTCAAAAAGGAAATTTCCCAAAGATGAGGAAACTAGTAAAAAAGAAGCTGAAAGGGAAAATTGAGAGTCCAAACACTCCAAGAGGCATGGAGGCTGTTTACAAAAACAATAACAGAGGCCTAATTGGAATGCATACCCAAAAGGAAAAAGGGCACTGCCAGGTCCAAGAGGACTCCAATGTGGCTTACAGGAACTGTTCGGAAAGTGATCAAGAGCAAGAAAAGCTCATTTAGAAGATGGAAGGCTTGTCCGAATGAGGACAGCAGGCAGAAACATAAATTCTGGCAGAACAAATGCAAAATAACAATCAGGAAAGGAAAGCAAGACTTTGAGGAGAGTATAGCTAAAAATACTCAGAAAAATAACAAAGACGTCTTTAAGTACATTAGAAGTAAGAACCCAACTAGGAAGGCCATTGGACCATTAGATGACAATGGAAGGCAAGGGGTTATTAAAGAGGAAACAGAGATTGCAGAGAGACTCAATGAATTCTTTGCTTCAGTATTCACTGAAGAAGACAGAGACCACATGCCCAAAACAGAGCCTGTCTTTGTAGGGAGGGAAACCGAAAAATTAAGTCAGATAGAAATAACCAGGGAGGAGGTCCTTGCATGTCTTGTTAAACTAAACACAGATGGCATCCATCCACGAGTTCTCAGGGAACTTAAAGATGAAATTGCTGATCTCCTAGCCAAAATATATAATCTTTCCCTCAAATCAGGCTTTGTGCCTGATGACTGGAAGGTAGTGAATGTAACACCAATTTTCAAAAAAGGATCCAGGGGTGATCCAGGAAATTACCGACCTGTCAGTTTGACATGTGTCCCAGGTAAAGTGATGGAAACCATCCTAAAAGATAGAATTAATAGGCACATAGAAGAGAAGGCTAAAGAAGAGCCAACATGGCTTTTACAAGGGCAAATCATGGCTCACTAATCTGTTGGAATTTTTTGAGAGTGTCAACAAGCATGTGGATAAGGGGGATCCAGTTGACATTGTTTATCTGGACTTTCAGAAGGCTTTTGACAAGGTCCCACACCAAAGGCTCTTGAATAAACTTACCAGTCATGGAATAAAGGGACAGGTCTTGTCCTGGATCAGCAACTGGCTAAGGGACAGGAAACAGAGGGTAGCACTAAATGGACACTTCTCCAAGTGGAGGGAAGTAAAGAGTGGGGTTCCCCAAGGTTCAGTACTGGGACCCCTGCTTTTCAACCTCTTCATAAATGATCTAGAGGTAGGAGTAAAAAGCAAGGTAGCCAAATTTGCTGACGACACTAAATTATACAGGGTACTGAAAACTGTGAGAGATTGTGAGGATCTCCAGAGGGATTTCTTGACACAGGGGGAGTGGGCAAAACAGTGGCAAATGAGCTTCAACATTAGTAAGTGCAAAGTGATGCATGTTGGGACAAAGAACCCCAATTACATTTATAAACTGATGGGGTCTGAACTCTCTGCGACAAACCAGGAAAGGGACCTTGGTGTCCTGGTGGACAACTCAATGAAGGTGTCAACCCAGTGTGCCTCAGCAGTGAAAAAAGCAAAGTCAGTGCTAGGGATCATTAGGAAGGGTATAGATTATAAGTCAGCAAGTATCATTTTGCCTCTTTATAATTCTATGGTGAGGCCCCATCTGGAATACTGTGTACAGTTCTGGTCGCCATACCTCCAGAAGGATATTATGGAGCTGGAAAAAGTGCAGAGGAGGGCAACCAGAATGATTAGGGGACTGGAACACCTTCCTTACCATCTGAGGCTGCAACGGTTGGGCCTCTTCACTCTTGAACGACGACGTCTAAGAGGTGACCTGATTGAAGTTTATAAAATCATGCACGGTGTGGACAAAGTAGATAAGGAAAAACTGTTTTCCCTATCGCATAACACTAGAACTAGGGGACACTCCATGAAACTTTTGGGTACTAGTTCTCAAACAAATAAGAGAAAGTACTTTTTCACCCAGAGGATTACTGGTCTATGGAACTCCCTGCCAGAAGAAGCAGTGACAGCTGTCAGTCTTGACAGCTTTAAGAAAGGATTAGACAAGTTCATGGAGGACAAGGGTATCAATGGCTATAATTATGGATACTTAAGGACAACCTCCGGGTTGGAGAGATAGGCAGGATATCTCTCAATGCCATTTCCAGGGAATCCTAAACAGGTGAAGGCATCTGCTTGGGAATACCCTGAAGGAAATGGTGAGCCACTGTGTGAGTCAGAATGCTGGACTGGATGGGCTGTGGCCTGTTCCAGCAAGGCTGTTCTTATGTTCTGTTGTCATATGACTCATTTGAGAAGGTCAATGAACACTTCATGGCTCACCTGGGTGTAAACCTGAGGCTAGGAAATTGTGCTCTATAGGTAAGTGTAGTTCATTTGGCAACAGAGATGACTCAAGGAGGTGATTCTTATTCAGGCATTCCTGGAAAAGGCATTAAAACCAACGTGTATGGAGGAGAGTTATCTAATCTAGACTACCACTCTTTACCTATGAACAAAAACTGAGTGAGGACAGCTAGTTCAATTCCTATTTCATTTCCTGACTTTGTAATTGCCAGAATAGATATTTGGTTTTTGCAGATTCTGATACAAACTGTTCAGGTGGTGCTCCTGGAATTATTGTTCAAATTAATAATTATAATAACATGCTGTCAAGTAAATTCTGATTTACGATTATCTTTCACAAAGTTTTCTAGGTAGAGAATGCATAAAAGATGTTTACTATTCTCTTCTTCCAGGGCAGTGGTCCCCAATCTTTGGTTTTTGGACTTCAATTCCCAGAAATCTAAGTCATTATGTTGGCTGATCAGTGCTTTGGGGAATTGACTTAGGCTTCTGGGAGTTGAAGTCCAAAAACCAAAGGTTGGAGACTACTGTTCCAGAGGCACCTTGGGACTGTGCAGCTTGCCCAGACCTATACAGGCTGGCTCTTCTTCTTAGAGGCACAGTGGGGAATTGAATTCTCAACCTCTTGCTCCATTGCCAGATAGCTAAACCACTGAGCTATCTAACCAACATCTTAATTATTCACTGGCTTGTGTGCTCTCCCAAATTTGTGAAACAGTTCTCAACTTTAAAATTGTGCCAAAATGTAATCAAATGCAGTGCATGGTTTATTAAAAACTTACTTTAGGAATATGATTTTTAAAAGGAAATACTAGTACAAATGAATATTATACATGAAGGTATTTTATGTACTTAAATACATAGTATAATAATAATTTCATTGTAAGAATTTTTGCAGAAGAAACTCCACTCAGGGAATGGTCAAATGAAACTCCTTTCATGTCCCCAAGAGCTGGGACAGAGACAGGTGCTCAATCCATTATGTAGTACCCGGGTCTCAAACTGTTTTAAAAAGTAGGAATGACAAAATAGCCTTTTTGTGTGTGCTATAATCATGTTCTACCATTACCTAAAGCAGTTACTTTTATTTTATCTAGTCTTTCTAATCTTATTTATTTCTAGGTCTAATCAAATATTGTTATTTATTTAGAGTAAGTTGTATTCTCTGTCTGCCTCTCATTAAACCTGTGTGTTTAAATCAGGGGTTCCCAACCTAAGGCCCATGGGTTAGATCCAGCCCCAGGCCCCAGTTCATGTGCCCCACACCCCTCCAAGGGCATTTGAGAAACAAAATGGCTGCCCCTTTGAAGTTGTTGGGACCAAATGGCCACCACCCATCGTGCAGGCAGGGCAAAATGGCCATCTGGCCCTCGAAGCTGACTGAGAGAGCATCACCTGGCCCCCGGCTTGAAAAGGTTGGGAACCTCTTGTTTAAATAATATTCAGCAGGTGGTTAGAACTTCCTATTAGGATACAATGTTTAGTATACTTACTGTAATCAATCCATTCTCTGATAACTTTGCTTCCATTATTTTATAAACAAGCCCCAAATTTGCATATAGTGCCTGCATCTGGATCAACTAATTGTATCTTGATTGATGCATTTGCACTGAAAACTGTTTAGAATAATAGGCATAACATGAACTGACATGTGGTGTTATGCTGATAGTTCCTACTAAAGATTCACCTTTAATGGCTTTGATTCTAATTCACGAAAATAATCAACCTTATTTTGCTAGAAGTGAGATTTGTTCCTCAGTTACAGCAGTAGCCACAATTGTTCCTTTAAATTGATATTTCCCTGATCTTACTTGTGTGTAACAATGTCACATAACATTCATTAGACAGCCTGTACTAGAGCCGAATGGAATTTCTAACTTCAACATTGCTTAGAAAGCAGAGCCCATTTCTACGCCTGAGAAGAATCTGGGTGTTAGGCAACAAAGATATTTATGAGTGGGATCTGGACACAGTTTTTTTACGGGTAAAGATTTTTTTTATGGGATCTAAGTCATGTCTAAATGATTTCATAGTGTCCGCTTTAAGCATGATCAGCAGGAGTGGATCAACTCTGCTTCAAAGAGCGAAGTCTTGCTTCAGTTCTATTATAGGAAAATGTCCAACATATGAAAGGTTGTGGAAAGCTTGCTTTCATACTAATAAATAATGTAATGAACTCCACCACTGAGTATTTACCCTAATACCACTTTATCCAAGCTTTGGAACTCTTCAAAAACACAATGGGAACATTTTCAATAGTATGAAGTAATTAAATTTTCTCTGAAGACATCTTAGAAAAAAAGAGTTCCAAATCATATTTTAAACGATTGGCTACTTGATGTACCATAGCAATTCACCTTTGACTGCCATGTGAGGCATCCTCAGTCATCTAATGTCCGTTTTCTGCTAATCCCTGTCAGAGCACGCCCTCACTGCATAAATTGAAATGACTGAAGACTTTTAACAAATCTCGGACCTCAGACTTTTATATGACAATGGCATATTTCAGAGACCTACCCCATCAAACAGCTACTTGTATCCCTTCTTCAGCTCACTAGTCCTCTTTTCAGTAGAAAGTCTGCTGTGAATTTGAATATTGTCTTTCGGATAGTTCCACACAGCTCTCCATCACGGCTGGTTCTTAAAGAACCATGAGTAATAATGTAAATATGGTTTCTGAGACCAACATAAATGTATGAATCTCTTATAAACAACATAAATAATGTCTTAGAGAGAGGGTCAGCAACTATATTTATTGAGAGCCTTTGGAAGGGATGACCGCAAACAGATTTTCACTGCCTTAGTGAGGACTTATGTCAAGTCATGCCCAATGAGAACTGACAAGCTGACAGACTAAATCTGTCAGTGGAATATGGGGAGAGGAAGAGTTCTCTTATACCCATCTTAGGGACATAGATACAAGTATGAGGCCATGGGTGTGCCAGGGAAGGTCTTGTAAATGATACATGTCTATGGATAGTCTTCTGATGTGGCGCTGAACTATAATAAAAGCGAAAAGAGACTCACATTGAAACCAGTGGTAAAATTTAAAGCCTTTTGTCTGACGTAGGCAACTTAGAACACACTTTTCAGAAGAGTATTCATGTTGGTCCTGAATATGACCAGCAAATTTTAATACCAAACTTTAATTAAAAAAAGTTCAGTCCAAGGTGGCAGAAGCATACCTGTCAACCGCAGCTCCGGAAAATACGGGACCTGCGCAAAACGGTTCTGCGCAGGTCGCCTTCTATACAACCTGTGCAGAACGGTTCTGTGCATATCGCCTTCTACGCATGCGTAGAAGGCTTTTACACTTGTGTAGAACCCTTCTACGCATGCGTAGAAGGCTTCTACGATCCCCTTCTGCACAGATCGCCTTCTACGCAAGCGTAGAAGGGTTCTATGCAAGCGTAGAAGGCGATCTGCGCAGAAGGGATGCACAGTACCTCTCCCCCCCGCTGCCACTTCCGGGGTTTTGGCAGCTGCGGGCGGGAAATGGCGCAAATCGGCGCCGAAAATTGGGAAATCCTGGCCAATCCAGGAAGGTTGACAGGTATGGGCAGAAGTAAGGTGGGAAGCAGAAAGGAAACAGTTGCCTTCAACTCTGACAGCCTAGCAATGAGTAACTCAGAATGGCAAAGGAGGCTTTTTTCATCTCTCTAGCAACAATGATTCTTTTATAAATCCTGGTTCCCTTCTTGTCCCCACCCCCAATTTTTATTTCAACAAACCTATAAACCAGGAGTTCTCAACCTTTTAAAGCCGGGGGCCTGGCCATGCTTCCTCAGACAGCTTTGGGGGCCGGACAGCCATTTTGCCCTTCTTCCACCACATGGCACTTCCTGGTATGGTGGAGGCAGTGGAGGGCCACATGAAATGGCAGTCGGCCCATGGGCTGCAGGTTGAGAATCCCTGCTATAAACAGATACCAGGAGGAGATCAAAATGTAGCTGCTGCATGGAAGAATAGTTAAAAAGCAGAAAGAAATAGTTAAGAAGGTCAGATCCCATCAGAGAGCTTTGAGCCTATTTTAAACAACATTGGTAGAAGCTCAAATGTAATATATACCACAAAGCACAAAAAGATAGTCAGAAATCCAAAAATATATCAGAATGATTAAACATTAAGACATGAAAGAAGAAGTTAAAATATGCAGTAGAAAAGGAAAATACTTTTTAAAAAATACCTGGAACATTGTTTAGATCAGGAAGTTGAAAAAGAACTGAAATTCTTGGGAAATGGTCTCAGTATATTGATCAGGTGTGTGAAACAGTAGTGAAGATGCTTCAGAAGTAAATTATTCTTTATAATTGAATTAGGAAAGGTAGTATTACATGTTAATAGTTTCTGTGGGAAATAAGAGGGCTAAACTAGTATTTTGCCCAACAAATGTCCATGTGAATATATATATTTTAAAAAGCCATGAAAATATTCCTCTCTTTGGAGAGTGGTCTAGAAAATCAATGTGCTAATATGGCCACTATTCATCTAAACTTAGAAACAACTGTTATTTTCAATGGAACTTACTCATGAGTAAACTTTGCTGTATTTTGCTCTGTTTTTATTTAGTAAACATTTATTACAGAACAAAGAAGCAGACATTCAGCTGAAATTTTCATGTTATGAAAATTAAATAATCATACATATTCATATTTTCAAAATGCTCAAAAGTAGCAGGCCATCTAAAATGGGCAGAAGACTACGGGTTCTGTAACAATGTTACAGCGTTTTACTGAGCTTTTATGCTTTCCAAAAACTCAATTTTCACCTGTTGCATTTACAGGTACTGTACTCCACTTCAAATCCAGTCTTACAGTTTGGCTGCTGCTGCATCATTCTCCTTTTATCATTGTTACAATTAAATGACAGAGTTTACAAAGCTCATGGAGAATTTCCTGGTTGGGGGTGGGGACAATGTCCATTGAAAGTTCTTCCAAATGTTTTTGAATAAAGTGTAATATTAAATATCAATGTCATATCAGTTGGTTTTTTCATATTGTTTAATTGGTATATTTATCAAATAACATCCTAAAAATTGACTCTAACAGAAGCTCAAAATGTTTCTAAATATTCTGTATGAAGTGCAACATTAAAACCAATAAAACTGTATCATTCGTCATGGTCAAAAAGAGTTATCACCACAAAATTATAATCACATCATTTAAAATACATAAATTTACAAGCATATACTTAATCATGGCAAAAAAATAAAGCTCGTCAATTTTGAATGCATAAAATAGTGTCTACCTTTACATGTATATAGAAAAAGTTGTGATGACTTTATTGAAAGTAGACTTGATGTTGAATTACAGACATAAAGGAGAAAGCGATATTAGGAACTCTCCCTCAGAAGATGACAAAGTCTGACTGTTAATTCCATTTTCAACAGTTTGTTGATAGTGCAGTGACTGCCTGCGATCTTATACATAATTCCCAGGGAGAAAATCAGATTGAACTCAATGACACTTACTTCTGTACAGACAGAAAAAAAATCGCACAGTTAATTGTATACACTTACATAGTAGAAGAGTACAGTTTTAGAAAGCAGCAAAGAAGTTGGCCAAATAAATAAATGAAAATATTTTTTTGGTGTTTTTGGGACGTATAGTTTTAGCAAGGATTCTTGACATACATTTTTGAAATACAGTACAGTAGAACCTTGGATAAAATCCAAATTCCATTCCACAAGTTTGGACTTTATCCGATTTTGAACTTTATCCAAATCAAATGGGCGATGCATTGGATAATGTCCAAAAATGGACTTTATCCGAGGTTCCTATACCAAATACCTTGAATAATGTCCATTTTTAGCAGTTTTGGACTTTATGCAATGCATCACGTGTGCATGAAAACCACAACTTTATCTGAATTGGACTTTATTTGAGTTTATCCGAAGTACCACTGTACTTGGATTATGGGCCTTGTAGACTCAAAATAGTATTTTGAGTCTTTTAAAGGATGCTTTTGCAGAGTGTGATTTTTGACACTGTAACCTGTTTACTAATGACAGCAAAATTATATATTTATTCTCATTAGTAATCTCAGATGGCATTACTTTTAATATAGACTGACACAAATGAGTGCAGATTGCAGCAGTACTAGGTGAGTAAACAAGAATCACAGTCAAATAGATGCACTGAATAATTAATTTCATTTTAAAGCACAGGAATAGTAAATGTGGTGATGATATAAACATTCTTTTCTCACTTATAATCAATAGGAACAATTGTTTCCCATAAACGTATTTATTCTTCTATTGATACAGTGAGGGGGTGGGTGGGTGGAATTGCCATTTTAAGAACATAACTTTAAATGACAACTAGCAGTTTAACATTTCTTTACTCTTTAAGGAGCAGTCTTATGATGTCTGGGAAGGTGACTGAGGACTGAAGCAGAATTTGTACCTGAAAATGTTGTACAGTTTTCTTTCAGTTTGATAAAAAAAAAAAAAGTTGCCTGAGAACCAGTGCTAGAGACTTGCCTGAAACTCAGATGATCTGGGTGCATATCTTTTCTCACCAAACAGAATCTACTAGGTACATGATGGTGAACCTTGGCATGTCAGATATTCTTGGACTTCAATTCCCAGAAGCACAAGCCCCCTGTGTATCCACATGACTGGATTTACTACAATTCTTCCGGCCGCGCTGCCCTTGTCGCTCCTGGAAGTGGAAGAAAAACGCATCCGTACGGGCTAGATGATACTTCCGCTTCCGGGAGTGATGAGGGCAGCGAGGGCAAGATGAATCACAGTAAACCCATTTATGTGGATTCACAGGGGGCTTGGGCTTCTGGGAATTGAAGTCCAAGAACATCTGGAGTGCCAAGGTTCGCCATCACAGTGCTAGGTGCTTCTTGCCTGTCACTATGTCTCAGCGTGATCTCTATTAGTCTCAGATGGTGTGCTGCTATCAAGGCTGTCATACCTGATTTGATAGAGGCCTTACTGCTCTGGAGAACTGCTGCTGCTCCACAAGATTTCTCCAGTGCTTGTGGCTTTTGTGGGGCTATGGCGGCTCAAGTGGTTTAGATGCTGAACTTGATGACTGGAAAGTCAGAGTACTGCATGACAGAGTGAGCTCCCGTCTCTTTTCCAGCTCCTGTCAACCTAGCAGTTCGAAAGCAAGAAATTGAAAGTAGATAAATAGGTACCACTTTGGTGGGAAGGTAAACGGTGCTCCATGTTGAGGCATGGCTGCCACATATCCACAGAAATATCTGCAGGTGCAAACAACGCTAGCTCTTTGGCTATAAACAGAGGTGAGCACTGAACCCTAGAGTCGGATATGACTGGCTTTCGAGCGACGGCGACCTACCCTGTGGCTTTTGCAGTTCTTGGCTTGTTGCATTTGTTTTCAATTTCTTTTTGACCTCATGTGTTGTTACTCTAGTGCTCTTCCATTTTTGTAGTCTCTTTCTGTTGTCGTAAGAGACTAGGGAGATAGATGGGATTTTCTTTTAGCTGCTAAATACCAACTGTGTATCTAGACCAGTGATGGCGAACCTTGGCACTCCAGATGTTCTTAAACTTCAATTCCCCGAAGCCCTGATCAGCAGGAGTGCTGACTTAGGCTTCTGGAAATTGAAGTTCAAGAACACCTGGAGTGCCAAGGTTCGCCATTACTGGTCTAGATAATTAAGCCTTTCTATGTAACTAATACCTATTGTAGCATGCTACCCAGAATAATCCTGCATTTGCCCTTGCATGAATAAGTGGCAGACAAGAGGTTTGAGCGAAATGATGTTTGCAGTAGCAATACTGTTACCCACCCACTGCCATATCTCTTAGTATATACAGCGGCTGTAAATGTGTGGCTGAATGTGAGGCTGTATTCACATGATAAACTTGATCAGAAAAATGAATAATTTTCGTATTAGCAGACAGGACACCAAACTAAAACGAAGTGTAATAGCTGAGGCAAGGGATGACCTAAACCTGAACCAGAAGCAGAAACAGGTCAAAAGGAAGAGTTGTTTTAAAATAGTATTATAATATCAAGACAACAGACTTGGCAATGATCTGACTATATGGGAAATAAAGGAGAAAAATAATGCCAAGGCAAGTTGTTACTGTGGGTTATACTAGGTATATGAGGGGGAAAATGAGATTCCTGGATTCCTGCAAATCTCTTAGGCAACCGGAGAAGGGAACAAAACATGGAGGAGATGGGAGAGAACAAAGGAGAATAGGTGGGTGTCATGATGCCAGAGGTAAAGGTTACCCTTGCTTGAAAGCCAGTCATATCCAACTCTAGGATTCAGTGCTCACCTCAGTTTACAGCCAAAGAGCAAGCACTGTCTGCATCTGCAGACGTTTCCGTGGACATGTGGCAGGCATGCCTTGATACCACAGTGCACGGAACACTGTTTACCTTCACACTGAAGTGGTACATATTTATCTACTTGCAATTTCTTGCTTTCAAACTGCTGGGTTGGCAGGAGCTGGGACAGAGACGGAAGCTTATTCCGTCGTGCAGTACTCGGGTCTTGAACTGCTGACCTGTCAACCTTCCAGTCGTCAAGTTCAGGGTTTTAACCACTTGAGCCACCACAGTCCCTTTGATGCCAGAAGCATGTATCAAAATGCTGAGGAAAGGGTAGGGCAGTTGGGAGTCCAGAGAGCCAAAGATACTGGTACATTTAACATGCACATTTAAAAAACTAAGAAAATAGGACCATATTAGGGAGCTGATCATTATTATGATCTCAGCTTCTTAATCAGGGGAATGTGATTTTTCTTCTTGTTGTGGTCCCAATGGAAACCCCCCTTCCACAGTCACTACTTCCATTAATAGGAGATTGGTGCCAATGAGGGAGTCCCCCTCCCAGCTCAAATACCTGCTTTAGAAAAAGGATTCCCCATCAGACTACAGTACAAGAGAAAGGGTCACATTCAATCTCTTTGTCTGGGTTGATGCCTGCTTACTTTTGCTCATGGCCCTAGGACATATCCTGCAAAGAGGAGGGCATCAGAAATTGCAGCTGATGGGGTGGAAAGAATCAGCAAACAGCACCACACTTTTGCCACAACTTGGGACATGCTTCATAGGCTGCAGCGAAATGGAAGATGAACTGGGTTTATTTAAATGCCTTTTTATTACAATCCCGTACAATACTACAACTTTGATTTACAGGCTGTTTGAAGGACCTGTCATTATCCTTGGTACAGGCTTTTAAAAATGAGAAGAAAGTCCAAGGAAAAAATAATGATTGAAGGAGCAACCATCCAGTTAAAAATCTTCTTTTTAAATGTAGTTAATTTAGAAGTAACATTTGTATATTGCTTCCTGCAATTACGAATGTCATCTTTGTTCTTGAGCCATCTGGGGTGTGAAAGCAAATGCATCTGTGGAGACCAAATTGATGTAGATCAGGGGTGCTCAAATTATGGCCTGTGGGCCAGATCCGGCCCCCATCGCCAATTCATCCAGCCCTCACTGCCTTCATCGCTTCCGGAAGTGGAAGTATGGGTGTGTTTTACTTCCGCTTCCGGGAGTGACAAGGATGGTGCAGGCTGGACGAATTGGCATTGGGGGCCAGATCTGGACCATGGGCTGTAGTTTGGGCACCCCTGTTTTAAGCAGAGAAAAAGGCAGCTTAAAATCTATCTCATCCTGTTGCAAAACAGTTTGCAAGGTGCTTTTTTACTTCTGCTTCCGGTGGGAGGAACCACGTGACTGGCCCGCTGAACCACATGACCGGCCCACAGCCTGAAAAGTTTAGGCACCCCTGATCTAGAAAGACAGAAAGGAAACTCATTGCTGAGGGAATAATTATTTTCTCCAGTCTCCTCCATTCTTAGTTTTATTCAGCGGTCTATACATGCATGTGGTACTGCAGTGGTTTAGAAGTTAAGATGCTGAACCTGATAACTGGAAGGTCGGCAGGTCAGCCGTTTGAGTCCCAAGTGCTGAACAACGGAGTGCCTGTCATCTCTCCCAACTCCTGCCAACTTAGCAGTTTGAAAAAAAAAAGAAATTGCAAGTAGATAAATAAGTACCACTTCGGTGAGAAGGTAACAGTGTTCCGTGTACCCTGATGTTTAGTCATGCCTGCCCCATGACTACAGAAATGCCTGCAGACGCAGACAGCACTGGCTTTTTGGCTGTAAACGGAGATGAACATCACACCCTAGAGTCAGATATGACTGGTTTTCGGGCAAGGGAGTCTTTATACATGCATGTATGTACACATACACTACTTTAATAAATTTGCATTCAATACGACCAGGTGTGTGTAACTGGAGAGAAACTACAGTTTTGGTTGTTGGGTTTCTTTAGAGCAGTGGTGGCAAACCTATGGCACACATGCCAGATGTGGTGTGCCCACCCCTCTCTGTTGGCATGCCACCCCAGAACAATTCACCCCACCCCTCTACCCAGCAGCCCAATGGGAGCGCTTCCTCCCTCCCCCAGCACAGAGTTCATCCAGCCTCTCTGCCCAGCAGTCCAATGGGAGTGCTTCCTCCCTTCCCCCCAGCACAGAGTTCACCCCGCCCCTCTGTTTGGCCACCCAGTCTCTAAAAGGTTCACTGCTTTAGGGTCTTTGGTTCTTTTGATTTTTATCTGCAATAACAAAAAAATCAACCTGTCCTTTGGTGGAATGTGTGGGAAAAGATATACAGTGAAGCTGTTCTGTCTAAACAAGGTCTTACACTATTTCCAGTCTTCTTTACCCTCACCTTCTACTTCTCTCCAACTCCTTTACTGGGATCTTGACTTACTTTGGCAGTTAAGTGCGTATGTAATGGCGTTGCCATGGAAACAGTATTCAGCACACTGTGGTCTATCTGTTCTCTCTGTATTTTCTATCCCACTCTCTTCTCTTTCTGAAGCCTGTTGCCATGGAAAAAGTTATAATCTACAAAAATTTATAGATATCTTTTTGTTTAGATTTGGTTTTATACAGTAAGACGGTGTGACTTTAAGAAGGTTAGGGTACTACACTCATTGGTATTGGACACAGTCTGCCTTTGTTATTGAATTTGAGGGCCATGGGGTGGCAGGGAGGATAATGAGTAGTTAAAAGAAGGAATTACCCTGAGCTCATACACATCAAATCAAGTTGCCTGGATGGTGATGGGAAGGACTGAATAAGGGGCATGATCATATAGACATGCCCCAAATGTGCCTTACTGTGTTTGGCTCCAAAAGAAGGAATGGGGAATTTAGCAAGGAACAGATTAGAATATGATGAAAAGGAAGCAACCTCTTACCTGTTACTTGGTTATTATTGTATTTTTACTACCATAGATAGAAAGAGATGATCCTAGGATTTGCTACACCATATGTCCTAAAGTAACATCTTCTTTAGTGATGCATTGCAGCAGGTTCTGTCAGGTTCTGCAGAACCGGTAGCGGAAATTCCCCCAGGTCACACCCACTTGGTTGGCCACGGCCACCTCCATAGCCCATAATGAAGGATGTTTGGCCATGCCCACAGATTTGGCCCCGCCCACAGAGTAGGTAGTAAAAAATTTTTTTGCAGTGCATCACTGAGCTTGTTGCTCTGCTGTATCCAAATCTGAATATTGATGATCCACATGGCGATCAGTCATGAAGATTGTCCAGAGAATATAATGCAGTGGCCTTTCATCTGACTTCTGCATTGCAGCATGACACCTGTACCACTGATCCAGTTCTGCGAGTCACTTTCTGGTCCTGAGCCCTTTTGGCACACAAAGTCCTTATTGGCCTCCGGCCAGTATTGATGAAGCTACTGCCTTCCATCAGGATGGATTCAAGTGGGATTTAATCCACTTGGATTTAATCCACTTGGGGACCATCAATCTTCCCTGTGGACTTCAACACCCAAGCTGTTATTTCTCAGGGCTGTCATGTTAGTTAGCTGCCACCTGATACTTGGCGTCGAGTCACTGGCAGCATGGGCTACTCTGTTACCATAGCAAGATAACCTGGCCAGTAAGTAACAAGAAGGAATTTTCTTTGTCATAAGCTTTGGTAGGCTGCATCCCACTTCCTCACGTCCAAGGCTGAGGTTGGGTGACTGAGTATTATGCACCAAGATCTGAGAGGACAGAAGGCTTCATTTACTGTTCTGCCTCTATCCCCAAAATGGCTGGGGTTGGTCTTGCTAGTCCAGTATTTTTTGAGATCTTGGTAAAATGCTGTGATATCAAGTCCTAGGAGACATCCTATGTGCATGAAAGCTTAGACTGCATGGTTGAAGAAACAAAAGCTCTATGGCCAGCCCAGCCTTAGCAGTCAGTTAAATATTTATCTTGATTTGGGTATCTATATCTATGAGCACTTCCAGCATTTTATGGGAATACTGACAAGCCTCTTCTGTGTTAAACTAAGCCTGTCTTTGAAGCTCGGTCTCTGTGTGTGCTGTGTTCTAACCCTACATTTCTAACCCTGCAAAATTCTCCATTTGTACTTTTGGGGCCAAAAGCAGTAGCAGGATAATGTCATACATAGCATTGTAATGGATTTGTTGCCACTGAAAGGAATGGTATGTCAAATCATAGGAAGGAAAAAATCATTTTCATAAAGGTGATACAGTAATTGATGATAGAAAAGCAGCAAAGGTTATGGTAGATGGAGATACAGCAGCACTTCAGAACTTCAGGGACTCATTGCGATATAGGGTCACTGTGTTCCAAGAATAACAATGGCTATTGAAATTATCACAAGCAGAAAGAGTGTTGATGGAAACTCATAAACTATAAATGGGGAATTCAACCATCCACGCTACGTACATCAGCTTTGGCTCTGGGCGTCTCTGCAGCAGAGTATACTGCTCCAGTATGGAGTGCATTAACACACGCAAAACAAGTTAACGTTGCTGCTAATGAAGCCATGTATATAGTGACAGGATGAGTGACCTACACCAGTTGAGAAAATGTACCCTTTTGTTGGTATCGCTGTAACTAAGAACAGGAGAGAAGTAGCAGCGGATGCTGAGAGAACTAAGCAAGAGAATGACCCTGGACACTCTCTGAATGAATATGAGCCTCAAGTCCACTGGCTCAGATCCAGGAAGAGCTTTATGGCAAAAACAAACATTCTTGAGGGTACACAAGAGCAAAACCAAATTAGAAGATGGAGGAAGGAGCTCACTGGGCAGGAAACATCATTAAAGGAGGATATAGCTTAAGATCTCAACCTCCCCTAGGCTGAATAGGCTTAGGGCTCGAGCCCCTAAACGTAGGACCAACATGCTCAAGTGGGGGTTGCTGGTGGACAACAACCAGTGTTGGGCATCAGCAGGTTCGCCCCAGTTCTCCAGAACCAGTAGCAGAAATTCTGGCTTGCCCCGCCCATCCAAATTTTGAAATAAAGTAGTCCTGATTTGAGTGCAATGCAGGGCTTTCCCCCTGGCTACACCCACCATACCACACCGACAGTTTGGTAGTAAAAAATTTTTGGAGCCCACCACTGACAACAACACACTGTGAATGTGGAGAGACACAGCATCCAGCTCATTTACTGGTCTGCCAATTGCTGCCAGAAACATGCACCGATGAGGACTTGGGCTTGGCCAACAACAAAACAAAGAAAGTGGCTTCATTTTGGCAGTCTAGGGTTTGATTAGGTCACAAAAGAAGAAGACTGTGATGGGGAAGTAGATCCTAGAGAAAGGAAAAGTCTGAGATGGTAGTGCTTGTGATTCTTCAGAATGTAATTGTTGGCTCTTGAAGCATATGTGATTTTTTTCTGAGAACATTGTGGTTGATTTACATGTGAGGACTGATTACTTTGCATGATTATCTCTTCATTATGCCTCTACAATGGTTTTATAGTCTCTCTCTTTTCTTGCTTTACCATTTAGTTTGTATTGCCAGTGTTATAAAAGAGGTAGAAAAATATAATCTGCCTAATGTTGAATTAGGCTATTGTGATGTACATTCTTGGTTTGTTGCCTTTTCTAGGTACTATACTCTCTTGCTTGGAAATTTGTGAATTTGTTTTTTCAGGAAAATAAGAGGGAACTTGAAAGAAGTTTGAAGATGTGGCTTGGTGAGGAAAGGGTAAATAGATTAAATGCAAATAATTTCCAAAGTGTTAAAGAACATGTTTCTATGGAAACATCAGCCCATAAAGAGAGAAAAGAGAGAGAATGGGAGAGAATGAATAGAGAAAATTGGGCTTTTTTGAGGAGAAACAGCCATATTCATACTCACTCATAATGCTGACAATTATTATCGGCTCCTTTTAACTGACTTCCTATTGAACAAAGTGATATCAAGGGCCTACCATTGCCATTATTCAACCTTATTGGTGAAAGAAAAGGTTGAATCAGCTCTGACAAACGGAGGCAATAGCTCAAGTGGCTTAATTTGTGGATCTTTTTTATATCTGAACCATGCTGACTTTTAAAAGTCAGTGTACATTCATTATGCCACAGTATATGGATGTTTTAGAACTAGAAAATGCAGATAAGCAATATTTTAATTGCATTGCTGTAACTGGATCAAGTGTTCATTTGGCATGCTAGGATTTGTAGCATACTGAGATGGACTTGAGCAGAAATAACTTTATATTAACATTTAAGGGCTTTCTGGAATGACTCTAATACAACAAGTAGTATTGACAGCTTCCTCTATCTTTGCAACAGTATTGGCATATTCCTCCACCTCTTTACTCTGCAACAGTAAGGATTACTTTAGACATATTGGATTAAGAGTGTGTAGTGAGTGTAGGTGTCCATATTTGAAACATCTGTTTTGCAGTTGGTACTTATGCTATATATGCCATATCTAATGATGTTTTCTCATCTACAGATACTATATATTTGGTCAGATGCTTTATAGTTGTTCCACTGATAATGCTGTACACTCTTGACTTATACATTCACTCTCTAAATTGGTGAACAGCCCGGGTTTTCCCTTTAGTGTAGAAGACCTGGAGATTCCATTTAGCAGTTAAAGTACCAACAGAGCTTTGATTCTTCAGCATGTTCAGTAAAGAACTAGGCGTCACAGATGTAATAAACTACTATTTACACATGTACCACACAATATAAATGCCTTGGTGGGATTATATAGACTAGAAAGGTACTCCAACTGTAAGAGATAGAATAAATTACAAACTGGTGCTTCAGAAAACATCTTGCTTCAACTTGAATTGATCCAGAGCAAACCTGCTTCAATAATTCGAATGTTTGTGTCTGCTTTCCATGGCTACTAAAAATCAAAAAGCTGCTATAATTTTTTTTCTTAATCAGAAGTGGAAGACATTTTCAGACACAGTTGCCCCTTAGCAGTTATTATACTTGACAAATTGCAGAAAAATAGGTATAGGTATTTTGTGTGTTATGTACTTTTAGGTATTTTTTTAAAAAATGTTGACTTTATTTGCAGAATTTAAAAAAATATTTCCGGGCACAGTTTTCTCTTACTAGGGAATAACATCTGCCTAGTTTCAGATGAACAGGTATAGGATTTTTTGTAAAGAACAGCCTTTCCATTTCAAGCTATTTTAAAAATATGTTATGTTCCTTCAAGTTGGAACCAGTTTACAGCAACCCCTAACACGGCTT
This sequence comes from Bradypodion ventrale, assembly GCA_035047345.1. NCBI lineage: Eukaryota > Metazoa > Chordata > Lepidosauria > Squamata > Chamaeleonidae > Bradypodion > Bradypodion ventrale. Next base: position 213,628,916 of record JAWDJE010000005.1, on the reverse strand, counting down.
GATCCTGAGTAATACTCAGGATCTGGTGCAAGATGTTAATGTGACTGATCCAATAGGGAACAGTGACCACAACTCAATTATGTTTAACTTGATCATAGACCGCAAGTCACTGATAAAATCTAACACAGAGACCTTAAATTTTCAAAAAGGAAATTTCCCAAAGATGAGGAAACTAGTAAAAAACAAGCTGAAAGGGAAAATTGAGAGAGTCCAAACACTCCAAGAGGCATGGAGGCTGTTTACAAAAACAATAACAGGCCCAATTGGAATGCATACCCAAAAGGAAAAAGGGCACTGCCAGGTCCAAGAGGACTCCAATGTGGTTTACAGGAGCTGTTTGGGAAGTGCTCAAGAGCAAGAAAAGCTCATTTAGAAGATGGAAGGCTTGTCCGAATGAGGACAGCAGGCAGAAACATAAATTCTGGCAGAACAAATGCAAAACAACAATCAGGAAAAGAAAGCAAGACTTTGAGGAGCGTATAGCTAAAAATACTCAGAGAAATAACAAAGACTTCTTTAATTACATTAGAAGTAAGAACCCAACTAGGAAGGCCATTGGACCATTAGATGACAATGGAAGGCAAGGGGTTATTAAAGAGGAAACAGAGATTGCAGAGAGACTCATGGCTTTTACAAGGGCAAATCATGCCTCACTAATCTGTTGGAATTTTTTGAGAGTGTCAACAAGCATGTGGATAAGGGGGATCCAGTTGACATTGTTTATCTGGACTTTCAGAAGGCTTTTGACAAGGTCCCACACCAAAGGCTCTTGAATAAACTTACCAGTCATGGAATAAAGGGACAGGTCTTGTCCTGGATCAGCAACTGGCTAAGGGACAGGAAACAGAGGGTAGCACTAAATGGACACTTCTCCAAGTAGAGGGAAGTAAAGAGTGGGGTCCCCCAAGGTTCAGTACTGGGACTCCAGCTTTTCAACCTCTTCATAAATGATCTAGAGGTAGGAGTAAAAAGCAAAGTAGCCAAATTTGCTGACGACACTAAATTATACAGGGTAGTGAAAACTGTGAGAGATTGTGAGGAGCTCCAGAGGGATCTCTTGACACTGGGGGAGTGGGCAAAACAGTGGCAAATGAGCTTCAACATTAGTAAGTGCAGAGTGATGCATGTTGGGGCAAAGAACCCCAATTACATTTATAAACTGATGGGGTCTGAACTCTCTGCGACAAACCAGGAAAGGGACCTTGGTGTCCTGGTGGACAACTCAATGAAGGTGTCAACCCAGTGTGCCTCAGCAGTGAAAAAAGCAAAGTCAATGCTAGGGATCATTAGGAAGAGTATAGAAAATAAGTCAGCAAGTGTCATTTTGCCTCTTTATAAATCTATGGTGAGGCCCCATCTGGAATACTGTGTACAGTTCTGGTTGCCATACCTCCAGAAGGATATTATGGAGCTGGAAAAAGTGCAGAGGAGGGCAACCAGAATGATTAGGGGACTGGAACACCTTCCTTACCATCTGAGACTGCAACGGTTGGGCCTCTTCACTCTTGAACGACGACATCTAAGAGGTGACCTGATTGAAGTTTATAAAATCATGCATGGTGTGGACAAAGTAGATAAGGAAAAACTGTTTTCCCTATCGCATAACACTAGAACTAGGGGACACTCCATGAAACTTTTGGGTACTAGTTCTAAAACAAATAAGAGAAAGTACTTTTTCACCCAGAGGATTACTGGTCTATGGAACTCCCTGCCAGAAGAAGTGGTGACAGCTGTCAGTCTTGACAGCTTTAAGAAAGGATTAGACAAGTTCATGGAGGACAAGGGTATCAATGACTATAATTATGGATACTTAAGGACAACCTCCGGGTTGGAGAGATAGGCAGGATATCTCTCAATGCCATTTCCAGGGAATCCTAAGCAGGCGAAGGCATCTGCTTGGGAATACCCTGAAGGAAATGGTGAGCCAGAATGCTGGACTGGATGGGCTGTGGCCTGTTCCAGCAAGGCTGTTCTTATGTTCTTATGTTCTTATGGCTTCCAAAGTAGGTGAGCTGCTTAAGGAGTATTTTTACCAATTTAATATACCTTGTGAGTTTCCACAGCTGAGGAAGGATTCAAACCTAGGCCTCTTTAGTCCAGGGGTTTGCAACCTATGGCCCGTGGACTGGATCCGGTCCACAGCATCATTTCATGTGGCCTGCTGCCCTCGCTCTTGCTCCTGCCACTGCTGCCAGAAGCGGCAGAAACAGTGAAAATAGCAGAGAACCTGCCATAAATGCATCCGTGGCTGTCGTAAATGCATTTACAACAGTTGCAGACATGTTAATGGCAGAGTTTATGGTGGGGGTGGGGACCATATGTTTGGCCCACTCAGCTGTCTGAGGGTGTGTGGTCCGGCCCATGGCTGGAAAAGGTTGAGAATCCCTTTCCTAGTCTGTTTATCTAATATACCACTCTGGGCATCTCCAGTTGCTAGAACTAACAAAAGCAATATACATACATGTTCTCTTAGGCTGCTCGTTGTTCATTGTTGTAACCTTGGAGATGAATGTAAGTTAAACATTTTCAGAAAGACAGACTTCCACCAAAAGGGGATTTCTAAAATATTTGTTTGTGTGAAAAGTTATTCATTTCACTTCCCTCCCTCTGAGAGGTCTTTGGGTAGCTTGTATAAAAATGTCTCAGATCACAGAGATATTCCCATGGCAGAAAGGTGCAAAGATTCAGAAAGATAGATGCATGGATGAGGCATTAAAAAGAATGAAACTCATTTTAAGGCTTTCAAAGTGGCAAAGTGTGGAAGAATGGCCATGTCATGGGATCAGGCTTTCTTCATCCCACACAGTGACTGTAAAGCTCTTAGTAAAATACAACCTAGATATAGGAGGTGGACTTATCAGTTATGCTGTTTGACTGGACTTTTCTCAGAAATAAAACATCAAAACAGAGTGTTTTTTTCCCTTTTGCAAATTACTGAAGTCTACATTACTGAAATTCCTAAATCATCTTCTGTTGCGATTCAGATTTTGTTGTAAGGAATCCTATTTTGCCTTGGGAAGCACCAGAGGTGATCCAAAAGGGTCCAATTTACCTTAGGTTTAATCTGAATCTGCTGTGCATTCCTAATAAAGAGCATTTTGATTTCTTCAATCCTATTGCAGCTAACATCAGATGAATCAGAGCATAATTTTAAGATTGTGGAGGTGGTATATGACCCCTGCAAGACTGTTTCAAATGCGTAAAATAGGAAGTAGTAGATGCTGGAGATGTGACAAGGAGACAGGCACTTATATCCATATGTGGTGGTGGTGGTGGGTGTATATGCACAAATGTTTTGGACACTGCTAGAAAAGGAATTAGGCTAAATCTTAGACACTCCTATAGGGCTAAACCCTAAAATAGCTCTACTAGGAGAGGTGGCGGATCTCAACATGGAAAACAACAGGAAAGAGCTATTACTGACAGTAGCAAGACAGATAGTCGCCTCTGAATGGAAAAATCAATTTGATATCAAGATAGATAGATGGTATAAACAAATATGGCGCCTAGCACTGAATGATAAATTAACATGTGAAATGAAGCAAAAAAAGGGGGAAACAAATAAGAATGATTTTTGGAAAATTTGGAGCCCGTACAAAAATTCTTCTTATACTCATACTATTGTGTCCCTTTCTCCAATTCTCCTAGTTTGTGATCTGTCCATAATTTCAGTCTACTTTCATATTCTTATAGGATGATGCCGTTCTTCTCTGTTCTTATTAACCTCCTTTTTTCCTGGGACGTTTTCTTGTTTAAACACCCTCCCTTCAGTCCATTCTGCAATGTCTCCTGTTTTTAAGCAACATAAACTCAACCAATGGTGTTAGTGGGATGGGAAATCTTTTCACTTAGTGGACATTGTAAAAAAAATTCCTCCCATGAAGTTCTGTTAAACTTTTATAATCTGTCGTGCTAAGGATCACAATGACATAATTCAGAAAAATTCAAGTAGTTAGTGGAACAGTTTATTTTAACTTTTGGGGAGGTAGCTGTATTTGTTTATTGCATAACAAAGTGAGTATAGAATTACAACCTGTTTCATGAGATAAATATTAACCTTGTAATTTGCATGTTCCTTCTACCTCTCTTCCCTCCTGCTGTTCCAATGACAGAAGTAGCATGATGAATAATAATGTCTCTTGGGTATTTTCATTTGGAATTGTTTGGCCATAAATTGTAACTGACGCTTCCCAGATGTTCTCCCAAAACAACCAGATGCACCTCTCTCATTTGTACAAGCCACGGAGAAGCAGATGTAGCAAAAGAATGCTGGTGGAGCATAGCGTAGGGGTGGGTAAATAAATGATACAAGTTTTGGCAGTTCTACTCTGATAAACACCAGAAAACTAGAAGGCTTATCAAGAATTTAAGTAAATTCACTTGAATGTTTTTGGTTTTCCAAATTGTCCTTCATATCTCATGAGAACAGACTATTCAGAGAATGTTTGAAGTCTCGAGTTGGTAGGAACTGAAGTCTACATGTTGGATCCCTATGATGGTTCCAAGGCAAAGGTAGATGAAGATGGAAGGAACTGCGTTTAATTTTACTTGTTCATGATACTGAACTGGGATCAGTCTTTCTTTCCTTCCTTCCTTCCTTCCTGGCATTTATAATTAGGGTGCATGAGAAATGCAGCAGCTATGAGGGCCATTGGTCATCTTGTGAATTATGATTCTGAGAAGAGTAGGAATAAGAAAATCACAAGCTGACACATATTTATTCATACTACTTATATAGTATTTATATACTATACTTAGTATGTATATTCTAAATATGTATATACTTAGCACTCTGTCTAATTTCCAGTACCTTTTCTTTCTATCAGCTTCTGGATGACTATAGGTTGCCAATGTTATATCTACAGTTGAAGCATGCATCACAAAACAATGGCTCCTCAATTACACTTGCTTCCAATTGCCTTGTTTACAGTTCCTGCTCCCAAGCCTGAAGCCCAGATGTCACATGCTGTGGGGAAAGGGAGCAGAGGAACTCTTGCACCTAGCATTACTGGAAATCCAAGCTGCAGGTCAGAAGTGAACCCTTCATTTCCTGAAAAGCATGGACACGTATGCTAGGATGTAGAATACAGAGGAGAACCATGGATGGGGCATCCCACTCACCTTGTCTTTGTGTAAATCCTTGAAGGAAGCTAGGTGGAAGCAAAGAAGCTAGTGAGTCTACGTCAAAATAGACAATAGAGAATATGAACAAAAATTCAGAATGTTAAGGAAATATGATGGACAACTGAGGAAGATCAGTTTTCAGCCTTAAGGCACCCAACTGATTGTCCAGCAGAAACTGACTGCTTCAGTTTTGAAGATGAAAGGATTGGAGAGAGAGTAAGCAAAGAATATGCAAGTTGCCATAACCAAGTGCTGAGAGAAAGGACTATTTTCAGCACTATGAATTTGTCATGGCTGGACAGTAGTTTTTCAGTCATGCTCCTGCATGAAATGATAAAACTTCAATAGGAAGCTGAAGAAGGACTTGTCAGAGATCTCTGCTGAAGGAACACTGTAAGCTGCAGAGTTTCTTCAGTAACACAAGTAGAATGGGTGGCCTTGCTTGTATTACATTGAGGAAGATATTGAAACCTTGTGTGAGTCTTCCATCTTCCCCAAAGAGTCCAGAGATCTAGAGATGCTTGTTTACAACTTGATTTACACCCAGCACAAAAGGCCAATATAGGTGTAGCACAAGAAAGGACTAGTTTACTTGACTGTCCTTTTACCCTGTCTGAACTGTGGGTCCTGGTTACACCACTGGACCTGCTAATCAGGCAATTAGGTCTCTTAAACAAAAATAATGTGCTGCTTACAGCAAGGACAGATTGCTGAACAGCTGCATCCAGTGACTAGGCCCTTCGCTGTACTGCCGTATAGGGCCAGGAGCTGACAGGGGCCCTGCCGCCACCGGCTATAACTGTGACATTACTATGTGTGTGTGTGTGGGGGGGGGGGGGGGAGAGGATTGCTCAGTAAGGGGCCCAGAAATTTCTGATGGTGGCCCTGCCTTCCAATATGGTGGCTTGGTCAAATTGTGCTCCCAGGCCTTCTGCTCTGACTCCTCTATGGACATGCACATCAGCATGCAGATATCATGCCAATGGTCCTTCTTGTATACATAGGTCTACACCATGCGATTCCTCTTGGTAGCCCATCATGAATGGTTCCTCTAATACATCCTGCCAGCCATCTACCCACTTTTTCTCTAGCATTTCCTTTGCCTCTCCCATTACTTCCCCCAGGGCATCATTCATCCTTTCCATTTCCCAAGGCCTCCGCTACTCTACCCTCGCATCCCCTATTTCTGGCCATCTTTGCTTCCAGAACTTTCTCTTCAGCTCACTGGTGTGGTTTCCAGTCTACTGTGGAGCTGGAAGATGGGAACTGGTTGAGGATTGCGGAGTTTGATGGGTGGAGGATTATGGGCTGCTAGCCCTCTAGGGCTCCTCTTGATACTTTCCTATACACTTTGGAAAAAACAGCAAATGAAACACATTGGTAATGTGCTCATTGGGTATGCCTCGTAACAAGTTGCTTGTCAGGTGGCTGGCAGGCTGTTTTCTGCACTTGTTTGTGTATGATCTGGCAAATTATGGAAGACTGGAAGACAAACGCAGAGTAATGTCAAGTCAGTTCTTCCAGTACTGGTGGACAAATTGAATTAAATGGGGATTAGATAGCTCAGATTTCCATGGGGGGATAATAATAATTTTGTGTCAGAAATTATTCTGGGTTGAAAGGATTTTTGTGGAAGAAACTCTGCTCAGGGAATGCCCAAATGAGGCTCCTTTCATGTCCCCAAGAGCTGGGGCAGTGATGGCAAATAAATAGATAAACAAACAAACAAATATTTCTCCTGTATCCAAGCAGCCCCAGTTTAATTGAATTTTTTTTAATCTTCTAACTTCACTTCAAAATCTATTAAGTGGCTTCTGGTTGGTCCAGCCAGAATCTTGTCCTGATGGGAGACACAGCACTGTAATGATTACAAAGTAAGGAAGTCATTAGAGCTCCTCTGCAACCCTTACAACCAACATGTGACTTCATCGGTGAACATTACAGTACTTTCCCTACATTTTCTATCCACTGTACATATGCCTTCTGTTGCCAAATGCCTTGTGCCTGAGTTCAGGAACTGGGCTTCTTTCCCAGTTTCTTGTTGTTCCACTCTTCCTGCTTGTTCCTTCCCCTTTGCAGCAATCCAGATACTTTTTGGTGCTTATAAACTGTTTGAGTTTATAAGTTACCAGTTTTCAGATATTGTTGTCAATAATACAAAGGCCATTTAAGTATTGATGTCTTGGTGTAAGCTTTAATCTAGGTCACAGTTGCTCAGCCTTCACTTTAGGTTATTTTAGTACTTCACATTTCCCAGCATTGTATCATATATATTTATAGTGGAACCTCATACAACAATCACCCTGTATAACAAAGAAATCGCATAACAATTAAGTTTTTGGGGGGAAATGGTGTCCTGCAAAACAATTTTCCCTATGGAAAAAATTGTACAACAATTTTTCAATGAGAAAAAACAACTTAGTAAAAAAAAAATCATTGTATGATTCATCCCATAGGGAAAATCGCTATATGTACGATGCATGCATCATATAGCAATTGTTTCATACTACAATGAGCCCCATTGAATGGATTAAAATCGTTGTATTAGGTACCACTGTATTTGCTTTCAAATCTTTGCTTTCAAACCTTTAATGCAAAGCTCTGATTAAGTTGTGCTTAACTGTGTGAGAGAAATTATTTCCTCTACTGGTCACCATGTGGCCCCATTGTATATTCCATGAGTATCTATTCTCCTTATGCCCCTGCAGCAGCAAGTTATCTTAGCTCATCAGTTCTCTGAGTTGGGCAGAATCATTGAGTCAATAAAGCAGACTTGTAATAATGGAGACTGAAATTCTTCGATTAAGCTGAACTCTATATAAATTTTGTATAAATTAACCTTACCACTTCTTCTTTTGTGTCCTGATCAAAACCTTGACTGCAAAATGAAGCCACTTTCTTGGCTTTGTCATTGGCCAAACTTAAGTCCTCATCGATGCATGTTTCTGGCAGTAATTGGCAGACCAGTAAATCAGTTGGGTTCTGGATTTCTCCACATTCACACAACATGTTATTGTCCACTAGCAGCCTCCACTTGAGCACGTTAGTCTTGCATTTAGGGATTTTGACCCTCAGCCTATTCAGGGTCCTCCCAAATGACATAGGGGAGGTTGAGTTCCTCAGCTATATCCTCCTTTAATGTTGTCCCTTGTTCACTGAGCTCCTTCCTCCATCTTCTAATTTGGTTTTGCTCTTCTGTACCCTCAAGAATGTTTGTACCCTTACTACTGAAAAACAGTATTGTATTGGTTTATATACAGTTTGCATATATAGAGAATATGGGTGGGGTTTTTTTTGTATAGCAAATTGTTTTGGCAAAAAGAACTTCTTGGAAACAAACTAACACGTCAACGAGGGAACATATTCAAATATTTGATGTGTACATATTTTCGTTAAAAATTGAGAATTTACTTTCTCTTTGAAGCATTATCATGCCAAATTGAGAAACCACATTCCATCTGTGAACTGAGCAACTGATTTGAGTGCAGAGCACAGTTTGCTTCTAACTCAAGTAGCAACTGATCTCCTTGCCCTGAATCCTAGGGTGGGCTCTAATCCAGACATTGCAAAGGAAATCAGAATTAGTTGTGAAATATTTGTGTTGACCCTTGGTTTAAGCAAATAAATGACTGACTGGTAGTTATAAAAAGATCCCTTGTTGATTGGTGGGTACATCATGTGCTTTGTTAATTGCAATGTCAAAAAATACCAGGATCTGATCACTCTTGGGAGGTTGGGATAAGTTGCTATTAATTTCCTGAACACTGAAATGTACTTGCAAACATAGTTTTTGGAATGAAAAGACTCCCCAAGTCATGATAATAAAAAATTGATACTGTCTCTTAGATGCTTCATAATTTTTCAGCATCATAGCCAGAGGGTGCTTGGCAAATGGCACGTAATTTGCTGCTCTCAGTTTCTTACTATATGGATAAGCAGACAACCATGAGGAAAGTAAAACAAAGAAATTGGACTCTGGTTTTAGCAAAGAGCAAAGGAAAAAAAACATTTTACAAATAAGACAGAACTATAAAAGACACAATTCCAACTTTAAAAGTTGGATGAAGAGCTTTCTTGCTTTTTAGTTACCTTACAAATATTATGCTTGCTAGAGTTACAGTACAGAGAAAGAGAAAGTTGGTTTGCATTCTGTAACTGCCTATTGAGCTATTTAATTTCCCCTTTAATGTTTTCGGGATGTATCTGACCATAAGATCTGTGAAATCGCAGATGGTAAAGGCTTTAGCTGAAGATATTTAAAGATACTTTTTAGTCTTGTATATCCCCAAAGGGGTAAAAGAGGAAGCAAAGAAGAAGATCGAAATTAAACTGGATAATGAAAGGACAGCCTCTTTGCAAGAATCAATTTCTTTCCTGTTTGACATGCTTTTACCAGGCAGGCTGGATTTCAAGCAATGGCCATAGAATATCTGGCTGGGAAATTTTTCAGCCAACCAATCAGTTGATGTCTTTGGGTTGGGTAAAGTAGGTGACATCTGAGGGTCTGGAGACTATTTCCATCCTCTCCTGGCCCTCTCACATAGCTCCCTGAAATGAAAATGTGTGCTCACCAGAAGCCTGGGGACAATGCAGTTTGCCACTGGAGGGCTATTTTGGGGTCTTTCTGAACCCTGTAAAGCCCGAAACAGCTTTTATTAAGAAAACAGAAGATAGCATCAACTTCATTTCGAGCTTCTAAAGAAGACTAGTTGTTCCTGGAACAGTTGGAGACTAGGGGGTGGAAATAACTGTTAAAATGGCAAATCACACTGTAAGGCATCTCTGTGCACTATCTGACATTTTGGGGGCAAATTATATTTTGTTATGGGAGAAATGCAGATCACAGTAGGAACCCTAGAGAGTCTGCATGTGACACGCAGATCACTCTTTGCCTCACCTGGGTGTGGATTGACTAGGTAAGACTGAAGATGCTGTGTTTTGTATTGTCTCTTATTCACATCATCCAGAATTTAGACAAGTCACTTATTTCAGCCATTTTTGGAAAGTCAATCACAATATTAAGTGTCTGGTGACCAGTGTAGGTGACTTTGGTGTTTATAAGAAGGCATTTTTTTAAATTAAGTGAATTATTTCTAAATGTTGATCAAAATATTTTTATAGCCTTTGAAAAAATATATTCCTCTTTATGCATAGGTACATAACAAGACATTCAGAGTTCGTGTGGCCTCAATGTAATGAAGATTCCAGTATAGTCACATGAAAAGTAGATGGGACGTGGTATTGTAAATGCATTTTTAAATAACCAAAGTTGTATTTATTTGGTATGTGTTGTTCAGTTAGAATTGACATTTAGTTTTATTAATAGGGCTTTGAGATATTTAAGGATTTGGTTTTAAACAATGTTCTGTGTACTACAGTGTCTAGTCATGTCCTCGGAAATGTCTGCAAATGCAGACAGCGCTGGCTCTTTGGCTATAAACAGAGATGAACGCTGAACCCTAGAGTCAAATACAACTGGCTTTCGAGCAAGGGCGACCTTTACCTTTTCCAGTTCTATTCCCTCAGTGTGGATTCAATCATATGGGGATTTGTCTGCTGTGTGGTATGCTGTAGAAATAGATTGGTTTAGTCTTTTTTTTCTGGCCATCAGAGGACACGATCTCTAGAACAAACCAACATGTCTCCAGAGTGCTTCTACCCACATCCTTATGCACCCCTCTCTCTTTTTTTTTTGGTACAAGTAGATTTGCTCTATATTTCCATTTCCAGCATTTGCAATCACTGAGAATGGATCAAAATTCAGCTTTTTTGTTGTCAAAGGTGGTTAAATAAGCAAGCGACTTCAGGATTGTGGCAAAGTAAATAGTACAAATGCCCAATCTGCCAATTTGGGGGGAGGGGAAGGGGAATGTAGTCCAAAAAGTAACTTTCCCAAGCTGTGCTTGAATATTTCGCAAAATATGGCCATACTTTAAAATTCAATACGATATGATAAATCTTTATTGTCATTGTCCTGTACAGAACGAGATTGAGAAAATCTACACAAAATATAAATCAACATACTCTCACCCTGCATATACACATTTATCCCCTGAAAACTCTAAAAAACTAAATACAGAAGTCCCCTCAAAAACTGCATTTCGCTGCATTTAAAGCCAAAACCGTATGTATGTGAATCTCTTTCTTTTTTGTACCTAGTAGTAGGATTGTAATAGGTACATATATGGAGCAGGGTTATGTATGGACTTCCCAGATGTACTTGAGCATAATTGTCTTATTTATCTGCTTACATACCAACAATAGGTAAAGGTCACTCTGGCTCAAAAACCAATTATATCTGACTCTAAGGTGTGCTGCTCATCTCCATTTATAGCCAAAGAACCAGTGCTGTCTATGTCTGCAGATATTTCCATGATCATGTGGCAGGCATGACTAGACATGGAACATGGTTTACCTTTCCACTGAATTGGTACCTATTTATCTACTTGTGATTTCTTGCTTTCGAACTGCTAGGTTGGCAGGAGCTGGGACAGAGACAGGTGCTCACTCCATTGTGCAGCACTTGGGTCTTGAACTGCTGACCTGCCAACCTTACAGTTACCAAGTTCAGCATCTTAACCACGAAGCTACCGCAGTCCTCAACATACCAATGTTAATCAAGGTCAAATAGTATAATCAGATTGTATGTTTTTTTTAAATAAACAGATGAAGAGTGATTATTTCTCGTTTAATGGTATGAGACAAAAGGTACAGATGGGGAAAATCAAAAAGTGATTTCTCACAAGCCACTGAATTATGAAGCATACATTTTTCTGACAATTTCCCACGGGGTTTTGAATATAACATTTCATTCTTATAACCCAACAGTTTTGTTTTGTTGAGAGCTTCTTCAGATATTTTGTTGTGATATATATTTAAGCTTCAATGGGACATCATACCTAATAGACAACATCAGGTTTGCAATAACTCTGTAACATTGTAGAAGCAGGTTTCTACAGATAAAACTATGCCATTAAAAGACTGCCATAGCAGTGTAATATTTTAACATCCTTCATTGTAAATAAATTTAGTGTATCAACTACAAGGCTGTTTGGCTTATTGCCAGCAAGACAAATTTGTTTAAAATAAACTTGTATGGCCACATTGTTGGGTTTTCCCCCAACATCTCATAGTATCCAAGGAATACGATTCATACAGTCTAAAACAGTGGTTCCCAAGCTCAGGCCCATGCCCCACAAGGGGGGGGGGGCTTCAATTCCCAGAAGCCTAAGTCAGTACATTGGTTGATCAGTGCTTTGGGGAATTAACTTTGACTTCTGGGAATTGCAGTCCCAAAAACAAAGGTTGGGAAACACTGGTCTAAAATGATGATGTGGGGAATTTCATTATCATTATAATACTCCTGATTCACACTGGGCTGATTTTTGTAGATCTTCTTTTGATAGCACCTACTATATCTCCCCACCCCATGTACTCATCTTTCTGTAAAAAACACACAATCAACCTTGTTTTTGCATATTGTTCTTAGAAACAGATTCCTGAGCTTTTGTTTTTAATCAACACTAGCATAATTTGCCCGGTGGTGCCGGGCTGTTTTAAATTGTGTTGGAAGTTTTTTTTGTTAATGTTTGTACAAAAGAGGTTAGTGTATAATTGAAAGTTTTAAAATGTTTATTATTTATTTATTTATTTATTTAGTATATTTTTATACCGCTTTCCTCACCTATTGGTGACACAAAAATGGTAAATTACATGTCATAGGTAACAGCCGCTTCCACTCCCCTGCAACCAGCTGAGGGGAGGAGCTTAGGGGGCTCTGTGGCAGGGACGAAGGTGGAAAATGTCCTCCTGCCACGGAGCAATGGTCACTCCCACAATTTGTTTTTATTTATACATAATTTGTTTTTTGCGGGCTGTTATAAACTGTGATCAGTTTTTTGGTGGTTTGTTTTTGTGGATTAAAAAAAGAACAAAGGATGATATAATTTTTTCTATTTTTTTAATTTAACCAAATAATGTTTAGTATGTTATTTTTTTTAACAGTTGTACTGTAGGTAATAATTTTAAGAATGTGAAAGTAGATGTTTTTTACATTCAATGAACTACAAATAATAAACAAGAAAAAACATAAACATATAAGAAAAATATATAAAAACCAATAATAATACTAATAATGACAATAATAACAAAACCAACATATATTCATTATATACTCATTTTAATGTACTCTTTAATGTACTCTTTTAATGCCCACAATAAAGGTAAAGGTTTCCCTTGCTCGAAAGCCAGTCTTATACGACTCTAGGGTTCAGTGCTCATCTCTGTTTCAAAACCTAAGAGCCAGTGCTGTCATGTGGCAGGCATGAGTAGACACCGGAGTGCATGGAACACTGTTTACATTCCCACCAAAGTGGTTCCTATTTATCTATTTGCAATTTCTTGCTTTCAAACTGCTAGGTTGGCAGGAGCTGGGACAAAGACGGGAGCTCATTCTGTCTTGCAGTACTCGGGAATTGAATTGCTGACCTGCCTTCCAGTCAGCATCTTATCCACTTGAGTCACTGCAGCCACTGTGCCCACAATACCACTTCCCATACTGTTTTGAGGGCCAATGACTCTCTAGAGCAGGGATTCTCAACCTGCAGCCCGTGGGTCTGATGCAGCCCACGATGCCATTTCATGTGTCCCACCACCACCTCCACCAAACCCATAAGTGCCATGTGGTGGAGGAAGGGCAAAATGGCCATCCAGCCCCCAAAGCTGTCTGAGGGAGCGTGACCCGGCCCCTGGCTTTAAAAGGCTGAGAACTCCCGCTCCAGAACATACCTGTAGTGCATGAAGCTGGAGATCACAGAACAAAATGATGAAAAACATTCTCCCTTCCCATGGCAGAGACATCCCAAGATTGTAGTTCCCTCTTGGGAATTCTGTATCCAATTCATAATTAAAAATAAATAAAATTACAGAAATCCTATTAATTAAGACCTTTACTGTTTATTTCCTTTTGCAGCATTAAATACATTTCATTCCACTTATAAATATATATGTTTCCATTTTGATAAGCACATCTCCCTTCTTTTTATCTAAAAATAAATTTAATAACATAATATAACAATGTAATAAATAAATAAATAAATTACTATGAGATTGGGATAGACTTTGTTTTCCAGAAAGAGACTTACTTCTGAGCTGATTCATTTAAGGACTAAATATTAACCAATCGTTTATGTTAGAGTTGGAGAAAGGAGAGAAAAACACCAAAATAATTACTGAGTTTTGGCAAAGGAGGATGTGCATTTCTGCAAATTTAACATATTTACAGTGCAAAGTTATGTACCTCACATATGTGGATATACATGAAGGATAAGCTGACAAAGAACTGTGTTTGCTCAAGGATATAAGTGAACTGTGACACAATACATATGTTGGGATAGGACTGCAACTTTAGGTTATTATAACAGATACAAACATGAATATGTTCCTATGCTTCTTCTTCTTTTTTATTTATTCATTTAAAGGAAATATTATTTGGAAAACAGTATTTGCCTTGAGCTATTAAAACTAAAAAATAATATCCACTGTATCAAATTGAGGATACAATCTCTGAGTTTTTCCATCTACCTCTCTTTCAGTCTTTGCAATATATATTTTTCAGGAAGAAAAAAACCTGGAAGAATTGTAAACAAACCCATTCTCTATTAATATATATACTCTCATTGCCATTGAAAAAAACAGTTTTTAGGATTTACATAATTCACTTAAAAATAGTATTATTCTTAATGTACTCATTTTGTCCTTTTCTTCTTTAGGTACCTGATTAATGTGACCTTTGAGGGAAGGAATTTGTCTTTCAGTGAGGATGGCTACCAGATGCACCCCAAATTAGTTATTATCCTTTTGACCAAGACAAGAACATGGGATCGGGTAAGTTATGCCTTACGCTATGGGTGGGAGACTGGCAAAGGCACTTTTTGAAGGGTTTGTTTTCAAAAAGTAGGTTTTGCAGGTTGTTTAACCACCTTAGGGTTTTGTTTTCAAGGCTTGTTACAGGTTAATTCTCAGAACATGATAAGTTACACCTACAGTTGTAAGTCACCTTCAATGCAGTGAGTGGCTGCTCTAATAGCCATTTTAAACAGCTACGGTACTTGTTTTTCAAAAATGATTACAATAGTTACATTTCTTTTAAAAAATCAAAATGCAATAAGGTTCTGTGCCCTGGTATAAAACACATCTATCTAGTGGGCTTACACACATCTGTATTACAAAAATAACCTATTTTTCATCAGTTAAGTAATCCTTTGTTGTGTTACAATCATGATGCAATTTAATAATTTCCGTTTACAATAATGACATAATTTATGAATTTCCATGTGTGAGAAGTAGACTATGATCTACAGAAGCTCACACTGAAACATATCTGATATTCTTAAAGTGTGACAATATTTTGTCCCTTGTTTTTTCCTCTTCTCTTATTTTTGCCAACACATAGTTAGGCCTAAATTACAACAACATTAAATATAAGCAACTTGTTATTTCTAAATTGATACATTTGTGTTCTGTAAATAAATAATTTATTTATTTATTTTATTTTGTTAAATTTCTATACCACCAACTCGACCAAGGCCAACTCAGGGCGGTTCACAATCATAGATAAAAACATACAGAATTAAAAACCCACCCCCTAAAAAGGGGTGCAGATACCGATGGAACCGTGGGGGAAGGCATATTCCTCTATATCAACCACCCAACGGAAGCCACCCTTCTACCTGCACCCCAAACTTGGCCTGCCAGCCAGGTTTTTAGTTCTTTCCTAAAGGGCAACAATTCTGTCTGGAGGCGCAGTTCTACTGGCAGGAGGTTCCAAAGGGCTGGTGCGGACACAGAGAAGGCCCTCCTCCTTGTGCCAGAGAGACAAGCCCCCCTGGCTGATGGCACAATTAGAGAGCCCCTCCAGTCCTCTCTGGTTGGATGGACAGACATCCTTAGAGCGATGCGGTCTCTTAGGTAACCTGGCCCACTATCATATAGGGCTTTTAAGGTCAAAACCAGCACCTTGAATTGCACCCAGAGGCAAACTGGTAACCAGTGCAACTCCCGAAGCAATGGTGAGGCATGGTCATAACGCCCACACCCCATCACCACCCGGGCCGCAGCATTCTGGACTAGCTGCAGCCTCCAAATGGTCATCAGGGGCAGCCCCATGTAGAGTACATTACAATAATCTAGTCTGGAGGTCACCAGAGCGTGAGTGACCATGAGCAAGGAGTCCCGGTCCAGGAGCGGGTGCAATTGGTGAATCACCCGAAGTTGGGCGAAGGCCCTCCTTGCCACAGCCACCACCTGTTCTTCAAGCAGCAGCTGTGATTCCAGGAGGACCCCCAGGTTGCGCACTGGGTCAGTGTGGGGCAAAATGGCCCCATCCAAAACCAAAGATGATAGCTCCCGGAATAGAGCAGGACCCCCTATCCATAGCGACTCAGTCTTGCTAGGATTCAGTTGCAGCCCATTCGCCCCCATCCAGACCCCAACAGCCTCCAAACATCTGGAAAGGATGCATGAGCATTCCTGGGTAAGCCCAGATCATAATATAGCCTTTTATTTATCTAAAGGCTTCTGTTTTTTCAGCACATGAGAATCCTAGTGGTTTAGTGAAAAGATCAGTTTCTTTTTATATTACCTGATCACTGCACTAAAGGCATGGGGAAAATGGGATGCTTGATGTAGGTGCGGCCTGACTGGACATAGATGGGTTGGATTCCCTTTGGAGGCTTGTCTAAAATCTCTTTAGCCTAAATGGAGTGATGCTGAAGAGACAGTTGGCATGTCTGGTTGAGTCATCACATGGTATTATAATATGTTGCCATTTTACATTTCACTTTTAAAGTCAGCATATTAGGGAGATCAACTGTGTACTTTATGTTATTCTCATTAAGTAAGGCAGAGTTAGCTGAATCTACAGATCCGTGAAGTTGTCATTATCCCTGCTAATGAGCATGAAATGAATCATGTTGATATTGAAGTTGCCAATAAGCTGTACAGTACTGAATACTGCCAGACTGGCTTCAGAATAAATGTATATAAGATTGTTGTGAAAGCCCTATTGAAGTTAAATGGTGTGATAGCGTTTGAGATAAATTATTTCTTTTCCAATAAACTGGCAATATCAATACTTTCTGACAGGAAATTCATAGAAAGACTTAACATCGGGAGTAACTTAACATCGGGAGTAACTACAGTAGGCCCACTGAATCAATGGAAATTAGGGACAAGGTGACACATCAAATCTCTATAGATTCAATGGGCCTATTCTAATGTAATATGCTGCACTAAGCAACAGGATTTCAGTCAAAAAATAATAATCTCGCTTGTCAGATCTATCTATCTATCTATCTATCTATCTATCTATCTATCTATCTATCTATCTATCTATCTATCTATCTATCTATCTATCTATCTATCTATCAATCATATTGGGTGTATATCCATGAAAATGTGCATGTGTGTATGCACAAAGATGAATAAAGATGCACAAAGATGCATCACTGGAAAAAAATAGTTCATGTGTCTAAAGAAAAAAGAACCTATGTCACAATATATCTTTAAATTGTCATAATCTCCTTGTGTTTTTCATGCTGTTGGGCATTTTATATAGCAGTATGTTCACCCTTCTGCAATTTGTCACTATTGATAGATAAGAAGTTGAAGAAAGACATGTAGAGATGACTAATGCGTCATCAGCATATTAGTGACAGCTCAGACCACTTTCTTTAGTCAGTTCCCTCAATTCTCAAGCTGTTATATGTATTTCAAAGGCAACAAATGACAGAAGAAATGACCCTCTCCAGAAACACAATACAGATGAGTGGATAATGAGTAGTCTCTAGTCAACTAGAATATATCTTTAAGATTTCTCTGGAAGGAGCAAATGGGTTGAAGGAAGGAGCCAACCAATTAGATGCTATCCCATCCAACTCTACAGTACCATGTAACCATTGAGAGCGAAAATATACATTAAAAGTAATCTGTCATCAGAGTTGAAATCACTTTAGTGTTTCAGAGATGTGATTTAGGCAGAATATGTATCTGAGAAATCAAACCTGCAGATTAAGATGGCATTTATGTCCTGAAGTCTGGTCATACAGCAAAAGCAAGCCGAATTGCACTGCAGGTTTTGAGAGAAACTTCTCACATAATTTTCCTTTAAGGAATTTCCTGTTCCAATCATCGAATCACTGAATTGGAAGGGGCCTAATAGGCCATCGAGTCCAGCCCCTGCTCAATGCGGGAATTCAAATCAAAGCAGATTTGACAGATGGTGATCCAATTCTCTCTTGAATGCTTCCAGTATTGGAGTGCTCACCACCCCTCAAGGCAGTTGGTTCCATTATCATACAGCTCTAAACATTAAGAGGTTTTCCCTTACATTCAGCCTATATCTGGCATCCTTTAGTTTGAGCCTATTGTTACATGTCCTGCCTTCTGGAATGATTGAGAACAGAACCTTCCCTTCCTCTTTATGATTATCTTTCAGGTATTTGAAGAGCGCTATCGTATCCCCTTCTTTTTTCAAGGCTAAACATGCCCAGTTCCTTTAGTCTTTCTTCATATAGCTTCGTTTCTAGTCCCCTGATCATCCTTGTTGCCATTCTCTGTACCGTCTCTAGTTTGTCTGCATCTTTCTTAAAGTACGGTGCCCAGAATTGGACACAGTACTCTAAATGTGGTCTAACAAGTGCTGAATAGAAGGGGACTGGTACCTCACGGGTACCTCTGTTAATGTAGCCTAAAACAGTGTTGGCCTTTTTTGCCGCCACATCGCACTGTTGATCTACAACAATTTGAAGATCCTTCTCACTTGTAGTATTACTAAGCTAAATATCCCCCATCTTGTAACTATACATCTGGTTCTTTTTCCCTAGGTATAAAACTTTGCACTTAACGCTGTTAAATTTCATTCCATTGGTTTCTGAGCAGTATTCAAGCCTATTGAGCTCTTTTTGAATTCTGCTCCTGTCTTCCAAGGTATTAGCTATTCCACCCAGTTTTGTAACATCCACAAATTTGATAATTGTTCCCTGTACTCCCTCATCTAAGTCATTTATGAAAATGTTGAAGAGCACAGGGCTCAGGACTAAGCCTTGTGGTACTCCACTTGTTACCCCTTCCCAACTTTAGAAGGAGCCAGTAATAAGATCTCTCTGAGTAAGATTCTGTAACTAACTGTATATCCACCTGACACTTATGCTATTAAGGCCAGTTATCTTACTAATAAAAATACCATGTGGCAATTTGTCAAAGGCTTTGCTGACATAAAGATATATTACATCAACAGCATCCCCACTGTCCACCATGGAAGTTTTAATCAATTTCATAAAATTATTTGACCCCTCTATGTTTGTTTCTGATGTTATATTTCTTTATAATTTCCTTTTCTAACATAGCATGCTATTCTGATGCTATGCTCTTGCAGAGACAAGTGCTCAAGAGGATGCCTTTGCATTTTGCTGTGGCTAGTTTATTGGTTTCTCCAGTCAGGACTCCAGAATTTTCGCATTTTCTAAAAGTTCAGTGAGCAGCTGCACTTAAAGAATAGTTCAAATTTGATTATAAGATTAATAAACTAATCTTCTCAGAACTAATCTCATAAAAATCTTAATCTAGACACACATGGCCCTGGAGATTCCTCTAACAGCATGTGATGAGGTTGCACTAATGAAGTTCAACAAAGCAAGTCTTTAAAGCTTCCTAAACCAGTGGGCAAAATATAGAGTCAGTTCTGAGCTGCCCAAAGGAGGGACAAACAAGATTAACAATAAATTTAGTTAGCTACTTAATATATTTATGGCCCAAATAGTATCATCCATGCAGAAATGGATGATATAAAAAAATGGAGGAATCTCAAGGTGGCTCAAGTTGTTAAGACACTGAATTTGCTGACTGGAAGGTTGGAGTTCGATTCCCGGCTCCTGCATGGCAGGGTGAGCTCTTGTTTCTGTCCCAGCTCCTGCCAACCTAGCAGCTCGAAAGCAAGATATTGCAAGTAGATAAACAGGGACCACTTTGGTGAGAAGGTAAACAATGTTCTGTGCACTCCAATGTCTAGGCATGCCTGCCACATGTCCACGGAAACGTCTGCAGATGCTGACAGAGCTGGCTCTTTGGCTATAAACAGAGATGAGCACTAAACCCTAGAGTCAAATATGACTGGCTTTCGAGCAAGGGTGACCTTTACCTTTTTCCTAAGCGGTTGCCTTTGCTCAAAAGCTGGTCATATCCAACTCCTGTGACATCCCACTGCAGAACTAAACATGCTCACTAGACTTGGAATGCTCTCTTTCAAGTGAAGGGCGGGCGGGTGAGTGCAGAGAATGGAATAGTTAGAAAGATGGTACAGTGGAGTGGCTGGAAACCGCAACAGGAGCATTTCACTCTGCAATATTTTATTTCCGATCATGCTGTTAAATAGGTAAAATGCTGGTCCTCTTGTCTTTGTTCGTATGGAAATATGACTTCACATTTTCTTCATGCAGTTATTCATGCAGATCCTCTTTTCTAATTTCACACATTGCACCTGGGCACGCTTACTGATACCAGACCAAATGTCATATAGAATAAATTTCTTTATGGATAGCACCAGCTGTACTTACCTCCAGGATAACATCAATAAATTTAGGAATCTGTCATAATTCTTTTGCAGCTGTTGTAGGACTTCAATTACCAGAGGCTCAAATCAGTACAAGAATAGCTGGAGTGCCAAGGTTCACCACCGCAGATCTATGTTGTTGCTCTGTCATTCATCTAGGTTTTTCTTCTGACAAAAAGAATTGCCCTTTTACATTCTTCCCTGATAACATTGCTGGTTTTAATCCACAGTGTATAATTCACAGTCAATTGAGTTGAGTAATGCCAATCTATTCTTTATATGGACTTGAAATTTATTATAAATGATATTTAAATGATATTTTTGTACTATGATTCTTTTACTGTTCTTCTTCAGCATTACTCTATTTTTTATTTTATCAGTTCATGATAGGTACCAAAATATTTTCCTAGTCTTGTTCTGGGAGGGAGAATATAGGTTTTCCATCTCATGCTTTCAGCTATGTAGTATACTTTATTTTTCTGTTTTGTCCTATATGTCTATATACTGATTGTTGAAGCATGATTTTTTTTAAAGAAACAGGTTGTTCATAGAATTCTGGGAATGTGATTCCAAGGGTAAATTCTCCAAAAATATTAGTTCTGCTTTGTGTCTTACTTTTGTATTCCACTTCCATTTAATTATCTGAATGGCTCGTTATGATATGTAATCAATTTCTTCCTAGAGGCTTGCATTAAAGATTTCCTTTTCAGCATCTGCAGTTGGAACATCAACTTGAATTAGAATTATGTTGATAGGTTTCCCAAGATGTTTGCTACTGTTCAGTCAGATTTTGCATTATAAGGCCCACCTTGCTTCAGCATTAAACCACACCATTTCTTCTGATTTTGTCACTGCCATAGTAAAGCACTTTGTAGTTGTGTAGCTGAAAATGTATTATTCTCCTGTTTAGCTCACTCACATTTAGAACTACAGTATTTAAATGTTCCATGTCTTGACATACAGTTTCAAGCTTTGCTTGTTTCATACTTCTCAGGTTCCATGTTCCAATTATATGTGTCATGTAACATTAGACTTTCCCTTTGCCTCTGGGCACATCAGCAACTAGATATACTTTTGTCTTTAGTCCAGTTGCTTCATTAATGACAATACTATTTCTACTTGTCCTCTGCTCTTCAACAATAGCTGATTGCCTTCTAACCTGAGAATTGTACCTCCCAATCCTTGTTTCATTTTGGTTTGTCCTATCTTAGGGTTTTTGAGATATAAATACCAGAGCAGTTTAACACAAGGTTTTTCTGGGCAGTACTAGTATTAGATCCTTCTGGGGGACACTCTGAACATAACTGATTAGGAGTCCTACACTGAAGTAGCAGAACTTCAGTGAAAACCTCAGAAGCCTAGATTCTTTCCCAGCTGACAAAGGAATTTTATCAATATGGGTTGCATCCTGAAGGATTTTGAACCATTTCATTTCAGTGTCAAGTTTGCTTCATGTAGGTATCAGTGTTCCAGTAATTCAATTCAATTTTCAATTTTAATTTATACCCCACCTTTCTCAGCCGAGGCCAACTCAAGGAGGCAAATGGAAGACAATAGCAGCTTGTTTATTCTACAGGCTTTATTCATCTACATTGCTTCTAAATATAAAAATCGCCAGGGTACTTGAGTACATTGCACAAGCATATAATTCCAAATCTTAACATCATTTTACAGTCATGAGAAATGTCAGGCATATACTTAAAAATATGAAAGCTGAATACAGGAAAACAAAAATAAGAACACATGACTCCCCCAATATGAGGAGGCTACATTTCAAGATTTTCCATGGGTAATTGAAACTGGATAACAGTGAACCCTAGATTTAACACATATACTGTACTTGAATGGTAGAAACAGGGGAGAGGTTTCTACATGAAAGCATGTAATCGTAAACATTACATTGCAAAAAGTGGCCTCTAGTGATCTGCTCTGGTAACGCGCCATAGAAATACATATAGATTATGTATTTCAGAGATTTTTAAAAAATATAACTGAAACTGTGGATACGGAACCCGCAGATATTTGGGGAGGGGGGGTTGACCTGTACAAAATTCATTGGGTATAAATTGAACTTGGAACAATGGCACTCTTGAATTGTAAATAGAAGAGTTAATAGCCTGACAAAGCATATTGGAAAAGAACATATTTCTTAAAACAATTAAGCAATAAGGCCTTTAACAAAAAAAAAAGATACAGAAAAATATATCTAAATATTGAAAAGTTGAAAAAATAAATTAAATTCTTAAGCCATAAATATACTTGAAAAGAACATGCAGAGAAAATTTATGTAAAGCACACCCAACCCTGCCTGCCTCAATCTACAGGGGATATCCCATTTTGTTTATTATGGCAGTGGGTGAAACCTGTGGCCTTGGTCTCTACATAAAATCATAGAATAATTGAGCTGGAAGGACCCTTTGAGGCCATTGAGACTAACCCCATGCTCAATGCAGGAATCAAAATCAAAGCAGATCTGACAAATTGTTGCCCAATTTTCTTTTGAATGCCTCTAGTTTTGGAGCACTCACCACTTCCCAAAATAATTGGTTCTATTCTTGTACTGCTCTAACAGTTAAGAGGTTTTTCCTAATATTTAGCCTATATGTTGCTTCTAATTTGTGGGATGTTATCAGCATTGGCTCATGTCATTATTACTGTACCCTTGCTGCTAGGTGCTGTTGTGTATCTTGTAATCTTACTGGTACAATTAGTTTAGGCATATTTATATTAACTACCTACAAGCATGAGTTCTGCTAGCATCGCCTGAACTAAATAAATAAAAACAAATATGCATTTCACAATTGGCCAGTAGATGGAGAGGTTGTATTGGAAATTTTTCTTTATCCTTTCACGTACTCATTGTTTTTACATTGCATAGTAAACTGCATAGAAAAAAAATGAGATAAGCACTTCTGACTGGCATACTGCTTTGATTTCAGTTGCCTTGCTTGGCAGAACAGAAAGATAGCTGTTTAATAAACAGCCTTCCAGGCTGCATTTTGAAATTTGCATTTGCTTGTAAGCCTTTGTCCTGTACACCCTTGGTAAATTTTCAGCATTCTGTACATGCACCAGAGCTCTCTCTGACACTAGAAATAATTACCTTAAATATCACTGCTGCTGTTTATGAAAGATCCTCTACCAATGTCATGTTCCACTATTGATGCTACCCAGCAGCTGCCATTCAGTTTTTCCACCCTCTATCAATTCTATTCTGCTGACATGACGGTTAATACTGAAGACCATAATGGAGTCTAGTGCCCTAATGGCATTGTTCTCTTGTTCCCTGACACATCCTCAGCTACCTCCATATGTTAGGGTGTGTTTCCAAGTAGTAGATATGATCAATTAGGGATGGTTAATGTTAAACTTTCTCCTCTGGAGAATTTGCTGATTAAACACTCAGTTGTTATTGACTGCTAGAGAAACAGTAAAGCTGTGCTGGATCTTTTTGAGCCAATCTATAAGGTAGCTGTGTAGTTATTTGAACATTAGGTGATGTCTAACAATTACAGCAATTCACTTAAAGTCATTCAGCCCCTTTGTTAGATCCCTTTGAAAGTTGCAAGAATTCCACAGATGTCCAGATTTACCCTATACAGATGAAAAAACAATGTGAATCTTTGTACTAAAGATCACACAAACATGCTGCCCATACTTCCATTTGCTTCTGGAAAAATTCGCCAAAACAAAAAATGGCTGTTTAGAAAGACAGTGGTACCTCAGTTTACGAATTCCTTTATTAATGTAATTTTTGCTTTATGAATGAAAACCCATTGAAAATAATGCCTTGGTTTATGATCCCCCCCCGGAACGGATTAATTGGTTTTCAATGCATTCCTATGGGAAACCACTTTTCAGTTTACAAATTTTGGTTTTCAATACATTCCTATGGGAAACTGTGAAATGCATTCCTATGGAAAACCAGTTTACTAATTTTTTGCAATATGAAATGTCCCGGAGAACACATTACATGTGAAAACCACTGTATAAAATAGATGATAGAGGCTTCCACTTGAAATTTCTTGCTGAAATGTAGGATAGAAAACTTGAAGAAATGAATGAAGAAGTAATCACTATGCAGCTGATGTAGCTGCAGGACAGTGCGTAATGCTAATCCAACAGAGCTCTTGGCCAGACCTAGCAAAGGTTTCCTCAGGCTGCAGTGTTTTGTCTATTTCTGATAGTTTTTAATGGAGTTCTGTGGTAAACACAATGTTTTTCTGAGCGGTTTTTGTTTGGATAAGTATTGTCCAAATTTGGCCCTACAGATGTAGTATATGGAAGCTTACTTACAAGTCAAGAGATGGGAAATCATAAAGATATCCAGGAATTAAGGCAACTCCACACTTAATGATGGGTCCTCTCATGTTGTATCATTCTGCATCATGTGGGAGACAGCAGATTTGGAGGAGGCTGCTATAGAGACTTGTATCCCCCATAATGTACAGAAAGGAATCAGTGGAACAATATATAATCATTTAAATTTAAATTTAATTTAATAGTCATATTTATATCATGTGCATTCTGAGATATTTTTTGTTCTTCCAGATCACTTCCGCTGATAGACACGAAGTTTTCTTTTTTTTTTTTAGTGTGAATATAGTAAATTCTAGTTCTGTTTCTGGCCCTTGGCACTCACTGTGTGTTGGTGCTATGATATCTTCATAATATTTGGGAACAACAACAAGAGAAATGACAGCATATACCTTGTCTTGCTATTGGGAAGCACACAAAAAATTGGGAGGAAGAAAATCCTACTAACAACACTGGATTTTAGACAGAAAGAACAGGCTCATCTTCTGCTTAAGGGAACTTTCAGAAAATAAAAGTGATTTCAAAGCCCGAGGATGTGTTTTCATCTGTTCTGTTCCATTTGCTTGAGACTGTAGTCTCATTTTGACGTCTTTTCTTGGCCTGAGAGTCCTCTGCTTTGTTTTGTTTACGTGCTGTGTTTCACTAACAGGAAATGATTGTTTTTTCCTTTGGACTTTTGGAAGGGTCAGGGAGGGTGCACGCTTATTTTATTTGCATGTATTGTGTGTGCCCTAAGATTTTCCACTCCAACTTGCATTTGTTTTGCTAGTGTTTTATGTTTACAGGGGAACATTAAGTATATTAAGCAAAATATCCATTTAATGCCTTTGCTATCGTATATTTTGTTTACCCTGTGGGATTTTCAACACCCCCCTTCCCCAGATATTTGTCTATTTAGTTCAGAGCCTCCTCGAAGATTGTGGTATTTTTGAATCACAATCAGGTGTATCATGGTAATGGCAACCTTGTATTGCCGGCTAATCTTTCTCATACTAGGTCAGGTGAAAGGAACTGCAGAATGAACTATTGCTCTTGGTGTTAATGCATTGTTTCCTGACTGCCTCCACC
Organism: Bradypodion ventrale; assembly: GCA_035047345.1. Lineage (NCBI taxonomy): Eukaryota > Metazoa > Chordata > Lepidosauria > Squamata > Chamaeleonidae > Bradypodion > Bradypodion ventrale. Next base: position 213,602,800 of record JAWDJE010000005.1, on the reverse strand, counting down.
CCACTTACAAAGTCTGGAACAATAAAATCTAATATTGTAAGATTTCATTATAAAGACTGTCATTCTGCTCAATCATAACAGAGAATAAACAAAACAAAACAAAAAGACATTATGGCACTTGAAAGACTAACTGCTGTATTTTAATGTTAGCTTTTGTGGATTAAGTCCCCTTCATCAGACAGAAGAGTGAGGCTTCATGGCATCAATTTATACACATCAGGTACAGGATGATTAGCATAACCCAATGTGTTTTTTGTTTTTATTACAACTGGTAACACATATTTTTCGGATTAGTTGTGGAGCTTTTTTCTTCTTGTGCCATATCTGATTCAGAATATTGGTGATCATCATGACAATCAGCCATGAATACTGCCCTGGTAATATAATGCAGTAGCCTTTCATCTGCCTTCTGCTTCACAGCATGACACCCATACCACTGATTCAGTTCTGTGAGTCACTTTCTGGTCCTGAGCCCTTTTGGCATGCAAAGTCCTCATCAGCACCAAGCCAGTATTGATTAAGCTGCTGCCCTCCATCAAGATGGATTAGAGTGGGATTTAATCCACTTGGAGACCAACACTCTTCCCTGTGGACTTTGCCAAGGTCATTAGACCTCAAGGTTGTCAGGTTAGTTAACTTCCGCCTGATGCTAGGCGTTGAGTTGCTGGCAGTATGGTCTATTCCCATGATGGTGAACCTTGGCACTCCAGATGTTCTTGGACTTCAATTCCCAGAAGCCCAAGCCCCTGTGAATCCACACGAATGGGTTTACTGCGATTCATCCAGCCCGCACCGCTCTCATCACGCCCTCGTCACACCCTCATCACCTGTTTTGTTATGTCCATAGTAACTATGATTGAATTCTGATTATTCTAGCATGACTCTGGGAGGGAGTTAGGTCCAGAAATACTGCAATATTTTCTTCTTGTGATATGCTAATTATGCATCTGATGTGGTCTACTGTGGTGGCTCAGTGGTTAAGAAGCTCGTCTTGTTAGCTGGAAGGCCGGCAAGTCAGCAGTTTGAAACCTGGGTACTGCATGATGAATTAAGCACCCACCTTTTCTCCAGCACTTGGGGACATGAAAAGAGCCTTATTTGGGCATTTCCTGAGTGGAGTTTCTCCCACAAAAATCCTTTCAACTCAGAATAATTTCTGACACAAAATTATTATTATTATTATATGGTCTACAGAGTCAAGGCCAATGGAAGTTTCTCTTGCAATTCCAACAGTGATTTTTCTATTTCTAATAACCTTGCCTTCAAAGAGAAATTATTTTTTATTTTTGACTGGTTGTTGGAGAGAGAGAAATAACTGAACTTCATCACCTCTTTTGCCATAGTCCTAAAACTACCAAGGTTTCCCTGTGGCTCCCATATCCCTTTTCCTACTGCAATGCTATTCTTCAGACATGGAGTTAGGGAGCTTTTGCTTATTTCAGTGTGTAATTCCACCCCTAAAAGTGCTGTGGAGGCATGAAACATTTTTCTATCTCAGAAATCACTTTTGCTTCATCTCTGAATTCTAGTCTATACATTTAATATTTGCAGTAGTGTTCAATTTACGCAGAACTTCACCCATTGCATTATTGTGAATTTGTGGAGATATGGGTGGAAATTGGTGCTTCGGAATAGACTAAAGGGCTGTACAGAACAATGGAATCTATAGAAAAACCTGAATTAATATAAATCCTAATGGAAAAATCCACCTGGCTTGAGGAATACCCCCAGCAAATTCACCCACCAATGCTGCCAAACTCTTTTGTGAAAGATTACATAATCTAATGAATTTTTACATTTATTAGACAACTGAAGATTCTTGGAGGAATTCTCTGTTACAGAAAACAGTTTTTAGCATGTGTATTAAGTATGTTGTTTAAAAAAAGAATAGGCAGCATTTTTAAAGTACAGTACTGAATATGTAAATATTTGAATGGAGGCTTGCAAAAGAAAAAAAAGGCTTTAGAGGGGATGATCTGTGGAGGTGTATCTTTGAATTCTGCTTGGAAGCTGCAGAAAATGCAGTCTATATGAAAATTTTTGTGTAACAGTGACTTTTGCTCAGCTGTGGGACAATTTACAAAGAAAACCAATGAGTTCATAGGAATACAAAGAGCAAGGAGGACTTCCAAAGGCAGAATAGCATAAAGCAGCAATGGGCTTGGTGAATCTTACTTCCCATTAAAGGTGCCTCATGTGTCCCCAGGTCTAGAGTATTAGAAAATCTTCATCTTCTGGCAGCATGGAGGACCACAAAGGGAGATGGAAGCAAGAAAAACGCCATCCCAGCTGTACTAAAAGTCTGAGCTGACAATGACTACCAGATTTTCATGCCTTGACTTGCAAGTCTTCATTCCAAGTAGACCAGGGGGCTGCAGTGGCTCAGTGATTAAGAAACTCACCTTGTTAGCTAGAAGGCTGGCAAGTCAGCAGTTCGAGACCCAGGTACTGCATGACTGACAGTGCCTGTCTCTTTCCCAGCTCTTGGGGACATGAAAGGAGCCTCATTTGGGTGTTCCCTGAGCAGAGTTTCTTCCACAAAAATCCTTTCAACCCAAAATAATTTCTGACACTAAATTATTATTATTATTCCAAATAGAGCTAGCAAACAAACAAAACTGAAAGGTCTTCAGAGTCCTCTTCATTCATATTTAGTTTGCTGCTGCTTCTGAAAGGAAAGAGTCAGATCTCATTCAAAATCTTTAAAATTGTACTTTGGTTGCCTTTCCCATGATGGCAAACCTTGACACTCCAGAAATTCTTGGACTTCAATTATTTACCAGAAGCACAAGTCAGTACTCCTGCTGATCAGTGACTAGGTTTACCATCACTGCTTGTCTGTCTGTTTTCATGATATAGCAGTTTGGTTAAAGTGTGTCAAGGGTTAGGAGTTGTAGCTTACTAAACCTTTTTAAAGTATAAATGCTTCAGCAGGGGTACCAATGTATGTATGTGGGGCAATCTGTGTACCCCAGTTCTGAGAATGGATATGCTTCTTCTGAGGTATAATTTGTTTGGACAACTACAATTGATTCATAAGTGCAAGAAAGTGATTTGAAGTAATTCTTGGAGAAAATGGCTTAAACTGTATGTGCTGTACATGAATTCTATTCCATGTATTGTGATGGCCACTTAACACAGCCATTGTGCTTGTTATAGGAACCTTTTCCCTTGCCTCAGTTCAATCATGCTGATATCAAAAGGTCATTAGAATTGTTCAGCATACATGTGAGTTGCAGATTCAATTTTGTACACCGCTGTTCAGCATGCATGTAGAAGATTTACAGTGGCATATGGAATTGCAGCTAATGTATTTGGTAAATAATTCAGAGGTGACCTCTTTGCCACAGGAATAATGAATGATTTGGTGCAAAGTAATATAATGTCCAACCCTTGAACAGAGTAGTCATGAGAATTAGATCAGTCGTAAAAATTCCAGGGCTCTACAGCATATTTGTTAATCTGTATATTGCAGTGGCTCAAGTGGTTAAGACACTGACTGGGAGGCGGAAGGTCAGAAGTTCAAAACCCGAGTACTGCATGACAGAATGAGCCCCTGTCTCTGTCCCAGCTCCTGCCAACCTAACAGTTCGAAAGCAAGAAAATGCATGTAGATAAATAGGAACTACTTCAGTGGGAAGATAAACAGCGTTCCATGCACTCCGGTGTCTAGGCATGCCTGTCACATGTCCACGGAAACGTCTGCAAATGCAGACAGCACTGGCTCTTCGGCTATAAACAGAGATGAGTACTGAACCGTAGAGTTGGATACGAATGACTTTCGAGCAAGGGTGACCTTTACCTTTACCTATATTGCGAATCATGGCCATAGCACAGTGCTGACCCGAGGCAAGTTTTAGGATGGAGCGAGATCCAACTATGGTGCTCCCTTGGTCACCCCTAATATATGGGGTCAAATTAAGTTAAGTGGCACTGGTGCCCCGCCCAGCGCCCGCACACTCGACCCGCGCATGTCTCAACAAATAAGGTCATTAACATACATGCCATATGCTCGCAATCAAAATATCAAAAAAAAAGTTTTTTTTCCTTTACCACTGCGGCGCCCCCTGGGAGTGGGCGCCTGGAGCGACCACTCCGTTCGCCTTATATTAGGGCCAGCCCTGGGGGCAGGGGTGGCAAAAGCCCTCCTGAGCTAACAGCCTGCCCCCCACCCCACCCCATGGTGCCAATGTTATATATGTGAGTGTGACATTGTTGTCCCTCCTGGAAATTTTTTGCCCCTCCTGAAAAAAATTCACAGACACCCCCCGCCCCAAATCTAGAATCCTGGCTACAGCCCTGTTGCGAATAGAGTTTGTGCCGGTGGAGAAGTTGATGATTAATCTTTGAATATAGCAATTCACAATTAACATCTTCTCTTTGAAAATTGCCCTTGCAACAATACACGTCACCCTTCCTTTCTTAAGCCTTTTTAAAAAAGCTACCCTTCCTTTTCCACAGTAACCTGAATTTTGATGTGTGTCCTGTTGCTTTATAAGACCAGAAGGTGAATCCAGAAGATGGTCAAATTTATTGTAGCTATAAAATCATATCAGTTTACCAGGCAGCATCTGTTTATGAATGTGAAGGGATGTTACAATTGCTCTCTAAGTTTCTCAGTCTCAGAGATCTTATGAATCCCATTCTACTGAACCTCTTCATTAAGACTTCCCCTTTCTAATGAAATTTCCTAGATTTCCAACAGCCTGGCCTTTTCTAATCTCTCTCTTTTTTAAAAAAAAAACATTCACTTGTTTTGTTCAAGAAACAGCCAAATACTGCACAATGTAATGCTATTTCTGGTGAGTCTTACACTCGAGTTTTAACAATCCTGGCACATCATAGCATTTCTTTAGCTCTAGGTGAATCTTAGGCAGGAAAGAGGATGCTTTATGCAAACATTACAACAATCCTGTAAAGCTTGACATTTGCTTGAGTTAAATATGTTTACAAAACATTTCAAGAAATCTCACAAAATTGCTCGGGGAAGTAAAGGGCAGCAAGATTCACACATATCTAGCTGTTATTATTGTACATTGTACAATCCTTCACTGTAAGCAGGGCATGGTCAGCAAGTTTTGGAAATCTTTTCTCTTCATCACAAATTAAAAACAACTCAAAATCACTGATATGAAAATTTAGAATACAGTAACATTGTCAACATCTGGGTTTACATCAAAGTGCCTAAATTAACAAAATGTTTGAAAACACAGCATTGTCAGAAATGACTTCAGGATAATTACAGGTATGTAACAATGCAGTGTAATTTCCAATACTTCACTTAGTATTGTGAACAACATCACTTAGATTTCCCCAACAAATGTTCCAGAAGGTTATCATAGAGCAAATATCGTAAAAACTGATCTGTGTAAAAAAGAAACGTTTTTCATTTGTATCAGAAGAAAATTTCAGTGTACCTGTTTTAGACTCTTGCTGTAGAAATATGTATTGAAGAGGCAGTTTACATACCATTTTGTCATCATCCTCTCTCCTGCTTCAGAATGCCTTCCAGTCAACCTGTACTCCATACTGTCTTTTTTTAAAAAATCAAGGGATAGTGGATGCATTTATTATATCCTTTGTTGTGTCCAAGCGTTATTTGTTATAACTGCTTGAGCGGCGTAAAGTCTACAGCGGAAACGCGCGCCTTTTGCAAAGGCACCATTTTCAAATGTCTGCCAAAATAGCCGATTCATCAGTACAAATTGTCCTGCTTCTCCGGAAGCCCGCCTAAATGTATCAATCTGTGTAACTGCCATTCTCACTGTATATAAGTTGCCCACCTTGTACATGTTACCCAGTCTGATATTATGAGCTGAATAATAAATCACTGTGTTTGACCCGATCCTGCTGGTCAGAATACTTCTTAAGTGCCGGAGTCAACATCCTTTCAATCAGTTCTTTCTAAGAATTAGCTCAAGTTGATTTACTGCTTATTTTATTAATATAAAAATAAATAAATCGTAAGCCAACATGACAAAGAAGGGAGAGTTTTAGACTAGAACTTGGGATTTCTGGGTTCCAATCCTACCAGTGTCACCAGAAATTGGAGGTGACTTGATGGCACATAGGAACAATTAATTTATCTACATTTAGCATATCTAAAATGATATCTCATGGTATCACTTTATGCAAGATTGTGGATAGCTACTCTCAAACTTTGACTCAAAACTCTGTTTAATCCCAATGGCCCGGCACCTCTAACTCTGCAGGACAACTACCAATCAGCATGGAAAAGAAAAATCCAATCCAGACTACAGTATTTTGTCCTCTCCCAACCTCTCATACAGGCCATGAGTCACAACCAGGCAAAACAAACCATTAAACAGAGAACACTAGACATGGAAAGGCAAAAAGACCTAGCCAGGGCTGCTACCTTCCAGGCTCCAGAGTCTTGGGGACACATTGTTGACCCAGCCAGCCCCATATCTCCTCCAACTTAAGACACCAAGTCATTGGAGGGCATTTACCCTAGCCTGCTGCCAGGCCCTCCCTTCTGCAGTTCTTGAGGGAAAGTTCCAAAGGACACCAATGTTAGAGAGACTATGCCCCTGTGACTCTGGAGAAATTGAAACCACAGAACACATTCTATGTAGCTGCCTTGTCTATAGAGACATCCAGAACAAGTTCATATCTCCACTGCTCCACAAGTATACTGGCCGGACAAACACCACATACACCCTCTGGCTGCTATCTGATGAAAGACCCACCTTTACCCACAACACTGCCAGATTCTGTGCTGCAGCATGTAAGATCAGAAGAACAATCCTGGCAGGACCTTCAACCAAATAATATACTTGCACTACAGCATAGGATAGCAATAACTGTAATACTAGTGACCTATGTACTAATTTTACTCTTCCTTAACACTGAGGAGAAATGTTCCTTTTAAAGCCCCCTCATTTTATCTTTTGTCTCTTGATACATTTTAGTTCCCCCTTTTTAACTTCTGTTCTGTTCCCTCTGCTGTTCTATGCTGGAATGGAAATGCTCCTTTTTAAGCCCCCTCATTTTAATTCTTGTCTCTTGATATATTCTAGTACCCCCATTTTAACTTCTGTTCCTTTTGCTGTTCTATGCTGGTATTGAACTGTAATAAAGATTTGATTGACTGATATCACTTTGTAAAGAACATGACCACAACCCAAATCTAAATATTTAAAATTGAATGAGTGAAGATAAGTATTTAGATGTTTTACACTATACTGTAATTCCTATGTGGCGCAGCCAAAAACAATGAGAGTTTTGACCCGAATTATCTTGAAGATGACAGGTTGTGAAAACTGGCATAGAAGCTATTGCATATGTGAGTGGGGATATAACTATGGCCTTTGATTTTTGAATTCCATCTAAGGTCTTTGTTAGGTTGAGCTTTGTACAAAATAGCAAGCGATCAGAAGCCAGCATCAGTTAATTTTAAAAGATGCCCTTAAGGGATGTAATTAAAATACAGTAAGTTTACTAGGAATATGCGACAAACATAATTTCCATGGGAAATTCACTGTGGAAGAGTTATCCTCCTATCATGTTCACAGTCTGTTATCTTGAGACATATTAATATTGGCACATTATTATACAGTGACAAGTAGAACATTTTCTCTCCCGAGGTTTGTGTGTGAATATTTGCAAAGCACTATTGAAAAATCTCTTTTTTGTAGTTGAAGACTGATTGTCTTGTACATAGATTTAATCAGCTACAAGTAGTAAAATCATTAAGTCCAGTTTGTTTGTTTTATGCACAAGAAATTTGGAGATGGGCCTCTGCTTTAAAAGGATGAAAATGCTCATGTGTCCTAAGAAAAATAGAAGACAGGGGAGAATTCTTCTAAAACCTCACCAAAGTTCTGTCTACACTGGGAATTTTAAATAGTCTGTTTTGCACTGAAAGGCTTCTTATCTGTACTGTAATGCATTTTATCTCTTGGTTGAGTGGCCCATCCATCCAAACTGGAGATTTTTCTTCTCCCAGGGCAAATGTCCTCACTGGTCTTTAGATTATTTCTATTTATTGCCCATTTGATTCTTGACATTCCCCTTCCTACCCATTTCACCACTTTTCTGTACAGCAGGGGTTACCAACCTTCTCAAGCTGGGGTCCGGGTCATGTTCTCTCAGTCAACTTTGAGGGCCGGATGGCCATTTTGCCCTGCCTGCATGATGGGGTGGCCATTTTGTCCCAAAAGCTTCAAATTTGAAACAGTCTGTTTTGTACTGAAAAGCTTCTTATCTGTACTGCAATACATTTTATCTCTTGGTTGAGTGACCCATCCAAACTGGAGGTGGATGGCCATTTTGTTTTTTGAATTCCCTTGGAGGGGTGGGGGCCCACATGAAAAGGTACCATGGGCCAGATCTGGCCCACAGGCCTTAGGTTGGGAACCCCTGCTGTAGAGGATGTATTTGGAGGTGTCTCTCTTCCACCCTTTCAGCTTCTCTGGTAGAATTTCCCCTGAGAAACCTTTTCATGTGCTTGGAAAAAAACTTGTGTCTCTCTCTGAGGGGAAGAGTGAAGAGCTTAAGATATAATTTTGATTATTATGTTTGTGTCTTCTTCCTTTTGTAATTTTACATTGTGTGTGAGAGGGAGTGGGAGAAGGAGAGAACATATCTAAGGGAACATTTTTGTGTAGGAAATCAGTCTAGTCCACTTACTGGACATAAAATGGGACCCAGAAATCCATTCCTGTCACTTGTTGCCACCTTTGATAACACTGTCCACAGTTCTATTCGGGTGCTAACTGACTGTCTACATGGGCTACAGAACAGTATCATTAGCAGCAAACCAAAATAACTGCAGACTTGATGCTTTGCCAGAAAGTACAAGACAGCAGTAAAAAGAAGTTGGGTGGAGTGCTTCAATTCAAAACACGCATGGACACCATAATTTGAGTTGGCCCAAAATGCAGCAAAAAATGTCAAAAAAGAAAGATACGTGCTACTGTAGACAGGCTATAACTCTTTTCAAATGGTTCTTAGGAGACCAGGCCAATGATTTTTTAAAAAGAAAAATGCCTGTCATGGTATGTACATTTTTTCCAGCCCCTGTGATTCTGTGCATTGAAGGAGAATGGGGAACCCAGCATCTCGTATTCCATTTGGCCGTCTATCTAAAAGACTCACAATCATTCTAGGTTTTTAAAGGCTTTCAGCATTGCGACATAGTAGACTTGCACTTGTCTACTCTGAAAGCATGTGGGATGATGATAAGAGGATGAAAGGTTCAGTGCCACCCATAGTCCCAATTCTTCATGCTTTCAACCCCTCAGACAAAGAGAAAGAAGTGGTTGAAATGAAACTCTTGCCTTTTTTTAGGCAATTGTAGCTTTCTTTAAAGAAGTCAAATAGGCATTTGCAAGGAAATTAGGAGAAGAGGAACAAAAGGGGTTTTGTCACAATTTCTCCCTCACAATTTTTGGGCATTGTGAATCCTCCCTGTCTCACTACATTGGGCATAATATTAAAAATACATTCAGCAATGAAGTAGGTGTGAAGTATATATCCTGTTTGTATTCCTTGATTTTCTTTGCTCTATAACTGCAGAAAACCCAAAGACCCAACCCACTTCCTTTATGACATTTTGAGCAAAAATGCTGGGATATTTTCATGTTTTCAGAACATGTTCATAATATAATTTTTTTTTGGGGTGGTGGTGGTGGGATATCCTAACATAGCCCTAGTAATTACCATTATATGCTGATAATTGCACCAAAATGCAGATGGCGATATGCATGCAGTTGAAAAACTGTCACATAGATAGACTGAATCCATCTGAACGTGTGCCCCAGGTTCCTGATGTAGTATCTAAAAGGGATGGAATGAATGATCAGTAAATGTTGATGTTTCATCCCAATGGGGAATCCCTCTAGAACCGTGATGGCAAACCTTGGTTCTCCAGATGTTATTGGACTTCAGTTCCCAGAAGCCCAAGCACCCTGTGAATCCACACGAATGGATTTACTGCAATTCATCCAGCCCACGCTGCCCTCATCGCTCCCAGAAGCGGAAGTAAAACGTGCCCGTACAGTTACCAGCTACAATTCAATACTGCCCTAGACATGAGTGGAGACTACTCCTCACTCAAGCTAGCTGCATTCTATGGGTCAGTGCTTGTTGTGATTATAGGTAATGAAGGAAGGGTAAAGTCTCCCCATTTTCTGCTCTGTAATCCTAGTGAAAGCCATCATTCTGATCCCAAGGGGTAAAATTTAGCCCACAAATATGCATTGTATTGAGCACAAATGTATTCAAATTAAAAACAAACAACAACAGATACAGATACCCACTGTGGAATTGTGTTGTTGTTTTTAGTCGAGATTTGTCCTTTTTTGGTTCAGCTAGCAGGAGTGGATAAATTTGTTATAATCGAGGGGAGATTGTTTTTGTCAACTTTCTGCCCAGTGTGGTCACCTGATCTGATGCAAAGGGGGCTTCCACAGATCTGTTTCCCTCAATCAAATGCCCCAAGTCAACTTAGCAGTGGAACACATTATTATTAGAGTATTTAGAAGAATTCAATAAGAGGGACAGAGAGATGGAAATTGCCAGTTAGTTCCGTGCCAGTATCTTACAACAGCTCCTACCGTCGGAGCTCCACGCAGACCAGCACTCTGCTGCTGCCCTGTTGACTCCTACAAATTATCATATGAACGGCTACAGCAGCTTTACCTGGGAAAATCTGATTTGATAAACTGTAAATCACAGTGCATCAAACTGTATTCTCCCTCCTATATAGGTCCCACCTTAAGTCTGACAATCCTGTGTTGCCTGTGCCTGAAGTTTCATACTCTGTAGGTTGGTTTTTTTTTTTTTTTGCATATCTTTGCTGCTGCTTGTCTATTTTGAGCTCCTACGTAGATAATTTCCAAATGGCTGTGTTAGTCAGCTGTGCTGGGGATATTGCTCTCCTCAATTTCAAGCTCTTACATTGATACGTTTTAAATGGTTGCCTTAGTCAGTGGAGGAGGTTGAAATTGTCAAGGGGTGCTGATAAGGAATTCAGCAAGGAAGAGCATCCATTCCTGTGCTGTATCTAAGCAGTTATGCACAAGAGTTTATGGGAAGAAACTGAGGGCGTTTTGCTCTCCAGGAAATCGTGGGGAAAGGAAGAACACCTCCCCCCCCCCCGCCGGAAATCTTATGGATAACTATGGGATCAAGAAGCATCTACATTCACAATGTGAGTGCATAATACAGCTGCAAAAACCCCATCTGATCATGGGATGCCCTTCTCTAGATTATTTTAGAAGTTGAGCAACATTTAAGAAATAGTTTGGTTTTCAACTTGATGCTCAAAGGACTTGACATTAGAACACATTGAAGAAATGCTTCCGATCAGTAAAAGGCTGAAAGAAATCACAAGAAAGAGATGTGGCACTAAACATTTAGAGATCTGCCTCAAGAATCTTTTCTGTGAAGACTCATGAAGTTCAGTAGAATAATTCATAATGAGAGGTTTTCTTCCAAGTACTGTTTATAACTGTTTGTCAACTGCAGAAATGCAGATTTCTGATTAATAGCTTGGTTACAGGGAGACAACTTACTGTACAAATTTTGTTACCATTGAAAATCAGTGTAATTAAAAATTGTTGTTAGAAATAGGGAAATATTACAATATTGTATCCTAATATTGAAGGTTGTAGTACAGAGAGAGAGTGAGAGAGAAAGAGATGTAAATCAAAGCACATGCTAAACTGTATGTTTAAAGAAGGAGTATTTTAATATATTGAGAATGGATTAGTTTTGTATTAAGGAATATTAACCAAGCATGCTGTGAGGAAAGTATGGAAACTAGGCCAGGAGATATACGCTCCTGCAAACAAAATAGAAAAATCAACGGGTGTGTGGTGTCATATTCTTGTGTTTGGACAGAATGAAGATGATATCTAGAGTCATGGGTGGAATGTACTAAACATGTGATGACCCTAACACATATTTTATGCTCCATGAGGACAGGGGAGGATCAACATTTTTTGGGTAGAAGTTGTTGAAATTATTTTAAAAGTATTTTCATTACTTTAATATAAGACCTAGTGGTCATTCTGATCAGTTTTCTAAAATTAATGAGATATAGGACACAAATGGAAATGGATTACATTTACTATTATTGGCAAAATCCTCGCTCACAACATAGAGACTCTATAAAGAGCTTCCCTCACTTAAGGTTTGACCGTTTGAGTAGTGGAACATATAAAGGCCAGCTATACCGGTTTGTTCTTTATTCTTGTATAAATAGGGAAACAATGCTATATTACCAGCAAAATGATCTAAACTGGTACATTTTTACAATCAATGTAGGTTAAGATGAAAGTCTTGGTACAGTAATTCATTTTAAAGCTCTGTTAATTCAATAAAAACTAAAAGGTTTTTTTCCTGCTGTTCCTGTTTATGCCATCTTTTACTGCTTTTTCACACCCCATTATATATTTGCATTTACTGTCACTTTGGTAACTTGATTTATGAAAAAATTTGAATTGTGTTCCTCTTCAAGTGGAAAATTTAAAATAGAAAGTATATTCTGTTCACGGCCAGAAGAACAGGAACCTCGACACACTAACAGTTTGACTTACGAAAAACTCACGATACAATGGAAATCTCGAGGGGTGGTGGGATTTGAGAAACAAATGTTTAACAGAATTTTTTTGAGATATGAAAAAGTATACTGTGACCTCTAGTAGCCACTTCTGGTAATGCAATGTGTTTTTATTGTGTTTCAAGATACAAAATTTTTAAGATAAGAACAACCTCAAGGAATAAATTAAATTCGTATCTCGAGCTTTACTCTATATGTATTTAAAGACATTTATTTCATTACTCATTACTTTACAGTGGCTAACTTACCACCACCACCACCACCACCACCATCATCATCATCATCAAAATACCTTAGATTGTCCTAGAATGACTTTCTTTAATGTTTGAAAATGCTATTCATTACAACTCCCAAATAATTTATTAACTACTTGTAATGTTTATCTTTAATTTTTTATTTATTTATTTATTTCACAAGTAGCTAGTTACACTTATCAGTTACTTTCACACTCTGCCAAAATCCAGTTTTTAGTGCTAGCACAAGAGCTCTGGGCCACAAGAAGAAATAATCAAGAACAGAGTTCTATGCATGTATCCAGTGCCACAGCCTCAATGTTGAATGACTTACCATCAGAGTTAACCATTAACTATCTGTTGAAGGTAGGTCTTGAATCAGAGAGAATATGACTTTTAAATAGGCTTCCTAGAAATGAACCAAATATACCACAGGTTCCCAACCTAATGCCCATGGGCCAGATCTGGCCCATGGCACCATTTCATGTGGCCCAGACCCCTCCAAGGGCACTCAAGAAAGAAAATGGTTGCCCCTTTGAAACTGTTGTGACAAAAATGGCCACCCCCATCATGCAGGCAGGGCAAAATGACCATCCGTCCCTCAAAGCTGACTGAGAGAGCATGACCCGGGCCCAGCTTGAAAAGGTTGGGAACCGCTGAAATATATAGTAGCTGCTTAATAGTCCTGTGAGCCATAAGAACTCAGTTGGTTCTTAAGAGCCCTATAAAATCCAGGAGTTCAGCTACTTAAAAAAAAAAGAGCACCAAAGAACAATCACGTTACCATGAATAAAAACTAGAGGGGACAGAGCTTTAAACAAGAAAAATAATATGCATTATGTAGAATGTAAAATTGTAAGAATCTGTTGTAAGGGTTTAAAAAGTTTATAAAGTCTGGTTTTAAAAAGTTACCAAGAATGAACGTGAGCTTGATGGAGTGTCCTGTCAGCTCAGTGAGATATAGTGAAAGGGGCAATACTCTCTGAGCAATCTCTCCCCGCCCCTTCTGTTTTCTGCTACTTTCTCTCTTTCCTTCTCACCGTCTGTGAACTGTGCTCCCCTTTCTCAGAGCAGGTCAGCTGGGACTGGGGTGGAATTTCCAATCTGCCTGCTGCGCACTTTCCTAAATGCCTTTTTAAGCAACCTTAATAATTGATAACCACCCAGTCCCTTCTCTGCGTGAAAGAGCACAGGAAGTATTTAGAACACAAAAACACCATTTGGTCCATTAGAGCTCATCCCAGAAACAACACCATTTCCCCAGGATACCGTTTAATTGTTCTTTTTTTATGAAATCAAGTGGTTTTCTAACTCTCCGTTGCTTTGACTTCTTTGATGTGGTGTTCTTTGTGCATGTTCTCTTTCCTTTTGCTGTTTCTCTGGGCCAAGTCAGCTAGGACACTAGCTTTGTGATTAAAAGGTGATACATTTTCCATTCAAAAGGACAATCGTCTGCAGGTGCTATGTCTGCACATTCAATGTGCAAATGAAGCCATTTTGCTTAGATCCTGATGACTAGTAAACAAAGAAAATAAAACTAAAAATAGATAGATTTGTAACTTGCAGAACCTCCTGATAGATTTAGCCACTGAAGAAAGCTCTCCTTCTAATGACAGCTGTGCTTCTTATCTGGCATCAGTGGTGTCAACTAGTTCAATATGAAGTGGAAACAGTCTCTATAAGTGAATTAGTACTCTTGTATTCTCTTTTTTTTAACTCCTCTTATGCTTATCAAAATCTTAATCTAAGTAGTTATGTATGACCCTTCTGTGCAGTGTTTATTTATTCCATGCCCTCACAAGATGGCTTATTACATTTAACAAAAAAATTTTAATCCAGTATCTCAAACAATAAAACATGGGAATGAAACATGTATTTTTGCTGTATGACTTTATGGGTGAGAGGAAAAGGACACTGGTAACTGTCACTTACAAGAAGAATAAGAGCTGGTGAGAAGTAGCAAGTCCCAAGTTGAATACCATGGCAAGGGAATGGTGTCTGGTTCCTATTGTGGTTAGTAGGGCAGAAGATACAGCACAGCTAGACAACACCAGGGAAAAGAGGGTATTCGGATGCAAGCAGGCAAACTAGCATCCCCACATCTCTGCAGCAAGAGGCAAACACTGACACTGGCCTGTCTTTGCATTTGGCTGTAGTACTCTGAGCACTTGTCCTAAAAGATGAGCTTCCACTGTCTATAGGGACAAAGCTAGATACAGAACTGTATGGTTTAGTTGCCATTAATGACTAAAAAAGGGTTGATTTATTAAGATATATATTCTAGGCCAGTGATGACCTTTTGAGATCGAGTGCCCAAACAGAGGGGTGGGATGAACTCTGTGCTGGAGGAGAGGGAGGAAGTGCTCCCATTGGGTAGCTGGGCAGAGGAACGATGTGAACTCTGTGCTGGGAGAGGGAGAAAGTGCTCTCATTGGGCTGCTGGGTAGAGGGGCAGGGTGAACTCTGTGCTAGTGCGACTCTCTGTGTGCTGACAGAGAGGGGTCTGTGTGCCCCTTTTGGCACGCGTGCCATAGGTTCGCCACCACTGTTCTAGGTGCATGAGGGAGATTTTCGCAGGATTACATAACATGTTATTTATTATTATTCTTCCCTGCCTAGGCCAGATGTGGAAGTGCCAAAATGAAGCCATCCTTTGGTGAATTCACTCTGCAGTTCCTTTCACCTCAACTAGTGTGAGAAAGATCTGTCAGCACAAGAGTGCCGTTGCTTGGGAAATGCCCAATTGTGGTTCAAAAGTACTACTGTCTGTGAGATGCTATTTCTGTCCACCCCATGTTATTTATTATTTATTCACAATATTGATATGCCAAGAGGTCACAAGGCAGCTTATAATATTTAAGCAAATGATATAAAAACTTAAATAAATTTTTAAAAAGTGTTGAGATCAGTTATCAGCTACATTTCAATTAAACATGGCCCTAGACATGAGTGGGGACTACTCACTCAAGCTAGCTGCAGTCTATGGGTCAGTGCTTGTTGTGATTGTAGCTAACGAAGGAAGGGCAAAGTCTCTCCATTTTCTGTTCTGTAATCCCAGTGAAAGCCACCATTCCGATACCAAGGGGTAAAATTCATTTTATTTTTTAAAAAAAGCTAAGCTGTTCACTCATATTACATTAAGATTACATTCCAAATTGACTGTAGATTCAATCCATCCCACCTGCCGAAGAACCCTCTTCTCAAATTTGCTCTGCTACTCCTCTCACAAGGCAAGTTTGAGACAAGTTCTTTTGGCAAGTGGAGTGGAGGAAAGAAGACTCTTCTACAGTCAAATTTGGAAGGACATCCTGGAAGGATATTCCAGTCTTTTCTTCTAGCAAGATAACCAATAATTGCTGAGCAAATGGGTTCTCTTCCCAGCTCCCAGCCGGACCCTGAGGGAAAGTAAGCTTTGTCCCAACTCAGGGCTTTAACTAAGGCAGAACAACTAGGGTTTTGCCCCACATCACTGAAATGTAGGTAGTCCAGGCTGTTGTTGCCCAGTTTAAATTGGTGTGCCAGCTGTTCAATTCCTATAGAAGACAAACTTGGCCACAGTGACACATAGAATCCAGAGTATCAGAAACAGCTATAGTGGTCAAAGGGGGTGGGGGTGGGAAAGCAGCAGAAGGAGTTGAGGTCTGTTGTTAATGGGTTTTCAGATGCCCTCTTTATCAAGGTGAATCTATAAAAACAAAAAGAAAAGCGCACTTTCTGAAAAGATACTATATTACCTACCCTAAAATGCCGCAAAGCAATAAACTATAGAAAGATCTGTACAGATGGTGTTTTTAAAAAGTAGGGCAAATTCTGCTATGTCCACCCACAATATATAAAGCTAGTTAGGTAACAGAAAGTGAAGTTAGAGGTCAGTATCCTGATTCCCCACTGTATCTCCCAGCCAGGAGAAGAGTTGCTAGCCTATGTAGACGTGGGTGATCTGCACAGTTCTAAAGCATACCAGAAGGTGGCAATGAAAAACTAATTCTGAGTATCCTATACCTAGACAACTGTCAGAAGAGTTACCATTAAGTCAAGATACCAACTTGATAGCCTGTAATCATTTCAAATGCAGTGGCTCAAGTGTGTGGTTAAGACGCTGAGTGGAAGTTGGCAGGTCAGAAGTTCGATACCCAAGTACTACATGACGGAATGAGCTCCCGTCTTTGTCCCAGCTCCTGCCAACCTAACAGTTCAAAAGCAAGAAATTGCAAGTAGATAAATAGGTGCCACTTCACTAAATCATGCAGACAGCGCTGGCTCTTTGGCTATGAAACAGAGATGAGCACTGAACCCTAGAGTCAGATTTGACTGGCTTTCGAGCAAGGGTGACCAATATTGGCACAATAATGTTCTTTATATTACGCTGCATTCAGTAAAGATAAAGAAACTGTGAGGTCCAGGTCAAAGCAGACTAGCCTTAGACAGGAACTAGGTTTCTTGGGATGAACTAAACTCTCTCTTTTTAAAAGCTGTCTGCCTCCTGAACCTCCTACTGGAACATTTGGTCAGAAGTATTTGCTGCCAGCCAAAGAGTTTTCATTCCAAGGTACTAATTTTCACTGGTGCGCCAAATGCTCTCCTTTGAAATATTTGCCAGAAGGTGTAATCGTAAGCAGTTTTTGAGTGTTCAAGGGAGATTATTGTATGTATAAAAAGGATTGTAACTGAATCTTGCTCTCTCCTTTGTACATTTTATGGATTTATTTCTGTATGAGAAGCAAAAAAGAAGCCCTTACAATGCAAATAAAATAATATAAAATAACATAATATACAGATCTGTACAGATCTTTCTATAGTTTATTGCTGTGGGGCATTTTAGGGTAGGTAATATATATATATAGTATCTTTTCAGAAAGTGCACTTTTCTTTTGTTTTTATAGATTCCCCTTGATAAAAAGGGCATCTCTTACAATAATAGGGTTTCTCAAGTGTATAAGGATTCTGGATTTTGCAGCTGATCTAAATCTCCTGAAATTAACCTGATTGTCACCCGATTAGTGGGAGAACACTGTATTCTCAGCATTTATTGACTTAAAGACTCCATGGCTGTTGGAATACTAATAAGGTAGAGGGTAGACACACACGGCATATTGTTTAGTCAGCCTTGAGGTAAACATTTTTATTTCCCTTCGGTGACTTTCTGTCTCTCTTTTGTTTTAATGGGTATACATCCACTACTGCTTTTTCTTGTAGGAGTCCTGCTTATTGGTTTGCATGCACACCAAGAAGCTTCTCTGTCTCCTTCTTCTGTCCCTCACTTATCACTACCACCAGCTCCATGTACTCTGCTGGGATCTGATGTTGCATTTAAATGGACTGCGGAAAACCCCCAAGATTGAGATTGTTCAACCCTAAGGCAGGAGTATTCATCTAAGACAGCCAGGTCTTTGGATAGGCTTTTTTATTTGGCAAAAATGATAATCTGTCCTTTTCTGCCCGAGCTTTAGAAATACTGTACTACTGTTCCACACTCTATGATCACTAATAGCAGGTCTATGTTTTAGCTGCTTTGAAAAGGTTAGCTGGGGAAAAGCCATAATGGCTATTTGCAGAAGGAACATCAGAGTACTCTCAAAATGACCAAAAAAAACTTAACAAAAAAGTGTGTGTGTGTGTGTGGGGGGGGGGGGGGGAGCAGCACAGCAGTCATATGGCTTAATGAGCTTTTATGCGGCAACTTCAAAAGGGTGAAAAAATATGTGGCTATTTGCACTGCTTGATCATTACACAGTGCAGGGGTGCCCAAATATCCGGCCCCTGACACCAATTCATCCAGCTCCTAGAAGCGGAAGTAAAATGTGCCTGTATGGGTGTGTTTTACTTCAGCTTCCAGGAGCGACGAAGGCTTCGTGGGCTGGATGAATTGACGTCGGGAGCCAGATCCAGCCCCCAGGCCATTGTGACCAGCTCCCTGAAGCACATGACTGGCCCATGGCCTGAAAAGTTTGGGCACCCCTGACATAGTGCATTAGGTCTCCTTTATATTCCACACTCTTGGCTCTCCAACAAATTGCATGGGAAATGGTATGCAAAATACTTATGTGTGAGCATAATAGATCTTTCTGAGTTTGAGATACTGGCTACCATTCCAGTCTTGCCTGGTCAGTTAATACAGTTCTCATGGTAGAGGCTGTCACTGCATAGAAGGCCATTCAGGAGCACTTTGGCTGCAGAGACATCTAGCATGCTGTTGTTATTGTTCAGTCGTATCGTTGAGTCCAATCCTTTGTGACCCCATGCGGCACTGCATACCAAGCTCCTCTGTCATCTGCCATCCTCTGTAGCCCACCCAAATCTACACCCACTGCGTCAATGATGCCATCTTGCCATCTCATCCTCTGCTGCCTTCTTCTCCTTTTGCCCTTGATCTTTCCCATCATCAGGGCCTTCTCCAGCGAGTCCTCTCTTCTCATTTGGTGGCCAAAGTACTTGAGCTTCAGCGTCAGTATTTGTTCTTCCAAAAAGCAGTCAGGGTTGATTTCCTTTTAGGATAAACTGATTTGATCTCCTTGCAGTCCAGGGGACTCTCAAGAGTCTTCTCCAGCACCACAGTTCAAAGGCGTCTATTCTTCTGTGCTCAGCATTCATTATGGTCCAGCTCTCACAGCCATACATTACTACTGGGATGACCATTGCTTTAACTATGCGGACTTTTGTTGACAGAGTGATGTCTCTACTTTTTATTATGCTGCCCAGGGTTTGTTCATAGCTTGCCTCCCAAGAAGTAAGCGTCTTTTTATTTCAGGCTGCAGTAACAATCTGCAGTGATCTTAGATCCCAAGAAGGTAAAGTCTGTCACTACTTCCATTTCTTCCCCTTTTATTTGCCAGGGAATGATGGGGCCGGATGCCATTACCTTGGTTTTTTTTTTATGTTGAGTTTCGGGCCAATTTTTGCACTCTCTTCTTTTACCCTCTAGCATGGCTGATACTAAATAAATGCTGACAAAGTAAATGTAATGTGATCATCTTGTACAGGTCCATATTCACTGTTTTCAGGAACAGAGATTTACATTTGTCTCAGACAGTTAAGGCAAACCATTAGCCTAAATTTGGCTAGATTTGCTTAGTTCAATATGTGTAGTTCTATTATCCGTGCCCTTAACAGTTAGGAGAGTAAAGAAAGTTTTTTCTGTTTTCCCCTCTTATCATCAATCAAACTCAGCTGTACCTAGAAAACTCTTAAAAGGGACGCTCTAACTCAGAATTTTCTTGACAGTACACAATCTAGTGTACTGTGTCTGAATACTGCATCAGTGTACTGCGCAGTCTAGGGGGACTGCGGTGTCATAGTGGTTAAGATGCTGAGCTTTAAGACTGGAAGGTTGGGGTTTGATACCCAAGTACTGCATGATGGAGTGAGCTCCCATCTCTGTCCCAGCTCCTGCCAACCTAGCAGTTCGAAAGCAAGAAATTGCAAGTAGATAAATAGGTAAACAGCATTCGGTGCACTCTGGTGTCTAGTCATACCTGCCA